>CM065685.1:39494158-39499158 GCA_017654935.2 Phymorhynchus buccinoides | reverse complement strand
ATAAGACCCCTCCCTTATAAGACCTCATTTTGGATGATTTTTGAAGGTCTTATAAGGGAGGTTCCACTGCACTAGGTGATTCTGGTTTGCAGTGAAGGTCACGTTATCCTACCTCTGGACGAATTGCTTTTAAAGACACACTGACGCACCACGATTAAGTCCTTTGGGTTTTTTCTGGGTAGCTGTGACCCACATACAAATGTCCCCAACTTCAAATTGAGTACTGCTCTTTAAAATGATGTTGCGGTTTGAATTTGGGGGCATTTATATGGGAGTCAGACCTGGTCAAAACAAGATTTATTTCCAGATGTAAGAGGTGAAACCCGTGATTTTGACACGTGATCTGGGGGGTCCTTAAGAATAAAACTCGAGAGAAGACAGTTACCACACCAAGAGTGACATAATTATCCACAGAGGAAAGCTTGCCGTGTCTCTCACAAGCATGCTGTCAGCACCCGGTCATGGGTAAAAGGCATCTTACTAGCATCACACTTACTCGTCAATTACTGAAACACTTTCACAGTGATCTTAAAATCGAATGGAGTGGTGCAACTTTGAAGAAAGACCACTCCCATGAAGAGGCTAAAAACCTTCATTGCTCATCAGGTCAGGGCTTAAGTGTTAGAAAACGGTTGGAATTGCATCTGTTCACCTGGGTGCCTGACAAAATGTTTTGGGCTTTACTTATGCATCTCATTTCAGCATGTTACCTTGGTACTGAGGCATGTCTCAAGTCCGTGACGGACATACACATAAAATGGGACATTTGGTGAACGAACCACAGTCAGCGGCTCAAGAGAAATTATTGAAACCAAGACTTGATGAGCAATCACTTGGTCTTAGCCTGTTCATGGCAGCGGTTATCTTCAAAATTATGCGCGGTTTTTTTTTTGCTGTCCCATCTTCTGGGCCGTACATTGCTCCAACGCCGCTCGTTCCGAGTCCCAACACGCAGCCACACCTCCGCTTGTTCAGGTCGCAAAATCGGAGCAGTCCAAGGGGAGCCGTCAGGAGGCAACCAACCGAGGAGACACTGCACTGCTGCTGAGTCCTTTCGGTGGAGTTCAGTAGAGCTTGTTAAGGACACACTTACTAAGCCCCCTACTGAGAACACTATTCTCTTAGTCTGGGAGCCAGCGTGAGTGAGGTCCTCCTCTGAGGGCGCCACCATGACCGTCCACCGACAGCTCCCCAGACACCTGCAGTGTTGGTCTTGAAATTAGAGCAACACTCTCAGAATCGCATCCGTTAAGCGGATGAAGCTCGACTGTGTGGTTTCAGTCTTCCCATTGAGCCCATAGCCACTCACTCTGGGTAGGAGTCGGTCCAGGACCGAAAAAAACCCTCGCCTCTGATGGGATTCGAACCCGTGACCTACCAGCCAGTAGTCCGCGACGCTAACCACTATGCCACGGAGGCTGGTCAAAATTATGCTTCTTGATCTTAATATCATATGCGATGGCCAGCGTGAATGTATTCTTCCCGGGAAAGCGCTTCAGTAAACCCTGAGCAAAACCCCTTTTGATCATGGATGCCGCATCAATCAGTTCTAACTCTCTTCTCTCCAGTTTTGTTATTGGTTGGTTATTCCAGATGCCTGTCAAAACCACTGGACATGAAACGCCTTGAGTGTTAAAATAATTATAGTAAGGCGCTATTTATTTGGTCTCCATTTTTGCCACCATTTTAACGTACATTTGATTAGATTTAGGAGGAACTTGATTTCGTGATCTCCAAACCCTATGCCACACACTACTAAATGTGCTGCACTTGAAAAGTGACAGTCTATGGAGTGATTATGTGCCATTGTAGTCACCATCATGATATATTGAGTTGGAAAATGTGCCTGTTTGGTTGTTTTTTAATGTAAACTGCACATATTTACATAACTTTAGGCAAAAGAGCTTACTTTGAGCCCAAAGTTCATTCTGATGTCTACATTTGTTGTTTAATAACTACTAGCGCAACGCCGAGTACCGGTAACGCCTAGTACCTGCAACGCCTAGTACCGGTACCGCCAAGTACCGGTAATGCTGAGTACCGGTTTCGCCGGGTCCGCAAAATAATATATAATTAGTTTTGTTTGTGTCCCTCCTTCCATCTTCTCACATCAAGTTACCCCCCCCCCCCCCCCCCACCGGTAACGCCTAGTACCGTTCATGCCTAGTACCAGTACCGCCAATAACCGGTAATGCTGAGTACTGGTTTGGCCAGGTCCACAAAATATTATATTATTACTTTTGTCTGTGTCCCTCCTTCCATCTTCTTTTCTCATCCCATTAAACCCCCCACCCAATCCCCCACCAACCCCAACCCCAAGTGTTGCATTACAGCAGCTATGCTATTAGTGGCAATAATTAATTTTTAAATAAATTTATTCTGATTTTTTTGGTCAGCTTGAAGAAGAAAAAAAACCTTACAACTTTGCATTTTCCATCAGGTTTTCCATTAAATGTTCTGTTAATTAACGAACATAAAAATGTTACCCCAAAAAATAATATATTAAAAATCCGACTACAGTACTTTCTTTCACAACCAATAACCATTACAAAGCTCTGTGTGTGTGGACGCGCGTGTGTCTGTGTCTGTGCATGTGCGTACATGCGCGCGCACGTGTGTGTTGTGTGTGTGTATAGTACGAACACAATCAGCAGAGCAACCCGGAGATGTAACGATACCAGTACCGAACTTAACGAATCCTTGGCAATCAACGGAACAACCTTTACGTGTAGTGGCGCCAAGCTACGGGGCAGGACCACAGCAGGGGATGAACGCCAGGTCCCCATTGCCCCCCTCCACCTCCAACTCCAGCCCAGTCTCGTCAGACCCTGGTGAGGGGAGCAGCTCGGCCTCCCCGTCGCCTTACGAAGGCTCCACGCTGTCGTCGACAGAACCCTCTCAGATGACAGTAACGTCCGATGAAGGCATCAACAAGGACATGCAATTCCACGCGCCTGGTTTCTTCCACGGTTAGGGAGGGGGGATCTATGACCATGCGCCTGGGTTTTTTCTATGGTTAGGGAGGGGGATCTATGACCGTGCGCCTGGTTTCTCCTATGGTTAGATAGGGGGAATCTTTAACCGTGCGCCTGGTTTCTTCTATGGTTAGGGAGGGGGATCTATAGCCATGCGCCTGGTTCCTTCTCTGGTTAGGGAGGGGGGATCTATAGCCATGCGCCTGGTTTCTTTCACGGTTAGGGAGGGGGGGATCTATGACCATGCGCCTGGGTATTTTCTATGGTTAGGGAGGGGGATCTATAGCCATGCGCCTGGTTTTTTTCTATGGTTAGGGAGGGAGGATCTATGACCATGCGCCTGGTTCCTTCTATGGTTGGGGAGGGGGATCTCTAACCGTGCGCCTGGTTCCTTCTATGGTTGGGGAGGGGGGTCTCTAACCGTGCGCCTGGTTCCTTCTATGGTTGGGGAGGGGGGTCTCTAACCGTGCGCCTGGTTCCTTCTATGGTTGGGGAGGGGGGTCTCTAACCGTGCGCCTGGTTCCTTCTATGGTTGGGGAGGGGGGTCTCTAACCGTGCGCCTGGTTCCTTCTATGGTTGGGGAGGGGGGTCTCTAACCGTGCGCCTGGTTCCTTCTATGGTTGGGGAGGGGGGTCTCTAACCGTGCGCCTGGTTCCTTCTATGGTTGGGGAGGGGGGTCTCTAACCGTGCGCCTGGTTCCTTCTATGATTGGGGATGAGGTCTATAACCGTGCGCCTGGTTCCTTCTATGGTTGGGGAGGGGGTTCTCTAACCATGCGCCTGGTTCCTTCTATGGTTGGGGATGGGGTCTATAGCCATGCGCCTGATTTCTTATATGGTTAGGGAGGGGGGTCTATGACCGTCCGCCTAATTTCCTCTATGGTTAGGGAGGGGGATCTATTACCATGCGCCTGGTATGTTTCTATAGTTAGGGAGGGGGATCTATAACCTTGCGCCTGGTATTTCCTAAGGTTAGAGAGGGATATTTAAAACCATGCGCCTGGTTTCTTCTATGGTTAGGGAGGGGGATCTATAACCATGCGCCTGGTTTTTCCTAAGGTCAGAGAGGGGATATCTAAAACCATGCGCCTGGTTTCTTCTATGGTTAGGGAGGGGGTCTACAGCCATGCGCCTGGTTTCTTCTATGGTTAGGGAGGGAGTCTATAGCCATGCGCCTGGTTTCTTCCACGGTTAGGGAGGGAGGATCTATAACCGTGCGCCTGGTTTCTTCTATGGTTAGGTAGGGGGGATCTATAACCATGCGCCTGGTTTCTCCTATGGTTAGGTAGGGGGGATCTATAACCGTGCGCCTGGTTTCTCCTATGGTTAGGTAGGGGGGATCTATAACCGTGCACCTGGTTTCTCTTATGGTTAGGTAGGGGGGATCTATAACCGTGCACCTGGTTTCTCTTATGGTTAGGTAGGGGGGATCTATAACCGTGCGCCTGGTTTCTTCTATGGTTAGGGAGGGGGGATCTATAACCGTGCGCCTGGTTTCTTCTATGGTTAGGTAGGGGGGATCTATAACCATGCGCCTGGTTTCTACTATGGTTAGGGATGGGGGTCTATAACCATGCGCCTTGTTTCTTCTATGGTTAGGGAGGGGGGATCTATAACCATGCGCCTGGTTTCTCCTATGGTTAGGTAGGGGGGATCTATAACCATGCGCCTGGTTTTTCTATCTAGGGAGGGGGGTCTATGGTTAGGGTAGGGGGGGGGCCTGGTAGGGAGGGGGGTCTATAACCATGCGCCTGTTTTCTTCTGTGGTTAGGGAGGGGGGGGGGATCTATAGCCATGCGCCTGGTGGTTCCTTCTATGGTTAGGGGGGGGGGGGGGATCTATAGCCATGCGTCTGGTTCCTTCTATGGTTAGGGAGGGGGTCTATAACCATGCGCCTGGTTTCTTATATGGTTAGGGAGGGGGTCTATGACCATGCGCCTGGTTTCTTATATGGATAGGGAGGGGGTCTATAGCCATGCGCCTGGTTTCTTCTATGGTTAGGGAGGGGGTCTATAACCATACGCCT
>CM065685.1:39469158-39481658 GCA_017654935.2 Phymorhynchus buccinoides | reverse complement strand
GTTAAAAGGCATGTATAGTTCTGTTCACAGCTGTGTTCGCTGGGGCCCACAGGTGTCAGATTTCTTCGATTGTCCCTCAGGGGTCAAGCAGGGTTGTTTGATGTCACCTTTATTATTTTCTCTATTAATAACTGAAGTGGCGGAAAATGTGTCAAGATTTGGAAAACATGGATTTCAGTTTTTACCTGGGTTACATGAAATATTTCTTTTATTATTTGCAGATGATATTGTTTTGTTCTCCTCTACACCTAGTGGTCTCCAAAATCAACTTAATAATTTACAGAAAGCGTCCGACACTCTAAATCTAACAGTAAACCTTGATAAAACTAAAATTATTGTTTTTAGAAAAGGAGGTCACTTATCTAAAACAGAGCACTGGTATTACAAAGGGAGGGAAGTGGATGTCGTTAACAGCTATAAATATCTTGGTTTCACGCTCAGTACTAGAATGGCTTTTGACACTGCATTAGATGAATTTGCTAGACGAGCAAAAAACAAAGTTACGGACATCTTTAGAACAATGTGGGCTTTAGGAAATATGGATATGTCAATATTTTTTAAACTGTTCGATTGTCAGGTCAAGCCAATGTTATTGTGTGCTGCTGAGCTTTGGGGGTTAACGAAATTTCAGTCTATAGAAGCAGTCCAGTTGTTTGCATGCAAACGTTTATTAGGTGTGAGTCCCAAAAGTCCCAACACAATGATTTATGGTGAAACCGGTCGATACCCTTTGTGTATTGACAGTACCCTCAAGTCTATTAAATATTGGTTTAAACTTCAAAATATGTCTATTGAGAGATTCCCAAAACAGGCTCACCTCATGATTTTGAACAAGATTCCCGAGTTATCACGTGGTCATTTTAATTTTCATAACTGGTCATATTCCATTAAAAAATGTTTTGATATTTTTTGGTTTTTCAGAGGTTTGGATAAATGAAGGGGTTGGAAATGAGTTTATGTTTTTGAAAGAACTAAAGCAAAGAATGTTGGATTGCTTTATGCAAGATTGGAATGCTAAATTGTATGAAAGTGATCGATTTAATACGCATAGATCTTTTAAATCTGTATTTCAACCAGAAAAGTACCTTTCAGTTATAACAATTAGTAAATTTCGTTATGCTCTTTCAAGGTTTCGCTTAGGACTATGTGATTTAAATATTAATAACAGATACAACGAAAAACCAAACAAATGTCCATTTTGTAGCAAAATAGAAAACGAATTTCATTTTTTTTGTTTGAATGCCCAAAGTACTCAAGTTTACGTGGAAAATATATACGAAAATACTATTCATATTTAGATAAGGAATGTTTGGTTCATATGTTGCAGTCTGAAAACGTCTTGATCCTAAGAAATTTGGCCATGTATATTTTTTTATGCACTCAAAACTAGATATGAACTTTTAAATCATAATTAAATGTATATTTTGTCATGGATTTCACTTACGAAATTAGTCGGTTTTATAGCGTGTTGCTGTCCTTTTGAAGTTATTTGTTCCTGAATTCAAATTTTCTCCCTTGCAAGTGCTTGCTTTGTGTCTTTAGAAGCAAATTACTTCCCCTTTTGTTTCATGAACGTGTAGCCATTGTATACAGGCCGGTGGCCTTACAATTAAAATTTTCAGAGTTCAGAGTTTCAGAGTATCTCTCTCTCTCTCTCACTCTCCTCTCTCTCTCTCTCTCTCTCTCTCTCGGCGACTCTCTCCTCTCTCTCTCTCTCTCTCTCTACTCTCTCTCTCTCTCTCTCACTCTCCCCCCTCTCCTGTCTGTCTGTCTGTCTCTCTCACTCTCCTCTCGATCTCTCACTCTCTCCTCTCTCTCTCACTCTCTCTCTCTCTCTCTCCCTCCTCTCTCTCTCTCTCTCTCTCTCTCCTCTCCCCCTCTCTCTCTCTCTCCTTTTCTCTCTCTCTCTCTCTCTCATATCTCTCTCTCTCTCTCTCTCTCTCTGTACTCGCTGTCTCACTGTATCTGTCTGTCTCTGTTTCTCTCTCTCTCTGTCTTCTGTCTCTGCTTCTCTGTCTCTCTCTCTATCTCTCCTCCTCTCTCTCTCTCTCTCTCTTTCTCTCTCTCTCATCTCTCTCTCTCGCTCTCTCTCTCTCGGTCTCTCTCTCTCTCTCTCTCTTGCCCTCTCTCTCTCTCTCTGGCTCTCTACTTCTGTCAATGTCTATATCTGTCTGTCTCTGTGTCTAAAATTCTCTCTCTCTCTCTCTATCAATCTCTCTCTCTCTATTTCTCTCTCTCTCTCTCTCTCTCTCTCCTCTTTCTCTCTCTCTCATCTCGCTCTCTCTCTCTCTCTCTCTCTCTCTCTCTCGTCTCTCTCACTCTCTCCTCTCTCTCTCTCTCTCTCTCTCATCTCTCTCTGTCTCTGTCTCCTCTCTCTCTCTCTCTCTCTCTAGCTCATCTCTCTCTCTCTCTCTCTCTCTCCTCTCTCTCCTCATCTCTCTCTCTCTCTCTCTCTCTCTCTCTCTCTCTCTCTCTCTCTCTCTCTCTCTCCCTCCCTCTCCTTCACATCTGTTTCAGTCTCAGGAAAGTCAAGAGATAAGCTTCTGTCATGGAGCACAGACAGGCTTATAATTATGGATGGAGTCCCTTCAGACGAGCTCCGTTTTAGTGGCAGACTACACACAGACACATGGGGACATACATGCACTCGGGCGCATTCACAAACACACATATGCATGCATACACACATATAAACGCGCCCACTCATGCGCGCACGCACGCATCGCACACATATGCAAGGACGCACGTACGCGTGCTCACACACACACACAGACATACAAGGACGCACGCACATATACTTTATACGCGCAGACATGGATGTACGCACGTGCGTATATATAAACATACAGATGCACGGAAATAGACATGCACGCATGCAAGCACATAAAAACACACTAACTAACACACTCACGCACACACGCACACGCACGCACACACGCACACACACACACACACACACACCTCACGCACATCTACAACACACACACCACACGTACACACACACACACACACACCACACACACACCACACACTACACACACACACGACACACACACCACACACACACAGTCACCAGTAACATTCACTCATTTACAAACGCTACGCACTGCACCACACATTAATGTGGTTTACACATACACACACATACATAGACAGAGAGAGAGAGAGAGAGAGAGAGAGAGAGAGGAGATGGAGATTGAGAAGGAGACTGAGAGCCAGAGAGAGAGAGAGATGGAGGAGAGAGAGAGAGAGAATGAAAGGAAAGAGAGTGATAGGCCTAGATCACACACCACACAACACACACACCACACACACACACACACACAAACACACGCGCGCGCGCGCGCGCGGCACACACACACACACACACACACACGCACACACACGCACACACACACACAACACACACACACACACACACAGAGATCATACACCCACATCAAATGAAAACAGCCCGGATCATCTTAGCTATTCCTATTTCTGTACCAGCCATACATTAATATATGTCTCTATCAGAACTTTCACTCGTCTTTTTCTTGGTGTTTTGAGTCATTCATAAGGATTCCAGAATTAATTCCCAAACTAATTAATTTCACTCGTCTGTCATTTCCATACATATTCTAGGGATTATCGCTGCTCGGCTCTATTAAAAACCAAAAACCAATGAGAGTGAAGAGGAGTAAACAGATCACGATGATGATGATGATGTTGGAGATGTTGATGTTCTTTGTGGAAATGGGAAATGCGGTTGGAAATACGCCTTCTATTCTGTTGCCCGCTTTCAGTTGGACAGACTGCGGTAAGAAGATGGTTTGGTTGCTTTTGTGATGTTGTTTTTTGTCCTTTGCCGATCTACGATCGCAAAGGAGTAGTATTTTTCGTTCGTGTATGTTCCTTTTTTTTGTTTTGTTTTTTGTTTGTTTGTTTTTTGGTGTGAGTTTGTCTGTCTGTCCCAAGATATCTCCCGAACCGCTTGACCGAATCGCTTCAAATTTTGTGTGGTGGTGTGTCACCATGAAAGGAAAGCATCCGCGCTTAAATTATTGCCGTCGTGACCTTGGTCCTTGGCGTATGACCTTGAAAACCGAAAATTTTTAAGGGGCCATAACTTCCACACCGTTGGTCTTAGAGTCTTCAAACTTGGCATGCAAGGTACTTTGGCTTACTGGCCGATCAAGGTCAGCAGGTCAAGGTCAGTGGAGATCGGTAGGCCTTTTTTCTTGGTTTCTTTGTTGTTGTTTTTAAAGAATATGGGATAGAAGAGGAGAGAAGCCTAAATACCTGAGTAGTGGGTTTTTCTGTGTTCATAAAAAAAAAATCAACTAAAATGTCCTGAAGTGAAGCGTTTTCCACAAGCTCCTTCCACCGAAGAAATGCAAATACAACAAGGGCATCGCCGAGCGGCAGATATGTCCTTTGCCGGTTACGGCCCTGTACATGCCCCGCCCTGTACCTTCCCTTCCCTTCCCCTCACATCTTAGGTCCCCGTCCTCCTTGTGACCTTTGGGTGATGCACCTACACACCCTTGACTGGGTGCAAATCGTTTTCCGGGATGCACACCCTTAATTGGTGGGGTGCACACCCTTAACACTGAGACATGTCTGCCACTCGGCGACATTTAAGCCCCACGTGGCACATTTTGTGCTAGGATGTATTTTACTTTTAGTATTTAGACCCCCTCTTTTACCGGGATGTACACCCTTAATTAGTCCACCCTTCATGGGGTGTACACCCTTAACTCGGAGACATGTCTGCCGCTCGGCGACATTAAAATCCCACGTGGCATAATTTGTACTGCAATGTCTTCTACTCTTCTTTTTACACACCCACACAAAATTTGGAGTGATTCTATACAGTATTTCACGAGATATATAGAGGGTGAAGAAAAACGGAAACATGTCTGCCGCTCGGCGACATTGTATATTCGAGGGATAATTTATGTACGAATGTGTTATACTAGTTAGTGTCACATCCTGACACAACATTGGAAGATAGTCTGTCTTCTATTTTCACGAGATACAGCTTGGACAATAAATATATAGCGCAAAGAAGGAAATTTTGGTTTCAAGGTCAAGGTCAGCATGGCGATAATTTATGCTCGGATGTTTTCTACTCTAGGTTATACAGTGCCAGACACAATATGAAGCGCTTCTGTCAAGTACAAATGTGGAAAATATGGCTTAAAACACAATTTTTAGACCCCTACCACTTTCAAGGCCTACCGATCTCCTTGACCTTGACCTTGACCTTGATCGGTATGCCACCATCAGAACGACCATAAGCCAAATTTACCTACATGCCAAGTGTGAAGTCTCTAAGACCAACGGTGTGGAAGTTATATCCCCTTAAAAAAAAAATCGGTTTTCAAGGTCATGCACCAAGGTCAAGGTCACGAAGGCGATAATGTATGCTCGGATGCCTGTTTCTCTCATGGTGGACACGCCCACCACACAACATTGGAAACGATTCGGTCAAGCGGTTCGGGAGATATCCTTGGGACAGATAAAAAAAAACCCAATTTTTAGACCCCTACCACTTTCAAGGCCTACCGATCTCCCTGACCTTGACCTTGACCTTCATTGGTACGCCATCATCAGAACGGCCATAAGCGAAAGTACATCCATGCCAAGTTTCAAGACTCTAGGACCTGCGGTGTGGAAGTTATGGCCCCTTAACGATTTTCGGTTTTCAAGGTCATACACCAACGTCAAGGTCAGGACGGCGAAATGGTTTCCGCGGTTGCCTTCCTCTTATGAGGACACACCATCACACAAAATTTGAAGCGATTCGGTCAAGCGTTTCGGGAGATATCCTTGGGACAGACAGGGGGGAAAGAAAAACAGGAAAAAAACCCACTCGAACGAAAACATACTCCTTTGCGATCTACTTTGTAGATCGGCAAAGGACAACTAGATGTTAAGCTATCTTAATGTTTCTATTCGTTTCAAAACTTTATTGCAGGTTTGTTTGCTTTTTTTTAGAAACACGTACTAAGTATCCTATCAAGAATCTGTCAATATTTAGTGACCCATGCGCTCTCACTCTCACAACTTTCTTCGGTCTGTCTGCCTCCTCCCTCTCTCTCCTCTCTTTCTGTCTCCCTCTCGCCTCTCTCTCTTTGACAAGACATTGAAACCCCAATTGTCCCGCTCTTATAATCGCGGCTTTAAACTATGTTTCTATTGAAAATCAAGAGTTCCTATAACATCAGAAGCTTTAAGAGACTCATTATCATGTTTACACTTGTTTTAGAGCAATCGGACCTATAAACATTGAATGAAAGCGAAAAAAGACTTCCCCCCCCTTTTTTACAAAAATAAATGAAAACGGAATGGGCACATCTAGGATCAATAAATAAAGATTCAAACGTTAGATGATAAAGAAGCAATGTGCGCAATGAAATTTTTCTCAAATAGATACCCGGTAATGGAGTTTACGAAACTTTTGAGTTGTTTTTTATTTAGTTCTGGCAATTTATTCCGATGTTCCTTATGGAAAACGCTTTTACCCTTACTAATTTAAAAGAAAACAAAAAGATATCCACGTATTCATCAATTTCGAGGACATCTTAAGCATATATATTAGTGACATTTGATTTATAAACGGTTTTTGGACCACTAATGTAACACAATTGCCATACAAATTTTTGATAGTGATTTGTATACCTGTATCCTTCTATTTATCAATCTTGTACTCGTTGCTCTCTCTCCTCTTTCTACTTTCTCGCATCTCTCTTCATCTCTCTCTCCGGCTCTCCTTCACCTTCTCCTCTAGCTCTCTCATCTCTCTCTCTCTCTCTCTCTCTCTGCTCTCCTCTCTCTCTCTCTCTACTTTCTCTCTCTCTCCTTCCCTCTTTGCATCTGACCTAGGTTGTTAGTTTCCTTCAGCTTTCGTTAGTCGTAGAAAAATAAGGCCGATAGTTTCCTTTGAGTTATGGTAGGTTCCTCACGGCCCAATGTCACAATTCAAAAAACTATACCGTTCGTTTTTCCTCTCTCCTTTCTCTACGTCATACGCCATGTTCTCTATTACTCTCTCTCTCTCTCATTCGCACCTCCCTCTCTCCCTCTCTCTCTCTTGTCTCTCTACTCTGTCTCTCTCTACTGTGGACTCTCTGCGACTTGCTCTCGGTGTCTCTCTTCTCCCCCCCCCACACAATAAACATTCGAAGGTCTCTCTCTTCTCTCTCTCCTTCTCTCTCCTCTCTACCTCTCTCTCTCTCTCCCATCTCTTCTCCATGTCTCTCTCTCTCCTCCGTGGACTCATCTCTCTACTCTTTCTCTCTCTCTTGCATCTCTCCTCTACATTCTGCTCTCTCTCTCTCTCTCGTCTCTCTTCTCTCTCGGTCTCGACTCTCTCTCCGCTCTCACTCTCGGTCTTCTCTCTCCTCTATTTCTCTCCCTCTCTTTACCCCAGTCTCGCTTATCTCTCTCTCTCTTCTCTTTCTATATCTCTCTGGCTTTTTTTTTCTCTCTCTCTCTATCTCTCTCCCCACACACACACCAACAGCCGTTCTACAACAAGCGCTTTACTAACATAGGCCTACTATTGTTGTCTTCTTAGGCTCGGACTATACCTCGACCCCAGCCATTCGAGTCCGCACGCTGAACGTGTCCTCCCCTTTGACCATTCCCGGACGGCTGACCGTCCACTCTTTCCAGGCCCGCGTGGTCAGTTCTCTGCCCAGGGACTCTGTTGTCCAGTTCCTCCTTCAGTCCAACTCCAGCTTCGGCCCAGACTACCCCCAGACCTTCCCCTGCTTCCCCAGCCAAGGAGGATCATGGTGAGTGTCACCGGAGTAGATTTGTGAGCAGTGGGTGTGGGGGCCCCCACTGGTTTTTTTTGTGTGTGTATGTGTGTTTGTGTGTGGTGTGTGTTGTGTGTGTGTTTGTGTGCGCGCGCGCGCGCGCGCGCGCGTGTGTGTGTGTGTTGTATGTGTGTGTATGTGCGTGTGTGGTGGGTTGTGTGTGTGTGTGTTGGTGTTGTGTATGTGTGATGATTGTGTGTGTAGGGTGGTTGTTTGTGGGTTTATGTGTGTTTGTGTGTGTGTGTGTGCGTGCGTGTGTGCGTGCGTGCGCGTGTGTGCGTTGCGTGTGTGTGATGTGTGTGTGTGTTGTGTGTGTGTGTGTGTGTGTGTGTCTGTGTCTCTGTGTGTGTTGCGAAACAATTTTTGACATTCGTACTATATTATATATATGGATCCACATTTCAAGAGAGTGACCCAATAATTGTTTTTAAAAGTTTTTGTAGAGAGTTATTTCTTGGGTTCTTGTCTCTTATCGATGTTAAGCTTGAAGCTTTAAGATAATCTAATACCTGCTTTGGGAGATGCGCGCAACACATTATTTAGTGTGTTATTATGTCACATTACCCAAAACATATATCAGATCACGTAAAAGTAATACTCATCTAAATCGCAAGTACGATGGTAAAGCATCTAAAAGGACAATGAGGTGAGCGTCACGCTAGGAGTCATCGCACTGGAGCTCAGTGCTGCAGCCTTAGGGCGGGGACACATCTGACGCGGAAGTTACGCACGAAAATCCATACAAAAATAAAAAGAAAGAAGGGAACAAACACCGTCCACAAGGGTCTCTGATCGATCGGACGCTAATCTCATCACCATCATGAAAAAAAAAAAATACGGATAGCTATGGGACCAAATACGGATACGAGCGCTTATGTTCTTTTTTCCTTCTTTATTTTACTTATTTACGGATTGCGCATGGGGACACATTAAGCAGCGGGGGTCGGTCAGGGGGGGAGTGGTGGGGGGGGGGGAGGGGGGGGGGGGGGGGGGGGGTGGGTTGATTTGCTGCGTAGGGACCTCGAAGACAATAAATTATTGATTTGAAAGCTATGGAAAGTGGGGATGGATTTGGGGCCGCACTATAATCAAATTGCAATCCACTTTTCAGGAACAATCGATGCTTTTCTTGTTGTTTAAAAACATTGTGTATCCATACACACCTATTGAACGTTATACCAGTTATTCGAATCGAATGCGTGGAAAGCATACTGAGTGTTGAAGAAAAGTTTTTGATTAGCAATAATTATTCTTTATCATAAACTTTAACCGTTTTTGTCTTTCAGTTCTATTTCTACTATCAATATCCATAATTCTATGTATTGTCGCGTCTCTTTAAATCATACGTAAAACAAATCATCATATAGTAAAAAAAAAAAGCCAAGGTGTCCGTCCGTGTGGTGTGTCGTGAAATGAAACAAAAACAGGGGGCCTTATAACTCCGCGTTTTTTTCGAAACCGAATCGCTTTCTTGCAAATTGCTTTGTGTGAGCCCTAACGGGGCGATAGGCAACGGCAACCGAGGCCGGGCCGTGTCATTTTGCGCGGTTTGTGCAAATGCGCGAAAAACGCGCATCCCGCCGGCCTCTCGGCGCCTGCTATCTCCGGTGTGGTTCTCGACCAATTGCCTTCGAATTATTTGGCAGAAGAAGAACAGATTGTCCGGGGGGGGCTTGGGGGGACGGTGACTATCCGGTGTACCAAACTGGAAAAGCGAAACGGTTACAGAGAAACGCGCGCGCTATACGACTCTGCCGTTTCTTAACTCGAATCGCTTCAAATTTGCTGTACTCAGCGTTACCAGTACTTGCGCCGTTAGCCGTTACTGGGCGTTACCGATTACTAGGCGTTACCAGTACTCGGCGTTGCGCTAGTGTAAAATGAAAAACGACACTCATTTTCGGAAAATAATATTTTGCTGACAATTAATTTTGTTCTGCGAAAGCCTTTTTTGTACTGCAATTGAGGTTGTCGGGGGTTTTGGTCTCTCGAAAAAAGTAGATTGCTAGCGAAAAACCCGTTGTTTCTTGCGCATGCTGGAAGAAATTGCTGTTCCATTCTTTCATTCATGTTTGCATCTTCATTACAAACCTAACTCATACCCAAAAAAAAACCATAGCTCGATTATTGCAGATTCAAGGAACGAATATTTGGGTAGCAATTTGTGAGTCACCACATAAGCATAAGGACCGGTTTCACTGCATACGATTCGATTCACTACGAACCGATTTTCACAACTTGTGAGGCATGATTGACGTGAAATTATATTGTATGAATGAATCTGATGAAATCCTACTGGTTATGTTTACTATATTTCGAGGGGTAATTGCCTAAAAATGTTACCACAAAAAGGACAAAAAAGAAGGGGGTGATAACACGTTCAGGCAATGACCCCTCGATTTGCAGTCTCCCGTACACGAATGTGATAAAATATCTTCTTCTTTCTTTTTTTTTGGTATCGGACATTTTTATTCGATTCATGCATTGCGGCCTACGCGAGTATGGTGAACAAGAACAGTAGGGAAGACGGGGTAAAAGCCCATGGGCGGGTAAGAAGCCCACCCAATTATTTCATTGGGAAGTGAGCCACATTTCAGTCAAATTTTGCCATGAGACGAGGGTTAATGTTTAGGCAGTCGTCTCATGGCAATTTGACTGACCATTTTCTTTATTTCATGAGATAATTGGGCATGGGCTTCTCACCCGCAATGTGCCTTTTATACCCCGTCTTCCTAGTTATTTTTTTAGACGGAAGTATTTCACGGATCGTGAATCACAAGACATCGTCAGATGTATCGTAGTAGGCTCAAATGTACGCAGTGTGGCTACAGGGTCGTTGTACACGTCATTTGCTGCTCTACCATCTTCAGCGCTACAAATTGTGTGAGCTGGTGACCCCGAGTCCAGGACGCTGCCACATTAGACGTCAGGTGGTGCAGGCCCCGAGAAGGCCGGCCTGAGCCTGAGCCTGGAGCCCCGCAGACGGGTCCTTGGCTACACGTCGGACAGGCCACGCGCGCTTCAGAACTGCGTCTTAGACATCCCTAGCATGCAGGGCACCCCCTGGATACGTTTGTTAAATACGGTGAGCACTGTCCTTACGGGTATGAAGTTCTACTTAAAGCTTAGTGGGGAAACTAGAAGTACAACGTTAGTTTCACACTTAAGTTTAGTACAAGTTCATAAAAATGAAAGCAAGTTTGAGCGGTCACATTCTTTATAACGGGCAACTTGCAGAGACGAGTTCGCACACGCGCTCGGTGAGTGTACGCACAGCGCTCGCATGCACACGCGCATAACCGCCACACGCCAACGCACGCACAAGCACGCAAACCGCACGCACGCACGCACACGCACACACACACACACACACACACACACAACACACACAAACACACACACACGACAATTGGCTTCCTAGCTCTACTCTCTATCTCTCTCTCCTCTTTCTCTCTCTCTCGCTCTCTCTCTCTCTATCTACTATCTCTCTTTCTCTCTCTCTCCGCTCTCCTCTCTCTCTCCCTCTCTCTTCCCTTCTCTCTCTCGTTTCTCGCTCTCTCCCTCTCTCTCTCTCTCTCTTCATCACACACACAACAAGTATGTGATTTGCTATTCAATGTTTCATTGGAAATACAATTTCTGACTTGACTTCACACACACAACCACACACATGCCACACGCACGGCACGCACGCACGCACGCACGCACGCACGCCGCACGCACGCACGCCGCACCCACCCACAACACACACACACACACCACACACCACACACCACACACACAACACACACACCACACACCACACACTCACACACACACAACACACACACACACACCACACACACCCACACATGCGCGTCTTTTCTTTCGTTTCTTTTTTAATTATCAAATAAGTTGTGTACGTTTGTTTGTCCGTTATTGAAAGTTCAAATCATTGTGTCTATTCGCGTACCATGTTTATTTCAGTCAGAATTGCGTTCCTTCTTAAAAAAGAGCCAATGATTTGAGTAAAAATAAAATGTGTTGTTGCTTGTTGTTGTTGTGTTGTTGATAGTGGTGGTTGGTGGTGGGTTCGTAAAGAAAAAAACACAAAGAATTATTGAGTAAAAGTAAGAAGGATTTTGTGTCTCCATACAACAAGTATGTTGAGTTACAGAAACGTGTTATTTTCTCACAACAAAACGTTACGGTCTGTGTACACGTTAACATTATTCACGAGATATTTCTATCCCCCATGGCAACACAGTGATAGCTCCCTTTCGTATGGACTTACAGCTCACCGTGTTTGTTGTTGGGGCCATGGGGAAAATAGAAACTATCTGTGAAATAATGTTAACGCGTTACATAGACCTTAACTGGAGGACAACATAGCCTTTCTGCTTAGCATAACATCAATTCTTTGGAGTTAGAGAAGAGGGTGGGTTTTGTTTAATAATCTTTCAAAACAGATATTTTGACTTTGGAAACAACGTTTAGTTGTTGTTGTTTTGTATTTATTATGTCAGAAACAATTACTTTGACAGTCAGGCTCCTCTCAAGCGACGGGCATGAGGTGTTGGGGCTGTGTGAAGATGCAGATGCCCCCCTGGTTCACAGGGAACTGTCAAGGATGGCTCTGCACCAGGATGTGGATCACAGTATCAAGTCATGAACGGCAGATAAACCTGACATCATTCTGTATTGTGTGTGCAT
>CM065685.1:39451158-39468658 GCA_017654935.2 Phymorhynchus buccinoides | reverse complement strand
CGTTACATTACACACTCTTCTTCTGCGCTATTCGTGCTGTGCGTTACATTACACACTCTTCTTCTGCGCTATTCGTGCTGTGCGTTACATTACACACTCTTCTTCTGCGCTATTCGTGATGCGCGTTACATTACACACTCTTCTTCTGCGCTATTCGTGATGCGCGTTACATTACACACTCTTCTTCTGCGCTATTCGTGCTGTGCGTTACATTACACACTCTTCTTCTGCGCTATTCGTGATGCGCGTTACATTACACACTCTTCTTCTGCGCTATTCGTGATGCGCGTTACATTACACACTCTTCTTCTGCGCTATTCGTGATGCGCGTTACATTACACACTCTTCTTCTGCGCTATTCGTGATGCGCGTTACATTACACACTCTTCTTCTGCGCTATTCGTGATGCGCGTTACATATCAAATCAAAGTGCATAACGCTCACAAAGACAGAACAAAAGAAGAAAAAGAGACAGACGCGAAAAATAGGTACATCATGATAGAAATGTAAGTCAGTGAGAGACAGGAGACAACAGGACGCGAACCGAATAATGGACAGGCAAGACAGAAGGCACGAGTTCTCATCGAAACATTACGAAATCATATAAACGAAACATTACGAAATCATATAAACGAAACATTACGAAATCATATAAACGAAACATTACGAAATCATATAAACGAAACATTACGAAATCATATAAACGAAACATTACGAAATCATATAAACGAAACATTACGAAATCTTATAAACGAAACATTACGAAATCTTATAAACGAAACATTACGAAATCTTATAAACGAAACATTACGAAATCTTATAAACGAAACATTACGAAATCTTATAAACGAAACATTACGAAATCATATAAACGAAACATTACGAAATCATATAAACGAAACATTACGAAATCATATAAACGAAACATTACGAAATCTTATAAACGAAACATTACGAAATCATATAAACGAAACATTACGAAATCATATAAACGAAACATTACGAAATCATATAAACGAAACATTACGAAATCTTATAAACGAAACATTACGAAATCTTATAAACGAAACATTACGAAATCTTATAAACGAAACATTACGAAATCTTATAAACGAAACATTACGAAATCTTATAAACGAAACATTACGAAATCATATAAACGAAACATTACGAAATCATATAAACGAAACATTACGAAATCATATAAACGAAACATTACGAAATCTTATAAACGAAACATTACGAAATCATATAAACGAAACATTACGAAATCATATAAACGAAACATTACGAAATCATATAAACGAAACATTACGAAATCATATGAGTTATCCTTTTTTCTTTTTGGTTTCCCTGCTCGAAAGAAAACGCTTACGAAACAACGAAATAATAAAATGAGGTTGAATAAAATGAACACTACAAGCATCTCAAACACATACCGCTAGACTGTTTTACGTGAATATGAACAAAAATACAGAAAGACTCTCTCTGTACGATCTATTTCTACTTACGTATATGTTGACTCGTGTAACACAACTACACAACCACTATCGTTCATTTTTTTGGCTTTTTCAGAGCACGGATTTTCTTTTCCAGTTTATCAACGTGACTGAGTAGCTCCAGGAATTCGTCTTCTTGGAGCGCGATCCCCTTCTTCGTCGGGTACAGCCTCGGTTTCTCCCCTCCCTCCCCTCCCTCGTCGTAGTAAGAAGTGTATCGACGGATGTGAATGACGGGGGCGTCATTCCAGGATGAGCATGTGACGTACGTGGACTTCGACCCTACCGGTAATAGTTCGTCACCGTAGGCCGACGTTGATGAAGAACTTGAAGCCATCACAAGTATCAGGTTTGAATTTTTGTTTTTATTTACACACTGGAAGAAACGTTTTTGTCTTGAATGTTCTGCGAAGTGCTCTCGTCCAGAGCGACTGCCTCACCCACTATCAGGAGGTTGATGTACGCGGAAATAGTTTCCAATATTCTATGGCTATCGACACGATTAAACGCTTCGTTAAAGTATCTCCCCACCTTATCTTCCCAAGATAACGTTATGCAAGAGTGTCCGAGTTGGTTGCCGTATTCGTTCAAACAGCCTTCGCACCTCGTATCTCGTATGTGAGTCTCCACTTCACTCTTAATTTTCTCTATAGCCATTAACTCGAAAACGGCTGCACAAAATGCATTCCTATTTTGTGTGATTATTAAAGATTAATGATGCAACATTTCTGGTATCATTCAGAGCCAGAAGTGGGGAGGGAAAGGCTGGTGGAGTGGAGAATCCTGTCATGTTGGTTCTCAAAGGCAAACATAAGCCCTCTAGTTAAACATTATGACTGATTTTCAGCCAGGTTAAGTCAAGCAATCTCATCTGAAGGGATTACATAATTTATTTTTGCACACATGTCGTTTACATGTATTGAGTGGAAAATGGAAGACACAGAGATATAGTGGTCATTTAAAGTCCAAACAGATTGACAAATGTACTACTGTTCAGTTTTCATTTCTCATGTAGTACAAGTAACCCAAAAAATAGTAATTTCTCTTTGACGACATCCTTAGTCATAACCGGTGCATTGTTTCTCATCACAAGAAAACAGAACATGTCTGCTGACCACTGTCTCTTTTCTTACTTCCACACCGACCACTTTTTTTTTAACTTCAAGTAATCTCTAAATGCCAGAGAGAACTAGCCTACATACTTGGTTCTTTTAGTTCATATTTTACAATACTGAATTGTCTACATAAAATTTTATTTTTTTAATCTCTGAATTCTTAGCAACTTGCTGAAAGGAAATATACATCTTACTCTCAAAATCGCATATTAGTTTACAGATTAGCCTAATTATTTCTCGGGACCCTTGGCTTAAGGACACAGATTGAACATTATGAGTAACAGCCATGTGCAGCATTGCCTTCCTAATCCATGTTATAGCGAGGAAAATGTGATATTAGGAAGTTATCATAATTTCTGAAAATCATAAATCGTATTATGCTTGGACATATAACTTGTTTGATAATATTGTTTGACATACCCAAGACATTTGTCATTTTTCTTATGCTTTTTACAATCTTCAAACAATCAAACTATGATATTTTTAGTACTTGATGTTTTTAAGATTCAAAGTGTCTGCTTTCATTTACAATTACGTCTGTGGCACACTATGCCTAAAAATATATTTTGAGCTGCATTTCAAGCTTTGTTAACAAACAGGTTTAAAAAAAGAATGGATGTGCGTGTCTATATAACACTGCCGTGAATAGATACAATAACACAAACTATCCTTATTGCAAAAGGCCCTATCTTAAGGCAATTCACAGTTGAACTTGTGGTGATGCCTGCAAGGAAGACGTCTTGATATGCTTAACCTGATGTAGCATGAAGAATAAATTGGAACTACTGGCATGCCTGACATCAATTGTTTATGTTCATAACATGGTGCCTATTCCATGCAACTCCCTTTCAAAGTGCATAAGGAAGAGCCTCCCTAACAGAATCACTCACCAAGTAAATATTTTCTCTCGTCTACAACATTATCCTGCCCTTTGTTTCCTTCTGAAATATATATTCGCTACAGTCGTGCATCAAGCCTCAGTGAGATTAGATTGAATGGTGTCTGACGGTGTAAAACGGAAGGAGATGGGTATAATGCTACTTGTTTGCCATTAGTTATGCATGTAAAGCGAAACTTAATCTGGTCGAATGAAACATGTTCATACAACGTGTATGTTTGAAAGATAGTCTCTGGTCCTTCACTATCTGACCCCAACTCCATGGGTGAACCCCTCTCACTGCATGTCCATTAGCCTATTAAACAGGTTTGGCAATAATGGTGGAACGATATTGGTGGATTTCTGTTCTTTACATTAGACTATTGGTTCTCTGTAATTCTCTGTCTCTCACCATCTGTGTCTGTCTCTGGCTCTCTCTCTCTCTCTCTCTCTCTCTCTCTCTCTCTCTCTCTCTCTCTCTCTCTCTCTCTCTCTCTCTCTCTCTCTCTCTCTCTCTCTCTCTCTCTCTCACACACACATTTTGTAAAAATAGGCTTCACCTAATCTTCACCCTTGGAAATAGTTTCATGTTCAGTGTTCTCTATGTCTCTTTCTCTGTCTCTCTCTCTCTCTGTTTTTTGTCCCCCCCCTCTCTCTCTCTCTCGCTCGCTCTTTGTGTGTCTGTCTGTCTCTGTTTCGCTCCCCCCCCCTCTCTCTCTCTCTCTCTCTCTCTCTCTCTCTCTCTCTCTCTCTCTCTCTCTCTCTCTCTCTCTCTCTCTCTCTCTCTCTCTCTCTCTCTCTCTCTCTCTCTCTCTCTCTCTCTCTCCTGTGTGCAAGTGTAGATTTATAATTGCACATTGATATTTTGGTAGGTAAAAGGTTTGGGAATTGGTAAAGTTTGCATGAAAAATATGCTGGAAATCATGCAAACGTTCTCCCTGACGGTAAACGAGTTCTAAAGGAAACACAGATGACTGAACTGCATCAAGCTGACTGCATGTTGAGTCAACGTTGCATCAATATTCAAATTTCATTTGTACCTTTCTAAAGTCGAATTGTCTTTCTTCTTTCTTTCCTTCTTTTTTTTAAAATTACAAATAACAAGACTGTATAAGTATAAGTAAAAGAAGTGAAAAACACAAAATGCTGGCTTATTGGGCATTGAATATTTTATATTATGCACCTATTAATCAACATAAAGAGCATTATAAAACAACTTAAGAAACAGAACAAGATATGCTAGTTGTCATGTCGATCAGTTGACTGAGGCTATGGCAGTTGTAACACAGTTTTATTCATTCAAGATGCACAGACAAATGTGCAGGCCCTCATCACAATTTTAAAGCACGCTACTTCATGTAGAATTAGAGCACAAGCTATATTTTTTTTCTGTCACATGTTACTGTGCTGGGAAAAAATATTTGCACCCTTGCTGGGAATGGTGATTTTGGCTCTACATGAGCAGACTAGCCCATTGTGTGACTCGTGATTGTAATGAGCTTAGAGCTTGGTCTGGTTTTTATGACAGGCACATAAAATTGCATGTAGCAAGACATAATTGTACATTAGATAACCAATAAAAGCTAATGTAGTTGGATTCGCAAGTGGTAATAGCGGTATTATAGCGGCATTATAGTGACGTCACAAAGGGGCCTGTTTCTCACAGAAACCACCAGCTGCGAAGGTGTTTCCCATAATTTTATGTCAGGGGAGGGTCTAAGGTACATGTGTGCCAAAGGACATGGCTTAAACCTAATTTGAAATTTGCCATTCGTATTATCCCATTGTTTAATTACAAATAACAAGATTGCATAAGTATATGTAAAATAAGTGACAAACACAAAATGCTGGCTTATTGGGCATTGAATATTTTATATTATGCACCTATTAATCAAAATAAAGAGCATTATAGAAGAACTTAATAAACAGAACAAGATGTGCTAGTTGTCATATCGATCAGTTGACTGAGGCTATGGCTGTTGTAACACAGTTTTATTCATTCAAGATACACAGACAAATGTGCAGGCCCTCATTGCCATTTTAAAGCACGCTACGTCATGTAGAATTAGAGCACAAACTATTATATTTTCTGTCACATATCAATGCAATGTAGTCCATAAGATGCTTAGGATTTACTGTGTGGAAAGAAATATTTGCACCCTTGCTGGCAACGGTGATTTTGGCTCTACATGAGCAGACTAGCCCATTGTGTGACTCGTGATTGTAATGAGCTTAGAGCTTGATCTGGGTGTTATGACAGGCACATAAAATTGCATGTAGCAAGTCATAATTGTACATTAGATAACCAATAAAAGCTAAATTGTAGTTGGATTCGCAAGTGGTAATAGCGGTATTATGGTGACGTCACAAAGGGGCCTGTTTCTCACAGAAACCACCAGCTGCGAAGGTGTTTCCCATCATTTTATGTTAGGGGAGGGTCTAAGGTACATGTGTGCCAAAGGATTTTGCTTAAACCCTAAGTGAAATTTACATTTAATATTTTACAATAACCGGGATGACTACTAGCAGAGTTACCATATTCTTTTTTTTTTCTCACCTCATTTTACAACAGCGTTTTCTTTCGAGCAGGAAGAAAGGATGACTGAAGAACACTGTCCTACTACGGTTTATATAGACGGGAGAACAGGAGATGAGGATAACGACAGGGGATAACGGTACAGACGATAACGTCAAGAACGACAACGTGAAGGGGTAATTATCATATTTCATCTGTCACATCAAAGGGTTCTAGAATGATAAATGACTACTGCATGCATTAAGATAGGCGTGGTCCAATGACGTAACGTAACCACACATAACAAATTCATATGATTTCACGCTTTGCCCTTTCAACAGGGAAAGAGAAAATTGGTCTATAACGAGAGATAATGGAGATAACAAAACGTAGATAATGATAACAGAGGAAACGATTATCCTGTTTTCTATGAGTCATCAGGGGTAATTATCATATTTCATCTGTCACATCAAAGGGTTCCGGAATGATAAACGACTACGGCACCCATTAAGATAGGCGTTGTCCAATAACGTAACGTAACCACACATAACAAATTCATATGATTTCACGCTTTGACCTTTCCAACAACGCTTAAAGTAATTGGTCTACTCTAATAACACAATTTAGGAAAGAGGGGCGACAAAGGACGATAATAACGATAACACTCATTACACTGAGGAACGAGGGGTAACAAGGGACGATAATAACGATAACACTCATTACACTGAGGAACGAGGGGTAACAAAGGACGATAATAACGATAACACTCATTACACTGAGGAACGAGGGGTAACAAAGGACGATAATAACGATAACACTCATTACACTGAGGAACGAGGGGTAACAAAGGACGATAATAACGATAACACTCATTACACTGAGGAACGAGGGGTAACAAAGGACGATAATAACGATAACACTCATTACACTGAGGAACGAGGGGTAACAAAGGACGATAATAACGATAACACTCATTACACTGAGGAACGAGGGGTAACAAAGGACGATAATAACGATAACACTCATTACACTGAGGAACGAGGGGTAACAAAGGACGATAATAACGATAACACTCATTACACTGAGGAACGAGGGGTAACAAAGGACGATAATAACGATAACACTCATTACACTGAGGAACGAGGGGTAACAAAGGACGATAATAACGATAACACTCATTACACTGAGGAACGAGGGGTAACAAAGGACGATAATAACGATAACACTCATTACACTGAGGAACGAGGGGTAACAAGGGACGATAATAACGATAACACTCATTACACTGAGGAACGAGGGGTAACAAAGGACGATAATAACGATAACACTCATTACACTGAGGAACGAGGGGTAACAAAGGACGATAATAACGATAACACTCATTACACTGAGGAACGAGGGGTAACAAGGGACGATAATAACGATAACACTCATTACACTGAGGAACGAGGGGTAACAAAGGACGATAATAACGATAACACTCATTACACTGAGGAACGAGGGGTAACAAAGGACGATAATAACGATAACACTCATTACACTGAGGAACGAGGGGTAACAAAGGACGATAATAACGATAACACTCATTACACTGAGGAACGAGGGGTAACAAAGGACGATAATAACGATAACACTCATTACACTGAGGAACGAGGGGCGACAAAGGACGATAATAACGATAACACTCATTACACTGAGGAACGAGGGGCGACAAAGGACGATAATAACGATAACACTCATTACACTGAGGAACGAGGGGTAACAAGGGACGATAATAACGATAACACTCATTACACTGAGGAACGAGGGGTAACAAAGGACGATAATAACGATAACACTCATTACACTGAGGAACGAGGGGTAACAAAGGACGATAATAACGATAACACTCATTACACTGAGGAACGAGGGGTAACAAGGGACGATAATAACGATAACACTCATTACACTGAGGAACGAGGGGTAACAAAGGACGATAATAACGATAACACTCATTACACTGAGGAACGAGGGGTAACAAGGGACGATAATAACGATAACACTCATTACACTGAGGAACGAGGGGTAACAAGGGACGATAATAACGATAACACTCATTACACTGAGGAACGAGGGGTAACAAAGGACGATAATAACGATAACACTCATTACACTGAGGAACGAGGGGTAACAAAGGACGATAATAACGATAACACTCATTACACTGAGGAACGAGGGGTAACAAAGGACGATAATAACGATAACACTCATTACACTGAGGAACGAGGGGCGACAAAGGACGATAATAACGATAACACTCATTACACTGAGGAACGAGGGGCGACAAAGGACGATAATAACGATAACACTCATTACACTGAGGAACGAGGGGTAACAAAGGACGATAATAACGATAACACTCATTACACTGAGGAACGAGGGGTAACAAGGGACGATAATAACGATAACACTCATTACACTGAGGAACGAGGGGTAACAAAGGACGATAATAACGATAACACTCATTACACTGAGGAACGAGGGGTAACAAAGGACGATAATAACGATAACACTCATTACACTGAGGAACGAGGGGTAACAAAGGACGATAATAACGATAACACTCATTACACTGAGGAACGAGGGGCGACAAAGGACGATAATAACGATAACACTCATTACACTGAGGAACGAGGGGCGACAAAGGACGATAATAACGATAACACTCATTACACTGAGGAACGAGGGGTAACAAAGGACGATAATAACGATAACACTCATTACACTGAGGAACGAGGGGTAACAAAGGACGATAATAACGATAACACTCATTACACTGAGGAACGAGGGGTAACAAAGGACGATAATAACGATAACACTCATTACACTGAGGAACGAGGGGTAACAAGGGACGATAATAACGATAACACTCATTACACTGAGGAACGAGGGGTAACAAAGGACGATAATAACGATAACACTCATTACACTGAGGAACGAGGGGTAACAAAGGACGATAATAACGATAACACTCATTACACTGAGGAACGAGGGGTAACAAAGGACGATAATAACGATAACACTCATTACACTGAGGAACGAGGGGTAACAAAGGACGATAATAACGATAACACTCATTACACTGAGGAACGAGGGGTAACAAAGGACGATAATAACGATAACACTCATTACACTGAGGAACGAGGGGTAACAAAGGACGATAATAACGATAACACTCATTACACTGAGGAACGAGGGGCGACAAAGGACGATAATAACGATAACACTCATTACACTGAGGAACGAGGGGCGACAAAGGACGATAATAACGATAACACTCATTACACTGAGGAACGAGGGGTAACAAAGGACGATAATAACGATAACACTCATTACACTGAGGAACGAGGGGTAACAAAGGACGATAATAACGATAACACTCATTACACTGAGGAACGAGGGGTAACAAAGGACGATAATAACGATAACACTCATTACACTGAGGAACGAGGGGTAACAAAGGACGATAATAACGATAACACTCATTACACTGAGGAACGAGGGGTAACAAAGGACGATAATAACGATAACACTCATTACACTGAGGAACGAGGGGTAACAAAGGACGATAATAACGATAACACTCATTACACTGAGGAACGAGGGGTAACAAAGGACGATAATAACGATAACACTCATTACACTGAGGAACGAGAGGTAACAAAGGACGATAATAACGATAACACTCATTACACTGAGGAACGAGGGGTAACAAAGGACGATAATAACGATAACACTCATTACACTGAGGAACGAGGGGCGACAAAGGACGATAATAACGATAACACTCATTACACTGAGGAACGAGGGGTAACAAAGGACGATAATAACGATAACACTCATTACACTGAGGAACGAGGGGTAACAAAGGACGATAATAACGATAACACTCATTACACTGAGGAACGAGGGGCGACAAAGGACGATAATAACGATAACACTCATTACACTGAGGAACGAGGGGTGACAAAGGACGATAATAACGATAACACTCATTACACTGAGGAACGAGGGGCGACAAAGGACGATAATAACGATAACACTCATTACACTGAGGAACGAGGGGTAACAAAGGACGATAATAACGATAACACTCATTACACTGAGGAACGAGGGGTAACAAAGGACGATAATAACGATAACACTCATTACACTGAGGAACGAGGGGCGACAAGGGACGATAATAACGATAACACTCATTACACTGAGGAACGAGGGGCGACAAAGGACGATAATAACGATAACACTCATTACATTGAGGAACGAGGGGTAACAAAGGACGATAATAACGATAACACTCATTACACTGAGGAACGAGGGGTAACAAAGGACGATAATAACGATAACACTCATTACATTGAGGAACGAGGGGCGACAAGGGACGATAATAACGATAACACTCATTACACTGACTTTGACTTTGACACACGCACGCACTCTCTCTCTCTCCCTATCTTTCTTTCTCACTCATACAAGGGGAAAGAACCGATGTAATCTGAACGTACACGAGTTGCTTCCCTTACATCGGATAACCGCTCTAGCTGTCCTTTTTCGGGGTGGGTGGGTGGGTGGGGGGTTAATATATTAACACGATGATAACACATCTTTCTATTAACTTTTCTTCTTCGTACTGATCCTTTCTTACTTCTTCATCTTGACCTATCTACTTATGATCTTTAACACTGACCCTTTCCATACAATGTATCGATCTTTAACTGACCCTTTCTTACGTCTTCATCTTGACCTATCTACTTATGGTCCATACAAGGTATCGATCTTTTCGCACTGACCCCTTCTTACGCCCGTCATCTTCTTCTGCATCATCAACCTTTCAAACCAGTCCCCTACTCCTTTCCTGTAATCTCTGCAGCATCAACCTTTCAAAGCAGTCCCCTACTCCTTTCCTGTAATCTCTGCAGCATCAACCTTTCAAAGCAGTCCCCTACTCCTTTCCTGTAATCTCTGCAGCATCAACCTTTCAAAGCAGTCCCCTACTCCTTTCCTGTAATCTCTGCAGCATCAACCTTTCAAACCAGATATCTTTGTTAGACGATGACTCTCTCATCAACAACCGACAGTCTGTACCCGTTACCCGAAATCTCTCACTAAACTTCGTGTTTTCAACTATCAGTTCAAGCTTTTCCTGTGACCCGATTGTCCGCGAAGAGTAGATGTTAGCCATTGATGGAACAATTTTCTTACAGAAGCTCTCGACTTTGTTCTGCACAGTTTGAAACACCCTAACCTCTTCCACGAAAGAAGCGCCCTGTTTGCGAACTTTGTTGTAGAACTCAGCACGGAAGTGGTCGTAAATGGCGTATTCTTCCAGGCGTCGCTCCTTGAATTCATCTTTCTGCTTCTGCGTGAAGTTGTAAAAGTCCCGAACTCTGCCGACATTGAATCTGACGTAGAGCATATCTGGAAGTTTCCATGACAGAGTTCTCTTCAGGAGGACGAGGGATTCATCGAAGGCCTCGGTCAGCATTACTAGGTGGAAGACTCGGGAAAGATAGTTAATGGTGTTCTGGAGATAGTGGGGTTCATTCAGGGATTGTTCGTTCATGCCAAAGTCATACGCCATTCGGCTGTGGATAAGGGAACCCCAACGGACATCCGAACGGCTGATGCCATTGAGGTAAGTGAGAAGAGGATCTGGGCCTGGAACAATACAGACATGCAAGGGTATCATCATCATCATCATCATCAGCAGCAGCAGCAGCAGCAGCAGCAGCAGCAGCAGCAGCATCACCATCATCTCTATCATCACCAGGAGCAGCCGCTGGAGTACTAATAGCAGTAGCAGTGCCAACATAGTACTAGCAGCAGAAACAACAGCAGACATACATGTAGCAGCAGGCACAAACTAAAGGGACTTAAAATAGGGTGCTGTGTCCAAGAAATAGCACACCTGTCTAAAAATTGGAGGCGTACTACAAAAGCATCAGTTTTACTCCCTTATAACCATAATTCAGTATTTGTGATGCAGGGAATGCACTATGACATCTTGAATCTCCATTGCAAATCCGGCTGTAGACCTCTATAAAAAAATAAATCTATATACTGGTATAATCTTTATCAGTAAGGAATGCAGAGAAGGACATTTTCAGCCTTCACAGAGAACCTCTCCTATGCTTAGTGACGCACATAGGAGTAGTGGCTAGTTGTTGTTGTCTTTTTTTAATTACAATTTTCAAAAAAATATACCAGGGACGGTATTCATGTCGAGATAGCATGAGACTTAGCATGATGCTAACTTAGAAGCTCTTCCAAAAGTCCTATTAAATCCTATAGGACATTGGAAGAGCTTCTAAGTTAGCATCATGCTAAGTCTCATGCTATCTCAACGTGAATACCGTCCCAGACTGCTATTCGCCAGGGACGGTATTCATGTCGAGATAGCATGAGACTTAGCATGATGCTAACTTAGAAGCTCTTCCAAAAGTCCTATTAAATCCTATAGGACATTGGAAGAGCTTCTAAGTTAGCATCATGCTAAGTCTCATGCTATCTCGACATGAATACCGTCCCAGGTGTTGTAAATTCCATCTTCTTTCAGCATTCTTTGGTGTTTTTTTGCTGTCCCATCTTCTGGGCCGTACAGTGGCGCTGCTCCCACGCCGCTTATTCCGAATCCCAATTCGCAACCACACCCTGGCTCCTTCAGTATTCTTGCTATTGAGTAATTGTCCATCTGATTGATACAATGGTATACAGTCAGGGCTTCTGAAAACGTACAGATTGTTCGTAATTACGCACTAGAGCTCTTAAATCACCCCCTAGAATATGAAACTGTGCGTGAGATTTACCCTTTAAAATCTCATTAAATTGATGACGCGTGCGTGAACACAGCCGTTACTTATCAGTAAGTTAATGACGTCCTATGTATTTCAATCGTCTGCTATAGTCGACTCCGCATAAGTCGACCTCGGATAATTCGACACTTCGGATTAATCGACCCTAAGGCTTGGTCCCGTCCACAAGCCTTCTTTATCTCTGTAAAATCACCTCGGATAACTCGACCTCGGATACATCGACACTTCGGATAATTCGACCCTTAAAGGACCATAGTCATCTCCATTCGGACCTAAAAACGTTCTGGAAAACGTTTCAGCATTATTTCCTACTACACATAGACACAGTATACAAACTGTATCTATGTAACCTACCTTTTATGTCACATTCGTCAAGATAAAGTGAGCGCACACACTTTTATTTCGCAAAAATCGGTCTCCTGGGGCAGATTTGCCAGCTGCCATTGAATCTCACCAAAAATGGGATTTGTGCGATAATCCATTTGGCGTGACGTAGATTAGGGGAAATCAATACGGCACCTGTGACTGATGTTGAACTATTTGAAGACAAATTAATTTGCCTGTTTGTGGCCCGTTTTTAATAATAGAACTTGTTGGGACACTTTCAGACCTAGCTTATGACGTAACGCTGTCAGAGGATACGTATTATTATTATGACGCCAAGTTGTACACCTTCACTCCACTCTCTTCTTCTTCTAGTCCAGGCGAAATTATAAAGTTTACCTTGTTTTGTGATATATATTAGGTTTCTATGTTGATCTAACATGATTTGAGGGTGCTGAATCCAGATCCGTTAAAGGCCAAGTTGTAAATGTTGGATATTTTGAGTTATGACGTAATATTCAAAATGGCCGCCATAGGTATCTAGAGAACTGTAAAAACATGCACTTAACGTAATTGTTTTGTATCTAATGCTTGTTTTGGTAAGAAAAATAGTATAATTTGCTGAAATGATTCAAACTATGGGAATTATATCCTATTTTAGTACTTCTTAGCCCCCAGCCACTGTGGAGAGGGCTATCGCGATCTTTCGTGCCCTTTCATTTATCTTAAGAACCATGTCACAGGATAACTTCGAATTTGTGTGTTACTATTTTAATGAAGCTGATATGCCCCTCAGTATGCCTTGTTGACTTTGACCTTTGACCTTGAGTATGTGATTTTATTGTATCAACTATACTTTTTCAACCTTTGCACTGCTGTTGTAAAATGTTTCTAAGCTAAGGTTTATAGATGATGTTGAATTACTGATGCCTATTTTATGCCTAAGCCATTAATCTAAAATGCTTTACCTTGAATTTGCATGGAATATTTCAACTTTTTGCTTTAATATATTTTAAATCATTGCAGTAACTGTCTCATAATTGGTACATGAGCCAATGGTTAAACATATCTAGATGCTAACCTAAGTACCAATGACATCTCTAGCCTTCATCTTGACGCTTGGCCTTTGTTGTTAGGCGCCAAGCAGAATAACACGGCGATCAGTGTCGATATTTCTTTTTATTTTATAGGTGGGTAAAATGGCCGACATTCCATTGCACGCCAGCACTTTTACCCACCTATAAATTGGCTAATACACCAATTATGAGACCATTACTGCCAAGATTTAAAACATATAAAGACAAAAAGTTAAAATATTCAATGCAAATTCAAGGTCAAGCATTTAAGATGAAAGGTTTAATAAAATAGGTATCAGGAATTCAATATTCTCTATACACGTTAGCTTAGGAAAAAACAAACACATAGCTTATTTTACCACAGCAGTGCAAAAGTTGAAAAAGTATAGTTGATACATTAAAATCACATACTCAAGGTAAAAGGTCAAAGTCAATAAGGTATACTGAGGGGCTCATCAGCTTCATTAAAATAGTAGCACACAAATTTGAAGTGATCCTCTGACATTGTTCTTAAGATAATTGCCAGGCAAATGAAAGGACACAAAATCGTGATAGTCCTCTCTGCAGAGTGGCTGGGGGCTAATAAGTAAAAAAATAGGATATAGTTCACATAGTTTGAATCATTTCAGCAAACTATACTATTTTTCTTACAAATAAAAGCATTAGATACAACATAATTACGGTAAGTGCATGTTTGACTTTTTTTATATTCACTGGAAGAGATGGCTCTGAAAGCAAAGAAATGCATGTTTGGTGTTTTGAGGTTCCTTTGGTCTTTAGGAGAAAATTCCCCCAAATTGTTTTTCAAAATTTTGGACACCCAAATTCAGCCTATCTTGACGTATGGTTCGGAGGTGTGGGGCCTAACTGCAGATCACACTGTTATTGAGAGAATACATCTATTAGCAATTAAACGCCTCTTAAATATCAGCATAAAAACACCAAGTGTATTAGTTTATTGTGAATCTAAACGGTATCCTCTTTACGTTCAAACTTATTCAAAATGTATTAGATATTGGCTTAAAGTTACTCAGATGGAAGAAAATCGTATCCCAAAGATAGCTTACAAAATGCTTTATACACTCCACTATAATGGCAGGAAGAATTGGGTTACAAATGTGATGTGTACATTATACAAATATGGTTTTGGCTACGTGTGGGAGAATCAAGGTGTGGAAAGCAGCAAAATGTTTGTATCTATCTTTAAACAAAGATTAATCGATTGTCGCGTACAAGATCTTGATTCCACTATTTTCACTAAGGAACAATTTCAGCTGTATTCAACTTTCCGACCTTTGCAAGACCTCCCTCAGTATTTGTGTTTGATAAGAAATCCTAATTTAAGAAAACATTTAGTAAAAATAAGGCTAGGAGTTTCACAATTAAAGACACACAGGTCAATCTATTTAAAGACAGAACGAAAAACCGATTGTCCATTTTGTCCAAACACTGCTGAATCAGAATTACATTTTATATTAGTGTGCCCTCGATATAAACAAGTCCGAGAGATGTTCATTCCAAAAAAATATTATACCCACCCAAATGCTTTCAGACTTACTTTGTTACTCTCTGATACACGAATTTGTTTCAAACTAGCTTTATATTTGTCTAAAGCCTTTGCTATAAGAAATACTAGCATTGTATATGTTACATAAATTGCAAACATGTATTATATGCACGCATATGTCTCACTGTTCCCATCCCCCTCTACTTATTGTTTCATAAACGAAATGTGCTTGTATCAAGAGTGCCGTCATGCTCACTGTTTACATTATCTCTTGTTAAAATGTGTATTTATATTAATTATTGTATTGTTCGGTGTTTCCCTTACATATATATCCATAATGGTTGTATGATGTTATCGTCCGGATTGGGTTTATTTTTGGCTTTGCTCCAGTCATTTCTTCTTTTTTTTATATCATGATCATTAGATTTTCACCGGTACCCCTTCCCCTTTGTGTCCCTTTTTGATACGGGCAGATGGCCTAATCATTAAAAAGTTTTTTAGTTGAGTTGAGTTTTGAGTCTCTCTCTCTCTCTCTCTCTCTCTCTCTCTCTCTCTCTCTCTCTCTCATCCGTTTAATTTCTCATTATGTCATTCATTCTTTCTTTCTCACTTTCTTTCTTCCTTTCTCTCTGTTTTTATTTTTCACTTCCCAGTCGCACGAAGATGTTACACCTATGCATCCACCTGTGTCAGTATGCTCTTCTTTAAAGTATTTTCCGTCTTTCTTTATTTTTTGTTCTTTCTTTCTTTCTTTATTTTTTTTCTTTCCGCCGTTCTTTCATTCTAATGTTAGCTTCATGTATAATAGTCCTACATTCTGTAATGTCACGATGTTCTGCTTCATAGACGATGTTCTGCTTCATAGGCGGTCGTTCCTTTTTCTTTCTTTCTTTCTTTCTTTTTTTTCTTTCCGCCGTTCTTTCATTCTAATGTTAGCTTCATGTATAATAGTCCTACATTCTGTAATGTCACGATGTTCTGCTTCATAGGCGGTCGTTCCTTTTTCTTTCTTTCTTTCTTTCTTTCTTTCTTTCTTTCTTTTCTTCTTCCTTTCCCCCTTTAGATCGTTCTATCTTTCCGCTGTTTGCATAGTAGACCTATATTCTACACGTCCAAAGTTGTTATAGATGTCACGATGTTCTGCTTTAAAGAGGGTCTGTATGATGCGTTCGTTATTGTCCTTTACCGACCTACGATCGCAAAGGAGTATATTTTCGTTCGTGTATGTTTCTTTTTTTCCCCATTTTCTGTCTCTCCCAAGGATATCTCCCGAACCGCTTGACCGAATCGCTTCAAATTATATGTGGTGGTGTGTCACCACAAGAGGAAGGCATTCGCGCAAAAGTTTTCGCCTTTTTGACCTTGACCTTGGCGTATGACCTTGAAAACCGAAACTCTTTAAGGGGCCATAACTTCCACACCGTTGGTCTTAGAGTCTTCACATTTGGCATGCAGGTACTTTGGCTTATGCCCGTTCTGATGATGGCATACCGATCAAGGTCAACGTCAAGGTCAGGGAGATCGGTAGGCCTTGAAAGTGGTAGGGGTCTAAAAATGGGGTTTTCAGACATATTTTCCACATTTGTAATTGACAGAAGCGCTTCAGATTGTGTGTGGTACTGTATAACATAGAGTAGAAAACATCCGAGCATAAATTATTGCCATGCTGACCTTGACCTTGAAGTGTGACCTTGAAAACCGAAATTGCCTTCTTTGCGCTATATATTTCTTGTCCA
>CM065685.1:39438658-39448658 GCA_017654935.2 Phymorhynchus buccinoides | reverse complement strand
CAAGGGCGTCGCCGAGCGGCAGACATGTCCGTCAGACATGTCCGTCACCAACAATGCCACGCACTTGCGACACCCCGTAGCAGTCACACCCTGACACAAAATTGGAAGGGATTTTGTCTTCTAGTTCACGAGATACAGCTTGAAGAAGAAACATATAGCGCAAAGAAGGAAATTTCAGTTTTCAAGGTCACACTTCAAGGTCAAGATCAGCATGGTGATCATTTATGCTCGGATGTGTTCTTCTCTAGGGTATACAGTACCACACACAATCTGAAGAGCTTCTGTCAAGTACAAATGTGGAACATATGGCGTAAAACCCAATTTGTAGACCCTACCACTTTCAAGGCTTACCTATCTCCCGGACCGTGACCTTGACCTTGATCGGTATGCCACTAACAGAACGGGCATAAGCCAAAGTACCTACATGCCAAATTTGAAGACTCTAACACTAACAGTGTGGGAGTTATGGCCCCTGAAAGATTTTCGGTTTTCAAGGTCGTACGCCAAGGTGACGACGGCAAAACATTTGCGCGGATGCCTTCCTCTCATGGTGACACACCAGCACACAAAATTTGACGTGATTCGGTCAACCCGTTCGAAAGATATCCTTGGGACAGACAGGAGAAAAAATGACCCTCCGATTTTCAGGCTCCAGCGATCTTTTTTACCTTGATCTTGACCTTGATCGGTATGCCATCATCAGAACGGGCATAAGCCAAACCACCTTCATGCCAAGTTTCAACATCCTATGTCGATCGGTGCCCGATATATGGCTAAAAATAGATTTTCGGTTTTTAAGGTCGTACGTCAAGGTCAAGGTCACGACGGCAAAATGGTTTGCGCGGATCTCTTCCTATTAAGGTGGCACACCTTCACACAAAATTTGACGCGATTCGGTCAAGCGGTTCGGGAGATATCCTTGGGACAGACAGAAACACCCCCCAGAAAAAAACAACCAAACAAACAGACAAACCAGCCCATCGCAAAGACCGATCACCTTCAGTGACGGACAAAAAACAAATGCAAACCAGCCCATCGCAAAGTTCGATCACCTATGGTGACGGACAAATATAGGAGTACAATGCTATGTCAGTATTTCAGTGCACTCTAGAGCCCTGCTGGAATTCAAACTCGGGTCGTGCAGACCCAGAAGGTGAAATGTGGGGTCTCGCCCTATCATGTGCTTTTCACTTCTTTGTATCCGGGGACAGCTACCAGCGGGGCCGAGATTTAAGGAGGAATTTGTATTATACCACCCCAAATATGCATACGTATTTTCTTTAACTAAAAACCCCACCCATACATACATACATACATATATACACACACATACATAAAGACATACATACACACCTACATACACGCACGTACGCACGTACCCATATACAAACGCGTGCGCGAGAGAGCGCACGTACACAATGCTCCCACACATGCACAGACATGTACTCATATACACAAGCGTGCGCAAGAGCACGTACACACACACACACGCTCGCACACACATACACAGACACACACACACACACACACACACACACACACACAAACACACACTGATTAGACCAAATAATGAGGAATTATGTATTAGCTTAGGCCTAGAGGTATATCTGGTCAATCTGTACAGTAGTGTGTGTATGTATGTGTGTGTCTATGTGTGTGAGCGTACGTGCGTGCGTACGTGCATACGTGCGTGCGTACGTGCGTGCGTCAAAGTCAAAGTCAAAATGATCTTTAATGACGATAAAGGAATAAGCTAAACAAAACTTTTTTTCATCCTGTCGTCATAAATAAATAAGAAATACAACTGAAGCAAACAAGATGAAAAGCAAAAACTAAACAACAAAATCAATTTACAATGAAATATATGGAAAAAATACACATAAATATTATTATGTTCCGCAAGCACAATACCATAATCATGTACATAATACTGACAACAGTAATCGTAGTGGAAAGGGAGAGGAGAGGAAACAGTTGGGGGGGAAAAATGACTGCGACAAATGACAGATAGAACAGAGACACCGAAATGACGGGGGGGGGGGGGGGAGAGAGAGAGAGAGAGAGAGAGAGAGAGAGAGAGAGAGAGAGAGAGAGAGAGAGAGAGAGAGAGAGAGAGAGAGAGAGAGAGAGAGTCAGTCATACAAAATTACAAATACAGAAACACACACTCGCGCGTGCGCAAACACACACACATATATATACACACACACACACACACACACACACACACACACACACACACACACACACACACACACACACACCTACACACACACACACACACACACACACACACACACACACACACACACACACACACACACACACACCATTCACATTTTAGGCGAAAAGAAAAGGCATATCAAGAAAACAAAGTCACATGAATGCGTATCGTAGTGTCGCTTCGCCCTAAAGTGCAAAGCAGCACATACACAATGTGCAGAATATATCGGCTCTTAAAAACCAGAGTATGAACATATGTACAAAGAATTCCATGACACAGTAGGTTACAATTTATCAAACAAATACATTTTCAAATTATGTTTAAAAGCTAACTTTGAAGGGCATGATTTTAAAAAAGATGGCAAGTTATTCCATGTACATCCTCCAGAGTATGTCAAGCTTGATTTGTACAAATTGTTATGGGGTTTTGGGAAAGAAAGCTTGTGAGTGTGTCTATTGTCATTGTTTGTAAAATTCCGCGTGATTTTTTTAGGAGCCAGCCCATTTACAACGTTGTACATGCATAGACATTTATTGTAAAAAAGTCTGTCTTTGAATGGAAGAATGTTCAAACGTTTATAATAATTTCCAGTTAGGCTATTTGATTTTAAAAGTATTAGTTTTACAGCTCTCTTGTGCAAACGATTTATTTGCTTTAAATTAGATTCACTAGCATTATCCCATAAAGTGGAAGCATAATTGATAAGTGATAAAATATGAGCATGGAAAAATAGCTTTCTTGAGTGAAGATCCAAAAAATGCTTTATTTTTGCTAACTGGTAGATTCTGCTAGAGATACGTTTTCCGAGTTCATTTAGGTGATTATGCCATGATAGATCGTTGTCAATAATAACTCCTAGAACCTTGTGTGATGAAACTTCTTCTATTGTCTGGTCCTTGACATACAATCGAGGAAACATGGAATTCATCTTCTGCCTTTTCTGACGGGTGGCTATATACATACATTTAGTTTTCTTTGCATTTAGAGCCATGTGGTTTATTTCTGTCCAATTTACCAGCCTGTCAATATTGCTTTGCAGGTCAACAACTAATTCGTTAGGGTTACCACTATTTGATTGCAAAGAAGTGTCGTCGGCGAACATCTCGCTACAACACTGCGTGTGTGTGTGTGTCTGTCCGTATGTCTCTATGTCTGTGTGTGTATGTGTGTAAGAGAGAGAGAGAGAGAGAGAGAGAGAGAGAGAGAGAGAGAGAGAGAGAGAGAGAGAGAGAGGCGCATGAAATGTTGGGAACGGGAAGGGACCAAAAATATGTGAAAGCTTGAGGTGACTTGGAGAGGGTGGGCGTTTGGGGTAGGGTGGGGGTGAACAAATGAGTGCGATAATAGAAATGGTGGGAAACAGGGCAGTTCTTAATGTTTTGATAGTCGCTTCTATCGACCCTAACTATGTTCAAATGTTTTTTTGCGAAGCATGATTTGTCATTCAATTTTCCTTAGTTTTGTTTCATTTTTTCATGCATGCAAATGTGTTTCTTTGATTGTATTGTGCTTGTACGAGACCACGCTGTAATTTCACCTAACGTGATAATAAAGTATTTTTGACTTTGACTTTGACTTGATTGACTGTTCGTGTTACTGTTTCTTTCTCTCCGTTTGTTTCTGTCTGTCTGTCTCTGCCTTTCTCTGTTTCTGTCGGACTGCTTCTGTGTATCTCTCTCTCTCTCTCTCTCTCTCTCTCTCTCTCTCTCTCTCTCTCTCTCTCTCTCTCTCTCTCTCTCTCCTGCTCTATCTGTATCTGTCACTCTGCCTGTCCGTTTGTCTCTCTCTCTTTCTCTGTTTTTGTCTGTTTGTCTATCTGTCTCTGTGCATCAGCCTGTCTGTCTCTCTGTCTTCCTCTGTTTCTGTTTGTCTGTCTGTCTGTCTGTCTGTCTCTCTCTCTCTCATGCTCTATCTGTATCTGTCTCTCTGCCTGTCTGTTTGCCTCTCTCTCTTTCTCTGTTTTTGTCTGTTTGTCTATTTGTCTCTGTGCATCAGCCTGTCTGTCTCTCTGTCTTCCTCTGTTTCGGTCTGACTGTTTCTGTTTGTTTGTCTGTCTGTCTGTCTGTCTGTCTGTCTGTCTGTCTGTCTGTCTGTCTGTCTCTCTCTCTCTCTCTCTCTCTCTCTCTCTCTCTCTCTCTCTCTCTCTCTCTCTCTCATGCTCTATCTGTATCTGTCTCTCTGCCTGTCTGTTTGCCTCTCTCTCTTTCTCTGTTTTTGTCTGTTTGTCTATCTGTCTCTGTGCATCAGCCTGTCTGTCTCTCTGTCTTCCTCTGTTTCGATCTGACTGTTTCTGTTTGTCTGTCTGTCTGTCTGTCTGTCTGTCTCTCTCTCTCTCTCTCTCTCTCTCTCTCTCTCTCTCTCTCATGCTCTATCTGTATCTGTCTCTCTGCCTGTCTGTTTGCCTCTCTCTCTTTCTCTGTTTTTGTCTGTTTGTCTATCTGTCTCTGTGCATCAGCCTGTCTGTCTCTCTGTCTTCCTCTGTTTCGGTCTGACTGTTTCTGTTTGTCTGTCTGTCTGTTTGCCTGCTGTCTGTCTGTCTGTCTGTCGGTCTCTCTCTCTCTCTCTCTCTCTCTCTCTCTCTCTCTCTCTCTCTCTCTCTCTCTCTCCCCCCCCCCCCCCCCCCCCCCCCCCTCGTTTGCCCGATGCCCGATCTTTGAATGAAACTTCGTTGTTAATAAACGAGTACTTAGAACAGATCAGTTAGGAGCGATTAAGCGAGCGAGCGAGCGATAATGTGTGTGTGTGTGTGTGTGTGTGTGTGTGTGTGTGTGTGTGTGTGTGTGTGTGTGTGTGTGTGTGTGTGTGTGTGTGTGAGAGAGAGAGAGAGTAAAAAAAAAGTCAAAGTCAAAGTCAAAAAAATGTTTTAATTGTTTAGGCCTCTGGCCCATTAACAATTGGCAATGGTGGGGGAAGGGACCAAAAACCATAATCGAATTTGATTTAACATAGCATCCGTTATCCGATTGTCATCAAAACATGGAATCCATATTATGGAATTTAAGCAAAGGCATCAAGCCTGTTAGAGTTAAGTCACAACAACACTGATGTGATCACGAACATGGACTGTCACGTATTTCCATCTGCACCAGTCGTGTTGCCCGGGTGGTCTTCTTTCCTTCGCCTGAAACTCCGCACCACTGTCCTCAGTTCCATGACGTCCTTTTTGGCATCCGACAAGAGGTATGACATGCCAGATGCGTCGATCATGATGCTAGATGCGTCAATGCTAGATGCGTCGATGGTAGCTGCGTCGGCAAACCGTTCAGTGGTAGGCCTATCATTCCCATTAGTTTCAGTAGTTTCATCCGGCCCCTTGCTTTCCGTGTTGTTGCCCATCATTGAGGTTTGAGAAATTTCACTGAGTGATTTGACACAGTCTCCACTGTCAGCATCACGGTGTTCGGCCGAAGCATTGCGTGTGTCAGTTTCGTGTTCCACAGTGAGATCACAAAACCGCTCTGTCACTGACGGTGGGTTTGTGTCACTCAAGCAGAGGCGCTTGCCATTTGCCTGTGGTTGGCCTACATTATGTGCTGCACACAACGTCCCGACAACGAAGCTGTCACCTTTGAATGTTTCATGCGCAGTTGCGTTTATTTCGCTGTACAGCAAACTAGGCGGTGTTGGCATGAATAATCCACTCGGTGATGGCTCTTGCGCCGTTGAAATAGGCCTAGCTCTATGCGTCTCAGCCCTTGTTCTGTCTCTTGCAGTTTGTGAAGGGGACTTTCTACGAAAACTGACCGTTTCAGTGGGCGCCTGTGGGTCGGAACATGGTCGTTGACGGGGAGAACTCAGCCGAAGAATCACAACAGTTTCATTTGCCTTACCATCAATTCTGAAAGACAACACACATAAATCCAGAAGCAGTGTGTTCAACATATACTCGAGGCGTGATGGAAGGCCAGTCACCGTCATTTTACTGTCTGTTGTTAGCACAAACGACACAAATATCCAGGAGCTAGTCGGAATCCTTGCTGTGGAAGCCAAAGCAGGGGAAGCTACTCAGAGAGAGAGAGAGAGAGAGAGAGAGAGAGAGAGAGAGAGAGAGAGAGAGAGAGAGAGAGAGAGAGAGAGAGAGAGAGAGAGAGAGAGAGAGAGAGAGAGACAGACAGACAGACAGACAGACAGACAGAGACACAGACTGAGACACAGAGACAGGGAAAATCCAGGCAGAGACGAACTGAGGCAAGGACACAGAAAAGGAGGAAGAGAGAGAGAGAGGGAGAGACATAAATAGAAACAGACAGATAGGCATACCCAACAGACAGACAGAGACAGGGAAAATTCAGGCAGAGACAATAGATGAACTGATAGAAAGACATAGAACATGATAGAGAGAGAAAAAGAGAGAAACAGAAAGACAGACAGACTGAAACACAGAGAGAGAGAGAGGTTAAGGGGAGAGGGGGCTGGAAATAAACATAGAAAAGTGGGAAACTTCGATGGTCAGTTTTCTACGAGGGTTGCTTTTGACTGTGTGACCCTCCGGAGAAAACGGTACCCGTCGAGGTGTAGAATATTGATCCGGGTTTGTATTCGCTGTAGAATACAGACCCTGGGGTTGCTTTTCTACGGGGGTTGCTTTTCGCCGTAACACTGGCCAGGGCCAACCGGGCCGCTTGCTACCGTCCGTGCATTTAGAAGCATCATTCCGTCCCGGAATTTTTTTTATGTGTTTGAAACCCAAGTTCAAGAGCTATTTGACCAAATGAAAACAAAGGTTTTCTTTCTTGAAAACACTGATGTGCAGATTGCATTTCTTCTTCTTCTGCTGCTTCTTCTTATTCTTTATCTTCATCTCCTTCTTTTTTTTAAACTTCTTCTTTCTCTTCTTTCTCCTCCCCCTCCTCTTCTTCTGCTTCTTGCAGTCATGTCCATGATAATCGTATTGGAGATAGTATTATGTGTTAAGAGTATGTGGGGTGAGTTTAGTCTTTTGTGGAAGAACATGACTCAAACTAGGGAACATAATTTTGCGCTAGCTCGAGTGTCGCAGCCAATGGGATTGGTTGGCCTTTGGGGACTTTCCTCGATGCCAGCTGTCCTCCATTTGTTTTGGCTGAGAGCGTGGGGATGTACCTAAAGAAAGGCATCACCACTATAAACAGCCCACCGGAATAGCATCTGCCTGACTGCTATCTGGCAGCCATGATCGGAAACGACTGACTAGCATACATACATACATACATACATACATACATACATACATACATACATACATACATACATACATACATACATACATACATACATACATACATACATACATACATACATACATACATACATACATACATACATACATACATACATACATACATACATACATACATATATACATAGGCCTACATGTAGGTGCGTGAGGTAATGAACAGGGGGTGCAGTTGGAGTGGTAATCGAATCGATGGTCACACTCAACCCAGTCAAGGGTTGACTGGATAACAATATGGGTTGCAAATTCACATCGTATTCTCCCATGAGAGGATTCCATTGCATCTTTTACATTCAAACTATCGTCAGCGTCGGGGGAGAGTAGGGGGAGGGGGGAGGGCAGAGCCCCCCAGACCCCTCAATTTCCCCGAGACCCTCATGTCAGCCTGACTACTACTGGAAAACTTGCTACGCCTTTGCTCCCCCACCCCACCCCCCTGTCTCTCTCTGTGACTGTGTGTATGTGTATGCATACGCGCGTGTGTGCATGCATGTGTGTGTGCATGCGTTTGTGTGTGTGTGTGTGTGTGTGTGTGTGTGTGTGTGTGTGTGTGTGTGTGTGTGTTTAATTTATTATCAATCTGTTGTCTCTGTGTCTGATTGTTTGTTAACAGGCCCAGATCTGAAGGGCCTACTACATTTTGCCTCTTAAAATATTAAATAATAATAGTAGAAAAATACAGGAAGGAGATGACAATATTGTCAAGCCCTAGTAAAAAATACATTGTGTGAAAGTCAGAAAAGGAAATGGAGAGAGAGAGAGAGAGAGAGAGAGAGAGAGAGAGAGAGAGAGAGAGAGAGAGAGAGAGAGAGAGAGAGAGAGAGAGAGAGAGAGAGAGAGAGAGAGAGAGAGAGACAGACAGACAGACAGACAGAGAGAGACACAGGGGGAGATAATTATGTAAGTTTTTCATACTTGGGTCAACTAGTTGCAGGAAACGTTGGCTTACTGTATTTTATCTGTTCCTCGGATAAGTCGACTCTCTAGCAGAAAATGTCGATTTATCCGAAGATTGGATAAATCGACCCTCTAGAAAAAGGTCGATTTATCCGAAGATGGGATCAATCGACCCTCGGATAAATCGACCCTTTTGCATGCTCCGTCTTATCCGAAGTCTACTGTATAGGAGTATCATAATTATTATACTCTTTAACTTAGTATATTAGTACACTTTGGTATAATTTTTGTTGTTGTTTTCGTCGTCGTTAGTCTTGTTTCTGACCAAATACATGACCAAATACTTGAGCAAACCCTTATTTCTTTTCCTTCTATTTTGCCCCTGTACACGTTGATATCGAAACGTTGACAAACAAAAACACACCAAAAAGAGCAACATACTCACCCGGATGTTTCTTGAGATTGCGATTATTTTCAGAGTAATAGAAAGCAGAGACGAAGTGATCCAACGGTTCCCGCACAATGCTGATGAACATCGTGCTGTTCCTGGGCAGGAAGTGCCACACGCACTTCTCACAGAATCGCACGTGCTCGGTGATCATGTCGTAGTGGGGGATGCCCGGGGGTAGAGGGTGGAAGGCGGAGACCCACTGTAATAAGTGCAGAGCTGGATGTCCTGTAAGCGGGGTCCGGACGGCCACCGTAAGGTTGTGTACCAGAGCGTAGCGATTGAGGATGGTGACTAGCGTCTGGGACCCTGTTTTATGAACCTGGAATAAGAAAAGAAAACGTCTGTGTACTAGACATGTGATGGCGCACGTGAAAACTCTGCCAGCGTTTTTGGACCCTGTCTTATGAACCTGGAATAAGAAAGAAAAACGTCTGTGCACTAGACATGTGATGGCGCATGTGAAAACTCTGACCCTGTTTTATGAACCTGGAATAAGAAAAGAAAACGTCTGTGTAGGCTACTAGACATGTGATGGTGCATGTGAAAACTCTGACCCTGTTTTATGAACCTGGAATAAGAAAGAAAAACGTCTGTGCACTAGACATGTGATGGTGCACGTGAAAACTCTGACCCTGTTTTATGAACCTGGAATAAGACAAGAAAACGTCTGTGTACTAGACATGTGATGGCGCACGTGAAAACTCTGACCCTGTAGGCCTTCATGTAATGGTGCATGTGAAAATCCTGGTCTACACAAGTCGCTCGGTATATTTGTTTTAGCAAAATCAAGAACCTAAAATGTCACATTTTTTGCTTAGGACATGTTTGTCTATTTTTATGTTGGGGAGAAAGAGGCTGGTCCGCCTGATTTTTCAGCTAATCTCTTTATAAATGGCAAGCAAATTGAAGTAGAAGAATCACTTTTAGATCAATAGTTAGGTAAATGTATGGACAACATAGGTATATAAAAAAGTCAGTTACAGCACACAGCATCCTTTCAATATCAAAACCCAAAATGTATCGTCAAATAGAAAACACACACATGAAAACCGAAATTAAGTCATGGATTGATTTGTTACAGAAATAGCAAGAATTACATTTTTCATTTTTTGCTTCCAGCTTTTCTCAAATTGATGCACATCCTTCAAATTTACTCTGGACATGGCGGGAGGCTAGAGCAAAGCACTTAACATTAAAAACGAAATCGAGGGCG
>CM065685.1:39396158-39398658 GCA_017654935.2 Phymorhynchus buccinoides | reverse complement strand
GACGGGGGCACAATGAAGTGACACATGGAGACACGGGGACACATAGAGACGGGGGGTACACTGATGACGGTGACACATGGACACGGGGACACATAGAGACGGGGGCACAATGACGGTGACACCGACACGGGGACACATAGAGACGGGGGTACACTGAGGTGACACATGGAGACGGGGGACACATAGAGACGGGGGCACAATGATTGTCGCGTGACACATAGAGACGGGGACACATAGAGACGGGGACACAATGAGGGTGACACATAGAGACGGGGACATATAGAGACGGGGGCACAATGATGGACACATGGAGACGGGGACACATAGAGACGGGGGCACAATGAAGTGACACATGGACACGGGGACACATAGAGACGGGGGCACAATGAAGTGACACATAGAGACGGGGACACATAGAGACGGGGGCACAATGAGGTGACACATAGAGACGGGGGGCACAATGAAGTGACACATGGACAACGGGGACACATAGAGACGGGGGTACACTGAGGTGACACTCCCAAGGACACATGGACAACGGGGACACATAGAGACGGGGGCACAATGAAGGTGACACATGGACACGGGGGACACATAGAGACGGGGGCACATAGAGACGGGGGCACACTGAGGTGACACATGGTCACGGGGACACATAGAGACGGGGGGCACAATGAGGGTGACACATGGGACACGGGGACACATAGAGACGGGGGCACAATGAGGGTGACACATGGACACGGGGACACATAGAGACGGGGGCACAATGAAGTGACACATGGACACGGGGACACATAGAGACGGGGGCACAATGAGGGTGACACATGGACACGGGGACACATAGAGACGGGGGCACATGAAGTGACACATGGACACGGGGACACATAGAGACGGGGGGCACAATGAAGTGACACATGGAGACGGGGACACATAGAGACGGGGGCACAATGAAGTGACACATGGAGACGGGGACACATAGAGACGGGGGCACAATGAGGTGACTCATGGACACGGGGACACAATGAGGTGACGCATGGACACGGGGACACATAGAGACGGGGGCACAATGAAGTGACACGTGGACACGGGGACACAATGGAGGGTGACGCATGGACACGGGGACACATAGAGACGGGGGCACAATGAAGTGACACGTGGAGACGGGGACACAATGAGGTTGACGCATGGACACGGGGACACATAGAGACGGGGGCACAATGAGGTGACACATGGACACGGGGGACACATAGAGACGGGGGCACACTGAGGTGACACATGGACACGGGGACACATAGAGACGGGGGCACAATGAAGTGACACATGGACACGGGGACACATAGAGACGGGGACACACTGAGGTGACACATAGACACGGGGACACATAGAGACGGGGGCACAATGAGGTGACACATGGACACGGGGACACATAGAGACGGGGGCACAATGAGGGTCGCACATAGAGATGGGGACACAGAGGGACGGGTGCACATCACATTGACCCCTCCCTGTCTGCATTCCTTGGGCCGTAGTGTCAGACGTCATAGCGTGCACCCTGTAGTGATCTGCTGTCCAAAACAAACAACCTCACCTGCTACTGTGCGCGCGCGCGCGCGCGCGCGTGCGTGCGCGCGCGTGCGTGTGTGTGTGTGTGTGTGTGTGTGCGTGTGTTGTGTGTGTGTGTGCGTGTGTGCGTGTGTGCGTGTGCGTGTGCGTGTGCGTGCGTGTGCGTGTGTGTCTGTGTGTGTGTGTCTATGCGTGTGTGTGTTTGTGTGTGTGTGTGTGTCTGTGTGTGGTCTGTGTCTCTGTCTGTCTCTCTCTCTCTCTCTCTCTCTCTCGTTCTCTCTCTCTCTCTCGCTCTCTCTCCTCTCTCTCTCGATCTCTCCTCTCTCTCTCTCTCTCTCTCTCTCTCTCTCTCTCTCTCTCTCTCTCTCTCTCTCTCTCTCTCTCTTTCTCTCTTTCTCTCATATACAGACGGGCGAGTGCGCGCGCGCACGCAACACACACACTCAAACACACAACACACACACACACACACACACACACAACACACACACACACACACACACACACACACACACACACACACACACACACACACACACACACAGAGACATGTACACACACACACACACACACACACACACAGACATGTAACGACACACACACACACACACACACACACACACACACACACACACACACACACACACACACACACACACACACACCACACACACACACACACCACACACACACACACACACACACACACACACACACACACACACACTGTAAACTCAAAGTTCATTAAACAACAAAAATTGCATGATCGTGTTAAGTGCCAATGTACTAATATAATTATTGCAATTAGACGACCGTGATAACAGGACATTTCACACAGCCTTCGTGTAAATGGTGATAAGAGAAGAAACAAATGGTGTTTTACGTCCTCTCGGCCTGGAACAGACACATATGGGACATTTGTAGATACAAAGATGGT
>CM065685.1:39383658-39386158 GCA_017654935.2 Phymorhynchus buccinoides | reverse complement strand
ACTGCTGCTAAAAATAAAAAACTACGAAAAAAGAGGGGGAAACCCCCGAAAAAACCCCAACAACAAGCAAACACTACAAACGTAAAAATGGTAGGTATAAAAAACAAGGTACCTGTGAAAAGGAGAAACTTCAACGTTTCGTGCCCTAAGCACTTAGTCATGAAGTGATCTTTTCATCTTCTTGTCAAACACTACAAAACTCTTCTCGAAACTTACATGTGATAGGGGAAGGGTCCCCTAATGTTCGGTACCAAACACAATCTGTTAATAACTTCAAAATAAATAAACCGACACAAATGTCAAAGACTACATTGTATAGAAAATAGGGCTAGGGTTCTGCCAATTTTGGTATCAAAATCTCTACAAAAACTTATTCGATTGAAAACAAAAACAAATAACCCCATCTAAACGGTCCATAATTAGGGGCCGTTCGGATTTCAGAGCCCTTCCCTCAACATTGAGAGAGAGAGAGAGAGAGAGAGAGAGAGAGAGAGAGAGAGAGAGAGAGAGAGAGAGAGAGAGAGAGAGAGAGAGAGAGAGAGAGAGAGAGAACTCGAACTCGAACTCGAACTCAAACTTTTTAATGAGGATAAACTGAGTAAGCAGAAATAGCTTATTTTCATCAGGTCCTCTAAAATAATGACATATGAAAAGAATAAATACATAACTAAATTACAAAACAAACTAAAAAGTAAACAATGTAACAATCAAATGTAACAAATCCCAAGAACAAGGACAACATGACATATAAATCAACATTCCTTTCACACACATAACTCATAGTTAGACTGGTAATCAATTGACAATTTTGCAATGTGAGGTAGTAGGAGCATAGCTACAGACATGCGCATTTACTAAAATTATAACATGCACAATAGATAAGTTTAGAAAAGGCGAATGAACTGTTATAACCTTTCGAATAAATATTTATTAAAGCATCTTTTAAATGACAGAGAGAGATAGAGAGAGAGAGAGAGAGAGAGAGAGAGAGAGAGAGAGAGAGAGAGAGAGAGAGAGAACGAGAGAGAGAGAGAGAGAGAGGGGGGGGGGGGTAAGAATAGGTCAGAATCTACAGTGCAGCCTACGGCAAAAAACAAATGACAGTGTATTGTTGTTGAGTGGAGGTTTTACGTCCTCATGGCGGAAAGCCCTTAGGGACAAGTTGTTCTGGTGCTGGGTTGACAGTGTAGCCCAGAGCCGACTCTTCAATGCAGCCTATGGCCAAATGTACCAAAGACTCTAAAAGGGTAAGATGGACTACTTAAGAGTTACGACGAGCCGGGCTGATAGAGTTATCGTTAGTGGGGTAGTTACACCATTCACAATGGCGGCTATCCAAAGTATAACTGACTCATGAAAAGATAACTCTCAGGTTTGAAAAAAAGAGCTATGTAACCTAAATGTGTCACGTTTAAAAGGGACATAACCAGTGTTTCTGTCCTCACCCGTGCGTGAGGGGAAATAATCAACATTAACAATCAAAGTGTAAGACTATGCAAGCGCATGAGAATGTTCGTGTCTCTCACTCTCTCCAAACAGTCCACAAAAGCAGGTAGAATTCAATCCTGGTCAACTATTAAATCAACAGAAAGTTTCACATTCAATTATCATTCATCTTCAGTTCACTCTCCACACTAAATATAAAATTCCTTCGGGTGATTCGCCTTTTTTTAATATTCCTAGAAAAGGGAAACTATTTCAATAACACATTTTCTTAGTTAATCCTCAAATTGTCTCCCATTTGAGTTTTTCCAAAACCATCTCCATTTACAAGTACACAAGTAGTAGGTTCCTTCGTAGTTATCCAAAACTAACTCATTTTATCTACTACTCAATCCCACAAACCAAACTGGCAGTAAATAGCGCAGGTGCTCCCAGTGCACTCCTGTCGTTATCTCTTCAACCAGGCCCGCTGGTGCAGAACGAAGTCGCGTCTACCCGCGTGCATCCTGGTGTTGCCGACTCTGTCACTTTGCTCCAGACCGCCGCACGGAAAGGATAGTCAGCGCGTCAAAGGAGATGGGGCCCATGCCACACCACTCTCCTAGCCAGCCACAGAAGCTGAAATGATCGATACCAACCATATACAAGCTATCCAAAATATGTACGTGTTAACAGCCCACGAGACTTACCAACCAAATAGTCTCCTGTTAACAAAGAACAAACCACCATCAAAATGGAACAAACTGATTATTACCAAACAACAACGCACTCAACACAACACCTTAGAACCTGCAAACTATCATTGACTTCTTCCAACATTCACAAAGAGTAATACCTTTGACACACCACCTTGACGTCTATCACAACCAAGTAACGAACTCACCAAACGAAGCCAAAAATTAGAATTCCATACAAGGAATGCAACAACTGTATTCATAGAAATAACAAGAGAGTAAACCCATAGGTACGAACCTGCATCAACAGCAGCTTACAAAAACATAAGTGAGTTGCCCCCAGTCCACATCCCAAAGCTAACAGCTGAGGACCCAAAAAAACC
>CM065685.1:39366158-39373658 GCA_017654935.2 Phymorhynchus buccinoides | reverse complement strand
TTCGTCTCCATGTGTCCCCAATTTCGTCTCCTTGTGTCCCCAATTTCGTCTCCATGTGTCCCCAATTTCGTCTTTATGTGTCCCCAATTTCGTCTTTATGTGTCCCCAATTTCGTCTCCATGTGTCCCCAATTTCGTCTTTATGTGTCCCCAATTTCGTCTCCATATGTCCCCAATTTCGTCTCCATGTGTCCCCAATTTCGTCTCAATGTGTCCCCAGTTTCGTCTGTATATGTCCCCATGTTCGTCTCTATGTGTCCCCGATTCCTCGGTTGCGTTGAATTGTGCCCCCCGAGTGTATGTGTCCCATTCTCTATGTGACCCCAATTTCGTCTCTATGTGTCCCCGTCTCTATATGTCCCCGTATCTATGTGTCCCTGTCTCAACGTGTCCCCGTATGTATGTGTCCCTGTCTCAACGTCTCCCCGTCATACGTCTATCTCAGCATCTGTCTGTGTACGACACGAAAACCTAACCCTAACCCTAATCCAAACACTAAACCAAATCTGAAACCATAATCCCTAACCCTCAATGGGTAGGCGCTGCGCTTGCGGCGACGCGCTCTCCGGGACAGAGCAGCCCGAATTTCACAGAGGCAAGTCTCTGTGGACTAGAATATACCAAATACCAAAACCAAAAAAATCCAAATCCAAATCATATCCCTACCCCTAACTCTAACCCTAATTCGAGGGGAGACATAGAGACGGGGATAGGTGAAGACGGGGTAAAAAGCCCATGGGCGGGTAAGAAGCCCATGCCAATTATTTCATGAAATAAAGAAAATTTCAGTCACATTTTGCCCATGAGACGAGTGTTAATGTTTAGTCTCTGAAATTTGACTGAAATTTGCTTCATTTATGAGATAATTGGCATGGGCTTCTTACCCGCCCATGGGCTTTTTACCCCGTCTTCCCCTATATAGAAACGCGGGCACATTGAATTGATCCCATGCCCTGGTATCCTTCTTTAAGATTCCATACATTCAAAATGAGCCCTTTGTTTGCCATACATGGTGGACTTCTGGACTGTGTTTGAGGATGACGAAAATTCGTGGAAAATGAACAAGTAGTTGGCCTACATAACCGCGCGTGTCACGACATTTTTTATTAAAGCAACCTTGAATGCAATTAGCATTGAGCAGAGACTCATGAGCGTGTGTTATTATCATCTGGATGCGTAACCAAACAACAGTTCAATTGTTTTCTTTCTTTTCTGTGCCCCTTACACCATCAATTGTTTTCTTTCTTTTCTGTGCTTACTTACACCATTTTTTCAAGAATTTATAAAATTGATTCTGATTCTGATGCTCTCTCTCTTAATCACACACATACGCACGCACGCACGCGCATACACACACGCGCGCGCGCGCACACACACACGCGCACACGCACGCACGCACACACGCACGCACGCACACACACACACACACACTGGAACCAATTTATTGTCAGATTAACTACAAAAGTTAATCTGACTGATTCTGATGCTCTCTCTCTTAATCGCACACACACACACACACACACGCACACACACACGCACACGCACACGCACGCATGCACGCACACACACACACACACACATACACACACGCGCGCGCACACACGCACACACACACACACACACACACACACACACACACACGCACGCACGCACGCACGCACGCTCGCGCACGCGCGCGCACACGCACACGCACACGCACACACACACACACACACGCACGCACGCACGCTCGCACACGCGCACGCGCGCACGCACACGCACGCACACGCACACGCACACGCACGCACACACACACACACACACACACACACACGCACACACGCACGCACACACACACACACACACACACACACACACACACACACACACACACTAATTCGTACCTTCCTGTCAATTTCTTCCCCCTACACATCTTTATACCTTAGAAGAGTTCTGATTAAAATGTTAAGTTGCCTCGAGTAACTCCAGCCCCCAGTTGCGCACAGCTCAGCTCTCCATTACTTTTCATGGCCGCCAATAAAGGGCTCACCTCATTGTAGAATAGCAATCATCAGATTGCAGGTGGCACTGGGGCAGGTGCAAGCCCAATAAGTCTTCGTTTCATTTCAGGGCTCCAACAAAACAAACCTCAATGCCCTTAGATAGATAGATAGCCTAGATAGAACAACACAGACTTTAAGCCACCTACTTTTATTAATAGGGGTATGAGTCAAAAACCCTATACGCCCAACATAAAGTAATAACGGCCTTAACCCTTTCACCGCCAGCCAATTTGTTTCAGCCAACATTTTCCATTAAATTTACCTGGGTAGAGAACAAAACCCATCTGCAGTATTTGGGATGAATTATTGGTTTAAACAACAACTTTATTTACACAATTTCATGCAGATACAAATATAACTCAGCGCAAGAGTACAACAAGCTAAAGCTTATGGGCGTACTCAACACATTTATAAATTACAAAAGAACAGCTGCATAATTAATTAACAAAAATCATTATGGAAAAAAAAGAGATGAATTCTTCTGTGACATATCTAAAATAAGGTCTATCCTTATTACTTCCCGAAACTAAGACAATAGGGTCTTTGAATAATAGACCCAAATGTGATGCCTTTTAGTGGCATAGATGTTAACCCTTTCACCGCCAAAGTCGCATTTTAGCACCACAGTGATTTGACACCTATGTCACTAAAAGCCATCAAATAGGGGTCTATTGTCCAAATACCCCATTGTCTTAGTTTTGGGAAGTAAGGATAGACCTTATTTTATTTGTGTCACAGAAGAATCCCCAATACTGCAGATGGATTTTGTTCTCTACATCACTGTGGTGCTAAAATGCGGACTTTGGTGAAAGGGTTAAATCACTGTGAGGGTGCTAAAATGCGGACTTTGGCGGTGAAAGGGGTTAAATCACTGTGGTGCTAAAATGCGACTTTGGCGGTGAAAGGGTTAAATCACGGTGGTGCTAAAATGCGACTTTTGGTTAAATCACGGTGGTGCTAAAATGCGACTTTGGCGGTGAAAGGGTTTAAATCACGGACTTTGGCGGTGAAAGGGTTAAATCACTGTGGTGCTAAAATGCGACTTTGGCGGTGAAAGGGTTAAATCACTGTGGTGCTAAAATGCGGACTTTGGCGGTGAACTTTAAATCACTGTGGTGAAACTTTGGCGGTGAAAGGGTTAAATCACTGTGGTGCTAAAATGCGACTTTGGCGGTGAAAGGGTTAAATCACTGTGGTGCTAAAATGCGGACTTTGGCGGTGAAAGGGTTAAATCACTGTGGTGCTAAAATGCGGACTTTGGCGGTGAAAGGGTTAAATCACTGTGGTGCTAAAATGCGGACTTTGGCGGTGAAAGGGTTCAAGAATCGTGCTTCTGTTGGAGCTGCACTGAACAGATTCTTGTCTCTCCTCTCCTGGTTTAGTTTCTGTTGTGGTTTCTTTGCGTCAAGATACGCCCTTCTCTGTGTCTCTTTGCATTTCAAACAACCCAAGCTGTATATTTACAAGTGCAAGTGGAATGGGTCTGTTCCACTTGTAACAGTGTTTCTAGTTTACCTTTTTTTTTAAAGCTATGCTATAGAACGATTCATGAATACAATAGCAGGCAAATCGGACCGATTCCAGCTAAACTGGTTTCCATATGAGAATCTTGTAAATAATTGTATTACCCCCCCACCCCATTCCTCTGTGTGTGTGTGTGTGTGTGTGTGTGTGTGTGTGTGTGTGTGTGTGTGTGTGTGTGTGTGTGTGTGTGTGTGTGTGTGTGTGTGTGTGTGTGTGTGTGTGTGTGTGTGTGTGTGTGTGTGTGTGTGTGTGTGTGTGTGTGTGTGTGTGTGTGTGTGTGTGTGTGTGTGTGTGTGTGTGTGTGTGTGTGTGTGTGTGTGTGTGTATGTGTGTGTGTGTGTGTGTGTGTGTGTGTGTGTGTGTGTGTGTGTATATATGTGTGTGTGTGTGTGTGTGTGTGTGTGTGTGTGTGTGTGTGTGTGTGTGTGTGTGTGTGTGTGTGTGTGTGTGTGTGTGTGTGTGTGTGTGTGTGTGTGTGTGTGTGTTGTGTGTGTGTGTGTGTGTGTGTGTGTGTGTGTGTGTGTGTGTGTGTGTGTGTGTGTGTGTGTGGTGTGTGTGTGTGTGTGTGTGTGTGTGTGTGTGTGTGTGAATGTGTGTGTGTGTGTGTGTGTGTGTGTGTGTGTGTGTGTGTATGTGTGTGTGTGTGTGTGTGTGTGTGTGTGTGTGTGTGTGTGTGTGTGTGTGTGTGTGTGTGTGTGTGTGTGTGTGTGTGTGTGTGTGTGTGTGTGGGTGTGTGTGTGTGTGTGTGTGTGTGTGTGTGTATGTGTGTGTGTGTGTGTGTGTGTGTGTGTGTGTGTGTGTGTGTGTGTGTGTGTGTGTGTGTGTGTGTGTGTGTGTGTGTGTGTGTGTGTGTGTGTGTGTGTGTGTGTGTGTGTGTGTGTGTGAGAGAGAGAGAGAGAGAGAGAGAGAGAGAGAGAGAGAGAGAGAGAGAGAGAGAGAGAGAGAGAGAGAGAGAGAGAGAGAGAGAGAGAGAGAGAGAGAGAGAGAGAGAGAGAGAGAGAGAGAGAGAGAGAGAGAGAGAGAGAGAGAGAGAGAGAGAAATAGGGAAAAAGACCTCCTCTTTACTGTTTATGTAAACTGCTTTTTGATGTTCCTTTCATACGTTTTCCAAGACATACAATATTTCTTGCTGTTTTGTCTTTAATAATGTATACTTGTTTCATATTTTGCATCCTGTATTTTTAAATTTGATTTTCCCTGCTTGCAAAAGGACATGCTGTTTGAAGTATGAAAGTGTGAGAGAACGAAGGAACTGTTGAGTGGAAGTTAATAAAACAAATATATAATACAAACAAATTCAAACAACTCACCGTAAATCGAATACGATTTCATATAATGACTATACAGTGTATTCGAGGGCCTTTGCAAGGCTTAGAAAGTCGTGAGAAAACTTGAGGGGTGGGGGACGGGGGGGGGGGGGGGGGGGGGGGGGGTGTAAAATAGCTCTCTTTCTGCATTTTGTATTCGTTCGTAAAAAAAAGTTATCCTATGATAATTCATTGGTCTTTCAATACATACACACACACAGAAAAAAAGAAAAACCCACCCAACCCCACGTGACTGTTAAAGGGGGGCAGACTTCTGTTCAATCGAGTCCCTAAATGCCTGAACTCTTTCATCTGCGAAGACGATGTTGCTTGGCCTTCTCCTACTTTTTCACTTTCGATAACAGAATCAATCAATCAATCGATCAATCAATCACCTTTATTGTCCTTTAAAAAACATATAAAAGGAAATGTGGATGCTGTCACAGATATAAACACAAACAACAACACGTAACGTAAAGCATGACCAAAAACATAATTAAGAAGCATTAAAACTGAGTACTACCGATGAGAATACTGCAATCCTAAACGAAACGTAGATTTCAATTTTTTACCAGGTTTTCAAGACCAAGTTTGTTGCTGTTGTTGTTGTTGCTGTTAGCAGGCAGTATTCTTATGATGTTAGAAACCCCCCAACAAGAACATTTGGATTTTAAAAACGATGGCTTATAACAGTAAGAAAACAGATTGGACAGAAAAGTAGTTTGTCAAAAGTGGTTTATTTTATTTTATTATTTTGACATTGTCAAAAGTGAACAAAATGCGAAATGTGTTTGTGTCCATACTTCAGAGTTGTCCATTGTTTTTCCACTGGTTTGCTATGACAAACGGTAACCGAAATTATAAGGTCCATGGAGTCCGTGAAATATGGTTGAAACGGTGTGTTTCAAACGCTTTGTTGCGCAAAATCATAATGACTTTATTTTATTACATGCTTCAGAGGTATGGAGAAGAATGTCGTTTAAAGCGGTTGAATACATTCATCTGTTTGAGTGTAAGTGTTGCTAGTTAGTTCTAAGACAGATACAATGATCTGTGGCAAAAATCGGAAAATACTCATCCCAAGAACATTGATATTATATGGAATATTCTGTTAGAGCAGTAAGGACACCAAGCGCATCTGTCAAGAATTCCAATACAAATGTCCTCTACCTTACCAGTGCAAACAGAATTTCGCCGCCAACGTCGCATTTTTGCACCAACAATGATTGAACACCCATGGCATTAAAAACCTTGAATTCGGGGTCTGTTTCCCAATGATATTTGTGTTCTTGATTTGGGGAATTAAGGATAGGCCTTTTTTTTTTAAACATACAGTAAAGGAATCCCCAATATTTCAGACAAAATATTTTCTTTACCCAATGTAAGTTTTTTGGATAATTTTGGCTAAAAAATGGCTGGCGGCAAAAGGGTTAAAGATTGTGTGAGGTCAGACGGGGAAGAGGGATGGTATGTTCCTCTGGGAGAGGAGAGGGGAGGGATGAAAGGATATATAGGATGGGGGTGAGGTGATTCGGTGTACATGCTGTCCAATCACGCTGTCTGTAGTACGTGTGCTGCCATGGCAGGAGAATGACATACATTGACACTGAACAGAAACAGCAAACGTCGTAACAATAGCGTGAAAAAGTGAATGAGTCATGGGCCCATCGTCATTAGCTTTCCCAATAACGGTATTGATATTCTACGTTTCTCTGCCTGTTAGTCTGTAAACAGGAACAACAAAAAAAGGGACAAAACGAACCCAAAACAATAACACAAAGTACTCATTCTGTTTCGTCTCCCCACTAAAAGTTCTTCATGTGATGGATAATAATATACTAGCCAACAACACTGAAGCGGTTCTTTCATTGCTATTGCTGCTGTCGCCATTAGAATAATGGCAGTGGTGATGGTCGAAATGGTGATTATGATGTGGATAATTGCGGTGATAACTATTACTGCTATTGACATTGGTACATTGATATCTTTATTTCCATTCCATTATCAATACTGTTGATCTCAGTACCATTTGCTGTTAAAGTTATCATCCTTTCTTATTTTTCCATCAGTTACGATACTAAGTTCATCAATCATTATGTGATTATGCATGTTATGTTTTGTCTTCATGTCATGTAATTTGTGTAATGAAAAAAAAACAAGAAGAAAACAACAACAACACTGAAACGGTTCTGAGTAGTAGACCTTCTTTACAATATATCTTTAGCACAGACAGACAGACAGACAGACAGACACACACACACACACACACACACACACACACACACACACGCGCGCGCGCGCACGCACACGCACGCACACGCACACACACACACGCACGCACGCAAAGCACGCACGCACGCACACGCACACACACACACGCACACACACACACATACACACACACACACACACACACACACACACACCTAACCAACCAACCAACCAACTAAAAACCCAGCGACACATCCCACCCACTCCGAAAAAACGCAAAAATAAAATAAATAAAACACCCAACAACAAACAAACAAACCACAAAACCAACAACAAAGATAACAGCAAAAGAAATCACGAATGAAATATATACTATATATATAAAATTACGACATGAATGAACAATATGAGTTATTA
>CM065685.1:39353658-39358658 GCA_017654935.2 Phymorhynchus buccinoides | reverse complement strand
CATTGCGGAAAAAGGGAAAACAGAAAAGAAAAAAAAGAAAGAAAAGAAAGACAGAAAAACAAAACGAAGAGCATGTCTTACATAATAAAATCAAAATAGTCCACTAAGAAGAAGATTTAAAGGTGCCTACAACCACTCAACTAACAATCTTTTTTTTAATGTTTGCTGTACTATTACCATTTACTGTCCACCCATGCAGCTTTTCATCAATCATTTGCTTTTGTGTTTATGTGGATTTTTTTGTCCACATATTCAGTTAGTTGTATTTTGCCTTTTCCCCTCTGCCATTGCTGCTGAAAATAAAAGGCTGGACAGTCTCTCTACCACCAACACAAAAGTACAGGCACTCATATTTTGTTCTTCTGCTCAACATTTATTTTGCAGAGAATACTGAAGGAAAGTATTAAATAAAGGAACAAAAACAACTCAATCAGTCTTGCAATCAAGTGCATGTACTGTTTAGACTGTCTGGTATGAGGTAAACTTTCCCTTTTTGGAAGGACTTCAATTTTCTCTGAACATCCTTTCAGTTCAGGTCCAACTCACTTTTAAAGACACACTGCTGACCCAACACGATTAAGACCCTTGTATTTTTCTGGGTAGCTGTGACCGACATACAAATTCCCCAACTTCAAATTGAGGTTGCTCTTTAAAATGATGTTTCGTTTTCAATTTGGGGGCATTTGTATGGGAGTCAAACCTGGTCAAAACAAGATTTCTTACCAGCTATAAGATGGAAAACACATCAAACCCGTGATTTTGACACGTGGGTCTTTAAGAAAATGTTGTCAATGATAATTCGCTTATAAGAAAATAGAACTGGCTTATAAGAAAATTAACTGCAAACCAACTCTCTTGTATAACATCATTTTCTTATATCCAAGTTTCCATTGCAGATGGGAGAAGGAAATTGCTTGCTTATAACCGAGTTTTGTTATAAGCGTGTTTCTTATATCCGAGTTTTGACATTAAATAAGAAAGAAGAAGTTTGGCCTGGGAAATGTTTTTGGCTTGATTATAAGCGATTTTTTCTTATAAGCGGGTTCGACTGTAGGCCTAAAAGTAGTCTCCCCGAACATTTTGTGTGCGCATAGCCTGTTGTGTTAGATGTGCAATTAATTTCCGGTCTTTCTGTTTACCATAATGTTGTTGAAAGAGATACAATATTTCAAATTTGTTTTGGAAACTTACTAGTGGATAGGGTATGTCATAAAGCAACGAGCCCTGACAAATCCTGACAAGAGTACCAGAACTCAATGGATACAGTCTTCTTTGTGTTGAACATTATGTTAATGTGGAATGAATCATTGAAAAAATAGCAATATCAAAATGGAAGTCCTGAATAATAGAACGTCTTGTTCTCAAGAACTTATTGTAACGGGGACATCCCGCTATCGCTACGTATCGATAACACTACCAAGATAAATCAGTACGGCAATCACTAGGTATTGATAACACTACTGGGCTAAATCACTACGGCAACTAAGGGTTAGGGTTAGGGTTAAAATAGGGTTAAACTTAGGTAAGGAATAGGGTTAGGTTAGGAAAAGGGTTCGGGTTAGGGTTACGAATAGGGTTAGGGTTAGTCTGTCGGAATTTAAACTGACAGATTGGCACAGTCATCATCAATTGTTCTTTATGGGTAGTAGTGTTAACAACGGGTAGTTCTTTCGATACGTAGCGATAGCGCTACGCGCCCATTGTAACAGTTTACCTGCTTGTGCTCTGTTGGCGAAGAGAGAGAGAGAGAGAGAGAGAGAGAGAGAGAGAGAGAGAGAGAGAGAGAGAAGAGAGAGAGAGAGAGAGAGAGAGAGAGAGAGAGAGAGAGAGAGAGAGATAGATAGATAGAGAGAGAGAGAGAGAGAGAGAGAGAGAGAGAGAGAGAGAGAGAGAGAGAGAGAGAGAGAAGAGAGAGAGAGAGAGAGAGAGAGAGAGAGAGAGAGAGAGAGAGAGAGAGAGAGAGAGAGAGAGAGAGAGAGAGAGAGAGAGAGAGAGAGAGAGAGAGAGAGAGAGAGAGAGAGAGAGAGAGAGAGAGAGAGAGAGAGACAGAGAGAGAGAGAGAGAGACAGAGAGAGAGAGAGAGAGAGAGAGAGAAGAGAGAGAGAGAGAGAGAAAGAGAGAGAGAGAGAGAGAGAGAGAGAGAGAGAGAGAGAGAGAGAGAGAGAGAGAGAGAGAGAGAGAGAGAGAGAGAGAGAGAGAGAGAGAGAGAGATTCATACAGAAAGATTTGTGTGCATGAAGTAATGCGAATGGTAAGACAAGCTGGGGGAGGAAATCCGCTACGCATAAAGCAAACAACCAAGCAAGACAATGGGGAAAAAGGCATATGAATGTACTCCCAGTTCAATAGTACAGAACGAAAACAATGGCAAAGAACACAACCAGGACACAGTTGTGCTGCGAAGGCAATTCACTTTTTTCTTCTGTCTTCCCAGGCCATATGGCCATAATGGGTGAAGCAAGTATGCGTCCAGTCTACAGATTTCTGGTCTCTTAACTACCTTCAGCCAACGCATTCCGTTTTTGAATAGCTCCAACTAAACAGAAATCTGTTTCAAATAGTTTCTATAAATAAATAAGACAGAACGGACCAATAACGCAGAAACAAAATTGTAGAATGAAATTGAGAAAAGAAAAGGCAGAATCAAAGAGATGATAAATCAAATCATGTTGCTGGCTCAGAACGTAGAATTAAATTGAGAAAAGAAAAGGCAGAATCAAAGAGAGTGATAAATCAAATCATGTTGCTGGCTCAGAACGTAGAATTACATTGAGAAAAGAAAAGGCAGAATCAAAGAGAGTGATAAATCAAATCATGTTGCTGGCTCAGAACGTAGAATTAAATTGAGAAAAGAAAAGGCAGAATCAAAGAGAGTGATAAATCAAATCATGTTGCTGGCTCAGAACTTCCGGAATGCGGGGTAACTATTTGTATTGATACCAGTCTTTACGGGGCACAATAAAGACAATAAAGGGAAATTGTCTGACCGCCCGACATGCCACGTGACTTTTGTGATGGCATTTCTTGCTTAATCTGTGACATTAATAAAAATGTCTTCATCATTATTCTCGAAACATTTTATATTTTCGAAATATACAGAATTTTCAATCCATTCTACATTATCTTTGTAATAAAACGGAAAAGTGTTCTTCCCAAAATACTATTACGGCGCTAAGCCTTGTTTCTATGTCAGTGCTGGAACACAAGGCGCCTGATCCGTTTATGATGAGCTTCCAAAATTATGTTTTGATGGAAACGGGTTTTTTTGTGGGGGGTTTTCATAATGGTCATCATCCAAGGGTTACAATGGAAATGTTTTCCATTAAGATTGACACAGACGGTACAAGACGGCTCCCATTCTGTCATGCACATACAGACAAAGAAAGGCACCTAGGCCTTCGTTTCCATTCCATTGTACTGCGATTCTTATAGAAAAGGGGGTACAAAAAGAATGATTACCATACCGACACTGTGAATGGCAATGTACAATTGAAGCTAGAGGTGAGCCGTTGTGGGTAGTTAGTTGGCCTGACTCCAGCCCTTGGCCAAGGCTCTACACCAGCTCACCCAGTAGGACCCTCACCACCTTTACACCCAAGCCGCTTTACAGTCATTGACGTCACAGGACTTGCAAACTGTGCTAAGCTTCCAGCACAGAGGTAGGGGTTTTTTTTTCCGCGGGAGAAGGCCAGGGCAGCTTTCCGCCGTGACCTCAGTAACAATAGGCTGGAAGCTTTAATCTGGCTCAGTGTATGTAAGGTCTAGAGCCCAGTTGCTATAGCCGACACAGGGGCAACGCTGCCTGAGGCTAATATAACGGTGCCGTGGCTTAATCTGCACAAAGTTCCAGACCCCAAACTCGTTAGACCAGAAACATTTCTCCCTTTACTCCCTGCACCGCGACCTTTGACAGTCAGTTTTAGTTTTCGTCATTGCTGCTATTTTATGTTAATTGTGTGTGGCGATGCAGAAAAGATCCAGGAGTTAGTTACCCAATGATATTTGGCAGAGGTAAGTGTCTGAACTGGAAAAAAAAGAAACTTCTTGTGCAAAGAAACAACGTTGTCTTTGAAGTTTCTTTTTTCCCAACTGTACAGTTACAAACCGCATGTAGTAGCAGGAGCCGTCACGCGTCAATCCGCTTTGCACATTATTAGCACACATTGTCTTCCCGGCTGGCTGTGCAGTTGACGCACGCGCGCTGCTTCGATTTTGAAGCAGCAGACGACTGGACCACTTCCTGTTGCCTGAAATTGATGACAAGAGGTGGATGGTAGAATGAGAGTTGACATCTCGGGGATGAGTCGTCTGCCTGCCTGAGGTCTGGATTAATAATAGAAAGGAACTTCAGAGTTCTTTCTTGTTTGTGATGTCGTTTGTGTGCATCTGCCTTTAGAATGTGAGGTGAGTTATTGAGTTGTTAGATGTTAGACACTATGCTGGGTTTTTTAATTTATTATTTAATGGTTTTTGTTTTTGTTATTGTCTTTATTTACAGGGTTCCGCCGGAGTGCTAGAATATTCCATATACAAAGTGTAATATGACTAATGACCTTCACCATGGCCGCTTTAAACCATAAAAGAAATATTAAACAAAAGTAGCCGGGCATCACTTAGGATCCCAGTCTCTTGTTTATTCCATTTGGTTTTTTTGTTTTAACTTTTAATTGGAATTGTTCGGAAATAATTAAGAGGAGTTATTTAATGGTGTGTGGGAGTCAAATAGGGGAAGTTACTCCACCATCAGCTCTCGCCTCGTGTATTTGAGCAGACATACAGCACTTAGAACACCGTGCGTCATTCTAAAATTTATATCATTTATATATTTTTGCAAGTTTTATCAGTTGGTGGCCACTGGCCACCCCTACTTTTTCTATAAAAAATGTTTGCATGTCGCTGACTCGCATCCTGCGGTATCAAGCTTCGACGATTGATGCCATTGTTGCATTGTTGCTATAGTATTTGATCGAGTAATGGAGGTAAACAACTCTAATTGTGAC
>CM065685.1:39346158-39348658 GCA_017654935.2 Phymorhynchus buccinoides | reverse complement strand
GTAGATCAAATTTTGTTTACCGCACAGAAGAGGTCACAATATCTGACTCGATCAACTCGATCAGTGAAATTTAGGCCCTATTCGTGCCATGTCACCAAAAAAAACTGACTATAAGCAGGATAGTATGCAGGTGAAAACGTCACGACCTGATAGTCACACGAGGCAGTCATAGTTGTCGGGGCTTTAGACAAAGTGTGTGTGTTGTGTGTGTGTGTGTGTGTGTGTGTGTTGTGTGTGTATGTGTGTGTGTGTGTGTGTGTGTGTGTGTGTGTGTGTGTGTCGTGTCTGTGTGTGTGTGTGTGTGTGTGTGTGTGTGTGTGTGTGTGTGTCTGTGTGTGTCTGTCTGTGTGGTGTGTCTGTGTCTGTCTGTCTGTGCTGTGTCATACGACTGCTAATCAAAGAAAGACACCAGCGGAAGTATCAGTTGCTGTGAACGAAATAACAGAAAGGTGTGATTTGATGACTATGTAATTATGGTGTTGCATTGTAACCAAGCATGTCCTGTTTTGTACTCTTCTGTGCTTAATTTTATGAAGTTCTACCAAAGACACTGAAAAGAAAGACGAACATCCGGTCCCTTTTCCCTATATGAGTAGTGAGGACAGAAACACTGGTTATGTCCCTTTTAAACGTGACACATTTAGGTTACATTAACTCTTTTTTTTCAAACCTGAGAGAGTTATCTTTTCATGAGTCAGTTATGCTTTGAATAACTACCCCACTAACGATAACTCTATCAGCCCGGCTCGCCGTAACTCTTAAGTAGTCCATCTTACCCTTTTAGAGTCTTTGGTTCTACTAAAGCTTAAGTGGGAAACTAAACGTTGTTACTTTCTAAATTCAGTCAACGTTGTTACTTTCTAAATTCAGTCAATCGGTTTACTGAATTTAGAAAGTAACAACGTTTAGTTTCCCACGTAAGCTTTAGTAGAACTTCATAAACATTAAGGGCTGTGCACTGTGGTAGGAGTGTTGCCATCACCAATGTGTGTTTTGTTCTTTCTTTGTTTCTTTCTTTTCTTGCCTTTTCCTTTCATTTTTTTATTTATTCAGTCTATATTGTTTTCTCTATAAAATGACTTCATCTTCCGTACTGTTTGCGCAAAATGTACCAAACAAAAACTTATCTTGGGATGTCTATCATTTGTTGGAATTTGTGTCGTTTTTGCTGTCTAGGAGATGACATATTTCACAATAGATGTGTTTGTCTCTGTCTTGCTGTTTTAGTTTGCCTGTAAGTCTGGCTGACTTGCTGGTTATTATATTCTTTAATATGCATGTCGATATTTCGTCCTCTTCCTTTCCGTCCGGATGTTCTTTGGCTTTGTTCCTCACTTCACCTTATCTCTCTCTCCATTTCCATGTCTGTAGTCCTATATCCCCCCCCCCCCCACCCCCCCCCCCCCTATTTTTCGGCTCGGGGAGCTATTGTTTCTGTCTGATCCGTCCGTGCCTACGGCGTGCCTCCGTCCGTCCGTCCGTCCGGCTATCCGTCCGTTTTTCTCAAAAACTATTCAGTCTATCATCATCAAGCTATTGTTTTTGTCTGGTCCGTCCGTCCGGTGTCCGTCCGGTGTCCGTCCGTCGGTCCTGCGTGCCTCCGTCCGTCCGGCTATTCGTCCGTTTTTCTCAAAAACTATTGAGTCTATCATCAAATTTGGTATACTAGTTTGCCAAGATGCAAGCTATCCACTGATGTATTTAGTTTTGCATTAAGGTCAAGGTCGCGCCAGTTACGGGGTTCACCCCCAAAACACATAATCGCTAATATCTCGCGAAGTTTTGCATGTATTTCAATGCAGGGTTTTTTCCACAACATTTCTTGATGAATGGTCTATAACACAGTTGTCATGAATTTTTCTGTGCGCTCGTGTGCGCATGACCGCGCGCGCTCAAATCACGGGTCCGAACCCTAAGGCTATATATCAAAAACTATTCGGTTTCGTGCTGTTTTAATGCGTTTTTATGCAGTTACGTGCTGTTTTGATGCGTTATTATAATAATAATAATAATGTATGTGTACAGCCGACACATTCCGATTTCGGAGTAGCTCGGCGATGCTGCGAGGGGACTTTGCAGCCGCTCGGTGTTGCACTTGTCTCCTCTATTTCCTTTCTGCTTTTCTCCAGCTTGTATTTGACAATGCGTAGTTGTCTTTATCAAATGTGTGTGTTTACGCAAGTACGTGTGAATCTTGATATGAACAGACTGTAACCCACGTGAACGCTTTAGGAAAATGCTTAAAAATCGAAACACAGCAAAATGTGGAAGGATGTTTCGATCTAGTTCCAAATGTAGTATTTAATTCTGAATCCTGCTTTTGACTAATTTACTGTGCTGTCACACAGTAAAAAACCCACCCAGACCAAACCCTGAGTATTATCAGTTTATGTTCATAGTACTTCTGGTTTTCTGAAGGCTACGATTTTTGTGCGTCTTATTTGTAATAGTATTGTAGTAGTATAAGACGGCAGTGGTAAGTCATTGAGTTAGCACTTTA
>CM065685.1:39331158-39336158 GCA_017654935.2 Phymorhynchus buccinoides | reverse complement strand
TGATACCAATGACATACGTATTCGCAGAAATCTATAGCAGGTCATATTTTGTTTTCGCATTTTTACCTCAAAGTGCGCATAAATTGACCAAACGGGCTTAATGAATTAACAACATGAACAAAAAAACGTTTGCTACTTAAAGTGTTAATTCTGGGTGCATATTTTGGTGGACCGAGAGCATCATCCATTTATATAATTATACTTCAAAAGTCATTTTGCCGCATTCCCTTATGGTCGGTTCCGTAGTCGGCTGAAAAGAAAAACCACACGAACATGCAAAGCACCAGACATGCAGAAAACATATACATATGTCTTGTCCTGATTTTGAAGTACTTCCAGAAGAGGAAGGTGAACTTTTCAGGGAGACAAATACTTGACAGGGAATGAATGAATGCTGTCAAGTGGTAAGCGGAAAGTTTTCTGGAACGTGAACTTCTGACCGTTTCTGCAGGTAATCCGGCAACTGTCAGTTACGCAGAGACAGTCGTTGAAATAGGCTGTCACCTCGCTTTTCACTGGATAATCAGTTTAGGCCATAAGGCTAATGTATGTGAAAGGTCTCGTGTAAATAGGTATTCAATAGATAAAGAATCACTTTCCTCTGTCAATTATCGGTGATCTGGCTTTTTTGCAACTTATCTATTTTGTGCATGAATCCTTTTGAGAGAGAGAGAGAGAGAGAGAGAGAGAGAGAGAGAGAGAGAGAGAGAGAGAGAGAGAGAGAGAGAGAGAGAGAGAGAGAGAGAGAGAGAGAGAGAGAGAGAGAGAGAGAGAACTTGAAATGAACTTGAAATGTTTAATGAGGATGAACTGAATAAGCAGAGAGAGAGAGAACACTGGAACACTGGAACAGTGGATTCTTAATGTGAGGCCTCATGGGGGACATGTAAAATCAACTGCACAACATTCAATCAAGGTACCAACTCAAAAACAACTTTAACCAAATTACATTGATTCTTCTCTTAGACAAAGCGCATAGTGAACGAACATAGCCACATCTCTTGTTATATATTTGTTCTCATTTTGCAGAGAAAACTTTAGTAAGCAGAGAGAGAGACAGAGACAGAGAGGAACAGATAGATAGGCCTAGGTAGTTTGATGTTTAATAGATGTTTGATAAAATAATGTCATCTGACTATTTAAGAAAACATCTATCATAGTCTGCTTCATACTGCTTTTTACTACGGTGTTGTTGTTTTAAATATTTCAAGTTTCACATCATAGTGTGCTTCAGTGATAAAAGGCAATATAATATTAACGAAGGCTTGAAACATTCTGGCTAATAAACTCAGAACACTTTTCCCAAAGTCTTGCATTAAGTGGTACATTAAAATGCCACTGAAACTATAAATTGCAAATTCCGGTAACCTGTATTCGAGAAGAAATAATAGAAACAGTTGTTTATAATCACGAAACTTTTGCAATTAGTGTGAGTTTATTTAAACAGGTTTTTTTAAACCGACAATATAGAGGAAAACGAAAAAAGAAAACTGCTTTTAGATAAGCAGCCAGTAATTAATGAATTGAAATTGCAATCTCTGCTTTGTTTAAACGAACAGATGTTTGCTTGGTTGCCAGGATCCACAGTTAACGTTCTATAACCGACAGCGTAAAGTGACCATGAATGTGCTAGAGGAGAAGGAAACAGCGCGGGCAAACAGGAACACCCAGAGTGACATTAGCAATGTACGCGCTAGGTGTTTCATTAGTGCAGACAAACGGTGGGCAGCAACGAGTCACATTTCTGGAAGCACTGCTAAAAAGGCCAAGGAGGTAAATTTGACCACCGCTTTACTGTGGTCAAGAAATGTTTGTTGTGTGCGCAAGAAAGTGGCATTGAAGTGAAGGCTCTGGGTGGGAGGAAAAAGGGCCCTTACATCAGGGTCTGTGGCACTGTTGTCACACGCCTCTAGCTCTCAAAAGGTGCGTTTTCTTTAGCTATAACCGCAGGAAGCAACGTGTGTGTGTGTGTGTATGTGATTGTGTGTGTGTGTGTGTGGGGGGGGTGTTTGTGGCCTCAGCTACTCAATTCCAGGGTTTGGGTTTTCATAGTCGTCTCAGGAGATTGGGAACCCGTGCGTCACTACACTGCCACACAAAGGGGCTTTTATTTCTGTCACCCTCCCACCCAGAGCTCTGCACACGGCTACTTTTTTTAAATGACGATCTCTGCAGAGCACTTTAACGTCTGTATCGCTTAGACAACCCAGTCATATTACTTTTTTTTCCAGCTTTACGATTCTAGGTATCGATTCACTGACCTGATTATAGAAATGTAGGTAGGCCCAAGGTGTTATTTAATTTATTATCTCCGTGGCGCTGAATCCTGTTCAAATCATAATTGTGAACTATCCCCAAATTTTTGACTAATGCCATCTTTATATCAAATCGCAGTCATTTTGGCTATAAACGATGGGCTTGTAATTAAATGTTGAAAATGCAACAAACCCACGAATTATCAGTGTAAATAGTTAACCTTCCGTGCCACTTCGTCAATTTTACATTGATTATGATAGAATATTATGCACCTTATATTGTTGTTCTTACATCATTGGAAAGCTGTGTTTGTTTCTTGCTTACATATTATTACTATTATGTAATAATAAGGGGGAAAGCGAACGAAGATAAGAAGAAGGAAAGAGTATACGACCAAAAACATGCGATAGAAAGGGAATGAGGAAGGATATAGCAGGGGTGTGAGTGAAGGATAGAAGGAAGAGGAAGGGGAAACGTGGGCTGTATTGTACTTTAGCCCCCCCCCCCCTTTCCCTCTTCAAAATGTCGCATTGAAAAGTTTCAATGAGAAGCAACATTCAGCCATTGTTTAAAACATAAGCTAGAAGCAGTCTCACAGTAGCTTTTCTCAGCTCCTTTCAGTTCATGCCTTTTGTTAGCACTCGTCACCAGCATAAACCAATTTAAAGTGTTTTATCCATTTGGCTTGCATTGTTTTATGGTGGCATGCCACTTGTAAGGTCTTTTCCTATCCCTAACCAAAATAAATGATAAGAATATTTGCCTCTGTTAAAATAAATAACTTGAAACAAATAGCTCTCTGTGGAAACTGTAAGGAGCTAGAATGAGGGGAATTAGTGTACTGTGACGTCTAGGATTATGTTCATAAAACTGAAGAAGCAGTCTTTGAGATTGTGGGCTGTAAGCATAAGAAGGGCGACTAAAGTGCCAGATTGCCGGAACATGACTTAGGGAAAGAGAAGAAACGGACCTAGAAATTATATATGTATGGAAATACCCTAGGTACACGAACCAGACTGCTTTTTTACCGCCTGTCCTTATTGTCCCCAAGTAGGTAAACCAGGGTATTTCGTCTGGAATCACCCACCACACACACACACGTCGAAGAGCTTAGAAAAAGTAAGAAAAGAAAGAGAAATACAAAGAAAGGAAAGTAACAAAAACAAGCGCGGATTCGCAATCGTTTGTGGCAGCGGTCTATTTTTACCACTCCAATCATTACATACACTGAGTCGCCTCCCCTGGCTTTTCAATAATTTTAATCTGTAAACCAGAATGTTATCTCTGCACCATTTCGTAACTTTTTATATCTTTTGGAAAACATTTGAAACTATTTATCCTACTTATTCTCATCGAAAGAAGCACCGCATACTCGTCGTGTCTGTTGCAGTGTCTGTATTACGTATGTTTATTATTTTGTACGCTTTAAAATGAAGATTCATGTGCTCTGTTCAGTATACAATTCTTTCCATACCTAAGGACTAATAAAGTTGTGGCGGTGCCATAGCCGATGAGGTTTAACCGAGGCGTGGTCACCGCTACAGCTATTTGTATTAATAATTTAAAAAATCGGGACTTTACTGGTTTCGTACTGCCTCCGGGCATTGCCTCCAGTATTGTTCCCACTATATTTGTATTTACAAATGTTCCATATGTGTCTGATTCAGACCAAGAGGACGTAAAACTCCATTTTCTCTCTCATACCTAAGGACTGTACACATGACAACTGAAATGTTACTTTATGCCCAAGTATTTTTTTCTCTTTTACAATATGTGCGACAATTTTGGACCGACCGACAGACCGAGCGACCGACCGACCGACAGACAGACCGACAAAGTGAGTTATAGGTTTGTGGCTTGAGCCACAAACAAAAACACTCGTCAAGTGAGACCATCAAGTCTCAACTGTCGCCAGCAGTGGGGTTTCCTTGTCAGCGAGGCAAGCGATACCCGGTATTGCATAAAATATGTTACCCATTAACTAAATACTCTTTTCCTCATTCAAATTGTTTGCTGGTTGGGAAAGATTCGCCCCTAAATACATTCAGAGGCGTCTTGTGGCATGCAGGAAGAACAGAAGATTCATCATTAAATACTGATAAGTCAGGGATATTTTTCTAATATTTATTATTTTTTTTATTTTTGTTTGCACGGATGGTTGTTTTTATCGTCCGCCATTATGGAAAATACGAAACTAAGTGACATGGCTTTGCACATCGATTTCTCGGCAAATATAGATTTACACCCTCTCGCTCTGTTTCTTGGTTCTTTCCGTGTAGATTGAGCACTTAAATATATATATATATTTTAAATAATAGTTGACTTATTTATCACATGAAAGAAGAATGGCTTTAGTGCGCTTTTGAAGGGTATTTGTTTCATGGTAGGTACTTATTTCTCATGACACCGAATACAAAGTGAAGGGAAATAAAGGGCTGATGGGGTCAGCTCAGGGATAGCGCAGGTGTCATGACCTGTGTTGAACCGGGACATTTAAACAACATTGCTGGAGAGTTCACAATGGATTGACTTACGTAAACCCATTGCACTATGCACTACTACCGACAAAGATGATTGTGTGTGTGTGTGTGTGTGTGTGTGTGTGTGTGTGTGTGTGTGTGTGTGTGTCTGTGTGTGTCTGTGTGTCTGTGTGTGTGTGTGTGTGTGTGTGTGCGTGTGCGTGCGTGCGTGCGTGCGAGCGTGTGCGTATGCGTATGCGCGTGTTTGTGTGTGTGTGTGTGTGT
>CM065685.1:39318658-39323658 GCA_017654935.2 Phymorhynchus buccinoides | reverse complement strand
TTTCAAAGAATTGCAAAATTGCCGTTCCCGAGGAACAAGCCCGATTATCTCCAAAATTGAAAGAACACTCGGGGCAGTAGATGGATGCCTCGTGCCTCCATGCGGGGAGCTGGATGACCCCGCTCTCTCCACGAGTCTCACCCCGTGGGGATACCGGGGGTTCTTTCGTACAAACAGTTTCCTCACCTTCTGGAAGTTCTGTGCTTGTAGCTTCCTCTAATCTGTCACTCTCTTTGACTCTGCCTTTTCCCTTTGCTTTCTATCATCTACCTTTCTGACTTATTGGCCCATTCTCATGCCTTTGCCCCCCCAAAAAAATCTTCCAAATACTTTTCTCCTTTGAGTTCCTCCGAAATTGGAATGTGTCGGCTGTACGCAGCGGGGAGACCAGTGAAAAGTGAAAACCGGACTCATATGTACCTTACCCGGTATGGCCACATCGCCTGGGAACGCAGAAGAAGAAGAAAGAACATTTTCAAGGCAATACCGCTGACCTCCAAAATTGAATGACAATATGTTCATAGATTTTTGTTTGTGGCTCAAGCCACAAACCTATAACTCACTTTGTCGGTCGGTCGGTCGGTCGGTCTGTCGTTCCAAAATTGTCGCACTTCAAATCGAGGCTACACTTCAAAATTAATTGAGGCCGCTCTTTAAAATGATGTATTTTAAAAGCGTACAAAATAATAACCATACGTAATACAGACACTACAACAGACACGACGAGTATGCGGTGCTTCTTTTGATGAGTATAAGTAGGATACATAGTTTTAAATGTTTTCCAAAAGATATAAAAAGTTACGAAATGGTGCAGAGATAACATTCTGGTTTACAGATTAAAATTATTGAAAATCCAGGGGAGGTAACTCATGATTGGAGTGGTAAAAATAGACCGCGTGCCACAAACTATTGCGATTTCGCGCTTGTTTGATTATGCTGTTAACGAGTAAGAACACAACAAATGAAAATGAATTTGAGGTGATGTGTCTGAACGACACTGCAGATTGAGTGGCAAACTGAAAGGACGGTAGGGTGGGTCTCTACCCTGCCACAAAAACTGGATTTTGATCCATGCATTATTTCCCCATTAATTCAAGGAAAGACAAACAGACAGGCAGAATAAATCAAAAACATAACCTCCTTGCTGGAGACAGCCAGAGAGCAACACCTTTTTGGATATGAATATTCAAAACTGTTTACGCATCCACATTCCCTTTTGGGTTTTCAAGTACAGGTGCACCTCACATTTCTGTGGTTGCCTGTACCTCCTGAAAGTGGTATAAGAGAGTCTCATTCATTTTATTTCTCAAAGTAAACACACGAACACCATTGCAAGCTTTCAAAACCCAGCGGGTTTTTTTCTTCAGGAATGAATGAAAGGAAATGACATTACACAAACCTTTTACGGGTACAGGTGAACATTGATCGCAAAAAAAAGAAGGACAAAATCGAGTGAGTGAGAAACACAATATGCACGAACTAAGGTAGCTGAACATAAGTCATCTCGTTCATTTTATAACATCTGCTAATCTCCTTTTGCCAAGACTTTGAAGGTCAATTTTTACCAGCGTCACTTCGGGTAGCGACAATGTTTCTCCTGGGATTGGATGCATTGTGTGAAAACTACCAGATCCTCTCAGTGTGTGAATGCATATAGCTCAAAACTCTCTCAAATGCGTGAAAACATCACCAGATTGAAAATGAAGAATATGTTTACTTTCTTCACTACCATGAAAGAGAAAGATAAAATCTGTTTAATTCATTTTTCAGATATATTGTGCCAGTTTAAAACTTTGAAAGTGAAGACCGTTTATATCTTTGGGGTTTCCATGACAGAGAAAAAAGATTTTAAAATGAGGGGAAATCTATACTTAAAATAAACCAGACATTAAAGTACTTGATGCAGCCTGTCTGCGTTCTGATTACCAACAGTTCAGCCAAACGAAAAGAACTCAGAGTTCAGATTTATAAAAAATTTTTAAAGGGAAGCCATAAAATTAAATGAATTATTAAACGAAACGAAAGAAATGTGAACAAGGAGATAAAATGTTTCAGCACAGTAAAGAAACAAAAAGTCTGAATAGTTTTTGGCAGAGATGCATTATCAGTATGTCTACTACAGAGATGCCTTATCAGTATGTCTACTACAGAGATGCCTTATCAGTATGTCTACTACAGGGATGCATTATCAGTATGTCTACTACAGGGATGCATTATCAGTATGTCTACTACAGAGATGCCTTATACAGAGATGCCTTATCAGTATGGATGCATTATCAGTATGTCTACTACAGGGATGCATTATCAGTATGTCTACTACAGAGATGCATTATCAGTATGTCTTATCAGTATGTCTACTACAGTGATGCATTATCAGTATGATATCAGTATGTCTACTACAGAGATGCATTATCAGTATGTCTACTACAGGGATGCATTATCAGTATGTCTACTACAGAGATGCATTATCAGTACATTATCAGTATGATGCATTATCAGTATGTCTACTACAGATGCATTATCAGTATGATGCATTATCAGTATGTCTACTACAGAGATGCATTATCAGTATGTCTACTACAGAGATGCCTTATCAGTATGTCTACTACAGAGATGCATTATCAGTATGTCTACTACAGAGATGCATTATCAGTATGTCTACTACAGAGATGCATTATCAGTATGTCTACTACATGATGCATTATCAGTATGTCTACTACAGTATGATGCATTATCAGTATGTCTACTACAGAGATGCATTATCAGTATGTCTACTCTACTACAGTATGATGCATTATCAGTATGTCTACTACAGAGATGCATTATCAGTATGTCTACTACAGAGATGCATTATCAGTATGTCTACTACAGAGATGCATTATCAGTCTACTACAGGATGCATTATCAGTATGTCTACTACAGGGATGCATTATCAGTATGTCTACTACAGAGATGCATTATCAGTATGTCTACTACAGAGATGCATTATCAGTATGTCTACTACAGAGATGCATTATCAGTATGTCTACTACAGAGATGCATTATCAGTATGTCTACTACAGAGATGCATTATCAGTATGTCTACTACAGGGATGCATTATCAGTATGTCTACTACAGAGATGCATTATCAGTATGTCTACTACAGTATGTCTACTACAGGGATGCATTATCAGTATGTCTACTACAGAGATGCATTATCAGTATGTCTACTACAGTCTACTACAGGGATGCATTATCAGTATGTCTACTACAGAGATGCATTATCAGTATGTCTACTACAGTATGATGCATTATCAGTATGTCTACTACAGAGATGCATTATCAGTATGTCTACTACAGAGATGCATTATCAGTATGTCTACTACAGAGATGCATTATCAGTATGTCTACTACAGTGATGCATTATCAGTATGTCTACTACAGCATTATCAGATGCATTATCAGTATGTCTACTACAGAGATGCATTATCAGTATGTCTACTACAGAGATGCATTATCAGTATGTCTACTACAGGGATGCATTATCAGTATGTCTACTACAGAGATGCATTATCAGTATGTCTACTACAGGGATGCATTATCAGTATGTCTACTACAGAGATGCATTATCAGTATGTCTACTACAGAGATGCATTATCAGTATGTCTACTACAGGGATGCATTATCAGTATGTCTACTACAGTCTACTACAGGGATGCATTATCAGATGCATTATCAGTATGTCTACTACAGAGATGCATTATCAGTATGTCTACTACAGCATTATCAGATGTCTACTACAGAGATGCATTATCAGTATGTCTACTACAGGGATGCATTATCAGTATGTCTACTACAGAGATGCATTATCAGTATGTCTACTACAGAGATGCATTATCAGTATGTCTACTACAGGGATGCATTATCAGTATGTCTACTACAGGGATGCATTATCAGTATGTCTACTACAGTATGATGCATTATCAGTATGTCTACTACAGAGATGCATTATCAGTATGTCTACTACAGAGATGCATTATCAGTATGTCTACTACAGAGATGCATTATCAGTATGTCTACTACAGAGATGCATTATCAGTATGTCTACTACAGAGATGCATTATCAGTATGTCTACTACAGAGATGCATTATCAGTATGTCTACTACATGCATTATCAGTATGTCTACAGAGATGCATTATCAGTATGTCTACTACAGATGCATTATCAGTATGTCTACTACAGAGATGCATTATCAGTATGTCTACTACAGAGATGCATTATCAGTATGTCTACTACAGAGATGCATTATCAGTATGCATACTAGTGCTAGTGGTGGTAATTTAGTTTTAGTTTTAGCGGGGTGTCTGTTTCTGTGCCGGCTGTAAGTGCCAGTCATTCAATACCGTCTGAATTGTTTGCGAGACACCAAACACCATATGCTCTCATGTATCATGCATGCTACCGACAGGCTTTCAGGCTCTCTCCCTGTCTCTCTGTCTGTGTCTCTGTCTGTCTGTCTGTCTGTCTCTCTCTCTCTCTCTCTCTCTCTCTCTCTCTCTCTCTCTCTCTCTCTCTCTCTCTTATCCAAGGACAAATTGTAAGAATAGGCATGGCTAAAAGTCTGTATCCTTGTCAAATAAAGTTTGTCAGTGTTCACTCTCTCTCTCTCTCTCTCTCTCTCTCTCTCTCTCTCTCTCTCTCTCTCAGTATGTCTCTCTCTCTCTCTCTCTCTCTCTCTCTCTCTCCCTCAGTGATGCTCTCTCTCTCTCTCTACCTCTCTCTCCCCCCCCCCTCTCTCTCTCTCCTTGTGTCTCTGCTCCTGTCTCTCCCTCTTTCTGTCCTTTTCTTTGAAGTCTCTCACTCTTTCATTCTGTCTGTCTGTCTGCTCCCTGCACCTTCCCTCTCTTTCACACACAAGCACAATGCTTGCATACGCATACAGCGAGGAACCAAAGGTGCCTGGTTCGATCCCCAGTAGGGACATGACTTTCCCCACTCTCCACTGGACTTCAATAATA
>CM065685.1:39303658-39308658 GCA_017654935.2 Phymorhynchus buccinoides | reverse complement strand
TGTTTCTTAGGTTCACAAAACATACATTGGATACCAAATGTTTCTTATCAAAGCAAATTATATATATACATATATACATAAGAGGAAAGTTTAATGGTGTGTTTGTTTTTTCTTCTTCAAATTTTGATCGTTTATATATATATATAGTATAATATATATATATATTGCCGAGATCACAGTTCAAATTCTTAATTAAGAGCATTTACAATTGTCATCCATTTTTGCTTCCAAAGCTACCTTACATAGCAAATCACGCTTATTTAGCTTCATGCTTGCGTCATTCAAATCAATAAAAGAACACAATTGCTGCACTCTATCTTTTGAAAGATGCAGACAGATTTCATACGAGCAGACTATGCCTCTTATTTTCACATATAATCATGAATCACAATCTTCTTTGAAGAAATGTTATAGACGGGTCAAAAAAGGTCATAAAAAACACAATCGGATTAATTAATGCGCGTTTCAGATTGCATTCATAGGTATCATGTGTCGAACACGTGCTCTCGGGATCACCAAAGTCACGATTCTGGACCTTCAGATTCAGAAAGTGTTCGGGTTTCTCTTAGTCCCCTCCGTTGACCTTAGGCCATTAGTTCCCTTGACCAGTGTCAGCAAATGTAACAGCGTACCCCTTCTCACAATAGGTATGTGGGTAGATGAAAGCCTGAAAAAGTAAGTCAGCAGCAAAACGCGATTAGCTTAATCTGTCAACCGAAAAGAAGATGAAGCGGATCAATCTTTTCTTAGAGAGGGTTGCTAATCGCGTGAGCATTCGCTTTATGGGCTGTTCATAAAAATACAGTTACTAATGAAATGGTCGACTATTATTATTAAACAAGCCACTCCTGTGTTCCACCATGAATGGATGGAAGTCACATACGAAGCCAGCAAAAAGCTATGGGCACAATCGTCTTTCTCCTCCCCCTCTCCTCCTTATTTTCTTTTCCCTCCTCCTCCTCCTTCTCCTTCTCATTCTCCTCTTCTTGTTTCCAGCTTTTTGTTCGTCTTGTTACAATCAGGCCAGCAAATCGCAATGCTTAATGGCAGTATGGAAGAAAATAAACCAGTAAAAACGGTGAGTCACTGCAAATTAAAGTTTAACAATCATTGACATTTCCAAACGTCTGATAGAAAAGGGAGGCCTCTTTGCGATCACAGGTTTAAAAAAAGAGTAAAATGAAATGCTTGAAAAAGTTCGTTATCAATTATTTTCTCTGAAAAAACACACACTTTTATTTTTGCCTTTGATTGTTTGAAATGCATTTAAAAAATGAAAACAAGAACAAGCACTAACCTCCGTCATAAAAAAGCAAGCAATAAATGGATAACAATTACAACATGTAGTTATTAAGCACACACACAAGCACGCACGCACGCGCGCACAGACACACGCACGCGCGCGCACGCACACGCACACACACACACACACACACACACACACACACACACACACACACACACACACACACACACACACACACATACAGATACACACACACACGCGCACGCACGCACGCACACGCACACGCACGCACACACACACACACACACATACATACCCCTAAACATTTTTCCATAATTGTGAACATTGTTGTGTGTTGTTGTCTGTCATGTACATTGTTGTCCTGCAGCTACTGTGTTGTTTACTGCTGTAAACATGTTGTCTGCTGTTATGAAGAAACTATGTGTAGTTTCGTTTAACACAAACAGCTTGACAAAATGCAGATTTCAATCAATCAATCAATCAATCAATAATTATTCATAATTTATTTGTTAACCACACGTACAGTTGTGTCTGTGTCTCTGTTTCCATACAATTCGGGCATCAGAATTGTCAGAGGATCAGATGATTTCAAGGATTAAGAATTTCTGTCAGAGGATTGGCTTCTCTTGTCAGAGGTTTTGCCTTTTTATTCAGTGTTATCCTTTGTGTTAAATAGCATTTTAAAGGGATTTCGCACTGTATTAATCCTTTTCGTTTTTTGGGGAACTCATTTCAGTATTGTCCCTCTTCAGTCTAGGGCCTTGATGGCCCTTTTACCGCAGTTTTCAGAGGATTGGACTTCAGACTATTCTGATGCCTGATTTTTGCCATTCCCTTCCATATGAATCAGTCTGGTGTAGAAGCATAGACCTAGCCTCTCATGCTAGTTGTAAGGTGGTGGGTATTCACTATTGGCATGGGATGCACGGATGGCGCGTGGTTATATAGTGCATGGATAATATTGCGTAATGATTGTATAAGGTTGCATAGTATTTGACTATTTGTATGTTTTTCAATGCATTGCTTCATTACTTGTATACCATAGCCTCCCAGTAACACCCCCCCCCCCCCCCTTATGCATGCAATCACATTACACGCATATATTGTTACATAGATACTGTGTACACATAATATGAACCCCTTCGAGAGTAATTAGGCATCATTGTTAAGCTTCGTTCAGTCGCTGATAGCAAAGAGTGCGCATGTTGACAGAAAACAGCCTTTGTGTGTCCATCTTGGCATCCAGTAGCGACACTCAAACAAAGGAAAGAAACAGTGTGGGGCTCCGACAATGGTCCTCCATAAGGGATTGTGTCGAGTCAGATAATGAACGTATTGCTGCTTGCTGCCCAGCCACTCCGGGACAAAAGATCTATTGATCTGTCTTTCGGGGCCTGCTCTTTCTCTGCTCCCTTTCTTTCTTATTCTGGCTGCTGACAGAGAAAGTACTGTCACAGCAAAAACATAAAAACCAAGGCTAATGCTTCGGGGGATGTCACCGTCACGCGTGTACACAAACGAGAGAAAATGGAGTTTTACGTCCTCTTGGTCAGAATCAGACACATATGGGACATCTGTAAATACAAATATGGTTGGAACAATACTGGAGGCAATGCCCGGAGGCAGTACGAAACCAGTAAAGTCCCGATTTTTTTATATTAATACAGATAGGTGTAGCGGTGACCACGCCTCGGTTAAACCTCATCGGCTATGGCACCGCCACAAGTAGCGTGTACACAAACAAAACACATAAATCTGTTTGTAGAAAACACAGAAATGTGAGCAAAATAAATCACGAAATACTCGTGCACAAGCAAGATGTGAAACGGATCATGAAAGAAGACATCAGTGTCAAAGTGTTACAACCTTTGGTTCACGTCCACAATTGCCGCAAAGATCTGGCATGCATATTATTCCAATGCAGGACAAACGGACATGCCAAACCCAAGGCCTACACTGACACCTTTAGATATTTAAGAACAAATGCGATTATAAGCGAATTGAGGCAATATCGATGTAAATGCTATGCTCGGAAGCTTTACAGAACCACAGACCTTTTGTACGCCTTTGCATATTTAATGTATGTGACTGTCTATTTGCATTGAAGTTGATGTGTATGTGTGTGAGCGTGGGCGTGAACAAACTGTGTTGTCCATGTATTATTGCCTGATATGTTGTTTGTGCATAACAGCTTTGATGAAACCTTGTGGTGGGGCACGCTTTTGAATTACCAACTGTAAAAGCACAAATGTATCATTTGACGTTTCTCCCCGAACATGCAGGACCTGTAGTGTTGCTTATCTGGCATTCATTCCAATGGTTGGGACGAAAGGAACTATTGGTCGTTTGTTAACGATGATGGGTGGCATTAACAATAAACGTTGATAACACAAAAAGGACAAGAGAGACCCGTTTTATATTCAACGAAGTGAAGCTGTTTAAATTCAAAATGAATATTTTAGGTTGGCGAAGAATAAGAATAAGAATCCTTTCAAGAGGTTGGCCTTCCGGGGGAAAAGGAAGAAATTGCATGAAGAAACTACATAAGCTTACTTAAATAAAACTTGACACATCAGACCGGTCTTTTATTTTACTTACTTTTATTTTTTACAATGTAGACAATAATTTGAAGCCCGTGTTTGGAAGATTATGCTAGTGTTTAACAGAAACACGTGTGATATCTTAGATTCTGCGATTTAGTTTCAGTTTTTATGTATTAATTAACACAAATCTTTTTCATTTCGATTTTTTTTTAAATCCGAATGCGTGCCTGTTCATTTAGATTGCACAAATAATTTTAAACTTATGAATAAATCAGGCAAGCGATTACTCAGCTGCTAAGATATCCATGCGTACGAATGTAAAAGAAACGATTGACGCCTTGACAACCAAGGGCAGTCATTTATCGAAATTGTCCAGCTTGAGTTCCTTCATCTGATTTTTGAAATTTGATAAATGCTAACAAAAAATGTGAACTGCATCGTCAACTGCATAATTATTGTGACTAAAAAGTCGGTAAATATACATTGTTTATCCCAAAAAGCGAGCTGCCGTTCCCTTTTCATGTACAGACGAGGAGATAACAGGGGCTTAGCAGTGTCCGGCTTTTGCCGTCCATAAGGATCTCTGACCGATTGGACGCTAATATCACCATCATCAGTCCGGCTAATCTTGTACTTTTGTCTCCCCCCCCCCTCTCCCCTCATATTTTAGCATTGAAAATGTTCCCTGGGAGACAACCTTCTATCATTTTGGGTGGAGAAAAGGTGAGGATCAACCCAGGACTATTTTCATAAAACTAAAAGAAGCAGACTTTGAGATTGAGGGTCGTAAACATAAGGGAGGCGGGTATGTAAAGTACAAGATTTCCGCAGTGTCCTTTGGTCTCAGGTTCCTGTGGACAATGAGTCGATGAATAGTCATGGGGACAGAACTGAGAGAACCGAAAGGCTCGCGGGAGAGAGAAAAGGCCGAATTGCTGAAAATAGAAACTAGTGTTCAGCTTCTGAAAGGGCAGCAACTCGCTAGTGGTGTCTTAGACGCGAGTGCGCACTCGCGTATGCGATCACATACATGTACTCGCGCGCGCGTGTGCGCAGAGAGAAAGAGAGAGAGAGAGAGAGAGAGAGAGAGAGAGAGAGAGAGAGAGAGAGAGAGAGAGAGGAGGGAGAGAGAGAGAGAGAGAGAGAGAGAGAGAGAGAGAGAGAGAGAGAGAGAGAGAGAGAGACTGAGA
>CM065685.1:39296158-39298658 GCA_017654935.2 Phymorhynchus buccinoides | reverse complement strand
TGGAGTCTGTTAGCTGCACATCACACGCAGATCTTGGTTTTTGCTGATTGTGAAATGCATTTAGACATTGAAATATATCTGTAGCTGTGTTGAATAGACGAGGCTTTGAAATACTTTTGCATTGTTTAGACGTTGCTTACTGAAGCTTTGTAATGAGAAGCGATTTTACTTACTTGCTTTTTAACTCATGTGTTATCTATATTTCTTTAATGTGTTTTCGCAAACTATCCCTTGTAACCTAGAATTTAATATGGGGTTTACCGAACTTATTTTGTTAATGGTTTGTTTTCGAAGAATTGCAATGTTTGTACCTGAAGAATATCTTTTAATCAATTGATTTTGTTGGAAGTTGAAAGTGGTAGCTGCCAAGTCAATTGATTTTGTTCTTTTGTCTTCAGAAATTCATATTCATATTTGCATTTTTTTAAATGATAACTTATATGCAGATTATGCATTTTCTCCTATACCTTTTTACAGAGTCGTAAGCTGGGACGGTATTCATGTCGAGATAGCATGAGACTTAGCATGATGCTAACTTAGAAGCTCTTCCAATGTCCTATAGGATTTAATAGGACTTTTGGAAGAGCTTCTAAGTTAGCATCATGCTAAGTCTCATGCTATCTCGACATGAATACCGTCCCTGGTTTTTATTTTAAGTTGTCTGGTTTTATATTTGGTTAAGGTAATTCGTTCGGTTTTGTTTTTAAATCTGCCTCTTTCTGGTCAAGATATCGCGATTTGATATGACTAATATCATAACAAAAGTTACTCGTTCTTTTTTTCCCCTCCTTTCCTGTCTCCCATTATCTCTGTCCACTTGAGTCTCTTTTTCATTCCCCCCTCCCTTTCCCTCTCTTTCTTCCACTCTCCCCCCTCCTCTCTCTCTCTCTGTCTCTGTCTCTGTCTCTGTCTGTTGTGCGCGTTTGAGTCATGTTAAATACAGCATCACTAATCTAGTCTGACCAACGAGGTCTTGATTAATTGTAGTGTCCAGAACAGGATGCAAATGGAGACTGCAGGATCATGCTCAAACGGATGCTTTGTGTTTGTGTGTGTGTGTGTGTTTAGCTTTTTTTTCTTATGTGTGTTCAACTAGTTATTATTGCTTTGTTGTATTTTGCTTGCATGATTAGATTGCTTCTTCTTTTTGTATGTTTATTAGTCTGTTTAAAACAAAAGAAAGAATGGAAACTGTTTTAACCCTTTCACCGCCAAAGTCGCATTTTAGCACCACAGTGATTTAACACCTATGTCACTAAAAGGCATCAAATTGGGGTCTATTATCCAAAGATCCTATTGTCTTAGTTTTGGGAAGCAAGGGTAGACCTTATTCTATATATGTCACAGAAGAATCCCCAATACTGCAGATGGATTTTGCTCTCTACCCAGGTAAATTTGATGGACATTTTTGGCTGAAATATGGCTGGCGGTGAAAGGGTTAAACAATACTTTCTGCTTTTATGACTGAGGAGAGAAAGGGGAATACGAGAAAATAGGGTTGGAATGTGGATGAGATGAGACGGAAGCAGACGAAATATCGTTATATTTATGTGGAATCCTTGTGTTGCGTTTTTGGTTGCTACAATTTCAGGTAAAAACTATGCATCCATTTTGAATGACACGTGACAAAATCGAGGCTTTATTACCAGCTCAAGTTTTTATTTGGCAATCTCCTTCCGTATTGTTGTTACTAGCTCTGTTCCTCTACAAGAACCCAAATATATCATAGCACAAGCCCGTTCTTCTTCCATGTCCTCACTCCTCACCTTTTCCTGTTATCTCTTTCAATGTTTACACGTGTACCACCATCCTTTCCCTTCACTTCCATACTTTTCCACTTTCTATCCCTCCCTACCTGGTTTCTGATAGTTCAGTGTTTAACCACAATGTGCGCTAACACGACACAAATGTGGTTGTTACAAAATATCAATGTGTTCAATATTTTTTCTTCCTCCTGCATGTTGTAGTTGTAACACTAAAACTCTAAAACATTTAAGCTCTAAAATATCATATATCTATACATGTATGCAAAAGCTGAAACAACATAGAAACGTTGGTGTTAAAAGGTCTGGGAAAACAGTTTCAAATCGTTGATAAAAACCGACCCAAAGAGCAGGTTCTCTTATTTCAGGGTTACCGTTTCTCTAATAACAGTCATTAGGTGAACCTTTGGCATTGTGTGCACGTATGGTCGTTCATGTCTGTGGCAGCGACAAGGCTCAAGAGGGTTCCACCCAGCAACCCCCCAAATCCCGGGAGAAGCTTCTGGCCCGAAAGTCTTCCAAGGGAGAACCTCAAGCTTTCGCCCGAGCAAGGTAATTTGTGAACTGTGTGTGCGTGCCAGGTGTGTGTGTGTGTGTGTGTGTGTGTGTGTGTGTGTGTGTGTGTGTGTGTGTGTGTGTGTGTGTGTGTGTGTGTGTGTGTGTGCCGGTGTGTGTGTGTGGCCGGGTGTGTGTGTGTGTGTGTGTGTGTGTGTGTGTGTGTGTGTGTCAGTGTGTGT
>CM065685.1:39253658-39286158 GCA_017654935.2 Phymorhynchus buccinoides | reverse complement strand
CACTCACCCCACCACCACACACACACGCACACACGCACACGCACACGCACGCACACGCACGCACGCACGCACGCACACACACACACACACACACACACACACACACACACACACACACACACACACACACACCTCCAGGAATCCAAACACCAGAGGCTGGTAGTCACAAACAACGAACAAACTCCAGCCCGCCTCGGTGTTGTTGCCATGACAATACGTGCGCAGCTTATAATCTCGTCGATGCTCCACTCGATGATAAACGTGACTGCGATGCTATGAAGGGGGAGGACAAACGCAGAAGAAAACGATGATCATATGCCTGCTCAGGCACAGAGGGTTTTTTTAAACGATGAGATAGAAAAAAGGAGGCAAACGTTAATGTCTGAGACATAAAAAAAACAAGCGCGAAATCGCAATAGTTTGTGGCACGCGGTCTATTTTTACCACTCCAACCATGAGTCACCTCCCCTGGCTTTTCAATAATTTTAATCTGTAAACCAGAATGTTATCTCCGCACCATTTCGTAACTTTTTATATCTTTGGGAAAACATTTAAAACTATGTATCCTACTTATACTCATCAAAAGAAGCACCGCATACTCGTCGTGTCTGTTGTAGTGTCTGTATTACGTATGTTTATTATTTTGTACGCTTTTAAAATACATCATTTTAAAGAGCGGCCTCAATTTGAAGTGTAGCCTCGATTTGAAGTGCGATAATTTTGTCAAAATGTGCGATAATTTTGGACCGACCGACCGACCGACAAAGTGAGTTATAGGTTTGTGGCTTGAGCCACAAACAAAACAGAGATGGAAAGGCGAACAAAAATACACTGACACGTGTTTATTTGTGAAGGCCATCGACCCATACACAAAGTTTTCTATCCCCCCCCTTCCCTTCCCTACCCTTTGTCCGCCCTTTTTCCGAAAAGAAAAGAATGAACCGGAAAAGGCTTGAACATAAATGGGAATCCGGAAAAGCATAGAGAGAGAGAACAATCTAATGAAATGGAGACAATGGAAATTAAATGAAAGAATGCCAACCCAAACACACAAATAACACCATGGGTGGTGGGGTGGTGGTGGTGGTGGTGGTGTAGTATGGGACATGCTAGGAATACAGGAACTCAAGAACCTGTATTACTAGTTAGGGGAAGACGGGGTAAAAAGCCCATGGGCGGGTAAGAAGCCCATGCCAATTATCTCATGAAATAAAGAAAATTTCAGTCACATTTGCCCATGAAACGAATGCTAAACATTAACACTCGTCTCATGGGCAAAATGTGACTGAAATGTGCTTCATTTCATGAGATAATTGGCATGGGCTTCCTACCCGCCCATGGGCTTTTTACCCCGTCTTCCCTTACACTTATTTTCTAAAGATACATGAATGTACACGTTTCTTCACTACAGACACGTATTATGATGCTGGCCATATGTTTGCATCAATTACAATTTCACGGGAGCTCGGTGCTTATAAGGCTACGATATTATTTGATTGAAAAGTTTGCAAGTGGTAATTTAAGTATTTGCAAATGGCGTCTGAAAGTTTCGCGTTTCAGTTAGGGGAAGACGGGGTAAAAAGCGCACGGGCGGGTAAGAAGCCCACCCCAATTATCTCATGAAATGAAGCAAATTTCAGTCTCATTTTGCCCATGAGACGAGCGTTAATGTCTAGCATTCGTCTCATGGGCAAATTTGACTGAAATTTTCTTTATTTCATGAGATAATTGGGGTGGGCTTCTTACCCGCCCATGCGCTTTTTACCCCATCTTCCCCTAGAAGTCGGTATATTTTTTCACTGGTTTTCACTACCGATTCTGACTCATCTCTCTGTGACGAAGAAAGAACACACAGCAGAACAAAAGAGTGGGATGAGATAGAATAGAAAGCAAATTCTATCAAGAAATTAATTAACCCTTTCACCGCCAAAGTCGCATTTAGCACCACAGTGATTTAGCACCTACGTTACTAACAGGCATCAGATTGGGGTCTATTATTCAAAGACCCTATTGTCTCAGTTTTGGGAAGTAAGGATAGACCTTATTTTATATATGTCACATAAGAATCCCCAATACTGCAGACATTTTGTTTTCTACCCAAGTAAATGTAATGGACATTTTGGGCTGAAATATGTCTGGCGGTGAAAGGGTTAATTAAAGGACTGGCATAGAAGAAGAAGAAACAAAAGAATGGAGGAGCAACGAACCGATAAAGATTGATAGTGGTAGACGCGAAAAAAGGTCACCCTTCGAATGAAAACTGCACTCGCTATTCTGGCTAATTGGCGAGCAAAGGACTAGGGCAGAGAGGTACACTCTCTCAATTAACTTATTCCTTCCTATAACACCTAGTCAAAATCAGTGCAGGAGTGCTCTCTCTGTCTCTGTCTCTCTCTGTCTCTCTATCTCTCTCTCTCTCTCTCTCTCTCTCTCTCTCTCTCTCTCTCTCTCTCTCTCTCTCTCTCTCTCTCTCTCTGGATTTTTTTGGATTTTTTTTATCTATTTGTTTATGTTAACAGCAAGTATAAAAAATGGCTACCCCATGTCAATAGTATTACCGTTGTAGAATAACGGTTCCGCATTTCATCTCTCTCTCTCTCTCTCTCTCTCTCTCTCTCTCTCTCTCTCTCTCTCTCTCTCTCTCTCTCTCTCTCTCTCTCTCTCTCTCTCTCTCTCTCTCTCTCTCTCTCTCTCTCTCTCTCTCTCTCTCTCTCTCTCTCTCTCTCTCTCTCACACACACACACACACACACACACACACACACACACACACGTTTTTTTTCTCCTTTTTTAGCTTTTTTTAAAAAGCAGGTATTATTAGTTTCCAGACGGTTTTAGAAACACAAATACAGTTAACGGACATGATAGCTCTTCGATGAGAACAAGCGTGACAGTTTTATGGGGACATTGGAAAGGTCGTAGATAAGACTGGGGGGGAAAAGAACACTACACGAAGAATGCCCCCTTTATGTGGGCTTCAGCTGTCGGCAATATGAAGAATCACGTTCAGGGTTTGTTCCCCCAGTTCCATAAGAACAGGAGTACCTTCCAACTGGAACGAGGGCTTGTGTGTGTGTTTCTCTGTGTGTCTGTGAAATAAAAGCACGTGCGTGGTGTCTGTTGGTGAAACGTTTTTACGTTCCGCTTTCGGCGCTTAACCTTTTCACCGCCAAAGTCACATTTTAGCACCACAGTCATTTAACACCTATGTCACTAAAAGGCATCAAATTGGGGTCTATTATCCAAAGACCCTACTGTCTTAGTTTTGGGAAGTAAGAATAGACCATATTTTATATATGTCACAGAACAATCCCCAATACTGCAGATGGATTTTGTTCTCTACCCAGATGAATTTAATGGAAATGTTTGGCTGAAATATGGCTGACGGTGAAAGGGTTAAACTACTGGCGCGATCTTCACGAAACTTGGCAGCATGGTCCACCATGTCCTGACATTGATGCTCATTATATAACAGCATGGCCAAAGGGCATGCTTTACGAGCGTACTCCCGACTGATCCGAGTTTCTTTATATAACAACGAATACTATCCACGATACGAAACCGATGGTTATGAAGCTTTGCAGAATTATTCCTGACAGCCAAGGATGAGGCCCGTGACGTCTGTTCACCTAAATTCATAGTAAAATCAATTTTATTATTACGTGTTTCAATCGAAAAGTCTAAATGACGGAACTGATTATGATATGAAACTGACTGGAATGTCTTCCATGTCGCGAGAGTGATGTCTGTGATGTTATTTCAACCAAACGGCGAGCTATGTAAGCATGTTTCCAGTGAGTTGGATTTTTTTTAAAATGTTGAACTGGGAATACGATTATAATGGCTTTGCAATCTTGTCTTTTTCTCCGAAGCCCTGGTAGCGTATGTTGACTGCCCCTGCTCTAAATAAAACGAGTGGAAGATTTCCTGCATACTCTGGTTTCTCTTCAACAAACGAGAAAATCTTTCGCCTTTGCATGTTAACGTCTTTTTTGCCGAAGGCTTCTGAAATCCCTCAAGCTCATGACATGCACGAAGGTTTGTAAACATCCCCACCCACCCCCTCTCTCTCTCTTCCAACCACATATTCTATGCATATATACATACGCAATGAAGCCAGTGCGTAGCATGCACACACTCACATGTACACACACATGCACGCACGCACTCACACACGCACGCACACGCGCACGCGCACGCGCACGCGCACACGCACACACACACACGCACACGCACACGCACGCACGCACACACACACACACGCACACGCACACGCACGCACACACACACACACACACACACACACACACACACACACACACACACTTACTCCATTACTTACACACAATCACTACAGACACACCCACTCGCACTTACCTACACCGAAATTACACCTCAACATAATACTGTCTGAGTCACGTTTGTGGAAGGACGTTAAACTGAAGAAGAAGAAGAAGAAGAAGAAGAAGAAGAAGAAGAAGAAGAAGAAGAACAACAACAACAACAACAACAACAACAACAACAACACACACACACACACACACACACACACACACACACACACACACACACACACACACACACACACACACACACACACACCACTCTCTCTCACCCCCACCACCACTCTCTCACTCTCTCTCTCTCTCTCTCACTCTCTGATGCACACACACACACACACACACACACACACACACACACACACACACACACACACACACACACACACACACACACACACACACACACGCACACACACACACACGTGCACTCAAGCGCTATTACGTCTTCGCTGGTACAATGGCTTGCCTCACAATGTTCGTGAATGGGTTTTTTGTGACAGAACCTCTGATATATATATGTGCGAGCGTGTGTCTTGGGTTTTTTGTGTGAAACATGTGTGGTGTCTCCTTTGTGCTTCAGGCAGTATTATTGTGTCGGCTGATTGTCTTGCTGGCTTTGGTGAAGATGTTTGTCATGGCTGACTTGTGTGCGCTAGTGCGCATGAAATTGCGCGAATGCCCCCCAAACAAAATAAGAACGCATTTCACACGCACACCCGGGTGTGCGCGGAGACATAATCAGGGGTATAAAGTTTACCCTTGCCGCCCCTCCCTCCACAACCACCCCACCCCACCCCACTCTCCCTCCTCATACACACACACACACGCACACTCACGCACGTGCGCGCACATAGATTCGCGCGCTCATTTCCCGTGATTGTTTAGATATATGCAGTTCCGCCGACATGCTTTGAGTGCGATTGTTAACACAAACGAACGAAAATATGTTGTCGATTCGAATTTAAAATATCGTGAATTGTCTTGTTATGTTTGGGCAGTGCAAGTGCAGTAAGAACGTGTGTTGTCGGTGAAGTTATATAAGATTGCCAGCTCCTTTTTTTAGCAGGCAGAATTACTAGGATGGTGTATTTATTGCGAGATGATTTGTGATGATTTGTAGACTAAAATTAAAGTGTTGTAAAGGATACAAAAAATAAGGTTTCTTTGGGGGAAGAATATCGTGGATATATGTAACATGTGTACATGTATATAAGAGATTCAGTTGATATCTTTTCAGGTTCAATCTGTCCACAAGACACTCAGCACTAGAAAAATATTTCCTGTTAAAAATTCATTGCTCTCTCTCTCTCTCTCTCTCTCTCTCTCTCTCTCTCTCTCTCTCTCTCTCTCTCTCTCTCTCTCTCTCTCTCTCTCTCTCTCTCTCATATCCATAGACATGAAAGTAGCTGTTTTCTGTGGGATGCAGTGTCATTGCCCAACGTTATCTTTCCTTTCCAGCGCTCACTATCATACTTACTAATCAGCCTAATTGTTAGAGCTTTATCAGGCAACCCCTTCGTCTGTATACCTCTATCAAAAAAACTATTTGAGCAACTTTTATCGTGTGTAAAATGTGTTTACAAATGTGTCTTTTGTGTGGTTTGGAGGATTTGTGTTATGTGTTGGAATAATGTGATTAGTTTAATATATTTTCTTTCAGCGATCGCAGTGGTTTAAATGGGCTCTAAGGCAAAACGGAAAATGAGAGGGGTCTATTTTTTTGGGGGGGAAATCTAATAATCTGACTAGTTTGAGTAGTGAGGACAGAAACCCTGATTATGCCCCCCTTGAACCATGAACATCAGCAGTAATCTAACACTGGTTGTTACTGTTTCATAGATTTTCTGGCCGTATTTGCAGCTTCCTTTGTCTTCAGGGAAACAGAAAAAGGTTTGCCCAAGAACTCAAATTAGAATCTGGTATTTAAAAAATCGTCGATTCAAATTCCAGTCTTTGGATAGATAATTGGATCACAAACGATAACCCTATCAGCCCGGCTCGCCGTAGCTCTCCAGTTGTCTGTCTTATTCCCATTACAGTGTCTTTGGAACGTGGAACTGCACTCTGTAATACGCTTTATTGTTTTTTTGTTGTTTTTGTTTTCCATAATTATTCCCCAATTCCTACGCCTTGCTGGGTTCAGCCGGTATCAACAGTGAGTACGGGTTGCCCCTGTAGCTAGAGATTGCTGTGAAAGTTTGGGAACACCCCACACAGTGGACAGCATGGACAACTTTGTTTTCTGACCTCCCTAGCAAAGCAATTGCTAGGTGGTGTATTTTGGTAGACGCTGGCTTTGTTTAAACCAAGCAATAATTTGGATGACCGCGCGCGCGCGCGCGTGTGTGTGTATGAGTGTACGTGCGTGTGTGCCCTGTGTGTGTGTGTGTGTGTGTGTGTGTGTGTGTGTGTGTGTGTGTATGTGTGTGTGCGTGCAGGCGTCTGCCTGTGTGGCATAGCGCATAATTGTGGCTGCGCACCTGCTTGCTCGTCGATGTGTACATGGGTTTCCTCATTAGTAGCTGTTCTTATCAATAACCCTGAGAGCAGTGGCACTGTGGAGGTTCTGGCATTGCTGGCTGTGGTGACTGTAATGTAATAATGGCATGAAGGTGCAGCGTGTGTGGGTGTGTAATTAGTCGCCCTGAGTCCTCACTCTACATGATTGTCTGTCACAAGTCCCCCCCCCCCCATCTACCTTCCTTCCACTCCTCTGTGTTCTGTTCGGCAAGTCCAGTGTTGCAGGAACATTTCAGTTCATGCCTTTTTCCCTTGGCCTTCTATTCTGTCATTATGCGTCTACCTGCTCAGTCATTGGATCGCAGCTCGGAGCAAAAGTGTCGAAAATATCAAGGTCGAGTTGACGCGGTATGTAGAGGCAGTAGGCTGCAACATTACTGCAGTGCAACTGGCATGGAAGCATGATGCGTTCGTGTTCATTTAGTGAGACCATTTCTCTGCACGAGCGCGCATGCACGCACGGGCGCATGCACGCGGCACACCTTCTGGCCACCACAAAATCAACAAAATCTGTAACTATAAAAATATTAAATTGATATACTAAATGAGTTTATAATAACACTAAATGCACGCACGCACGCACGCACACACGCACACGCACACGCACACACACACACACACACACACACACACACACACACACACACACACACGCACGCACGCACGCACGCACACACGCACGCACATACACATACACACACACACACACACACACACACACACACACACACACACACACACACACACACACACTCACACTCGCACACACACCACCAAAGTTCATTTTACAAATGCTTTGTTTCTTACATTTAGTGTTTCGTTGTTTGTTTATTATTATTATTTTATTTTAGTGTCATATAAAACCTGTTACGGTTTTCAAAGACAATAAATATCTGAATCTGAATGTGAATCTGAATCCACCACCACCACGGTAACCGAACCATGGACATTCAACCTACCTCATGCTACCTCAGGGTAGACATGGCGACACTCTCCCTCTGTTCCGAGTTGTTTCGATGCAAACATGTATTGGGGATAAGTTTTACATTTCCATATTCGTGCCCATGATCTCCCTTATCGAATTCAGCTTGTTGCATCCCCCTCCCCTTCCTGACATCCCCACTACTCCCCACTTATCGAATTCAGCATGTTTCCCTCCCACCCCACCCCACCCCACCCCCACGTTTTACCACACACCACCTCCCTTTCCCTAATGGTCAACTTAGAACGCTCGTTTCACCGCCAGGGGGCAATCAAACCAGTAGGGGCTTAGCGCGTGATATTCTTAGTTGGGGGTAGTGAGGGAGAGAGAGAGGGGGGGGGAGATGAGTCTCTCTCTCTCTCTCTCTCTCTCTCTCTCTCTCTCTCTCTCTCTCTCTCTCTCTCTCTCTCTCATTACCCCCAACTAAGAATATCACGCGCTAAGCCCCTACTGGTTAGACTGCCCCCTGGCGGTGAAATGTGCGTCCTAAGCTGCTCATTCGTGTAAATGGAAATCGTGTCCTGCGAACCTCGTCACCTTGTCTATTGTACTGGCCAATCATTTTGCGTCTTGTCATCCGTGTAGCCGTGCATTCCTTCCTTTGCATTTCTAAAACAGCAAGAGTAGACTGGGGGCATGGGCATGTATCGAGTTCTGTCTTTGTGTGTTTGTGAGAATATATTGAGAATATATTGAGAATCCCCACCGAAAGAAAAAAAACCCAAAAACCTTGAAGATAAGTGGTTGGGGGAACAGTTGAGAATATCCCCTTTATACTCAAACTAATATGACAAACGTAGTACCCGAGATCATGGTTCGGAATAGAGGTCAAGGTTTATCGGTGTGCAGGCATAATAGAACTCGACAGGGTTTTAGTATTATTCCATGAGTGATGACGTCTTTGTTATGCTATTTGCATACGCGTTGAAGCATTGTTATGGATTTTGGGATAGCATTCGGCTTACCATTCTAAATACAGCCAGATTCTGATCTGATCGACGTACTGCCTTTGTTTTGAATTACTGTCTGGACTCTCTCTCTCTCTCTCTCTCTCTCTCTCTCTCTCTCTCTCTCTCTCTCTCTCTCTCTCTCTCTCTCTCTCTCTCTCTCTCTCTCTCTCTCCTCTCTCTCTCTCTCTCTCTCTCTCTCTCTCTCTCTCTCTCTCTCTCTCTCTCTCTCTCTCTCTCTCTCTCTCTCTCTCTCTCTCTCTCTCTCTCTCTCTCTCTCTCTCTCTCTCTCTCTCTCTCTCTCTCTCTCTCTCTCTCTCTCTCTCTCTCTCTCTCTCTCTCTCTCTCTCTCTCTCTCTCTCTCTCTCTCTCTCTCTCTCTCTCTCTCTCTCTCTCTCTCTCTCTCTCTCTCTCTCTCTCTCTCTAACAAACAAACAAACAAACAAGCAAACCTGCTATTCTAATTTCCGTGTCATTTTATCACTCCTTGGATCGTGGTGGTAGCCCGCACTTGTCACTATGATGCATATGGTATACAAATATAGATAATATTGTATGTACTATTGCTGTTTCCAAGTTTTGACTCGGTGCTTAATCTTGTTTAATGTCGTATTTGCAGTCGTTTCTTATCCATGTTCTTTGTTAATGCTTTGTCTCTTTAATGTTTCTCTCATGTCGAATTGAATACAATTCTTCCCAGGAGGTTTGGAATTGATATGCTTCTTAAACATTTTTATTTTGTAGAAATAGAATATACTTTGTCTTAAGCTGTCTACATTATTGTGCATCTTGTCGTTGATAATTTGTCTTAACACGTCTATGAAGCCGTACATTTTGTCATTAATAATTTGTCTAAAACTGTCTCCAATATTGCACATCCTGTCGTTGTTAATTTGTCTTATCATGGCTCTAATGCCGTACACATGTCGTTGTTAATTTGTCTTATCATGGCTCTAATGCCGTACACATGTCGTTGTTAATTTGTCTTATCATGGCTCTAATGCCGTACACATGTCGTTGTTAATTTGTCTTATCATGGCTCTAATGCTGTACACATGTCGTTGTTAATTTGTCTTATCATGGCTCTAATGCCGTACACATGTCGTTGTTAATTTGTCTTATCATGGCTCTAATGCCGTACACATGTCATTGTTAATTTGTCTTATCATGGCTCTAATGCCGTACACATGTCGTTGTTAATTTGTCTTATCATGGCTCTAATGCCGTACACATGTCGTTGTTAATTTGTCTTATCATGGCTCTAATGCCGTACACATGTCATTGTTAATTTGTCTTATCATGGCTCTAATGCCGTACACATGTCATTGTTAATTTGTCTTATCATGGCTCTAATGCCGTACACATGTCGTTGTTAATTTGTCTTATCATGGCTCTAATGCTGTACACATGTCGTTGTTAATTTGTCTTATTAATTGTGTCGAATGCTTTTATCCTATCTTTTGTCATTTGTCTAAGCATGTCTATTCTTTCATACATGCTGTCGTTGAAAGTTTGACTTAGCACATGTCGTAGATGCTGTGGTTGATAGTTTGTCTTCAGTTAACATGTATCTAATATCATTCATCCTGCCGTTTATATTTTCTCTTAACATGTTTATGATGTACATCAGGATCGTTGATCATTTGTTTTAACCCGTCTGTAATGTACATCAGGATCGTTGATCATTTGTTTTAACCCGTCTGTAATGTACATCAGGATCGTTGATAATTTGTTTTAACCCGTCTTAAACATCCGTTGATCATTTGTTTTCTGTAATGTACATCAGGATCGTTGATCATTTGTTTTAACCCGTCTGTAATGTACATCAGGATCGTTGAATTTGTTTTAACCCGTCTGTAATGTACATCAGGATCGTTGATCATTTGCTTTAACCTGTCTACAATGTACATCAGGATCGTTGATCATTTGTTTTAACCCGTCTGTAATGTACATCAGGATCGTTGATAGTTTGTTTTAACCCGTCTATAATGTACATCAGGATCGTTGATAATCTGTTTTAACCCTTTCACCGCCAGCCATCTTTGAGCCAAATGATTCCATTAAACTTACTTGGCTACAGAAAAGATTTCGTCTGCAATATTGTGGGATTTATCTGTGACACATCTAGAATAGGGTCAATCCTTACTGACCAAATTTAGGAACACGATATAATTGAATAATGGACCCTGATTTCAAGAGTTTTAATGACATGGGTGATAAATCGTTGTGGTGCAAAAATGTGATATTGGCGGTGAAAGGGTTAACCCGCCTATAATTTACATCAGGGTCGTTGATAATTTGTCTTAACCCGTCTATAATGTACATCAGCACATCTATAATGTACATCAGCACATCTATAATGTACATCAGCACATCTATTATGTACATCATAACACGTCTATAATGTACATCATGGTCATTAATAACTTGTCTTAACTCGTCTTAATGTCGTACATTCTGTCGTTGATCATTCGTCTTAACATATCTCCAATGTCGTAGATTCTACAACATGGCTTTGATAATGGTCAGCTTAGGGCGATGATTTGACCGCCATTGGGCAATCAGCGCGTGATATTCTTAGTTGGGCGTAGTGAGAGAGAGAGAGCTCTCTCTCTCTCTCTCACTACGCCCAACTAAGAATATCACGCGCTAAGCCCCTACTGGTTTGATTGCCCCCTGGTGGTCAAATCATCGTTTTAAGTTGCTCATTCGTCTTGACCTCGTCCGTAACGTGACGCGTTCTATCGTTGGGCGCAGGTTCCGTCACGCGGCGGTCAGCGCCCTGATGGGCAGCAGCAACTTCAACCGTCACCCGGAGAGGGCCCACCGCATGGCTGAGGTGGTCAGCAAGGTCAAGTCCATCAACGACGCCATCAAGCAGGGCAAAGCCCCAGAGGGTGCGACCTTGGGCTATTTAAGTTTGAAATTAAAAATCTCCCTTTTTCTGTCTCATTTCTGTGTGTGTCTCTCTCTCTCCATCTCCTGTCTTGCTCACTCTTTCTTTCTCTCTCTCTCTCTCTCTCTCTCTCTCTCTCTCTCTCTCTCTCTCTCTCTCTCTCTCTCTCTCTCTCTCTCTCTCTCATTATCTTTAAGTGTTTTGTTATATTCTCCTCATAAGGCTAGTTAAGTAGATATTGAGCAAACATAGTATCATAAAAGTATGATGCCTTCAAACTACTATAGTATTCTTTGCACGATTCACTGTCTTGAAACTATTCAATTTTCGACGTTCCCAAACCCTTTAATTAAAGTAGCACAGCTGACTTGGATGCTGCCTGCAACACCCCCCCCCCCCTCTCCCCACCCACCCTCTTTAAAGTGCAAGGAGCTTAGACTGAAACATGGGATTTCTTGTCAGAAACATCGCGTTGTTAGCTCTCCTTGTTTTGTTTTCTTTCTTTGTCAATAGTTTAAAATATTTCAAACTAATGCCATATCTAAGCATGCACATGTCACTTATTTGCTGAGTGATGTATCTGTGCCTACGGGCCGTTACATTTTTCCAGAAATTAAGGCTGAAATGCCTTTACACATTTGTGTGTGTGTGTGTTTGCAGGTGACCTGATGGGCAAGTTCACCTTTGCCTCGGATCGTTACGCCGTGCTGGAGAGTGCGGGTACCCTGGATGTGGATGTGCTGTTCCACAGGCAGCTCCTGTGAGTACTCTGTCTTGCTCACTGTCTGTCTGTCTGTCTGTCTGTCTGTCTCACTCTCGTCACATTTGCTGCCTTTGTGACACTGCACACCCTGTATGTCTTTATCCCACCTCTCTCTCTCTCTCTCTCTCTCTCTCTCTCTCTCTCTCTCTCTCTCTCTCTCTCTCTCTCTCTCTCTCTCTCTCTCTCTCTCTCTCTCTCTCTCTCTCTCTCTCGTTTCCCCTGTCTCTCTCTCCCTCTCTCCATATTCTATCTTTGTCTGTATGTCTATATGTTTGTGTCTGTCCCCACCCCCTTCTCTCTCTCTCTCTCTCTCTCTGTCTCTCTCTCTCTCTCTCTCTCTCTCTCTCTCTCTCTCTCTCTCTCTCTCTCTCTCTCTCTCTCTCTCTCTCTCTCTCTCTCTCTCTCTCTCTCTCTCTCTCTCTCTCTCTCTCTGTTGCTGTCTGTATTTCTCTCCCTCTCTTGTTCTCTACAATCGCTCTTTTCTTTCCTTTTTATGCTCTCCCCATTTTCCTCCGAACGATCAGCAAAGTTTAAACCTTCTTTGCCAAGCAAGCTTGTGCACATTTCGAGTGCAGTGTGCTAAAACAACAAATTACTGTCGTGTTGAAATGCAACGCATCACACACGCTGGTTTTATCACATAGGTTTTACGCTACTGCCGACGTGTAGGTTGCGATCCATTTCCCCCCACTAATGTTCTTCTCTTGATTCATCCCTGTCTGTAGTGATGCACATAATGCTTCCTAGGCCGCCTGTCGCTAGGGGAAGACGGGGTAAAAAGCGCATGGGCGGGTAAGAAGCCCACCCCAATTATCTCATGAAATGAAGCAAATTTCAGTCTCATTTTGCCCATGAGACGATCATTTTCTTTATTTCATGAGATAATTGGGGTGGGCTTCTTACCCGCTCATGCGCTTTTTACCCCGTCTTCCCCTACCAATAATTTGAAAGCAGTTGTTAGACACTAATGTTAAAGCGAATTCATCAGTGCTGTTGTCGTTTTATGTTGTGGTCCTGTCGAGATGTTCAAGAACGCGTCAACTATGATATGTGATGGTGCATGGGAAAACATACATAACTCGCTCAGAATGTTTTGAGCAAAAAGTCCAAAATAGTCAACACCCCCAAAAAAAAATATCAAATTTCTATTTAGGGCATATCTATGTCTATTTGCATGTGTTCTACCAGTATCCATAACATGAAAGACAATTTGGAATTATTTCGGTGTTTATTTGATCGTTTTCTGAATCAAATCAATAGAAACAAAGAGGAAAAAATGTATCTTCTATGCCCGATTTCTACAAATCTATTTCGAATGCCAAACTTCAAATAATTATAAAATAAAAACTAGACAAGATAACACAATTCGGTTTTTAGCGTATTAACAAGGAGTCTTTGCTCCACCATGAAAAAATTAAATCTCAATTTATGCCCAAATTCCATTACGTCTGTTTTTCCCATGCATTCTTTTACTTTCATCCCAATTGAAAAAAACCCGGTTTTAAGCGTGTTTGCCTGAACTGAAAAATGGGAGAATCATATTTGTTTTGGTTGGTTCGTTAGCTGTCCGAGTAGTTCTTTCGTCTAATATTTAGGTTGGGAGAGGGGAGGGGGGGGGGGGAGTTCGGGGGTACAGAGTTTTAAAGGGAAAGGAAAGCGATCCATGTTTACATATTAAATTATTGGCATAATTTCTCTCTTTTTTAGTTGCTGTGTGGAGGTAAACAACTCCTAGTTTAAGTGCTTATTGCCTCTGATGTACTGAAAAGAGGATATTGCATGTAATGATTTTTTTCGTTTAAAAACGAACAGCATTCCAGTTGTCATACAAAAGCAATTGAGAAGAAAGATAAAGAGGAGACATGGTAAGCCTGCAACAGTATCATAATGTACAACTCTACAATAATATGGAATAATGTAACCTTTTTTACCCTCTTAATTAAGCATACAGGATTTGAACGTATACTTTTGTTTCGCGGCATGTAATTGCCTACTAATGAGCTGTTGGTTTTTTAAAATTAGAAAATTGGTTTGGAGGCTTGATAAATTTAAACAGTCTTGTTACAAAATAGTCTAATCACGCGAAATGATGTTTTACGTCCTCCCGATCTTAAAAGATCATATGGGACATTACTAATTTATAAAGTTAGAGAGAAAAAACGGGAATTTATTTTTGATAAAGTTAGTTTTTCTATCGAATTTTGTTTGGAATTTTATTTTGATGCCATGGCTCGACTTACGACTTGTTAAAACTAGCTAGCTAGCTTCAATTTAGTTATAAAAGTTTGTATTAAAATTTACTGAGCGTTTGTTTGCTCCCTGAGCGTTTAAAATTTCCAGGACCACCTTTTAAAAAGTCTTCTTTTTTTAAAATTAAGTAAGGTCTACGTACCTCGAGGGGTCTAATCAAAGACACTGAAAAGAAAAGACTAACATCCGGTCCCTTTTCCCTATATGAGTAGTGAGGACAGAAACACTGGTTATGTCCCTTTTAAACGTGACACATTTAGGTTAAAAACACGTCGATAGGCCAGTTGAATTCTCCGTTCAAATTCCAGTCTGAGTCTTTGGATAGCCGCCACTGTGAATGGCGTAACTACCCCACTAACGATAACTCTATCAGCCCGGCTCGCCGTAACTCTTAAGTAGTCCATCTTACCCTTTTAGAGTCTTTGGTCTAATCACGCAAGAGTTTGCCCCTGAAGTAGTCTACGAGTTTCATTGTACCAATCACGTGTTGGCGCTTGAATTGTGTCGTAAAACTAGCAGTAAGGTATCGTTATGAAAAACCCCAGTAGTCGACATCGTGGAATAGTTCGACATTCACAAGACTTGTACAGATGTCCTTTTGATTGCTTGTGAACGCGTTTAATAAACAATATGCATTATTGTCTTGCTTTATGTTTCTAGTAAACTAGATCTTGGCCTATGATTAGTGCGTTGTTTTTCTATTTTTGCTCAGATTTTTAACTTCTTTCTCAAGCGCTTAGAGGCCCGTAAGGAGAATAAACGCTATAAAAATTGTCATTATTATTATTATTATTATTATTGTTATTGTTTTTCTATTTTTGCTCAGATTTTTAACTTCTTTGTGAAGCGCTTGGAGCCCCGTAAAGAGAATAAACGCTATAAAATTGTCATTATTATTATTATTATTATTATTATTATTATTATTTTTCTATTTTTGCTCAGATTTTTAACTTCTTTGTGAAGCGCTTAGAGCCCCGTAAGGAGAATAAACGCTATAAAAATTGTCATTATTATTATTATTATTATTATTATTATATACGTGGGAAAACTTAAATTTCATGCGTATTTTAATGTTTAGTGTTATTTTACAGATGGTGGGTTATTTAGTCTTGTTGTGATATTATTAGCCTATCATGAGATTGCCTTGTCTCTATGTGTGTGTGCGTGTGCGTGCACATGTACTGATACCTTGTTCTTGTGTCTTTCTGCACTGTGCTTTTTCTCGGATGCTGATCTCTAGCGACAGCAGCAAGACTCCCAGAGGGTAAATGTGGCCGAGTGCTGAGGCTAGCTTTCTGTGTATCCTGGTAGTTGTTGCCAACACACATATAACGATGTATGGAATCTGGCTCTGTCGCTTGGCCTTTAACCCTTTCATCGCCAAAGTCGCATTTCAGCACCACAGTGATTTAACACCTATATCACTAAAAGGCATCAAATTGGGGTCTATTATCCAAAGACCCTATTGTCTTAGTTTTGGGAAGTGGCCTAAGGATAGACCTTATTTTATATATGTCACAGAAGAATCCCCAATACTGCAGATGGATTTTGTTCTCTACCCAGGTACATTTAATGGCAAATTTTGGCTGAAAAATGGCTGGCGGTGAAAGGGTTAAACCGCTGCAGTTGACTAGCAGACGTTGTAAGGTAAAGATGCGCCCCCCCCCCCCCCCCTCCTCCATTTCTCGGTTCTTTCCACATTTTCAGTCTTGCCTTTCTTACTGCAGATTGAGTACTTCATCCTCTATCGTTTGCTATATTTAACACAAATTTTCATCCGTTTACATAATTAAACACATGCATTCAATAATAGTAGAAGATAAAGGCAAGACGGAAAAACACCGCAATGAACCAGGACTGTGACAAATGCTCCGCGGCTGTTGTGTGTTAGATAATGGCCTTTATCATGACTGCGATTAATTATTCAACAACGATAATTAGCTGAAAAAGTTTATAAGATACAGCTTAATGTTTGGTAAGAAAGGCAGGTGGGAAAATTTGGGGAGAGCTGAGAAATGCAAGGGGGGGGGGGGGGGACATCTTTGCCTTTTTTCCACGAGTCGGTGCTGTACGGAAATATCCTTTGTCTGGGTTTCGGGGAAAATTTCGTTTTCCTCCAAAACCCGTCTTTTGGTTGATGTTTTTATTTCATTTTAAGGAAAAGTATTTTGTTTTATTAGACAATCTGTTTATCTCAATTCTTCTACGGTGTAGCCTGTAGTCTTTCCCTTTGGTCTATGCCACCCCTCTCCCCTTCTCCCCCTTCACCCTCATGTCGTCTTTTGGACGTTCTATGGTTAGTTCATTCTCTTGGGCGTTCTCTTATTTAGCTCTCGCTCTTTTTATTTTATTTTACTCCATTGTTGATTTATATATCTCTGATTCTTTCAGTAGAGTAGTACAAGAATCAACTGTGGCGGTACCATAGCCGATGAGGTTTCACTGAGGCGTGGTTACCGCTACACCTATTTATAAGTTAAAAACTCGGGACTTTACTGGTGTTGCGCTGCCTCCGGGCATTGCACCCAGTGTTGTTCCCAACATCTTTGTATTCACAAATGTCCCATATGTGTCTATGACCGAGAGGACGTAAAACATCATTTTCACCACAGTAGAGTAGGATGAATTTCCGTACTGTCTGTACTCCGTATTTTCTTCTTCGATCGCTCAGACAGTTTCCTGTCAATTATGAGCGCAGATGCGTCATGCTGCCGTTATGCGCCTAACTAAGAAATAGTTAGGCCCAGCATGTACGACTTCGGCTGGAGGAAATGTTTTTGAAAGCGTTTCATGAAAATAATAAAAAGGCAGGAGAATGGACCGGTAAGTCAGAAAGATAGTAGATGACAGTAAGCAAGGGGAAAAGGCAGAGTCAAAGAAAGTGACAGATTAGAGGAAGTTACAAGCACAGAACTTCCAGAAGGTGGGGGAACTATTTATGCAAAAGACACCACCACCACCCCCGGTATCCCCACGGGGGAATTTCCGTACTGCATTGTTGGTTTGGAAAATACTAAATAAGTTATAAACAAAGACCTGTCAGCTTTGCGTGATGTGCTTATGCTAATGACAGTAACTTAACTCAATAGTGGTGTTTTTTTAATTATTAATGTTTAGTTGCACCTTGTTGGTTTGATTTATTTAATGGAATATTAGGGCTTTACTTCCGTTTTCTTTTCAACAATGCACGGTTGCTGAAGCTGTTGTCACGCCGTGATTATTTTAATTTACTAAAAGATTTTGGGATGGTGTTTTATTCTTGTCAAACCAATCCTGAGCAGTGTCTCTGAAGCGTGCTTACTAAAAAAAAGGAAGAAGGAAGAAATAATTATTTCTGGACACATGTTTGGGTATGTGGAAGGTGCAGGGGTGTGACATTTTGCAGTGGACATATTATTATGAATAGCAACTATATTTTGCAGTGGACATATTATATTATGAATAGCAACTATATGAAGTATGATATAATGATCCTTTGGAGAATATGTAGCCGAGCGCGCGTGTGTATGCGTGCGTGCGTGTGTGTGTGTGCGTGCGTGCGTACATGCTTACGTGCGTGCGTGTGTATGTGTGTGTGAGAGCGCGTGTGCGTATGTGTGAGCGCGTGCGCGCGTGTGTGTATGTATATGTTTATGTGTGTATTTGAACGTGTGCGTGTGTGTGTATTTGTGTGTGTGTACGCGCGTGTGTTCGTGCGTGTATCCGTGCGTACGTATATGTGTGTGTGTGTGTGTGTGTGTGTGTGTGCATGCATGCGTGCGCTCGAAATCTTGCGACGTTCAGTTTGGTACAAATGTGTTTGTAGATCTGGCTGTCTTATCGTCATACATCGTTTTCTATCTCTTGCTTTTGATTCTGTATTTGTACTCTCTTGTTTCTCCTTTTCCCTCCGTCTCCACGTATCTCTCTTCCATCTTTCGCTCACGTTTCTCCGTCATGTTTTGTTTCATTTATTTCTATCATGCCCTCTTTTCCTACCAGTAGCATTCTTATCTTTTTCTTTTTTAAATTCAAATTCGTCTTCTTGTTGTCCATATCTCTTCCTTGCGCTCTTCCAGATTTGTATTTTCTCCTTTCCACAAGTTTAAGTCAAACCCTCTTCGTTCTGTAATGCTACTTTATTTATATTTCTCACTCCTTTTCCATTCAAACTGTAGGCTGCTTACAAATGAGGATTTAGAAACTAGTCTGTAGTATTACAGAAAATATGAATAATAATAAATGAAGCTTCCATAGTGCTCTTCGATGGAGAAAAAAATCATCGTGAGAGCGCTTTACAAATATTACGAGAGAAAACAATCAAGAAGAAAAATATTATTACAAAACATTATGAAGAAGTATATAAAAAAAAATTAAAGTAATGCTCACCCCGGTCATCCCCACCCCCACCCCCACCCTTTTTCACATACACATTATATACGCCATTTACGCCAATTTTTTAAAAGAAGCATGAAAAATAATTATTGAACATAATTTAAAGTAGAAGGCAAAATAATCCAGCCGGTCTTTTAACCTATAAATATGAATACGTAAACAGTTGATGTAGAATGATCTGCTTTATGTATTAAAACATTTTGTGCTGGCTGACAACTGTCTGTGTTTTAAACCAAGGAAATACATTTCGTGCGCCTTTTATATCGTCCTATTCTGTTTCTACTATCTGCTTTTGTATTCTATATGTATGTATGTTTATGTTTTATTTTCATTGGGGGGGGGGGGGGGTGTAAAATAAAGATAAGTGTGATCACAGATTGTTCTCTGTTTATAGGCCTACTTGTGTCTCTCTCGCTATAATTATTTATTTTCCTGTGACTCTTAAGGGCCAGCCACACGTCAGGTAAAATCGCACGACTGTACGATACGATTCGATCACATAATCTCGATGCGCCAATTACTTTGTTCTTGGAGACAACGTGATCGAATCGTATCGTACAGTCGTACGATCTTAGTGGACGTGTGGCTGGCCCTTAAAGTGTATTGTTAGGATCAAAACAGGATTAAACACTAATGCTTTTGTTGGGATCGAATGCTCTAGACAGCTCGATAACGAGGCAATACCATTTATAAGTGGGACTGTGTAGTTTCTTTGTAACGTTATTGTTTATATGCGTGTATCAGTGAGAGTGTGCCGGAAGGTGTTTATGTGTGCGTTCATGTGCGTATTTGCTATTATGGTAAGATAAAACGATCCCTGCATATTTGCTATTATGGTAAGATAAAATGGTCCCTGCATATTTGCTATTATGGTAAGATAAAATGATCCCTGCATATTTGCTATTATGGTAAGATAAAATTATCCCTGCATATTTGCTATTATGTTCAGATAAAATGATCCCTTGGAGAACAGTTAGCTGTGTATGCGTGTACATGCGCACTCGCATGCATGTATGTGTGTGTGTGTGTGTGTGCGCGCGCGCGCGCGTATGTGTGTTTCAGTGTGTTTAAGAACAATAGAAAGAACAGAAAGGCGAACACATAAGGATTGTTTTATTTCTGTTTACTTATGCATTATACTTTTTTTTTACGAAGGAAAACACTAATAATCAACTACAAACGTACTGTTGTTATTTGGTTTAGTTCTGCCTTATAGCGTACATTTCAATTCACATGCTGTACAATTTTAAAGCAAAATCCATCGTGTTAAGACATATGGTTTTACTTCCCAACAACCAAGCCTATCTATCGTTTGATATTTCTCTACAGGACAATATTACTTTTTTGTTACGGCTTGCGTCGTGTCTTCCATTGTTCCTTGCTGAGCTGTATAATGTTTTTGTATGTTTTGTTATAGGAAAATTTTACTTTTTTATGGCTTGTGACTTGCTGAGCTGTGTATTGTTGTTGTATGTCTTGTCATAGGACAATATTACTTTTGTATGGCTTAAGTCATGTCTATGGTGATTTGCTGAGCTGTAGAATGTTTTCGAATGTTTTGTTATTGGACAATATTACTTTTGTATGGCTTAAGTCATGTCTATGGTGACTTGCTGAGCTGTAGAATGCTCTTTGAATATAACTGATGAACATTTCGCTGTGGTTTTTATTACAGTTCCGTATCAATGATGAAACAACTGGTAAGATGATTGTTCTCTCCACCTCTGTGTGTTTGTCACATATCCCCCCCTCTTTCTCTCTCTCTCTCTTTCTCTCTCTCTCTCTCTCTCTCTCTCTCTCTCTCTCTCTCTCTCTCTCTCTCTCTCTCTCTCTCTCTCTCTCTCTCTCTCTCTCTCTCTCTCTCTCTCTCTCTCTCTCTCTCTCTCTCTCTCTCTCTCTCTCTCTCTCTCTCTCTCTCTCTCTCTCTCTCTCTCTCTCTCTCTCTCTCATGTCATTTGTTTATTGTGAATTATCCCTTTCATAAGGGGCCTTGGCCTTTCATGAATAAATCGTCCGAATCTCTCTCTCTCTCTCACGTCATTTGTTTATTGTGAATTACCCCTTTCATAAGGGGCCTTGGCCTTGAATAAATCTTCCGATCTCTCTCTCTCTCTCTCTCTCTCTCTCTCTCTCTCTCTCTCTCTCTCTCTCTCTCTCTCTCTCTCTCTCTCTCTCCCCCCCTCTCTGTCTCCCCCCTCTCCTGTCTCTTCTTTGGGATCATACTATTGTTCAAGAGCACCAGTTAATATACATAATATGCACACCAAAGGAAACAACAACGGGCATCTTATTGCTACTGTAAGATTTGATTGTTGCAGTGGGTCGATAATTGTGAAGTATCTCGCTAGCTGTAACGTCACAGCGCCCTTTAGAAAATGTGGTTCGTTTTATTTTTCACCACGTGATGAGCATTCCAGCTGGGTTTCAAGCGCATTATGTATCATCTTACTTTAGAACAAAGAAAATAGCAAGCGGCATCTTTGAGGAGAATTTAATTACAATAATATTGAAAGTGCACATTCGAAAGGAGAAATACTAATCAAAAGGATACAAAATGGCAATAGCATATGGCGCGCCGAATGACCAAAACTCTATCTAGCAGTTCGACAGAGATTAAAAACCCTATCGAACTGTTAGATACAGTTTCTAAACTATAGCTAGCAGTTAGATATAGTTTCAAAACTCTGTCGAGCAGCTAGACAGAGTTTCTCGTCGTAAAACTCTATCGAACGCGCCATTTTGATACTTTTTTTTAAACGAAGCATTTCATTGGTAGATAGGACTAGTATCTTTGACTGTGACCTACACCTAGCCTAATATGTGTCATTCTACGAACTCGTTTAGCGGCTTCAATTACAGATGAAACGCCGGGAAGATTCGCTCGTTGAAATCGTTCAGCTGCCATGTTTGTTTGACTACATGTAGGGGCCTAGGCCTATCGTCTTATTCAAATTCACGGGTCACTGCCCTGCCAAGGCCACAAACTTGTCGCTGTACCAATCAGAAATCGCGATAGAAAAACTATATCTCGATAGGGTTATTTTGTGGAAACCCTATCTAGCTGTTCGACAGAGTTTTAAAACTCTATCGAACAGCTAGATAGGGTTTTCAAACTCTATCGAACTGATAGATACAGTTTCGAAACTCTATCGAACAGCTAGATAGAGTTTTGTATCTTTGGCGCGCCATAATAGCATGTAAGAACTGACAAAATCGCATACGTAGCTTATTCATTTAAAGGCAAAAGAAAGGGAGAGAAGAATATGAAAAAGAAAAAGAAAACAGAAATACTCGCACACATGGTTACCCTCTCTCTCTCTCTCTCTCTCTCTCTCTCTCTCTCTCTCTCTCTCTCTCTCTCTCTCTCTCTCTCTCTCTCTCTCTCTCTCTCTCTCTCTCTCTCTCTCTCTCTCTCTCTCTCTCTCTCTCTCTCTCTCTCTCTCTCTCTCTCTCTCTCTCTCTCTCTCTCTCTCTCTCTCTCTCTCTCTCTCTCTCTCTCTCCCCCAGACGACATGAACCTTGTATTGGAATAAATATGAATAGGTACATGTTAAATGGCACACTTTGTAAATTTACATTTGGAATATCTTATATAGCACGTCATCGTTTCAAGTATATTACACAGAATGGCAATGAACTGTTGTGTCGTATAATGTAACAGGGCAAAATTATTATGATTTTTTTTTGTTGGCTTGGTTTCATTTACTGATTTATTATTACTTATAGATTGTGTGCCAGATAAGTCCTATTTCGACTTAAAGGCAATAAAAGCTTATCTGTTCTGCTTTGTTCTATTGTGTTCCACTCTATTCTGTTCTGTTGGATTCTGATCTGTTCTGTTGTGTTGTGTTCTGTAGTGTTCTGTTCTGTGGTGTTCTGTTCTATTCTATTCTGTTGTGTTGTGCTCTGCGCTATTCTGTTGTGTTCTGTTCTATTCTGTTCTGTAGTGTTCTGTTCTGTTGTGTTCTGTTCTGTTCTTGAGCGAATATACGTTCTGTTCTGTTCTGTTTTGTTCTGGTGTGTTCTATTCTGTTCTGATCTGTTCTTGAGCGACTATACGTTCTGTTCTATTCTGTTCTGTTCTGTTCTGGTGTGTTCTATTCTGACCTGACCTGCCCTGTTCTGTTCTGTTCCGTTCCGTTGTACACACCTTGTGCCCGCACTGTCGCGGGGTGTTCCTTGCAGAGCACCAACCACTCGTCCAAGAACGGCCAGGTGACCCCGGTCAGCCCCAGCGGGGTGACCCTGGCCAGCAGCACCTCCTCCAGCAGCGTGGTCTCCGGGGTGGTCACCGTGGACTATGAGACCAGGGAGGGATCCGCCAAGCCCGGCAAGGACTTCAAGTTCACCCAGGGCACCCTGGTCAGTAGACCACACCTTGGATTGTTGAGTTAAACAAAGTTTATTGAGACATCACATTGCAGTGTAGGCCTACACAAATTATTTCATGTTCATCTGGACCCATGCAGAGTCGTAACACGGATTTTAAAAAAGATAAGATATGTTGAGTCAATACTGTGTGACTACAGGCTTCAGAATTATCACAGGATTTACAAATTTCAGAGGATGAAGAATTGTGTGTGTGTGTGTGTGTGTGTGTGTGTGTGTGTGCATGTGTTTGTGTTTGTGTGTGTATGTGTGTGTGTGTGTGTGTGCGTGCGCGCGTGTGCGTGCGTGCGTGAGTGCGTGAGTGCGTGCGTATGTGCTTTGTAAACTAAATACCTAAACACATTTAGGGTTATAATTTGTGTGTCTCCCTTATGGGTGGTTTGCGCAGTTTCATGATCTTGGGTGTGTTCCTCAGTCGTGACCGACCATGACCCACCAGACAGCAGAGGAGGCAACTACTATTGTGGGGAAATGGGCTGGGAATAGAGGGATCCGGGATAGCGTCATAATGTCACGTGATTTTGTTGGTAACGAAAGTCGGACGCCATTTTGGCTGGAGCGCCGTTTTGGTTCAGATTACAGAGGTGAGCGTCAGTGAGTTTCGACAAATCGTCACAATGGTAATAAACTGTGCAGTAGTTAAATGTTCAGGACTAAAAGCAAACATCAGAATTCAATACGTTCCACCGCCAAGTATCTTAGCAACCCGAATAATCCAGCCATCATGGCTGACAGAGGTGACATTCTCATTTGCATACATGAACCCGGATCCCTCTATTGTGTATAGCGGAGATGCCTTGATCAGTGAGCATCCCCATTTTCTCAGCCACAGTGCGTTTTGGACAGCAGACCAGTTGACAAACGATCTCCTTTGGCTGCTTTTTGCAGACCTTCAACGAGAACGAGTACCGCAAGTCGATCACGGTGCCCATCATCAACGACAACCAGTACGAGGCCGACGTGGACTTCTACTTCATCCTGAAGAACCCCACGGGAGGAGCCGGCCTGGGCGACCCCAGCATCTCCAGGATCACCATTGTGGACGACGATGGTCAGTACTGTCGGTGTATTGTGGTTATTCTCTTTGGGGGGGGTTTTGCTAAGAAGTTCACTTTTTTTTTTTACACTGAGTTAAAGACCCACCACGCCGATGTGGTGAAAATCAGGGTTTCCATGTGTTTTCGCTGGTAAGAAATCTTCCGAGCAAGAGAGGGAAAATACACATCCGCGTAGTGGGTCTTTAACTTCTTTTTCATCCCGAAGAAACCCACAAGAGGGGCTGGTCCGGGCGGACCCAACATCTCCAAGATCACCGTCGTGGACGACGATGGTAAGGGTTTACTAGGGTTAGAGGTGTAGAATTGTGTTTTGCCAGGAAGGATAATATTTTACATCATCCTGAAGAAGTCCACGGGAGGGGATGGGCTTAGCGACCCCAGCATCTCCAGGATGACTATTGCGGATGACGATGGTCAGTGGTCTGTTCTTGTGGTTTGGATATTCCTAGAAAGGTTAACTGTTTCCACTGTAAGGAATTATTCTTCATCCCGAAGAAACCCAGGAGAAGGGCTGATATGGGCAACCCCGGTATCTCCAGGATTACATTGGTGGGTGACGATGGTCAGTATTGTGTTTCTTTACTGTGGTTGGGGTTTTTGTCAAGAAGTTTTCATTTTGTCCGCTGGTTGGACATCTTATTCATCCTAAAGAAACCCAGGAGAGGGGATGCTCTGGGCAATCCCGGACACCGGTATCTCCAGGATCACATTGGTGGGTGACGATGGTCAGCATTGTGTTTCTTTACTGTGGTTGGGGTTTGTATTAAGAAGTTTTCATTTTGTCCTCTGGTTGGACCTCTTATTCATCCTAAAGAAACCCAGGAGAGGGGATGCTCTGGACGACCCCGGTATCTCCAGGATCACCGTGGTGGTTGACGATGGTCAGCATTGTGTTTCTTTACTGTGGTTGGGGTTTGTATTAAGAAGTTTTCATTTTGTCCGCTGGTTGGACATCTTATTCATCCTAAAGAACCCCAGGAGAGGGGATGCTCTGGACGACCCCGGTATCTCCAGGATCACCGTGGTGGGTGACGATGGTCAGCATTGTGTTTCTTTACTGTGGTTGGGGTTTGTATTAAGAAGTTTTCATTTTGTCCGCTGGTTGGACATCTTATTCATCCTAAAGAAACCCAGGAGAGGGGATGCTCTGGACGACCCCGGTATCTCCAGGATCACCGTGGTGGGTGACGATGGTCAGCATTGTGTTTCTTTACTGTGGTTGGGGTTTGTATTAAGAAGTTTTCATTTTGTCCGCTGGTTGGACATCTTATTCATCCTAAAGAAACCCAGGAGAGGGGATGCTCTGGACGACCCCGGTATCTCCAGGATCACCGTGGTGGGTGACGATGGTCAGCATTGTGTTTCTTTACTGTGGTTGGGGTTTGTATTAAGAAGTTTTCATTTTGTCCGCTGGTTGGACATCTTATTCATCCTAAAGAACCCCAGGAGAGGGGATGCTCTGGACGACCCCGGTATCTCCAGGATCACCGTGGTGGGTGACGATGGTCAGCATTGTGTTTCTTTACTGTGGTTGGGGTTTGTATTAAGAAGTTTTCATTTTGTCCGCTGGTTGGACATCTTATTCATCCTAAAGAAACCCAGGAGAGGGGATGCTCTGGACGACCCCGGTATCTCCAGGATCACCGTGGTGGTTGACGATGGTTAGTTAAGTGCTGGAGTTGTGCTTTAGCTTTTTTATTTTGTTCGGAAGATTGATCTTTTAAAACAATTCTGTTGAATCAATGCCCACGTGTGCCCAAACACACGGACACTCACGCACGCATAATGCGCCTATGAATATACGTAGAGAAAGAGAGAGAGTGAGTGGATGTTCGAGGTCGAGAGGTGGTAAAGGGAAGTTAGAGAGAGCTTGTGTGTGTGTGTGTGTGTGTGTGTGTCTGTCTGTCTGTCTGTCTGTCTGTCTGTCTGTCTGTCTGTCTGTCTGTCTGTCTGTGTGTGTGTGTCTGTGTGTGTGTGTGTGTGTGTGTGTGTGTGTGTGTGTGTGTGTGAGAGAGAGAGAGAGAGAGAGAGAGAGAGAGAGAGAGAGAGAGAGAGAGAGAGAGAGAGAGAGAGAGAGAGAGAGACATGGGGAACTTGAGAGACATACACACTTCCTGCAAACAAAGTAGAATATAGGAGAATATACTAGATGTACAATACTGAATTTACTACATGTACAATAATTCACTAATTTATTACATGTACAATGCAGCATGACGTGTGTGGGGTTTAGAACAGCAGAGGGTCTGGAGTATAATATGTTCAGATGTTTTCAGTGATGTTCTGTTATATTCGTGCACAGAACCTGGGGAGTTTCTGTTCGAGGAGTCCCACTTCCACGCGGACATGAAGAGCGGCAAGATCTCGGTGAGGGTGGTGAGGGAACAGGGCATCGACGGCAAGGTGTCCCTGGAGTACTCCACCATGTGAGTAGGTCTACGCATCTCCTTTGTCTCTGTCTGTGCAGGTGGACTTACTAGTTGCTAGCCTTCTTCAGGTACGTTTGCTCAATATGTTTCCCCTACGTTTATTAATAGATTCAATAGGGCATTTGCCACGTGAGGACGACCTTGAAATTCACTGAGTTGAATTAGAAAGCAGACCTGTTTACCCCCTACAAAAGTCTTGAGTAGTCTGTATAGCTGAAATGAGTAGCTTGGGTGCACAATGTGTAGCTTTATTCATTAAACCATTAAAACAATGTTCACTGAAAATGAGTAATTCGAGCATTATTTTCAATTTTGAAGAGTAGTAGAGGTCCAAATTGAGTAGAATACTACTCGAAAAGAGTAGAGTAAACAGATCTGAGAAAGGTCAGCGTAACTCGGGCAGAACGAGTGCGGGCAAATTAGTAGTCTAGTATAGAGAACGAACACTCGTGGCTAATGCCCTATTCAACACAATGGAAATTCATCAAAGCATATGCTTAATAGTCCCCCTGGACTGATGGTTTTGGAAAACCTAGCAATCAATTCAGTTCACACCAGGTAGCAGTACTCTCCTTGCTCTTGTTGAATTTTCACTGCTGTGGGTTTTTACGAGCGTAAAGCGCGCGGGTCAGACTTGCTATAAGTCCTCATTGGAAGGACTTGATGTTCAGTTCGATTTTTCCTGTCTAAATAGAAAGAAAGGGCGAGGCGGGAATTCGAAGCCCAGTCACTCACTCATTGGCAGGCAAACGACTTAACCATCCTGCCACCTTTCTTTCTTGTGAAGCCTGAACAGTTGTGGTTTGCCTGGGGAAAAAATGATCCTTGTTCTAGAATTAACTTTGAGGAGGAAGGAGATGAGGATGATCTTGATGATCACGACGACAAGGATAATGATGATGATGATGTTTGTTGTTTCAGTAACGGCACAGCGATAGGGGGCAAGACGTTAGGCACTGCAGTTGACTTCATTGACACGCACGGGACACTAACCTTTGAACACGCAGAAACCACCAAAAGCATCACTGTGGAATTCAACAAAAATGCTCAGGTACGAAGTGAAGCTCAATGTGCGTGTGTGCATGCGTGTGTCTGTCTGTCTGTCTGTCTGTCATCGTGTGTGTGTGTGTGTGTGTGTGTGTGTGTGTGTGTGTGTGTGTGTGTGTGTGTGTGTGTGTGAAACAGATGATGAAAATTAAATGCGCGTGGGCGATATATTTACCGTATGTCACATACTATGTGGTATAAAGCTTTGTAATATTCCTTGTATGATAATGTTTGTTTCGCAATATTTGTGCACATCAATGGCCTAACGTTTGATGATCTGGTGTCATGCCGTCACACCCCTTTTCGTCTCCCTAATGTCATAAACTCTACGGCATCTCGAAGAACTACAACTCTGGAGAAACTTTGGGAACACAAGGAACAACAAGTGTATCGCCGAGATAAGTTCCCGAGCGGATGAACTTGGGCACATAACATCAGCATGACGCGTCTGTGCTCCAATGACAAGAAACTGAGGAATTGCGAAAAAACCCAACTTATTAATAAAACTATTAAAAAAAAGTGTGGTTGTAAATGACCGGTTACAGATAGTCCTATCGGCAGACTATGACCGTTATGACCTTGACCTTTGTTGTACTAAATATTCGGAATCGCCATACGCCAATGCATCTGCTTGCCAAATTTGAACATTTTAAGTCCAACGATATGAAAGATGAAATTCACAAGAAGAAATTTACGTTTTCAAGGTCAAGGTCAGCATGGTTATTATTTTTGTATGGGAACTTTTGTGTACCGTAATGCACCACCGCAGTACATTTGAAGCGATTCCATGCAACAGTTCTTGAGATACAGACTTGGGGTTCAAGCTCCGTGATTTGCGCGCATAAGCGCGCAGACAAATTCGTCATTTTATAGCTATAGCCCTTTCATTAGGAAACGTTGTGGGGGAAAATCGCGTTGAAATACGTGCAAAACCTCGCGATATATTAGCGATTAAGTAAAACTTGTACACTGAAAGTGATTGAAATAGAGTGAACGGGTGGTTTTTTTTTTAAACGTGGCCGGACGGACGCACGCACGGACAGACGGACGGACGGACACAGCCAAAAACAATACTTCCCGAAGCTTCGCTGGCGAACTAAGTCTGCAGATCGCGTTCTATCCCATAGCAGGCGGGTCAAATGCTAGGCTTCAAATGGCAAGAAATAGAAGCAAGGAAGGTAACTTTTTTGTAGGATGCGCAATGAGAGACTTGGTGCGATTTTTCTCACACCAGAGGGCATGACGCTCGTGTGGGGCTAATCCTCTCTATATTATTAGTTGGGGATAAAGAAAGAGAGAGAGACAGTGAGTGGTCCTACCATCACTCTCTCTCTCTCACTACGCCCAAGTAAGAAAATCGCGTGATAAGCCCCTAGTGCATTGACTGCCCTCTGGCGTGAAAAATATCGCCATAGGTTGACCATTTGCGGATGAAAGACTCTTCTAACTTATTGCTAAAATATCCCATTCTAAGCTTATATAACAACAGTGGAAAAAAACACATTTGGATATTGGCCTACGTATGTAATCTACAATGAAAGAAGAATTGCATTCATCCCCACAGATTTGTAGGGTGGTTTTCTTCACATGGCTGATGTGTTCCTGTCTTCCAATCAGGGCCCCAAGAACTTCATCATTGCCATACGTAACCCCAGCGTGGGAGCCAAGATTGGTGTGCGCAGCGCCGCGGTGGTGCATCTAAACAAAGGTAAGCGTGCACACACGCGCGCGCGCATGCATATGTACATATAGGCGCGCGCCGCGTGCACACGCACACATACCTGCGCGTGCGCACGCACATATGCACATACACAAGCATTATCATACATGTACTTCTACCTATGCTCACAGCCCTGTTCACAATTACACACACACACACAATCTGTGTGTGTGTGTGTGTGTGTGTGTGTGTGTGTGTGTCTGTCTGTCTGTCTGTGTCTGTGTCTGTGTGCCTACTTTTGTCTGTGATATTGATATTATGTGTGTGTATGCATGCGCGCGTGTGTGTGTATACCTAGGCACACACTTACGCACAGACGCGCACACGAATACGCACACACACATAAACATACACGCGCGCGCATGATCGCGCACTCACACATCACGTATGTGTTAGGTTTTTTTTGGGGGGTCCATATATAAACACATTCAGATCTTTTAAACGCGGCCGGACGGACGCACGCACGGACGGACGGACGGACGGACACAGCCAACTAGGCAACTAGCATTACGAATGAGTGTTGTTTGCCAATTTAGGATGGGGAGGGGAGGGTAAAGAACATGCTACAATAATTGTCAAATCATCAGGAAGTTGTATTTTATTCAGGCTTTGTTTGGATTGTATGCGTGAAACCAGTGGTTTGGCTACATCTCACTAGATTCAGTATTTTGGTATTTGGCTGTATCTAATAAGTCCAGTGGGGACAACTAACGTGATTTCATGTTATTGGGGATATTAATGTGCTCCACTTTGCACCCACTAACCTCCTCTCCACTTTTCTTTATTTCAATAAAAACAAACGAAATTCGATCTTCTGTGTTTCAAAAGACGTGGAAGTGTTTATTGGTTGTGGAACTTTGTATGAAACTAGGCCTGTATTCACATTGAGATAGTATGAGACTTATCATCATGATATCTTATATATCTAAAGTAGTAGGATTTAATAGGAGTTTGGAAGGACTTCTAAGATATCTTGATACTGTCTTATACTATCTTAATGTGAATACAGGCACCACCACGTTTCTTTTTCATAATTAGGCCTATATTTATTTATTTTTACTTTATTTTTTATGGCATGACTATGATGAAAAAGATAGGGAAATGGGATATTTAGAATTAACCCTTTCACCGCCAGCCATTTTTGAGCCAAAATGTTCCATTAAACTTACTTGGCTACAGAAAAGATTTTGTCTGCAATATTGTGGGATTTCTCTGTGTCAACTAGGGTCAATCCTTACTGTCTAAATTTAGGAACACAATATAATTGAATGATATACCCTGATTTCAAGAGGTTTAATGACATGGGCGGTGAAAGGGTTAATACATAGCATTACGTGAATGATTTGGGGACAAGGTTTAATGCTAACACGAGGACAGCTAACATTAACCCTTTCACCGCCAAAGTCGCATTTTAGCACCACAGTCATTTAACACCTATGTCACTAAAAGGCATCAAATTGGGGTCTAGTATCCAAAGATCCTATTGTCTTAGTTTTGGGAAGTAAGGGTAGACCATATTTTATATATGTCACAGAAGAATCCCCAATACTGCAGATGGTTTTTGTTCTCTACCCAGGTTAATTTAATGGACATTTTTTGCTGTAATATGGCTGACGGTGAAAAGGTTAATGCTAACACGAGGACAGCTAACATTAACACTCTTCTCGTGTTACCAAACGTGATTCGGTCTGTAATGTGTGCACTTTATCAACGATCCGTCAAACTTTCACTGTCCGCTCTTTCTTTTTCATTTTCCTTGAAAAGATTCTGTGGGTAAGATGTGGGTATGGGGAAGAAATATCGCCAAAGGTTCAGTGGTTTGTGCACATTTTGACACGCTTTTTTTTTTTTTTTTTAATGCATGCCTTTGCTGGTTTCCAGAGGGTAAGAGATTTTCCACATCGCGTTCGGTTTTTTTCATCTGTCGCTTTCTTTTTGTCCAATTAAAGTAACATTTTGATTTGATGTGCCCGCATCTCTTTTTTTTTTTTTTTACCTCTAGCTCTGGTTTGTGTTTTTCTGACCTTGCGTGGCCGCTTATAGTTCTAGACAGCTTCAAACATGGGTGCAACCTTTCCTGGTATACAAGGATTTCCTGTTTTTGAATTTTACCAGAAAATGAATTTCCTTTTTTTTAAATTTGTCATACAAGTTTTGTGTGTGTCTACTGTATTTTTCAAACACTTTTAAATAAGCATTTGCATAAATTGTGGAAAAAGCAAACTAAAATACGAAGACATAAATCAATTTTTGCTTCAGCTGCAGGGGGATTTATCCCTAGACCCCGGCCTTTCAGGGTTTTTTCTGTTTGTGTAGTTGCACCCATGAGCTTGTGAGTGCTTGCTTCAATAGTTCTGGCTGCAGTTAATTTCTCCTTTTTTGGGGTGCTTTCTATCATCATCGTCGTCATCGTCATCATCATCAACATCATTACTCAGGGGGCTTTCGAATAAAGCTTCTTGACAACCAGAATAAATAGGAATATAATGACAACATAAGTATTGTGAAAAGTTTTAAATGCCCCCTTTCCCTTGCACAAATGCATGTTTACAGTCGTGAATATTTTTTGAAAGCTGATTAGAGCTCCCCCCCTCTCTTTACCAGCTTCTTCATATTCTGTGTGGCTTCTTTATGTAGATTTTCATTTTTTGTGGGCAAACGGGGAAGGGAGGTTACGAGGATATAGATAGGCCAGAGAGAGGAATTGTGATCGTGAAGAAAATTTATGTCATTAGATGCGACACATTCTACATCTTTTTTCTTCTTCTTCATCTTAACTTGAT
>CM065685.1:39241158-39246158 GCA_017654935.2 Phymorhynchus buccinoides | reverse complement strand
TGTTAGTTTAATATGCTAATTCTTAAGACTTTGCTTTTCCTGCCTAGCTGTCTTTGGTCGGAATGTTTATTCCGTGTTTGTATTATTTGTAGTCAAAGAGACCCGGGGCTGTGGAATTCGGACTGATTCCACCTGGAGAGCTCGTCGCCAAAGTGCAGCACTACCCCTTTTTTCCGCTTAACTGATCTTGATAATTTAATCTCCACATTGCAAAACTTATTGAGTGCCCCTCGTATTTCATATTCTGCAAGACCTCTTTTTTGTTTTAAGGCGTATTGTGGGTTGTTTTCCTGTTGGGCTAGTTGTTGTTGGGGGGGCAAGTCTGGAGACAAGAAAAGGGCAAAAAGTTCGCCCGTAAGAGAAGATAATCTGTTAACGGAAAGAGCGGCCAGTTTCGCTCTTTTTTGTCATCAAATGATCTCCCTTTACGTGCGAAAATGTGGATATAGCCAATAAAAGAAAAGAAAACGTACCGTGTTAATCATATATTATGATCGCTTCTCGGCCTTTTGGCTAAGACAGTGATTCAGGAACATAAATTTTTTGTTTATGCTTATACCTTGGCTGGTTTGTTCAGCCCGTCGTACATGGCGAAAGCCGATACGCGACGTTAAACTGAACTTCCAGTGTTAACTTAACCCTTTCATCGCCACTTGGCACCACAATGATTTAACACCCATGTCACTGAAAGGCATCAGATGAGGGTCTGCTAACCAATGACCTTATGTTCTTAATTTTGGGAAGTGTAAGGATAGGCCCTATTTTATGCATGTCACAGAGGAATCCCCAATATTGCAGACGAAATCTCTTCTCTACCCGGGTTTAATGATACATTTTGGCTGAGGAATGGCTAGCGTTGAAAGGGATTTAAACTGATGCGTTGTGCTGCAGCTGGGGAAGCTGTTGGGGTGCGTGGTGGGGCTGGAGACGAGCGTGACGGGCATCACAATCATCGCCCTGGGCACCAGCCTGCCGGACACCTTCGCCTCCCGCACCGCCGCCATCCAGGACGAGCACGCTGATGCCGCCATCGGCAACGTCACAGGTAGACACACACACACATACACACACGCACACACACGCACACGCGCACACACACACACACACACACACACACACACACACGCACACACACACACACACACACACACACACACACACACACACACACACACAGGATGTAAAAAAGCTTTATCAAGCTTACTCTTTTATCGTCAATAAAGATCATTTTGACTTGACTTGACTTGACACACACACACACACACACACACACACACTGTTTTCCACACACACACACACACACACACACTGTTTTCCTTTGACTGTTTTCTTTTAAATGTTCGATTCAATCCTAAGTAACATTTATCTGACATTAGTTATGTATGTACGAAGACCAATACAGCCCTCACACCGCCCCACCCCCCATTTATTTAAGTGATTTATATGTGTACATAGACTAGCATACCCTCATACACTTGTACCTATCCCTTCCCTAGATGCACATTCAAAATACCCATTACACTAACACACAAACATACGTCTTTTTTGTGGGTCTAAGATCACTGTAAGGTGGATAGACGTTAAGTTAAAGAACGAGCACACACACACACACACACACACACACACACACACACACACACACACACACACACACACACACACACACACACACACACACACACACACACACTCACTCACTCACTCACTCAATACACACAACGCACACACACACCGTCTCCAGTTGGCAAAGTAAAACGTAACTGACCAGGGCCTGTATTCACATTGAGATAGCATGAGACTTACCATGATGCTAACTTAGAAGCTCTTCCGATGTCCTATAGGATTTAATAGGACTTTTGGAAGAGCTTCTAAGTTAGCATCATGCTAAGTCTCATGCTATCTCAATGTGAATACAGGCCCAGGGCTTGCGTTTATTTAAAAGTTAAACACTTTCAAACCACGAAGAAAAATCTCCCGTATTTCGCATGGCTTGTTTATAAAACAAGTAGGCCTATTCAAAATTAGCCTACCTCGGTCTAAGGTTGTTGTTTTTTGTCTGGTGGTAAAGGTGAAATAAGCAGCCGAACTGTATTTGTTTGGTAAGTTTCGTTTCATTTTGATGGGAAATTCCTGTCGAAAATATTTAAATTGGTGTGGTTAACAGTCATATCGTAAAAAACAAGTTTTACGGGTATATAAATCTAGTCGATGTTGCTTACAGCACCTCCTAGCTTCCTTTTTATTAAAAAAAATACATCGATACTTTATGAGAAGTGGTTTTGCTAATTATCGAGTTTATAGGCGTCAAGCACTGCACTATTTAATTGCTGTGACTGCTATAAATAACAATAATAATAATAATTAATAATGCTTATATAGCGCATAATCTTGCTAAGCAACTCAATGCTCTTTTCACTCACCATTCATACAAACATTTCTAACAGGCTGGTTCACGTATCCTCACCATACATCTCTATGAAAAAGAATACATTAGAGAATGCATTGCATATAATCATAACACAAATAATAATAATAATAATAATTAATAATGCTTATACATTTATAGCGCATAATCTTGCAAAGCAACTCAATGCGCTTTTCACTTCGTACAAACATTTCTAACAGGCTGGTTCACGTATCCTCACCATACATCTCTATGAAAAAGAGTACATTAGAGAATGCATTGCATAGGGGAAGACGGGGTAAAAAGCCCATGGGCGGGTAAGAAGCCCATGCCAATTATCTCATGAAATGAAGCAAATTTCAGTCAAATTTACCCATGAGACGAACGCTAAACATTAACACTCGTCTCATGGGCAAAATGTGACTGAAATTGGCTTGATTTCATGAGATAATTGGCATGGGCTTCTTACCCGCCCATGGGCTTTTTACCCCGTCTTACCCTATAATCATAACCCAACACACTAGCACCCACCTCCCTATGCAGGCAGCAACAGTGTGAACGTGTTCCTGGGCCTGGGCCTGCCCTGGGTGCTGAAGACCATGCACGCGCTGGTGCACGGCTACACCTTCAAGGTGAAGACGGACAACCTGGCTCAGGGCGTCATCATCTTCGGCACGGCCGGCACCATCTGCATCATCCTGCTGCTCGTCCGCAGAAAGGTGGGGATCATTGGGCGCAGCTTAGCACTGGAAGTTCAGAATACACGCGTATCTCGCTGCATTCCTTAGGTGGAGATGATCAAAACTATTGTGCAGTTATGGGGGTCTATGGTTAACAGTTTTCGGTCTACGGCTTGGGTTTGTTTTAGACAGACTTCAATCTTCAATGTACAGTACAGCTAAAGCAACCGTCAATACCTTACGTTACAGGCGCCACGTAAAGATTCCCCAACGGTGGTTTTTGAACCCTCTCTCAGTGTGCAAATTCCATGTTTGTACATCAAAATACAGTACGCAGTTTCACCCCATTTTCTGTAACTGGATAATTCTTTTTTCTGCCATCTTCCCTTTTACAGTGTCAAGCTTTGTATGTTTAGGTCGACATTCTGTTGGTATGTTTATGATCCGGATTTGTGTATATTTGAACAAATCATTGAAGATGTGCACATACGCATGTTCTTTCCCTTGCGTGCGCATACACATAATATAGGCCTGCACGTGCGCGCGCATGCACACACACACACACACACACACACAGAGGGAGGTCATGGAGGCATAGACACTGTATACATAAACTGTTTCTCAATCATGCATTCTCGTTTGATACAAGGTACCTTAGCGCTTCTTGTGCTGTTTTGTACCAGTGAAAGCAGTTGTAAATAAAATATCGTAACAGAGGAATTTATCACAAAGACAAGATTATTATAGACATTCGTTTTCAATCAAATGCCTTCTGTCCGTGCTGTGAGGAAGTCTAAATACCTTGACTTTAAAGAGGAATTTATCACAAAGACAAGATTATTATAGACATTCGTTTTCAATCAAATGCCTTCTAACCGCGCTGTGAGGAAGTCTAAATACCATGACTTCATGTGTACTAGCGTATGTGTGTGTGTGTTTGGTTCCAGGTGATTGGAGGTGAACTGGGTGGGAAGACGTTTTAATACCATGACTTCATGTGTACTAGCGTATGTCTGTGTGTGTTTGGTTCCAGGTGATTGGAGGTGAACTGGGTGGGAAGACGTTTTAATACCATGACTTCATGTGTACTAGCGTATGTCTGTGTGTTTGGTTCCAGGTGATTGGAGGTGAACTGGGTGGGAAGACGTTTTAATACCATGACTTCATGTGTACTAGCGTATGTCTCTGTGTGTTTGGTTCCAGGTGATTGGAGGTGAACTGGGTGGGAAGACGTTTTAATACCATGACTTCATGTGTACTAGCGTGTGTTTGGTTCCAGGTGATTGGAGGTGAACTGGGTGGGAAGACGTTTTAATACCATGACTTCATGTGTACTAGCGTATGTCTCTGTGTGTTTGGTTCCAGGTGATTGGAGGTGAACTGGGTGGGAAGACGTTTTAATACCATGACTTCATGTGTACTAGCGTATGCCTGTGTGTTTGGTTCCAGGTGATTGGAGGTGAACTGGGTGGGAAGACGTTTTCAAGCAAGATCTTGATGGCAGGTTTCTTGGTGATTCTGTGGCTGATCTATATCATCTTGTCCAGCCTCAAAGCCTACGACAAGATAGACCTCTAATAAACACCGTTTGGGACTGATCCGTGTCATCTTAACCCAAAGAGTACGATAGGTCAGACTTGTAACAACACAGCTTGTGACTGAACTATATATCATCTCATCTCTTGGCCATCCACAAAGTTTGCACACGAAAAGAGAGAGAGAGAAGAAAATAGACTTCTAACCGCTATGGATTGTCTACATTCTTCTCATCAGCCTTATAACAATATAGACTTACGGCTTGTGTACCCTGAGACATCTGTCATAAAATTTACCTCATGTTCTGCCCGTCACCATCACGTGGTCAGATGTTAACGTGGTGACAGCCCTGGCATAGCCTTAGTTGTCGACGGGGCTAT
>CM065685.1:39191158-39236158 GCA_017654935.2 Phymorhynchus buccinoides | reverse complement strand
TGCATATGAACTTGTTGCATTGACATTTCCAAAGTTTAATTTATTCGTTCGTTGGATGTGTTGAGTTATCAAGTGAGTTTCAGACACAAAGTCTCCCAGTGGTTAACTTAAAGGACCTGCCATGTTGTTTTGTCATTTTTAAAAGGGTCGGTTTACAGAGCTGCCAGGGGGAAGGCTGTCACAAATCTTTCCACTGATGTTTGGGTACGAGGCAACGAGCTTTTCGTGATAATGGAAAGTAAATGAAAAGTAAAGCCTGAACGTTAACTTTAACAGGTTACGAAAATCGGTTTGTCCTAAAATTGTTTTGACGTCGTGTTTTAAAAATAATGAGGCTTACAAAGAAATATGGGCACAAGAAAATCCAATTTGCTTTCATATACAACTCCACAAAGCCTTATAGGTCTATCATCATTCATGATGATATGATTCATGCATGGACAAGTGTCAGTAGATTATATGCTTACTTTGTTTTCCGTTTAACGATACATTTTATTATGTTGCTCTAGAACTAAGCTTTGTTTAAGAAATTAAACCATTCATTTTTTGGAAAAAGGTAGGCAAAACTTTTCATGATATCAAGCAGTTCGCAGATCTCTTTCATTGTGTGCATCATTGTTTCATACATCCGTAAGATGAACGAGTGCTGAGGACCTTATTTTGTTTATGATAGCTCATGTCTTGTCTTCGTCGAGTGCTTAATAGATAGAAGGATTATTGAGTTAATACTTTGCTCGTATTTAAAATTGATAATTATTTTATTGAATGTGTACTCATGGTGGTTGGGAATCTCCACCCCCTACACCCCCACCCCCACCCCACTTCCTTAGAGTGTCATACTGTTTGTGTGTGTATGTGTGTGTGTGCGTATGTGTGTGTGTGTGTGTGTGTGTGTGTGTGTGTGTGTGTGTGTGTGTGTGTGTGTGTGTGTGTGTGTGTGATTTGATTAGTTTTGAAACTTTTGAACAGTCAAGGTCTGCATATTTAACGACATTATAATATTATGACTGACAAAGAATCTCTCTCTCTCTCTCTCTCTCTCTCTCTCTCTCTCTCTCTCTCTCTCTCTCTCTCTCTCTCTCTCTCTCTCTCTCTCTCTCTCTCTCAAATCTGTTACGGGTGCAGTCTACATATGACTGTATGTGCACTAGATGGTTGCCCCAAGTATTCTTTGTTTAAAATGTTACCCCATTAAATTATTTTACATTTTACTTCAAACCACGACCTCGTCTCTTCTTGTTTCTTTTCCGAAGATACTGTCTCGTGTGACTAACATGCTACATCATCCTGTTCACCCTATTTTGTTCTTTCTCTGTCTGTCAACATTATAAACCAAAAAAGGGAAGCGTAGACAGTTGATGTGGGTTTTTTTTGTATTTTAAAGACGATAGAAGATAAAAACTAAGGTATCGAATGCTTGAAAAAGAAAGAACTGCTGGCTCCTTAACGACAATTTCGGGTTTACTGTGTTCTTGTTTTTGCTCTCCGTGTCCTTAAATTCTGATGTTTCATGGATAAATCAAAGTAGTTTGAGTTAGTTTGTTTCTGCCGTTATGGCTTTGGTCTTAGTTTTTTTTTATTCCCTGGAAGTATGAAGAGGAGCGTCAGTGGTTTAGATCAGTTAAATGTTTCAGTATGGATTTTGGCATCGATATTTCCTATTTCTATTTTACGGGGTTTTAATGGATTGCAAAATTGATATAAAGTCGATTTCCATTTGAATTACGTCTCGTGTCACTCCAGCTGAGATATCCCAGAAATGTTCCATCTTTCTCTCCTATTTGTTATTTTTCTTTCTTTCTTTTCCCACATAAAAAAAAAAGAAAATGCCAAACTGGGTTTGTTAATCGTTAGTTCATCCCGTAATCTCACATACTGATCTCTTTTCTACTAAATTACTTTATAATTATGTTGACTTCTTTGGCTAGTTGTTGTTTTCTCAATTAAATATTTCCCTTACCATGCCCACTGCCTTGTATGTTTCCAAGTTATCGACAGCTTTGGTGGAATTTTTTCATCATCTGGAGGTTTTTTTATGTTTCCAATTTATCGACAGCTTTGGTAGAATTCTTTTCATCATCTGGTGTTTTGTTTTTAATGTTTTTTCCCCTGGATGGAAGTTCAGTTTAACGTCGCGTATCGGCTTTCGCCATGCACGACGGGCTGAACAAACCAACCAGGGTATAAACAAAATTTAATGTTCCTGAATCACTGTCTTAGCCCAAAAGCCGAGAAGCGATCAGAATGTTTCCCCTCTTTGTGTCCTATTTGATATAGACATTCAAGAATGTCTCCAGATTTGCTTGGAGTTGGTGAAAATAATTGGGGAAAACAGTAAAAATCGTTTACGTCCAAATTAAAGGGACTGAAATTTTATTTTCATATACCCAATATTTTGAGTTAAAAAGACCTTTTAGCGTAAAGATTTTAAAATTGGGACCAGAAACGTATTGTGAGTTACCTAGTATTTTTTGAGTAACCCGTTTTTGAGTTAGCAGGAATCCACTGTGGTTGAAAGGGATGCCAACACCTGTTACGTGTAAACCGTTGTCGATGTAATTAAGCCTTTGTTGTTGTTTCTTTTCTGTTGTTTCTTTTCACTGTATTTGTGTTGCTTTGATTACGCCATTGGAAGGTGAAAGACCTTTGGTGTTCATGCGAATTCCATACACCAGAATTTGTTGGCCAGAAAGATCACTTTGATAAATACGACAAATGGATTACAGCAACGTGCTTAAGTAATAATATCTATGTTAGAGTGCAACTGAAATGCATACTAATATTATACATGTACCCAAGAACGCGTGAATGGCTCCCCCCCCCCCCCCCCCCACCTGCGTGCGCATCTCGACCCTTCCAACGGAAGTGTCGCCATCTTAGTCAGATTTGTGTGTAAACAGCATCGATCTGGCATTTTTTAAACAAAGTTACTTACTAAGATGGCGGTCTCCCATAATATGGCACGCTCCTTGTGGCCGGATATGACGACACGTGGGTACAAGCCATAGTCATCTCACGAAAAATAGGCGAGGCAACAATTTAAATATTGCATGCACTTGATTTACTGGTAAATTTAAATACATTACTGGTAAATTTAAATAAATGACTAGTAAATTTAAATATTGTATGCACTTGAAATACTTGGTAACTTTCAAACTACGGTGCAACAAAAAAGCAGGCACACAACAAGTGTAAAGTGGCGTTATTTATTCACAAGAGACACAACAAAACATGTGGATATTTCGGCGAATGCGTCTTTATCAACAAAGACACACAAGAAAACAACAAACGATGTTTAAAAAGAGGTGAACAGAATTTTTTTTTTTTTTAAATCTGGTTCCTTCCCCTGTTGCGTGTATCCCACGAATCGCGGCTTCAATGTTCTTTTCAATATTTTTGTCATCGGACAAAGACATCAGTCCTCGCTTATGAAGTCATTGGTTTGTTTTCAGTTATTGTTTTTTGTTTGTTGTTTATTTCACAAGGGCAACACCATTTTTAAGCAGTCACGGACACAGTAGTAAACGGAGAATGTAATAAAGATGAAGCATGTGTAAGTTTACATGGGGTCATAGATCATAGAGCGTGTCAATATATATCTCGCTATTATTTTTCAATATATAGCCATTTCCATTTCGGGGGGAGGGGGTATTTTTCATCAGTGTGATTTCACTCCCTGATTTCGTCTTTATGTTTATCATGTGTTGATTTATATTTATTTTGAGCGACTTATCTGTGATATGTACATAATAGCTCGTGTATGTATTTTTGAGGAGTGGTGTTGACGATTAAAGAATTTCTTTCATGCTGAGTTTGACGTGTGCGGAGTCCTTGTGACGCGTGTCTTCTCTCTCTCTCTCTCTCTCTCTCTCTCTCTCTCTCTCTCTCTCTCTCTCTCTCTCTCTCTCTCTCTCTCTCTCTCTCTCTCTCTCTGTATGTGTGTGTGTGTGCACGGGCGTGCGTGCACGTTGTCTTCCGGAAACAACCCTAATTATAAGTTAGATTTTTCCTGGAAAAAAAAGATTAGCATTTTTTTGGGGGGGAACAAAATTTCAGTTAAAAATTTGAACTTTCACCAAACTAGGTTAAAAAAAAAATTAAAAAAAATAAAAGCAAGTTTTGTAATTGCACTAGTGTGCCTGCACACCTACACATAACATATATACATACATCAACACGCATACAAATGCACACATACGCACATGCGCATGCACGCACACACATTGTCTCGCGCACACACGCGCGCCACACACACACACACACACACACACACACACGTATGCCACACGCGCGCACTCACGCCCACAAATATACTTACAGATCTTTGGCAGTAAAACCAGCCAGTACCAGTTAGTTCCCTTTGTGTGTATCTATTACTTCCTTAGCCAAATGTCTAGCCCATGTGTCCAGAGTACCTGTCCGTGGATGCTACACTTCTTCTTCTTCTGCGTTCCCAGGCCATATGGCCATAATGGACAAGGTACGTATGTCAGTGTCCGGTCAGTTTTCAGTTTTCACTGGTCTCGCTGCATAGCCAACACATTCCGATTTCGGAGGAGCTCAAAGGAGAAAAATTCCTTGGAAGATTTTTTTCCAAAAAAGGCAGGAGAATGCATGGACCAATAAGTCAGAAAGATAGTAGATGACAGAAAGCAAAGGAAAAAGGCAGAGTCAAAGAGAGTGGCAGATTAGAGGAAGTCACAAGCACAGAACTTCCAGAAGGTTGAAGAACTATTTATACAAAAGACCCCCCGGTATCCCCACGGGGGGAGGGGGGGATGATGCTACACTATAGTCCATGACCTGTTAAAATATGCTTAGTACTAGATGCCTGTCCATGTGACGTTGATTAAGAATAAAGGGGGTGGGGGGGGGTGGGGGGTCTATGATGAACTGTTTCGCTGAAAGCGCGGACAAACAGACAATCAGATGAAGCAAAATTATAGCCTAGTGTTGGATGTGAGCAGAACAAGTCTTGTAGTTCGGCTTTAAATTCTACGTTTTCCCAGTTGTTTCTTTTTTAAGAAGAAAGAGAATGATTGATCGATTGAGGGCGTGTTCAGTCTTTAAATGGGTGGAGATTGTGCCCATTGGAGATCTTTTTTTCATTTATTTATTTATGTAGTTTAACAAATCTCCCTGTAAACACACACACACACACACACACACACACACACACACACACATAGTGACACACACACACACACACACACACACACACACATACACACACACACACACACACACACACACAGACACACACACACACACACACACACACACACACACACACACACACACACACACACACACACACACACACACACACACACACACACACACACACACACACAAATCGAACAAGAAAAGGGCAAGCAAACAAGTCCGTAAACATACATTTCATGCCAAATAAGAAACTCATGTTGACCATTTTTTTTAATGACATGGAAAGAATAAATAATCTCTCTCTCTCTCTCTCTCTCTCTCTCTCTCTCTCTCTCTCTCTCTCTCTCTCTCTCTCTCTCTCTCTCTCTCTCTCTCTCTCTCTCTCTCTCTCTCGTGTGTGCTTGCGTGTGTGCGGCGTGCGTGTGTGTGTGTGCGGCGTCTTATTCTTCTTCTCCTTAGGCAGCCAACTTCAACACGCTGAAGGTTCTGCTGCACTTTAGGGGGTAGTACGAACAAGAGAAAAATAGCAAAAGTACAAAGCAAAATAATAACATTATGGGGAAATAGAAAGAAAGAAATGATTGCAAGATAGTCAGGAAATAACTGAAATATTTACAGACACACAGTTTACTATGTAGAAAGAATTAATGAGATTTAAAACCGAAAAAAGTTAGTTAGATATGTGAACATTTGATTTGAGCGGGGGTGATGGAGGCGGGTTGGGGGGAGGGGTGATAGAGGGAAAGACGAGTTAAATGTGTGTGTGTGTGTGTGTGCGTGTGTGCGTGCGTGCGCGTGTGTTTTACTTTTAGGCTACAGATGGTGAGATTTAGGTGGCAGAAACAGTTCCTGAAGACTGGGTCTTCCTGTAGATTTGACCTAATCTGCATAAAGACCCGACCAATGTTTTATTGGATCCGAGCAAGGACTTGTAAACTCTTCTATATAAATGCCATATTTTCTTAGTTATTTACTTTTTCTCTTTTTACATTACAAAAGAAACTTTAAAAATCAACATTACACCATTAAATTTTAAGCAGCTTTTATCAGTCGTGGTTGAAAATGGTGACAGTTTTTACCAATGTTATGGGCTAACAAAATCCAGGCCAATCCAATTTATGAGTGTTCAAAATGGCGGAGGCGCTCAGTCCTTTCGTTTATTGGGGGCAAACAAGTGACATTATTCATCTGAAAATTGCCCTAAGAAATACAGAGGTTTGTTTCCAGTTATTGAAATATTCATAAGCTGTTTAACTATTGCGAACAGTCTTATCAAGAATAATCTAACAGACTGAAAACAGTGGTAATCTCGTTCAAGATTCTAAAATCAAATGTCGTCTGCTAGTGTCACAGTGTGTTGGGAACTTTCTAGATTTGCCCAGTCACTAGCTATGTCACTGTGTTGTCTACCTCGAGCAAAGTACAATTCTACAATAATCAAGGGGCGTGTGTGTGTGTGTGTTTCTTTTGTTGCATTTGATCTGACCTGTATCCAGTAGATTAGCACAGTCACAGTTACGCTGATCAGTCACAGGACGCAAAAATTATATGCATGCATGATGCATCTTGAAAAACTAAAATTAACTCTAACATCACCCTATTCCCAGTGTAATGAAAAAATTTCCCGCAAACAATTCCTCACGATTTCCTTATTGTGCATACATGTCCACTAAGCTATAATATCAACCTCTGTGTGTGTGTGTGTTTGCATGTACATGTGTGTGTGTGTACATGTGTGTGTGTTCATTTTTGTGTGTCTGTACATGTGTGTGTGTGTGTGTGTGTTTGAGACTGAGAGAGAGAGAATTAACAAATGACTTGTTATATATGGAATTTTCAGTGTGCGTTCTTTGTTTTTCTTGGTAGCGATGCAGATCCACACACCCTCGTCTCATTTGCTTTGTTTAACGTTAATTTTCATCCATTTAGTGATTTACATCATTTAAAATATGCATTCAATAATATTCAAAGATAAAGCCACATTGAGACGGAAAGAACACAATGAACCAAGCACATGGATAGAGGTTTGCTGTATGCTGTATGGTTGATCATTGATGTTGTTTCACTCACAAGTTTGGGTAAAGATGCAGATCAACACCCACCTGAAAATATAGCATGCATGCTATAGAGGTTCAGTTGAAGTGCTCAATCTGCAGTAAAAAAAAAAAGGCAAGACTGAAAAAACGGAAAGAACCGAGAAATGGAGGAGAGGGTGTGGATCTGCATCTTTACCCTTTTCTTACTGTTTTTTTGCTTGTTTGTTTATATATTCATTTTCTAAGTTTAGTTGTCTTGGACTTGGTTCTCTAACACTAGTAACAGTAAGACTAACAGTAACAAAATATATTGTTCATGATTTTCTGCCTATTTCATTTATACACTAGTAATAGTAGTAAAAATATAGTATGCTTCTTCCTTGGTTTTGGATTGATTTAAATTGAATTAGTTTATCTGCAATTTCCCTTTGCTTTCTATCATCTACTATCTTTCTGACTTATTGGCCCAATCTCCTGCCTTTTAAAAAAAAATCTTCCAAATAATTTTTCTCCTTTGAGCTCCTCCAAAATCAGAATGTGTCGGCTGTATGCAGCAGGGAGACCAGTGAAAACTGAAAACCGGACACATAAGTTAATAATGGTTATTGATCTCTCTCTCTGTGTCTCTCTCTCTCTCTCTCTCTCTCTCTCTCTCTCTCTCTCTCTCTCTCTCTCTCTCTCTCTCTCTCTCTCTCTCTCTCTCTCTCTCTCTCTCTCTCTCTCTCTCTCTCTCTCTCTCTCTCTGTTTTAAATGTGCACATATCTAAGTTGATGTAATGAATTTTAATTTTAATTATTTGTTTGGTATAATTTTGTTTCACACATTTGATTAATGTTCTTTCAGTTTTGTTGTATACATAGATCTCTGTCATGTTGTTGCGCCTAACCAGAATTTCTCTTTTTGAGATATTAATGTATACTTGAACTTGAACGTACCTTACCCATTATGGCCATGTGGCCTGGGAACGCAGAAGAAGAAGAAGAATTAGTTTATGCAATCAATGACATTTTGAAGCACTGATTGCATAACTCATGTTGCAACACATGCTCTTAGGATGAAGAAGTGCAGCTGACTGAAGAGGGTTTGACGTTTAAAGCCACCGGAGATGGGGTCAAGGGAAACAACCTGTACAGCGTCCAACTGGCTTTCTACCTGCCCATTGATCCAGAAGTAAGTTGGCAAATTATATAGATTGAAATGTATGTGAAAACCAAGTTGATGTGGATTAGTACGATGGAATGGAGAGATAAGTAGATTTATAAGTCAGTAGATTTCTAACAGGTTCATAAGCGCTTAGAGCTTAAAGGTGAAGTGCTATATAAATTTTCTTAAATAAATAAATGTGTGATGCGTTGCTTTAAAAAGTCTATGATCCAGGCATGAAAGTATTCCACATTTTGCGGAAAATCCGCGTAAATTTTTGAAAACTTCCGCTGAAAAAAAAAAAGTCCGCGTAAAGGACCGATCTTGCCGTATTCTTATATCTACAAGTCTCTATTTGGCGATTTGTCAAACTGGTTAACCGGAAGTCGCTTTAGCTCACTCGCTTCAGTTGTGCAAAGGAAGGCGAAATGAGTAGCTCCCGCTCAACAAAAGTAGCGATGTTAGCTGAAAATGTGTGTGGAAGGGCGACCAAATTTTCGGACCCCCTCCTCGCTGAATAAAAGTTGTGACGTGAGGTAGATGAAAAGGTGGTTGGAAAAAAAAAATTGGGGAACGTGTCTTTGTGCACGCGCTCCTCCCCCCCCCCCCCTCAACAAAACATCGGACGTCAGGTGAAAATCCTGGTGGAATGATTGTTCTCGGCCGAAAAGAATGTAATTCTTTGATGCTCGTGCTGTAAATAAAAAAAATTGGGAACAACAAAACTTCCGACGTAGGTGAAAATCCGGGTGGAAGAATTTATCGGACGAAAATTTTCCCTCTTTTTTGATCTTCATCCACTTTCATGCCTGATGATCTCAAAGCACATTGAAAGTTAGCCTAGAGAAAGGGGAATGTAGAAGTTTGCATTATAAGTGATGAGATGTGTTGTCATCTTTAATTATAAATATCTTTCTTGTGTAAATATTAAAGGGTATGTTTGCTGGCCTTAGTTTCACAGAAAATGTTTTATTAATGTATACATGTTTATGCATGTATACATGTATCTTGTGTTACAGAACAGCCGCTACCGCAAAGCAGCCACGTGTGTGGAGTTTCAAGTAAAAAAGACGACCTCAGAGACATGGCCTCGACTGACGGAACAGCGCATCAAGCTGCCATGGCTGAAGATCGACTTTGACAAGTTCATGGTGGAAGGGGAATCAGAGGAGGAGGCCAATGCAGAGCAGGTCTGTGTGTCAGCGTGGATGTGGCTGTGGGTGTGCATGTACGTGCCTTTGTGTGCATGGATATAGGAGCAGACCTGTTTACTCTACTCTTTACGAGCAGCGTTCTACTCAATTTAGACCTCTACTACTCTTCAAAATTGAAAATAATGCTCTTTACTACTCATTTTCAGTGAACATTGCTTGATGATTTAATGGTAAAGGTGAAGATGTGCCACCCCCCTACATTTCTCGGTTAATTGTATTTTTCCGTTATTGCCTTTCTTACCATACATAAAGCTGTATTTTATGAACATTTTCACCAAATTATCTTTTGGGAATACTAACCCTAACCCTAACCCTACCCCCCACCCTATAAGACGGAAAAACACAACGAACCACAACTGTGACAAATCGCGGTGTACTGCAGTACAAAGTGGGGGTTAGGTTTAGGGCTAGGGTTAGGGCTAGGGTTAGTATTCCAAAAAGGTTATTAGCTAAAAATGTTCCTAAAATACAGCTTTATGTATGGTAAGAAAGGCAAAAACGGAAAAATACAATTAACCGAGAAATGCAGGGGGGGGTGGCACATCTTTACCTTTACCGGTTTAATGACTAAAACTACACATTTTGCACCAAAACTACTCATTTCAGCTATCCAGACTAGTGTAGTGTGTAAACAGGTCTGTAGGAGTGTGTGTGTGTGTAGAGTGATTCATCTTCACAAAATCTTTTCTGTTTGGAACACGTTAGAAGAAGTTTGAATTTGCCATAAAGATGCTTGTTATTAAGAAATCGTATTGGATGGACCTAGTAGAATTTTAATTGTGAAGACACCACAGTAGGGCTTAAAAATACTTCTTGTTGGCGAATTACATTATAAAACTTATCATTTTTTTTTCATTTTACTTAGAATTTTTAGAAGAGAATGAAGCAACAAATTGTTAGTAAGTGTTAAAGGATTTTTTTTCTTCAGGAGTTTAACAAGGACATGATCAACAAGATCACAACAGAACTGGGAAATCCAAAAGCCTCAACATCCAGTGAGTGTGTTTGTTGGCTTTCCATTTTCGTTTGAATAATTCATAATTTATCTTCTTCTTTTTTCAGTGCAGAAACTAATGTTAACAACTGTTTCTCTGTGATAAACATTTTTGTAAGTTGTGAAATTACACGTGTATAGATAGGAGGAAGAAGAGAAAAAACTGTGTTTTACGTCCTCTCGGTCTGGAACAGACACATATGGGACACTTGTAAATACAAAGATGGTGGGAACGATACTGGATGCAGTGCCCGGAGGCAGTGCAACACCAGTAAAGTCCAGAATTTTTAACAATGCAGATAAGTGTAGTAGTAACCACGCCTCGGTTAAACCTCATTGGCTATGGTACCACCACAAGATTGCAGGAGGTAATTCCATAACAGCATAAACTTGATCAATGTTGTGTCCAATATCAAATATTCATTTAATAACTTAAGATAAGTGCATCTGATAATTACTAGAATTTTAAGAGCAAACTGGCTGCAATTGACAGAAGTTTAATTTGATGAACTTAATTTAAAATTACATGTGAACAAATTTCTTTACCACCCACATACACTTTTCTACTCTATTTTCCAGGTCCAACGACTTTCAAGTCAGTGTACCTGATAGCCTACAACTTGTTCCAGTTTGTGGGGTTCTGTTACGTTTTCTTTGGCCTCATTATCAGCAGCATAAGGACAGGCATTGGTGAGTTGATGACAGTGGGCTGATTAGAGATGAATACAGGTACAAGAGTTATAACTTGCTCTCAGAGTTTTCAAAGGCTGAAACTGAAAGAGAGAACACTTTGTTGAAGCAGATGATGTAGAATGCATTGAGTGGATATAAAGTTTATTTTTATTAGTGTGCCAACCATGATAGAATGTGTTATAACACAGCTGAAATATTATGTTCAAAGTGTGAGAGAAACTTGTGAATTATTATTTTGTGAATGTATCAGAATTAGTGTTTGGCATAATGAAGGCAAGTTGAATGAAGGGAAGTAACTTTGTGCTTCAGCAGAAAAAGTACAGGGAAACATCAGGGAGTTCTGTACCTTACACTGTCGAATCTATGAATGGAAGGATCCTGGCTAGTTGGAAGGGCTAGCTATACCTTTGTTTAAAAGGTTTCCCCATCACAGATTTGTCAGTGTGTGTGTGAGGGTTAATTAAAGAATAACGTCGCGGTCATTCGAAGACCTCGTACCTGCAAAATCACAGTTTTGAGAAAATTGAATTTTTTGCAATAACGTTTGGACACACATTGACATACAAGGTTTTTAAAAACAGTAAAAATAGGCATTTGGAGCCCCGATAGCTCTATGAGCATTTGAGGATAGGTAGACAGAAAAATAAGGGACCTAACTGTGCAAAAATCCCAAAATGTCAATTACAAGGTTTTCGAATGACCGCGACGATAATCTTTTCAGCTTTTTTTGGTATCCTACTTGTGGTGTGTGTGTCTGTCAGTCTGTTGATCTGTGTACATGTCTATCCATGTCTGTGTGTCTGTATTCCTCTGTGTGTGTGTGTGTGTGCATGCATGTCTGCTTGCATGCGTCATTTTCAAGCCTCTGTGTGTTTCAGAGGCGAGGCACATGGCGTTTGAGACTATTGGGTCCCAGCTGATGCTGTGCCAGGTGGCCTCCTTTCTGGAGGTGCTGCACCCATTGCTGGGCCTGGTCAGGACAGGGGTGGTCGCCCCGCTGGGACAGGTAACAGTGCTCATTCCATCTTCAAAATCAGGGGATCAGAATCAGCGTGCAAATTTCCACTTCAGATTGTTAATCCTCTTGCATTTATTCCGGCCAAAGCTGCCCATCCGGAAGTTGCCTCTGTGTATTCAAGCCACCCCAAACCGCCCGTAGCTTGCTCCCACTCTGAGATACCCCACCCCCCTGATGGCATTTTCATCACGCACAAAGGTCTGGCTTGAAGAAGCTTCTCACTTGCAATAATGTGATAGTAACTGTATAGCGCTCAGTGCACTTCAAAAGACAGATTTTCTTGAAAATGTGTGAAAGAATCTGAACACTAGAAGAATGTGTTTTTTCTGTAACAAATTCGAATGCAAGAGGGTCAAGGGGTTGTCTGGATATTTGTGTGGGGGGGGGGGGGGTCTTCACGAGTTTCTAAAAAAAAAAGAACAAAAAAATGTGAGTCAGGTGAAAATGTGCTATGTTTAGTGATGCACTGGTCTGAAGCCCCATGCATCAGATGACAGTTGTGAGCGTCAGAGACGCACGTTTGTGCTGTCAACTTTACAGTGGCTCAGCTTACCCGTTCTGTGTGTGTGTGTGTGTGTGTGTGTGTGTGTGCGTGTGTGTGTGTGTGTGTGTGTGTGTGTGTGTGTGTGTGTGTGTGTGTGTGTGTTATTGTTCCTGTTATTGACAAAAATTCTGTGTTGTGTGCATTGGGAACCAGGGCCTGTATTCACATTGATATAGTATAAGATTTTTCATCATGACATTTTAGAAGTCCTTCTAAAGTAGTAGGATGTAATAGGAGGACTTCTAAGATATATGCATGATAGTAAGTCTCATACTATCTCAATGTGAATAGAGGCCCGGCTGTTAGAGAGGAGCTTTGTGCTGTTCGCCCTGATCATGAAGGAGCCTTGGCTACAGGACCATCTGGTGGTGTTTTACCTTACCTTACCTTCTCCTGTTTTGTTTTTCATTTGAGGTCTGTTGCGTTCATTGTTGCTATCAAATGAGTCTGTGTTGCATGCTGTGTCGCCAGGTGTGGGGGAGAAACTTGATGCTGTTTGCCCTGATCCCACAAGAGCCACTTTCTACCTGTTCCTGTTTAGCGTTTCATTTGGGATCTGTGGTTTTCATTGTTGCTATCAAATGAGTCTGTGTTGGATGCTGGTGTCGCCAGGTGTTGGGGAGGAACTTTGTGCTGTTTGTCCTGATCCCACAAGAGCCACTTTCTACCTGTTCCTGTTTAGCGTTTCATTTGGGATCTGTGGTTTTCATTGTTGCTATCAAATGAGTCTGTGTTGGATGCTGGTGTCGCCAGGTGTTGGGGAGGAACTTTGTGCTGTTTGTCCTGATCCTGCAAGAGCCACTTTCTACCTGTTCCTGTTTAGCGTTTCATTTGGGATCTGTGGTTTTCATTGTTGCTATCAAATGAGTCTGTGTTGGATGCTGGTGTCGCCAGGTGTTGGGGAGGAACTTTGTGCTGTTTGTCCTGATCCTGCAAGAGCCGCGGCTGCAGGACCGGCCGGTGGTGTTCTACCTGTTCCTGGTGTGGTCGGCCATCGAGGTGGTGCGCTACCCATACTACATGCTGCAGAGCGCGGGCTGGGATGGAGGAGTGTAGAGAAAATGATCCCCCTCTACCCTCTGGGCATGCTGCTGGAAGGTGTGGGTGGAGGGGTGTAGAGAAAATGGCGAGGGAGAAGAAGGAAGGAGAAAGAATATGAAAATGAACACAAATAAATTTGTTGAGGGTAAAAAGGATAAGATTGGAGCTTTTTTCACTCTGTGCCCTAACGCCTAACTACAGTAATATGGGCGGGCACTAATAAGATATGACATTTAAAAAAAAAATCAATCATTGAAAATGGAAAGAAAGCATGGAATAAAGAGAGAGAGTGACTCATTGACACAAAATGTTCATAATGAAAGCCAAGTGAGCATCATATTGTTCTCATGCTCTCGTTGTTTTGTTTGGTTGGGATTGAGGTTTATGTTTTGCCTTTACATATACTGGTTACATCGTTTTCAGCCGGGCCCAAATCCTGCAGGACTGCCCTATCTTTGACTCCCTGAGATGTGAAGCATGCCCTGGGCCTATGGTGCTCTAGGACGGGTGGGGGGTGGGGGTCTGCTGTAGTTAACACTGAGCTTCATCAACTAAACCGGCTTGAAGTTGACCATTTAGTTTTCAGCCGGGCCCAAATCCTGCAGGACTGCCCTATATTTAACACCCTGAGATGTGAAGCGTGCCCTGGGCCTATGGTGCTCTAGGACAAGCTGGGGGTGGGGGCTGCAGTTAACACTGAGCTTCATCAACCAAGCCGGCTTGAAGTTGACCATTTAGCATGGCAGGGAACAAAGAAGAAGAAGGCAGTTAACACTGAGCTTCATCAACCAAACCGGCTTGAAGTTGACCATTTAGCATGGCAGGGAACAAAGAAGAGGAAGGTTTCATAATGTATTTTTGTGTGGTGTGTGTGCCAGGTACTGTTGTGTTCATGGCCACCCCTCTGTTCGTGGAGACGGGCTTCTTCAGCTTTGATCTGCCCAACACCGCCAACATGGCTTTCTACTTCCCCTACCTGCTCACCCTTTACCCTGTGGTCATCGCTGGAGGTAAGTCACTATTATGGTGGCTGTCATGGTTTTGAAAGCTTTTCCATGGTTAGGTGTGTGTAAACAAAGATAGTTAAGGCATTTATTTATAGAACATTGCTGCTTTTGTATTGAAAGATTTAGTATGCAAAGTACTGAATTGAGATGGCTATATTAATTATGTTTTTTTGTTAAAGAAAAAACCTCACTCTCTCTTTCTCTCTCTCCCTCTCCCTCTCTCTCACTCTCTTTCTCTCTCTCCCTCTCTCTCTCTCTCTCTCTCTCTCTCTCCTCTCTCTCTCTCACTCTCTTTCTCTCTCTCCCTCTCCCTCTCTCTCACTCTATTTCTCTCTCTCCCTCTCATTTTCTCTCTCTCTGTGTCTCACTCACACATGCACACACATCAAACATACAAACTCATACACACACAGATAGACACACACACACACACACACACACACACACACACACACACACACACACACACACACACACACACACACACACACACCTGTCATTTGTGTTGTGAAATAGTGTATTATGACTTGGTCCATTCTGTTGCAGTGGGGTACCTCTTCCTGCACTACTTATACCAGCAGAGGAAATGTACACACACACACACACACACACACACACACACACACACATGGTGTTAAACAGTGCATTATGACTTGGTCCATTCTGTTGCAGTGGGGTACCTCCTCCTGCGCTACATGTACCAGCAGAGGAAATGTACACACACACACACACACACACACACACACACACACACACACACACACACACACACACACACACACATGGTGTTAAACAGTGCATTATGACTTGGTCCATTCTGTTGCAGTGGGGTACCTCTTCCTGCGCTACATGTACCAGCAGAGGAGATGTACACACACACACACACACACACACACACACACACACACACACACACACACACACACACACACACACACATTAGTATGGTGTTAAACAGTGCATTATGATGTGGGCCATTCTGTTGCAGTGGGGTACCTCTTCCTGCACTACATATACCAGCAAAGGAAATGTACACACACACACACACACACACACACACACACACACACACACACACATGGTGTTAAACAATGCTTTATGACTTGATCCATTCTGTTGCAGTGGGGTACCTCCTCCTGCGCTACATGTACCAGCAGAGGAGGAAGAAGCTGGGGGGAGGACTGTTTTCTGTCACTTCAGCGAAAAAGACAAGATGATGGCCACACAACAAGGCTCGCACGGTTTAAAAAGTATGTCTAAAAAATTAACAGCTTTATGCTGTATGTTTCTGCCATCTTCTGTGTGTCCTTTTAATGTGTTTTGCTTATTGTACAATCAGAATGTTTTGGGTTTTTTATCTAAATGAAAAAATGGTTTGATTTTATCAGATCAGAATTGTGTACAGACAAACCCCTATTTTACGACCCTCTGTTAAGCGACCACCTCTCATTTGAGACCGGATTTGTTGGCATGGATGCATTTTACTATGTAAACGACCTCTCTTAAATGACTTCCTCTAAAACGCGACTTACGACCGCCATTTTGTTGGTTTTTACGACCGTTGTTGTCGTCTGCATAGACTTCGAGCAAAGGGAAACAACCACGGTCAAGGGCCTGAAAGCGGAGTCGCTTCCCTTGTTGTAGAAAAGATGGCGGAAAGCGTAGGAAAAGCACGAAAACCACTGACTTTGAAAAAGAAAACCACTGACTTTGGACAAGAGTGGAGGTGATTAAAAGAAGTCGGCGAAGTGAAACTGCAATACATCGATTGCACAATCCTATGGAGTTGGAAAGACCCAAATCCAGTTTTAATATGTCATTGTATGTGTGCATGAAGAAGAGAGTATGAACTGTGCTGAACTTTTTCTTTCTACGGCTGCCAGTGAAAACCTCCGTCATACGACCCCTCCAATTTACGACCGATTTTTCCGGACATTTTGGAAGTCTTAAAATAGAGGTTTGTCTGTACTGGAAATGAAGTAAAATGTAGCCTGGTTTTGAGGTAAAATGGAGCCTGGTTTTGAGTGGTTTAAAATATTTGTGTATGAGCGTTTGTCTGTTGCCTCAGTTACTGTGCTCATCTAGTGGCGCTTCTCCCAGTCCACCGATAGAGGAGATAGCATTTTTTTTAAATACGTCCTCTCCAGTGCCCATTATTTACTACTGTTAGGCCGTGTACACACATAAGCGGATATTCCGTGCGGAAACCCGTTCGCAATCCATAAATAAGTGAAACAAAGAAGGGAAAAGATTTGCGCACGTGTCCGAATTTCCCCTATATGCGTAAACTTTTATCCTTCTTTCTTCCATTTATTTAGGGTTTTCCGTACGGAACTTACGCGTCTAATGTGAACCCGGCCTTCGTCCCAATGTAGTGAAGTAATACCATCTCTCATCACAGCCGCAGGGCATAAAGAACTACTCAATGTTGTGAGTGATTGTCCGTGAGTATTAAGAAGACACTGTATAGCTTTGTTGTTGTAGTCCATTGTTAGACTGTATGACAGGCTTGTGCTGTTTGTCACTTTTTATATTAAATTTCTGCGCTGTTTTTTAATGTAAAAATTGACCCCTAAAGAAGGAAATTGGTTTTCTTGATCAATTGTTAAGAAAATAGTTACATACTCAAAAAGTTTGACTATGGCGTTTTTGCGAAGGAAAGAAAATGTACCAGAAAAGATTATATGAATGTGTGTGGGATGGGATGGCGTTTTCAGAGAGAAGCAAGCATGGCAATGTACACAGAATTAATCCCTTTTCCTTCCTCCATCCTTTCATTGCCAAAGAAATTCAATGCAAAATTCATAAATCAAACTATTAAATGAATGTGTGGGCTGCCCAAAATAGTGTGGAGATGTCTTATGTTTTATTTTCAAAACCTTTTTAATTGATGTTTTTGTGTGTAGCATTTTTACCTTTACTGCAGTATAAATTGATTTGTCTCTTTGGCAGCGCATATTGTGTTACATTAGGTTAATGTTTGTATGGTACATTTCTATATCTAACGGAACATAGCCACATACAGTACTGTGATGTTATATTTTCAGCTTGGAGAAAACGTCACAATTTATTTTCCAAAGCATATAAAGGAAGGACATAAAAGAAGGAAGTAAAAAGAATGAATATATGATTTTAAATGAAGGGGGAATTTTCCTCCAAAGTTGGAGTGTGGCTGCCCATGTGGCGGGGTAATAAAAAAAACGGTGAAACGCGTAATGTTCTCATCTCTAGCTGGTGCATTTGTACCATGGTGTTCAAGTGCTTTGGCTTTTGGGATGAGCCCTGGAGTCTTTAAGCCAGAGTACAACAACAAATGAAGGGTGAAAAAATAACATAACAGGGGGCATAGCATTCAAAGAGTCTTAACCTGATTGTGACCAAAGACACTTATCTTGCGCAAAGACATGGCACTTGGCTCCCAGCTTGAAGTCACATTTCACTGGCATCCATTCCAACCACTCTTTAGCATGCTGGTCCAGGGGAGAGTGGTGGGTTCAGCATGCAAGCAAACAGCTACCACTCTGTAATTTGCTTGTCCAGGGTGGAGTGGCAGGTCTAACATCTGGCTTCTCTCACACTGCTACTGTGAGCAATATAAGCGGTCAGGATATGGTCAGTCTTTGCATAAGCTAAGTGTATTTGATGTGACTGAAGATTTTTCTCATGTATGAAGTTCAAAAAATTTTCTTGGTTTTTTTTTTTTTTTAATTGTTTGTTCTTCTTCTTCTAATCAACAATGATTGTTAATTTACAAATGTTCTGCTTTCCAGTTCTAGGTAGTTAGACTGACTTCTTTCTATGAAAAGAAAGAATTTTTTTTTTAATGTTATCTCTTTATCTTGGTGATATGAAATACAGATAGTAATGTATTTTGGGTTTTGTTTGTTTGTTTGTTTTTACTTTCTTTTTTTCTTTATTATTCTGTTGTGCGTGTTTTACATGAATTTTGATTAATCAAATTGTGAGTTATTTAAATTATAAAAATGTTGTCATTAGTTACGACATGATGTGATTTTTGAGAATGAGTTTTATTATATGTTTGTGCGGATTTTCGAATAGTTGTTGCTATTGATGTTTCAGTTGATAGATAACTCATGTCTTGAAAGAAGTGTTTGATATTGAAATGTGCATTTTTTGTCATTTCCCTAGAGATTAGGTTGTTAAAGCTGTTTCTCATTTGTCACATTGATCTCTTATGACAGAATCAAATGGGTGTATCATTGGTGTGTTATGCGTGTTGTTCTAAAATATAATTGCTCATTATTTAAATGATTTCCCTTTCATCGCCACCCATGTCACTTAAAGGGGCACTCTGACGGATGTGTCTTTGCAAGAAACACGTCGAGATCACCAGGAAAACACCCTTTACAGAGATCGCAACACTCACTTTGCTCTGGTTTACTAGAAATCAAACCGGCAAATCGGCAAATCCTCCATGGCAGAGGTGCTGGAAGTCAAATTCTTTCATTTTTGCATGTGCCTTCTCTTTTCTAATGGCCGCCTGAGTTTAGACCAAATCGTTTGCACGAAATTTACAAGCCTTTTTATTTTTTTTATTTTATACAGTTTACCAAAAGGAAACAAGGGAAATAGCTCCCTTTTTTTTTTTTACTGCACTACAAAGAAGAAAAAGCTTCAACTACAGTGAGTGGCCTCCACCCACCCCATCCAAAATGGCTTCTCTCTCCAGCATCTCTGCCAAGGAGGAATCGCCATTTTAATGGTTTGATTTCTAGGAGACCAGAGCAAAATGAGTGTTCCGATCCTTGAAAAGGCTGTCTTTCTGGTGATCTCGACGTGTTTCTTGCAAAAACTCATCCGTCAGGGTCCACCTTTAAAGATATCAAATGAGGGTCTGTTATCCAATTAGTGAATTACCCTATGTTCTTCATTTTGGGAGGTAGGGATTGGCCCTATTTTACGCATGTCACAAAGGAATCCCCGATATTGCAGACAAAATATTTTCTCTACCCAGGTAAATTTAATAGAAAGTTTTGGCTGAAAAATGGCTGGCGTTGAAAGGGTTAAAATCTGTTTGTGCTTTTTATTGACTATGTTGTGGTTGTTTGTTGTAAGAAAATTCATTCTTCAGACTTCAAAATTCAGACTTCAGTTATAGAGTTGTTGGGTTTTTAATCTGTCATTTCATGTCTGTGTCATACTGTGTGTGTGTGTGTGTGAGAGACCTGTTTACTCTACTCTTTTCGAGTAGTATTCTACTCAATTTGAACCTCTACTACTCTTCAAATTTGAAAATAATGCTCTAATTACTCATTTTCAGTGAACATTGTTTGATGGTTTAATAAATAAAGCTACACATTTTGAGCCCAAACTACTCATTTCAGCTATCCAGACTACTCCAGACTTGTGTAGGGGGTAAACAGGTCTGGTGTGTGTGTGTGTGTAAAATGTTTTTTTAATTATAATCCCCTTTAAAGTTGGATGACCAATGTTAGATGTGCACATTTTGCATCGTCTCATTACTATGTTGTTTTTCTTTAAGGAGTACATACTAGTTCTGTCATTAGAAAATAATCAAATCCAGGTGTGTTTTTTATGGAGAAAAAGAAACAACTGAAGACAAGACTTATGACAAAAAAAATAATGCTCCTAATAAAATTTCAGTAGTCACGTGTCTCCATGTATGTGTTCCAGCTGTGAAACTTTGCTGCAAAATAAAAATAAATATAGAAACTAAGACGAGAAACGCTCTCTCTCTCTCTCTCTCTCTCTCTCTCTCTCTCTCTCTCTCTCTCTCTCTCTCTCTCTCTCTCTCTCTCTCTCTCCTTTCAATGTTCATTTATAGTATTAGTTATGTATTGCATGCTTAGAACCAAGGACAGAATGGAAGACTAGGCCCAGCCTAAATTCTTATCCTTGTAAAATAAAGTGTCTGAAGTCTCTCTCTCTCTCTCTCTCTCTCTCTCTCTCTCTCTCTCTCTCTCTCTCTCTCTCTCTCTCTCTCTCACACACACACACACACACACACACACACACACACACACACACACACACACACACATTGTGACACAAATGTGAATCACACACAGAACAGTAGTAGCACAGGCAAACGTTTATGGAATAACAGGGTAACAGAAAGGGCAGAACATGTTATCATGGACCTACACCGGCGCTTCATTATCTCAAAATGCCCATATCTTTCTGTGGAAGCCTCTTGGGCCCATCTGCTAGAATGTCAATGAATGGGTCCAATGCCTGATTCCCATTTCCTGCAGTTCTAGAGAGCTCGCTCAACACACCAGACAAACACAAGTATTATGTCCCTTGGACTGCTCTGGCAATGCCGTAAACTTAGCCTAGAAGCAGAAATTGTGGAACGGGTATTTGGCACTTTATAGTCACAGAGGCGTCTGTCAAATTCGGGTTGCTCCCACCTGGAGAGCGCGTCGCAGCCAGAGGCGCGCCACCCATTTTTTTGTGCTTTTACATGCGATTTTTGTTTGACGACTGGAAGGAGAGGGGGTGTAGTAGTTTCACTACCCAGCACAATTTTTTTTACTTCTTCTTCGTCGATCACTCAGACAGTTTCGTGTCATATGAGCGCAGATGCGTCATGCCGCCGTTATGCGTCTGACTAAGAAATAAGCCCAGCATGTCCGTCTTTGGCTGGACAAAATATCTTTGTAAGAGTTAATAGAACAAAAGCAGGGCATGTAATCATGAATGCATCTTAGACAGTCAACACGGGTAGTTGTATGTAAATTAGGCTAAACAGCCGATCGTTTTGGGAGTTAGTCTAATTTGCATACTACTACCCATGTTGTCTGTCTAAGGTGCACTCATGATTACACGCCCAGGAGAATGGACCAGCAAGGCAGAAAGATCGTAGATGACAGTAAGCAAAGGGAAAAGGCAAAGTCAAAGAGAGTGACAGATTAGAGGAAGTTACAAGCACATGACTTCCAGAAGGTGGGGGGACTATTTGTCACACACACACAGCATCCCCACTGGGGGAAAACGTTACTTAAAGGCAACATTTTGCCATGCTCAGCCAGGTAAGCGATAGGGTTAAGATTTGGTGAGGATTATTTTCATAAAACTGAATGAACGATACAATGAGATTGAAGACCAAGAACATGGGGGAGGAGGAGGGGGGGGGGGGGGGGGGGGTATCTAAACTAAACTACACCTTTGCCGAAAGTTTATATAACCATGGTTGTTGGCATCGGTCCAGCATGTGGCGAATGATTCAAAATGATGGAGTAGCGCCATGGTGGTCAGTTCCTGGGGACTACCTGAAGAGTGGTACCAGTGTCTTGCACTCTGACTGCAGGTGAGGGAGGGTGGTACTCTGGCAGAGGCTGCCCATTCTTTCCTCCCGGATCGTTTTGTCAGAAACAAGCATCAGAACTGACAGAGGATTTGCAAATTTCGGAGGATTGAACATTGTTGGCAGAGGATTTGTTTGTGGTGTCAGAGGTTTTGCCTTTGTTTTTGAGCATAATCTTTACTGCCAAATACTGAAATAGCATTTTAAGTGATTTCTGTACTGCATCATGCGGGTTTTTGTGTGTGGTCATTTTGGGAACAATTTCAGTGTTGTTCCTCTACAATCTATATCCTTGATGGCGGGTTCCAGAGGATTGGACTTCAGGCAATTCTGATGCCTGCAGAAAGGTGGTCATTTCTGAGTTTTCAGCCATCTCATTTCGATACTAGACAGACCCCACACCTGTCTGCTGTGCTTTAAGTTATAAGTTTGTGGAGTGTTAAGGTACTGCCCAACGAATTTGTTCCTTTCCATGTTGGAGTTAAAGGGAGTTGTATTTCGGATTCAGATTTCTGTGTGTGTGTTTATTTGAGAATAATGTTGCTATGTTAATTAAGGGAGCGCGTATTTGACAAATCTATTCTATGCCCGCTACACCTATTAATAATAATGTTCATGTTGCTAGAAAAAATCAGCAGACAAGTTGGCTGAGTAGTTTATGCTATTGAGTTGGGTCTCGATGCGTGGGTTCAAATCTGCTCACGGCATTATTAATATATTTTATTTTCTAATGAATGATGAAGGGGGTTTCAACGTGTCTCTGCCTTGTGACAGCATGTTTCTGTTTCCTTTCTTTTCACACCCACTGAGGACATTGTTATTTGTCTGTCCAGTACTTTGCACACACCCGTCATGTTTACGACCCTTACTCCCAAAATCTGCTTCTTTCAGTTCAGTTCAGTTTGGCCTGTCGCCCCTCCCAGGGCATAGGCCGCCAACAAGACCCCTCCAGCTGCTTCTGTCCTGGGCGATTCTCTCCAGCTGTCCCCAGGTGAGGCCCATCTTCTTGGCGTCAGCCTCCAGCTGAAGGTCCGTCCCCTCCCAGAGCATAGGCCGCCTACAAGACCCCTCCAGCTGCTTCTGTCCTGGGCGATTCTCTCCAGCTGTCCCCAGGTGAGGCCCATCTTCTTGGCGTCAGCCTCCAGCTGAAGGTCCGTCCTCTCCCAGAGCATAGGCCGCCTACAAGACCCCTCCAGCTGCTTCTGTCCTGGGCGATTCTCTCCAGCTGTCCCCAGGTGAGGCCCATCTTCTTGGCGTCAGCCTCCAGCTGAAGGTCCGTCCTCTCCCAGAGCATAGGCCGCCTACAAGACCCCTCCAGCTGCTTCTGTCCTGGGCGATTCTCTCCAGCTGTCCCCAGGTGAGGCCCATCTTCTTGGCGACAGCCTCCAGCTGAAGGTCCGTCCTCTCCCAGATGCTTGTTGGATCTCTTGTTGGCGTTTTTGTAGCGGTACGGTTTTTGACAGGGAGGGGTTGCTAACCCGTCAGTTTTATGACAATAACCCTAGGCTGATCCTAACCCTATCCCTTTCCTGAGAATGGCAGAATGTTGCTTCTCAGTGAAAATTTCCAATGCGAAAATTTGAGGGGGGTGCGTAAAGTAGGGGAAGACGGGGTAAAAAGCGCATGGGCGGGTAAGAAGCCCACCCCAATTATCTCATGAAATAAAGAAAATTTCAGTCACATTTGCCCATGAGACGAATGCTAGACATTAACGCTCGTCTCATGGGCAACATGAGACTGAAATTTGCTTCATTTCATGAGATAATTGGGGTGGGCTTCTTACCCGCCCATGCGCTTTTTACCCGTCTTCCCCTACAAATAGCTTTCTTTTTTTTTTTTGCTTTTTTTTTCTCTATATCTTTCTGCATTTTGGAGTAAATCAATATTCTCATTTACGTACAGGAATGTTTCATTAAATCATATGTATATAGAACCTGCATAATTATTCAGCTAACTTTAAGCAAATTGAAACTGAGTTTCCGTTTTAGCGGAGGTTTGTTCTTGTGTTAGGACTTTGTACAGGATTAATTTCATCTCCACTCTTTTATATTTAATTTCCTTGGGAGAAAAGATGCTAACAAACAGAATGTGGAAGTGGCTGTGTAGTAGAAAGCGGGGAGATGGTAATCAAAATGTAAATAAAAACAAAAACACGAAAGCATACACGAAGTGTGTGCCACTGCTCGTTTGATCCATTTAAACCCATTTTAGGCCTAGGTACTGATGTCTACCTCATCCCTTCTTTCTCCTGAAGGGCCACCCACACTGCACACGGTTAGTTCACAATGCGATGCGATTGTGACGATGTCTGTGAGTCGTGATTCACGTGAAATACTTCCGTCTGAGAATAATTATGTTATTTTGGCTCACTATACTCATGTAGACCCCAATACACGAATCAAATAAAATGTCTGACACAAAAATACAAATATTTCATCAGATTCGTGTACGGGGGACTACAAATATAGTGAACATAACTAGTAGGATTTCATGAGATTCATTTAGACAGGAGAATTTCACGAGAATCATGCGTCACAATGTCACAGTCGGGTCGGATTGGAATCGAGTCGTATGCAGTGCGGCTGGCCCTTAATCCACCAGGCTTGTCCAAATGTTGTTAGTTGATACCGTTTCTTTTGCAAATCGATAGTGTCCTGGCTGTATAACGCAAGACAGCTTTAGACCAAATGTAGGGTTTCAGACGAAAGGGTTGAAATTGCGGCTGTGATTGAACGTAAAAATTAAAGCTAAAAAACGTGACGTCTACACATTGTTTTTGGCTTCGTACTAAATACGTAATGTTCTCGGTGACAATCCACCCCTGGTCAAACCCAGCAAGAACCTGAGCGAGTGAGCATTTTACCCTAAATGCCTTGAACAAAACCACCAATGCATACTTTTCAACAAGAACATTCTCAGTCCAAAATCATTAATTTTGCTTGATGGCGGACAATCATCACGGATAATTCCCCATGGACTAGGGCTATAAGCGATGTGTAAGGCAGACTGTATGCCAGGGATAAAAGCAATCCGTCTAATAGCTAGACACCCCCTGCTCTCTCCTCACCCTCACCCGCCTTACCTCTCCGACCAGCAGCAGCACAGCCAACTGAACGGTCTGTTTGTAACGCCTCTCCACAATTCACAGTTGACGACAGATTAGCTCCCTTCCTGGGCTGACAGCCCGATTAAAATAATAGCCGAGCCGTTGTCTTATTTCCTGCCTTATGTTTTCACGATTCACTGGCGCACTGACGCATTAAGGCCGCTCTAATTAACAGCTGCCAATTTCCTTAATTGCCGCCAAGTCTGCAGAGAGCGAGGCGATCGGACGGCAGAGAGTTCTATTAGGCTTCAGCTAAATCATTAGCTTAATGGAGCAACTGAACGATGCTTGTGTTTGTGAATTTACGCTGAAACAACACATGCTATTCTAATGCTGGCTGTCACGAAACCGGATTTGTATCTGCTGGTGGCATAGGCACCGAGACAGCTTTGGAAAAGTCAGGCACCAAAGAATTTCCATTGTGTATTACCAGATCAATATCCTTGTATGCTTTTTTTAATTGTATAAGTTTACAAGCTTCGCTGAAACTTTGGGAACTATGGTTTTTGTATAAAAAGTTAATCTGTTTAGCTGCATTGTGTAGCCTACCTCTATGCCCCAGCTAGGGATCAAAGATATAAACAAATTTTGAACAAGAAAGCGCTGACTCAGTGCAAACCTTTAAGCTTTGTCGAAATGAAGCAACTTACGTCCAGCAGTTTGTTTAGCCTATTCTCGAGACAAGAGAGAGAGAGAGAGAGAGAGAGAGAGAGAGAGAGAGAGAGAGAGAGAGAGAGAGAGAGAGAGAGAGAGAGAGAGAGAGAGAGAGAGACCATTTGGGCACAATCATGTCCCTCGTGGTCTTGTTGCCTATGCTTTAATCCCTTCCTTATTTGTGTTACTAATCAAAAGTACTTGATCTTAAAGGATAAAAACAATTCTACCCCAATTTCATTATGGTTGATTCAGTAGTTTATGCTTTAGAATTTCAAATATATTAATATTGTCACATACAGACAGACACACAAAGAAAACTCAACGGAAAGCTAGACACAAGAAGGTCTTCAGAGTAGTAACCCCTTTTGAACAATTATTATTTTCGGCCCTGTTGTCGTTACACATCGAAGGGGTTGGCACCGACCTCTTAATTGGGGGGGGGGAACCGGTTTGAACCGAAAAACCGGTGCTAAACTTTCGAGGTTCAAAAACCCGGTTCGAGTTGCTGTGAACCGGTTTTTTAACTGCAAACTGAAAGTAAGTTTTGGTAAAGGTAAAGATGTTACCGTAGTTTTTCTTAGAATAACGCATTCTTTTCGAAGAAAAACACTGATTCTCAGCGCAGATTGGGTGTTTGTAAACCAAGAGTTTCTATTTTTTAGTTTATGGTGGTGCATGGCTTTGACTTTGACTGAGTGTTGAGTTGAGTGTGTGTGTCATAAGTCATAAGTTTCTTTATTATGTGTCTGTGTGCGCGTGTGTGTGAATATTCTGACAAATAAATATGTGTTTGCATAAGTGAAACTAGTGATGCGAGTACTGGGGAAAAACCGGTTCGGTAAAACCGGTTCGAAGAGGGAAAACCGGTTTAAAACCGGTTCGGATTTTTGAACCGGTTCTCAACTCTACCTCTTATCCTTCTGCCGTTTGGCCAGAATGAAAGAATGACTGACAGGTTATTGCAATTTTATCTCTATCTTTGTAGGATAGCCTGTTGTTTGTGACAAAGTGTCAAACGCTTTAAACATGGTCTGTGAATCAATTTTAGCCATGCACAAATCGACATTCGTCGTAATAAAAAGCTATGTTCCACCCACGTGAATCAAGCGAAACAGAACAATTAACTAGTATGGAGTAGCCTGCATAAAACAAGATCCAGTAACTAACAGGCCTATTTTGAATATCTATTCAGCCCACTTCAGTGATGGGGGGTTACTCCATTGTGACTGTGTCAAAATCCTGAACAAGACCGCAAAGAAACAATGTCAACCTCAAGGGCCTTGCTCTTCACACTGACTGTTCAACAACAGAGCATCGCCATTGATTAAAACACCGACAGACACTTCACTGTAACGCACACACAGACTAACACAAAACAAACCAGCGGAACCTAACTGAATTATTTACCCTTTTCTCGATTCAGTCGTTGAACCGTTAGGGGGAAAAAAACCTAAAACTGGATTTAATTGCAAGTTAAGAGAAAGCGCCGCCTGCCCAATGGTGGAGGTTCATGAACTATGCAAGGGCAGGTGAAGCCTGGTCACAATGGTTCACCGTTAAATGGCGGGATGGTTGCGCTGGTCGACTTCAAACTATAGAAACCCAGGACTAAACAATTAAGGCAAACGACGTATAAACGTACTCCCTGTAAAAACAAAAACAAAATCGTATACCACTAGTTGCAAATTTTGAATGATCTCCCTTGAATTTTATCCGACTGATGAAATTCAGGGGAGTTAATTTTGGACTGTATGGTCATTGTGTATTTTTGTGTTTAAAAATTTCCTGTATCAGTATAGCATTGTTTAGAAATTTAATATTTTACAACAAAATATTATTAAGTAACACCTTTTCAGTAAACCGGTAAAGGTAAATATTCTCGGTTCTTTCTATTATTTTCAGTTTTGCCTTTCTTACTGCAGATTGAGTACTTCATCCTCTATCGTTTGCTATGTTTCTCACCTTCTCTATGTTTAACACTAATTTCCATCCATGTACATAATTGAACACATGCATTCAATAATAGTAGAACATAAAGGCAAGACGGAAAAAACGCAATGAACCAGGACTGTGACAAATGCTCCGCGGCTGTTGTGTGTAGTGCACTACATAGTGGGGTCCTATTAGATAATGGCCTTTATCATGACTGCGATTAATTATTCAACAAAGATAATTAGCTCAAAAAGTTGATAAGATACAGCTTAATGTTTGGTAAGAAAGGCAGGTGTGAAAATGTGGGGAGAGCTGAGAAATGTAAGAGGAGGGGGGGGGGGGCACACATCTTTACCTTTTAAATCCTTCCATTACCTTTTAAATAATCAGTATATTTTTATTATTCAAACTTTTCTCACTGCGATTACGTTTATATGGCTTGTCATTCTGTGAATCTGCATCTGCAAGGTTTAAGGAATCATTGTCCCAAGTTTCATTACGATCGGTTCAGTGATTTAGCGGCTATGGACTGGAACACATTTCGGTTGTGCACGGACACACACACATACATACATACGGACAGGCAACACACAACCCTCCTTCCCATTCCAATGTACTCCCGTTCAGTAAGAACTGGGAGTACCAAAACTATCTCTGAGGACGCTGCTCTGAAGGACTGAGCTTCGATGATTCCCTTTGAAAAGTTAACGTGGGCATTTGTTAGTCCGTCATTTTCCGGTGGCGTGAAGGGGCATGAATCTTGTCTCTGAAGCACCCTGCTTCTTCCCACCCAATAGGCCTACCCAGCACATGCATAGAATGTGGGGAAACTGCTTGTGAGTGGCCTCTTGCCTCTTGCCGTCCAAGGTAATAATCATTGTTGCACAGCAAAGGTTATATGTGAGAGTGCGTTACAGCTTGACAGAAAGTGACAGTGCGTGTGAATTATGCACGGATACGGGGTGGGCACAGTGAATGAAATCGTGAAGAAGGGGCGCTGAACAGGTTACTACATGTAGAATACCTACCGTCAACTTTGAAACTATAACATCTATTGGTTTCAGTTGGACTGTCCCTGCCTCCACCCCTACACGCATACTCCTTTAATTCCCACTTCCAGTGTTACCTACACCAAATATGTTTAACGTCCTCCGGTCTGGAACAGACACATATGGGACATTAGTAGGTATAAAGATGGTGGGAACGATCCTGAAGGCAATGCCCGGAGGCAGTGCAAAAGTAAAGTCCCGATTTTTTTTAATCAATACAGATAATGCAATACAATTCTTTCCTTTTTAATGCGCTCAGCATGGCTGAGGTCCATCATCAAGTCTCTGCTCAGGACGCCCCAGTGTTTGCCGTGTAATTTTCGTAACAAATACTTCTTGTATAACCCGGGGGGGGGGGGGGGGGGTGTCGAATATGGGGGGGGGAGGGGGGTAGAGTAAAACAAAAAGTTAAAGCAATTCTTTTTCATTTTCTCGAAAGTCTCAGACGGGCACAATATGAAGGCAGCAGTAGGTTGCAGGTCTTCCTGGCTTCTGTAGCAAACGTTTGGGATTTGTGTGCAACGTGCTCTTAATTGTCCAACAAATACACAAACTATTTTCTCCTATTCAGGGTTTACCAACCGCCCAACCGTCTAGCATAATCCGGCCCTATAAAATCAACTTCTACCTACACTCCCTGCTATTATATTAATTCATGTCTTACTGTTATTAACTACTTGTAGCGGTGCCATAGCCGATGAGGTTTAACCGAGGCGTGGTTACCGCTACACCTATCTGTATGAATAAAAAAATCGGGACTTTACTGGTTTCGTACTGCCTCCGGGCATTGCCTCCAGTATTGTTCCCACCATATTTGTATTTACAAATGTCCCATATGTGTCTGATTCAGACCAAGAGGACGTAAAACACCATTTTCGTCGCCACTCCCTGCTATTTTTATTATATCCACCAAAAAGGTCTATTTTGCAGGTGTGTTTGCTATTAACGGTTTGTTGATTTTCCTAACTAAATTACGAAGTAAATTGACAGTTTTTCTTTGTTTTAATTGAGGCGGGGAGTGTGTGTGTGTGTGTGTGTGTGGGGGGGGGGGGGTTATTCTTTCAAAACAATCTAGATCTTCCAGGTCCATGAGATACATCTATGAATTCTGTCTATGCACACCAACCATACACACAATTTCCCCCAGCTAATACCTTTAATTTTTACCCAGACAATAAAAAGAAAGCTGAAGGCTGGCGATTGCGTCAAACTGTGGCTGAAACTCTGCTGTGCCTGGGTCATAGATAGCAACGAACTTGACATAACTTTAAACGTAACGAAGTTAGGTCAGGGATGTATCCTCTAGTAACGAAATAATTATTATAGTCTAGTTATTGTCCTAATTGAATAACAACGTTTGATTTTGTATTAAAATATACAATGAAATAAAAGCAAAACAAAATGTATTGGCAAAGGTGCGGTTTCACTGTCCCCACCTCCACTGCAGATCTTCACTGCACCAACTGCAGAGCAGAGGTAGAAGCACTGACTCTGGCGGCAAACACCATCAGCAGCAGAGTTGACCATGACACTCAGATCGTCTTCCTGACCGACGCTCTGTCAGTGCTGCAGGCAGTGGCCAACAATAAGCTGTCTCAGCTGGAACAAGCTCTGTACATCAAGTGTCTGAGGACAGTATTACAGTGGACCCTCTCCCACTAAAATGCATTAGAATAAGAAATATGACAATTTTGTCCGTACAAGTTAACGAAAAGAACTGTCTATGCTGGCAACAAAGATCGAGACAGGAATAGGATTGGGACTAGGTTAGGGTTGGTTTCATAAAACGAAAAGAACAATTTGCATTGATAATAAGCTGTGAACATAAGGGAGTAGCGAAACTGCACCATTGCTAAAATGTTAATTGGAATCCAAGTGCTTTTGTTGTAAAGGAATCACAGTATGAAGGCCAAAACATTAATAACGCATCATTATGGAAATTAAAGTACAACTAGCGAACAAAAGTTAAGGCCCAGAAAGACAATCATCTCCGAAAACTCACGAACTCAATAAAACGCACCCAGCTCATAACAAAACTGAATTTATTCTTTTAACATTAAGTTCATTACAAAAAATCATTAATCAGAACGAGTTCAGTCAACAAAATGCCCATTTCAACAACTTCCCCCTCCTCTTGAAAAGTCACACATTCAGAATCAACGCACTTTGGAACAGTCAGTAATGTGGGTTTTGTGTGGGTTTTTTTTCTGTCTGTCCCAAGGATATCTCCCGAACCGCTTAACCGAATCGCTTCAAATTTTGTGTGGTGATGTGTCACCATGAGAGGAAGGCATCCGCGCAAAAACAATTCAGTAATGTGTACTGACTGTTCCAAAGTACATTGATTCTGAGTGACTTTTCAAGAGGAGGGGGAAGTTGTTGAAAGGGGCATTTTGTTGACTGAACTCGTTCTGATTAATGATTTTTTGGAATGAACTTAATGTTAAAAGAATAAATTCAGTTTTGTTATGAGCTGGGTGCGTTTTATTGAGTTCGTGAGTTTTCGGAGATGATTGTCTTTCTGGGCCTTAACTTTTGGTCGCTAGTGTATACAGGTCTGCCTTTTTGCTTGAGTTTGTTTTTCTTTCCTTCTTCAAAAGTATGAGTGTTCGGCTACACATAACACTTTTATTGTCCACAATATTCTTTAGGTTCTACTCTTCATCAGGGAGCAAACGGAGGAGCAAGGAATAAATGTCAGTTTTGTTTTCTACCAAAAGAAGTGCACTGGCAACGGGAATGGGGGTAGCTGGAATTGTTTCCATGTAATGCATATGTATGCTCTGTCATGCCTGGGCAGGCACGAAGGAATGGAGTTGCCGATGATTGATCAACACAGGAGAGGGTAATAACCAATCAAGCGTCGTGTTGCGCCAACAAACATTTAAACCTCATCCCCCACCCAGATTATCAGTGTACCCCCCCCCCCCCCCCCCCCACCACACACACACACACACACACTCCTCTCCATGTTGCTGGTTGAGATCTCGTTACGTCACTGCCAGCATTAACTAATGGAGAGGGAACACGGGGAGTAGAAGACTCTCCCAGTTACTCCCCCTTTTCCCTGTGGGACCTCCCGCTGTGACCGAAAGGGGGCGTTGAAGCCAGTTGTTCTCACCGAACAATTAGCCTAATCGAGGCTCTTCCGGTACCACACGTTGTGGTTGTCAACCCACTTCTGCACCATAGCTGGCTTTGTTTTCGCTGAAAAATCCTTTTTACTTAATCACTAGTACCCTGTTTCTCCCGACTCTGCATCAGCGCGTCTGTTGTTTCTGGTGTTTGCGTCCCTCTATTGTTTGCTTGGGTAATTACTTCAGATTCGTTTTCCTAGTCAGGGATTTACGTTCATCACACTCGGTGAGCATCAGACAGAACTCATAAGCACTGTTTCATAATTCGGTCTTTTGGGGTTATCTTTCCCTACTGTCTCGTCTTGAAATCGGTTTGGGGTAGTTCCGGTTCAAAATTAGAATTAAAAAATGGAGGTTACCTACCTTAAACAACAAATATATTTTGTTCTTGTCTTCAAATCTTAGGGTATTAATGTGGTCGTATCAAGTAAACAAATAAGAACATAACTGTTTATAGTCAACGAATGTAAACACTTTAAGAAAGAAACATAAAACAGGATTTAATATTATTAAATCTACAAACTGATAACTGAGCAATTAAACACCCCTCTAGTTCAATTACGGAGCAGCCATGCCGTGTTTACAGCATTTCCTAACCGGAACCGAACGTATAAATTATGTGGCGGTACCATAGCCGATGAGGTTTAACCGAGGCGTGGTTACCGCTACACCTATCTATATTGTAAAAAACTCGGGACTTTACTGGTGTTGCACTGCCTCCGGGCATTGCAGCCAGTATTGTTCCCACCATCTTTGTATTTACAAATGTCCCATATGTGTCTATGACCGAGAGGACGTAAAACACCATTTTTCATTCTAACCGGAACTAAGTGTCCTAACGGGCACACAACTCGTCTGTTACTTCCGTTTTCATTTCGAAACAGTGATACAATACGTTCAGTTTAAAATAAATTTGGAACCAGCAACCAGAAGTGCGCAGCAAGATTGGAAAACAAATCGTACAGCTGTGTGTAAATAGTTAATGCTTCCTTGATTTATGTGGACCTTCCATGCACAGCACTTCGATCTAGTGCATGAGACTTATTAAAACCCTTTCATCGCCACTGTCGCCTCTTGGCACCACAATGATTTTAACACCCACATCACTGAAAGGCATCACATGAGGGTCTGTTAGCCAATAACCTTATGTTCTTAATTTTGGGAGGTAAGGATAGGTCCTATTTTATGCATGTCACAAAGGAATCCCCAATATTGCAGACAAAAGCTTTTCTCTACCCAGGTAAGTTTAATGGAAAGTTTGGCTGAAAAATGGCTGGGGTTGAAAGGGTTTTAAACTCTTTTTGTTGGTTTGGATTTAATGGTTTCATGCTTTTCCCCCCATTGTATTCTCTCTCTCTCTCTCTCTCTCTCTCTCTCTCTCTCTCTCTCTCTCTCTCTCTCTCTCTCTCTCTCTCTCTCTCTCTCTCTCTCTCTCTCTCTCTCTCTCTCTCTCTCTCTCTCTCTCTCTCTCTCTCTCTCTCTCTCTCTCTCTCTCTCTCTCTCTCTCTCTCTCTCTCTCTCTCTCTCTCTCTCTCTCCCTCTCTCTCTCTTGCATGTTTTGTTATTGTTTATTCTATATTTTCATTTGCCACAGGGCTGGGTGTAACAAAAAGTATGTATACTTATTTCATTACCCTGTGTAAATACATTTTCGTTCTCTCTCTCTCTCTCTCTCTCTCTCTCTCTCTCTCTCTCTCTCTCTCTCTCTCTCTCTCTCTCTCTCTCTCTCTCTCTCTCTCTCCCTCCATGCTTTTTCCGGATGGTACTCTCTCTCTCTCTCTCTCTCTCTCTCCTCTCTCTCTCTCTCTCTCTCTCTCTCTCTCTCTCTCTCTCCATGCTTTTTCCGGATGGTACTCTCTCTCTCTCTCTCTCTCTCTCTCTCTCTCTCTCTCTCTCTCTCTCTCTCTCTCTCTCTCTCTCTCTCTTCTCTCTCTTTCTCTCTCTCTCTCTCTCTCTTTCTCTCTCTCTCTCTCTGTATGTATGTATGAGACAATAAAGTGGTTCTGAGTTCTTACAACTGTTGCAATCAATATTCAAGAGCTGCACACTGGGCCTATCACAGACATACAGCTGAATAGAACAAACTAGACTGTGTTCATTGAACTACTCGAGGGGTGTTGAATTTTTCATTGCTGTTTGAATCGCCTTGCACCACAAAAGTCGACATAACAATGGCCAATGCGATCAACGGTCGGGTCTTCAGAAAAAGGAGTACCTTTGGTGCATTTTGTCACTGGTTGAGCTTCTCTGGTTTCCGTTACTTGAATCATTTGAAATTATTATCCTTTGTCTGGTTCTGTGTTAACTCTGTACAAGGGAGAGTAATTTGCTGTACCTTTATACATTTGCTTTGCTCATTAATATATTCTTGTGTGGAGTGTTATGTTCCATGCTGTTAATTGTTGTTGTCGTAGGCCTACCCTGGCTTAAAGACTCCAGGGATCGTCCCAAAAGACGAAGCACTTGAACACTATGGTACAAATGCACAGGCTAGAATATTACGTGTGTGACCGCTTTTTATTGCCCCGCCACGTGACATGCCACACTTCGACTTCGGAGGATTTTGGACTGATGATGTTATGCCTGCAGCTTGCTATGGCTACAGACAATCTCCGCATAACTATGCAGAACATAACAACATTTTGATGTAGCCTTGGTGTAGCTTTTGTCAATTGGTCTGACACAAGGCGAATCATGTTCCATGATCATTGTTAAATAGTGAGAGAGAGGACGGCATTCTCCTCATGAATATTAATAACGACAACCACTGATGGTGGTGAAGTGGGACTCACTACTCACTGGGATGGGGGTGAAGTGGGACTCACTACTCACTGGGATGGGGGTGAAGTGGGACTCACTACTCACTGGGATGGAGGTGAGGGTACCCGCCGTAGGCTTGGGTGCTGGCAGAGACACACACACACACACACACACACACACACACACACACACACACACACACACACACACACACACACACACACACAGACAGACAAGAGACAGACAAAACGAGCCTAAAACCCTTCCCACCCAGAGCAGACAAACAGAGAGACGCATGCACAGAGAGACCGACACACAGCCAGACACACGGGCAGTCCAACCTAAGGCCCCCCTTCCCACCCCGTGCATCAGACTGGCCCTATCTGAAAGCTAATCTTGGACCACGAGACGCCAACAGCGTCACTTTAAAGTATTAGCGGGGAGTAGGAGCACCCCTCGCACCAGAGGGATCATGTGGCACCCCTCTCTACACAGTGGCTGAATTAAATGGCATTAATCACCAAGCAACTTAAACCCTCTCTCTCTCTCTCTCTCTCTCTCTCTCTCTCTCTCTCTCTCTCTCTCTCTCTCTCTCTCTTAATATTTGCTGTTATGGATTGTTTCCCTTTTTTGGTTTGATTTAACAATTCCACCTTCCCACTGTTCCCTTTGACATGGGCAGATGGCCCAGTTCATTAAAACGTTGTTCTCTCTCTCTCTCTCTCTCTCTCTCTCTCTCTCTCTCTCTCTCTCTCTCTCTCTCTCTCTCTCTCTCTCTCTCTCTCTCTTCGTTCTCTGACTGATCCCCCCAGCTTCAGTTGATTCTCTCACCAGCAGTCTTGTATTTCAGAGAGAGAGAGAGAGAGAGAGAGAGAGAGAGAGAGAGTTGAACAGGAATTATATATTATCACTGCCATCATCCTCATCGACAAAATAATCCATCAAAGGGAGAAAACTCGCTGCCTAATTGTTATTTATTCTTGGCGGGGTGTGCTATCGGTGAGTTGGCGCTGATCGAATGACTTGCCCTTGGTGAGTAACTCAACGGGATGATACTATCTGTGGTGCAGATACAATGCAGGGAATGTTTCACTAACACTCGAGTCCTTTGAGCACCGGTTATTGAGTGACCTCTCTCTCTCTGTGCCTTCCATGCCGCCCACAAAAAGTTATGGAACACTTTCAAAATACGTATGTTTTGGTTATTTGCTCACATTTTTTTCTTTTAAATGCATTTTTTACTCAGTTTTCCTTTCCTATTTTGCTACCTTCTTGTCGTCGCCACACTGAAGACGGGCTTATGGCCAGAAACGTTTGTTTTGCTTCTAATAAAAGGGACCTCAATCTACCAGCTTCATACTTACACATCTTGTGGCAGTACCATAGCCGATGAGGTTTATCCGAGGCATGGTTACTGCTGCACATATCTGTATTTTAAAAAAAAGATCGGGACTGTACTGCATAAGCACTGCCTCCGGGTATTGCCTCCAGTATTCTTCCCACTATCTTTATATTTACAAATCCACATGGCCGAAAGGCCGAAGAGGGCGTAAAACCCTATTTTCCCCCACCAGTCTCTAATTGAGTGTTTATTTGCTCATAGATTCAAAACGCTTCTCACCTAGAGCTTAACACTTGACAGTCATATAAAGCCTACACATAAAACATGGCCTTGCAGTGAAAGTAAAAACATTTTAAAATTATCATTGGTTGCTATGGTAACGTAAGACGCCAAAATAAAATGAGAACTTGTAACGAGTTCAGTGCCTTGGCATTTTTTCCCACAGTGCGGATTGAGTAAAATGATCCTCAGCACATGTTATAAGCTTAACAAATGAATACTTCTTGCAAAAAGATCCTTTCTAAGCAAAAGAGACAGTGCAATTAATTACTGAGTCACGATGGCTGTGCAGCGAAAGTTGAGCCTTTTGGATCTAGAGAGAGCCCTGGAATGGCTCCAGAGCCCTGGAATGGCTCCAGAGCCCTGGAATGGCTCCAGAGCCCTGGAATGGCTCCAGAGCCCTGGAATCAGTGGCTCCAGGAAGGTGTGGCTCTGTGGGAGCTGCTGTCACAGCTAAATAATGACTGACACTTGATACTTGAAGTTGGTGACCACCTTCCTGCACAGTCACCCCCTCCTGCAGCTATGTCAAGTTCCAAAACACTCAACTTTGTTTTTGCATAACTCTCAGAACAAAGCAAACAATTTCACTCTCTCTTCTGTTAAGACAGGATCTTATTGTGAGTATTAATCAGTTTTTAAAGTTTCCTCCTAACAAGAGCTGTGTACTCTTTTGAACAAATTACTCTAAGGGGAAAAACGCTGATGCACTAAATTTGTTACAGATTTGTTTTTATTATAGTGATGTGTGTTTAAACTCACGTTACCATAGAAACCAATGGCGATCGTGAAACGTTTTTGTTGTCACTGTAGGCTTAAAGGTGCACCCTGACGGATGAGTTTTTGCAAGAAACACGTCGAGATCACCAGAAAGACAGCCTTTTCAAGGATCGGAACACTCACTTTGCTCTGGTTTCCTAGAAATCAAACTGTCAAAACGGCGATTCCTGTTTGGAGGAGATGCCGGAGAGAGAAGCCATTTTGGGTGGGGTGGGTGGAGGCCAATCCCATTGTGGTTGAAGCTTTTTCTTTTCTTGCAGGGCAGAAAAAAAACAATTTGGTATAAACTCAGGCGGCCATTACAAAGGAGACAGCACATGCCTTTTCTTTCAGTGAAATAATTTGATTTCCAGCAGTGAGTTAGGAATCGCCGATTTGACGATTTGGTTCCTAGGAAACCAGAGCAAAATGAATGTTGCAATCTCTGTAATGGGTGTTTTCATGGTGATCTCGACGTGTTTCTTGCAAAAACTCATCCGTCTGCCAAGTTTTAAGTTCCAGATGCCAAGCGTTTTGAAGCTATGATACCTATTAATATTTGTTATTATATCTCCAAATGGTCTCAATACACGTTACCATTTTTCACTCTGTTCCCATAGCAACACAGTGACGTGTAAGTCGTATTATGACTGGCCTGTCACTGTGTTGCCATGGGGAAAGAGTGAAACATGTTCACGTGTACAGAGACCTTAACGGGACCGTGTGTGTTTTGAAAGTGTTCCCTTACTTTTAGTGGGCAGTTTACGTTGGTATTCGCTTAATGTGCACACTTTGAGAACAGTTGAGTGGGTCGCGTGGAGAGAGAGAGAGAGAGAGAGAGAGAGAGAGAGAGAGAGAGAGAGAGTTATAATGATAATGCTGATAATGCTGATAATGAACCTTTATTCTACAACGGTAAAAGTATTGACATAGACTGATAGAGCAGCCATTTTTCATACTTGCCGTCAACACAAACAAACAAATAGGTACAAAAATAAAAGCGAACTAAAACTAATAAAATATGGTCTTAAAAAATGCACTAATAGAAAAAATGCAGAAAAAAGTGGAAAGATGTACACACACATGCACACACACACACACACACACACACACACACACACACACACACACACACACACACACACACACACACACACACACACACACACACTTACAGAGAGAGAGAGAGAGAGAGAGAGAGAGAGAGAGAGAGAGAGAGAGAGAGAGAGAGAGAGAGAGAGAGAGAGAGAGAGAGAGATGTGTCATAGACACCCATGCATTAGATACATTATTAGGCCTTATATGCATCTTATGCATCTTACATCGGTTGGATGAGAAAGGTGATTTATGAAGAAAGTACATGGGATACCCGCCCACGTCAATTGATCGACGATGGAAAAGCACAATTATTATGCTGTTCTTGAATAAACGTTGCTTTGTTTGTGCACACATTCTCGCCATCACTGTTGTCGTGTGGGTGATGGTCATATAAGCAGGCCTGGGTCAACCTTTGTTTGAGGATGTTTTTGTTGTTGGCTATTCATATACAGTGGCGGTACTATAGCCGATGAGGTTTAGCCGAGGCGTGGTTACTGCTACACTTATCTGTATTGTTAAAAATTCGGGACTTTACTGGTGTTGCACTGCCTCCGGGCATTGCCCCCAGTATCGTGCCCACTACCTTTGTATTTACAAATGTCCCATATGTGTCTGTTCCAGACCGAGAGGACGTAAAACACCATTTTTCATTCATTCATTCCTTTTTTGGAGAATGAACCTGGGTCTGTCTCAATGTGGCTGTTGCTTATGCTTTGCTAGGCGAATTGGTGCCGAAAATAACTTGGGTGAATTTTAGAGAGCTACTTTCCCTTACTTCTCTACTGCACAATTCAGACCACCTAACTGTATCAATTAGGCTACATGAGGGGTCTCTGGACCTCTGAACATTTTTCAATCTTTCTCCATGGCAACACAGTGATCTTCAAGTGACCTTAAGGTCTCAATGAACGTGAAAATGTTTCACTTTTTCTTCATGGCAACACAGCGATCTGCAAGTGACCTTAAGGTCTCAATACACGTGAACATTTTTCACCCATTCCCCATGGCAACACAGTGATCTTCAAGTGACCTTACGGTCTCAATACACGTGAACGTTTTTCACTCTTTCTCCATGGCAACACAGTGATCTGCAAGTGACCTTAAGGTCTCAATACACGGGAACATTTTTTACTATTTCTCCATGGCAACACAGTGATCTGCAAGTGACCTTAAGGTCTCAACACACGTGAATATTTTTCACTCTTTCCCCATAGCAACACATTGATGGGCCACTCATAATAACTTACTTGCATATCGAGTAAACAAAATGCTCACGTGTACAGAGACCTTTATGAGTGGCTATGGGGAAAGCGTGACAAATGTTCATTGGTATTGAGAACATTGCTGACTGGTTACATCGAACGACAGTGTTAGTGCTTGCGACCATAAAGGAACCTGATTGTTCTTTTCGTTGTGTTTTTGTGTGGGTTTTTTTTGCAAGGTTTAGCTTAAAAACAAATAACCCGTTTGTTTTGCCAAATTACCGAGGAATAATTTACCCTTAAATCGCTCAGTTACTGGGGAAAAAAATCTGCATTTGATTTACAAGGTAAAAATCCATATTTATATCATTGTCTGTTTGTGAAATAGGTCATGTCGTGAGCCCCTCCCACCCACCCACCTGAATGTATTGAGTTATCTTCTAGTATGTTGTTGTTGTCGTACCCTGGCTTAAAGACTCCAGGGATCATCCCAACAGCCGAAGCACTTGAACACTGTGGTACAAATGCACCAGCTAGGAATGAGAACATTACGTCTGTGACCGTCTTTTGACTACCCCGCCACGTGGGCAGCCACACTCCGACTTCAGAAGAATTCTAGTATAGCGCTCAATCACTTGGAAAACGAGAGAGAAGTCTAGAGATTTTACGCCCGCTGGGTCAAACGACCATTTGAGGCATTTGAATTATTGAGACTAGCGCAACGCCTAGTACTGGCAATGCACCGTACTGGTACGCCTAGTAACGGTAACGCCAAGTACTGGTAACGCTGAGTACAGCAAATTTGAAGCGATTCGGTTAAGAAACGGCGGAGTTATAAGGAAGGCCCCGTTTCCCGTTGGCGCTGCTCTGAGAGTGACACGCTCTCCTGATTCTCTTCTAATTTGCTGCCAGGCTTTGTCCGGGCCATAGCAAGCCTGACAGCAAATTTGAGGCGATTCGGTTAAGAAACGGCGGAGTTATTTGTAAAAAGGTAAAGCGGCGTCTAGCGCGCGTTTCTGAACCGATTCGCTTCCGGTTTGGTACACAGATATTCCCTGGCCTCGGTCATCTTCCTGCCAAATTCGAAGGCAATCGGCCCAGAAACGCCGGAGATACGGGCGCCGAGATGCCGGCGGATACGCGTTTCGCGCATTTGCGAAACCGCGCAAATAATACGGCCGCCTCGGTTGCTGTTGCCATCGCCCCGTTAGGGCTCACAGCAAATTTGAAGCGATTCGGTCGAAAAACGGCAGAGTTATAAGTCCCGTTTCGTGTTTCAGACACACACACAGACACACACACACACACACACACACACACACACACACACACACACACGGACACGGACACTAGGCTTTTTACTATATGAATGATGATGCTACACACTTGGAAAACTTTAGTTTCAAGCAATATAATAATTCCTTGTTGTCCGTCACTGTCACGAGAGGAGAGGGCGCTGCGTTTTGTGTGTGTTTTCGGGGGTGGTGGGGGGGGGGGGGGTGTTCTGTCCCAAGGATATCTTGCGAACCGCTTGACAGAGTCGCTTCAAATTTTGTGTAGTGGTGTATCACCTAGTCTAACCTTTCTTTATCTGTATAAATATGCCACGACAGAAGTATTACCCTTTAGACAAATATTGCTCGAAAATTCTTAGTTTACTTGAAACGTGAATAATCCTTATTCAGCCTTGCTTTGCCTTTATGAAACGAGGATTGAACGTACGGTTACCCCTTTACAAATATTGCCAAGTTAATTAAGTGGAAAATTGGGGGGTAGAAAAATCCAAACACACTGAAAGATTGAACCATGGATTTGTTTTTTTACTAACAAAGATCAATTATAAAATTCATAGAGTATTGCTGTTAAAACAAAGCTAGATTCCCAAGTTATTGAGCGATTTGTGTAAGTAGCGATAGGTGTAGAGTGGCACAGAGGTAACCCGAGTTCGAACCTGGGTACAGGGGATTTTTCCTCTCACTTTGCAATAGGCCTTACGGTCTGAACGTGGAGTCTTTCGGATGAGACAATAAACCGAGGTCCCGTGTGCCCATGCACTTAGCACACGTTAAACCCAGTGGCTGTAAAGGTCAAGATCCCCCTACATTTCTTGGTTAATTGTATTTTTCCGTTTTTGCCTTTCTTACCATACATAAAGCTGTATTTTAGGAACCTTTTTAGGTAATAACCTTTTTGGAATACTAACCCTAGCCCTAACCCTAGCCCTAACCCTAGCCCTAACCCTAGCCCTAACCCTAACCCTACCCCCCACCGTATAAGACGGAAAAACGCAACGAACCACAACTGTGACAAATCGCGGTGTACTGCAGGGGTAGGGTTAGGCTTAGGGCTAGGGTTAGGTTAGGGTTAGTATTCCAAAAAGAGAATTAGCTGAAAATGTTCCTGAAATACAGCTTTATGTATGGTAAGAAAGGCAAAAACGGAAAAATACAATTAACCGAGAAATGCAGGGGGGTGGCACATCTTTACCTTTTACCTGCGATGAAAGTCATCACATTGAAGTATGTATACTTATTATCGCTGTCAGATAATTTGTATGGCTTTCCTTTTTGTTAGAGGCTCCTGTGTTAAAAAGTGACGCGTCACAGTCCGTGCAATGTGGGATATAGGTCAACTTCGTGTTGCACGCATTCATGCATTTAGCTCAGCTGAGTTCAATTTTATTTTCGACGGTCTATTTCCTGTCGATCACTCACTTCTTCGCAGTAGCATTGTCATTGGTTTTTGCTCTGTTGCCCTATGGCTGGTACCCACGTGTCGTCATATCCGGCCACAAGGAGCGCCATATTATGGGAGACCGCCATCTTAGTCCTTACCTTTTTTTGAAAAATGCTAGATCGATGCTGCGTATTTGGCTGTTCCAATTCGAAACTTATCTAAATTGTATTTATAACATCTGGATGTTTTCTTTACACGTTTAAATAACATTTTCACTTTGTTTACACACAAATAAGGACTAAGATGGCGACACTTCCGTTGGAAGGGTCGAGATGCGCACGCAGGTGGGTTGGAGCCATACTAGTGCAGAGGTAAGAAAAGACAGGACTATATGTACAACATAATTTAAATACATTGTTTCGTCTAAGAAGAGAAAAAATGTTAACTTTTCAGTTTCACATTCTTTTACACTACAAATCTCTTCTTAGCTCATTGACCGTTGGCCCTCAAGAGAAGAAGAAGAAGGGTAAAGGTAAAGATGAAGTTTTGATTACATTTTTCAGAAGCATACATATTGACTTTTGCTGATGTGTTGCTAGTAGGCTTTGTCGTTATATAACTGTTAATAGTTTCATTTCTTTATACCTACGTATTATTTTGAAATTGTTTCGGAAATCTGGATAGCTTTTTAAAGTAATTTTGACAAGTAGGTGTGTAATAGGTGTGTGTAGTTAAGTTCAATGATTACTTTTATGTAGGCCTATTTGTAGAAAGGCTTCAGAGACTTGAGTACGTAAGCTTATTATTAATTAGAATAAGCGTGCATGTTACGTGTTGTAGTTTTGATAATGAATGGAGTTTGCGTGAAAGTAATTTTTATAGTGTTGATGTAAAGGGCACATACACGCGCATGCATATGCACACGCAGTCACACAAATCACAAACTTATGAACTTCTGTGTGTCCTTCCTGAAGAGCACCCAGTCTGTGCGCCTGGGAGGCAGCAAGGGAGACCGGAGCTTTTGGCGCCCACGTGTTGAGGTGGAGCGGCCTGAGGAAGAGCTGCCATCCTGCCAAGTCATGGTGCCCAGAATTGAAACGAGCGAGACTCAAAGAGGTCGTCGACTCCAGTGAAGATGGAGATTGAAGTTGTTTCAATTGAAACGTGCTTCTGATTGACTTGAGTATCTTTGTGTTCTGTGCTGGTGCTGTGCGTGTCGCCCTTAGTCTTTTTGATTAATATTGTACCTGTGTATATATATGCATGATTGTGTGAGTGAATGAGAATAAATTATGGTTTAATCTCGCCTCTGTATGTAATGAAAGAAGAGAGACTGTGACAGTACATAGTGGGGGGTAGGGTTAGGTTTAGGGCTAGGGTTAGGGATAGGGTTAGTATTCTAAAAAGGTTATTAGCTGAAAATGTTCCTAAAATGCAGCTATATGTATGGTCAGAAAGGCAAAAACGGAAAAATAGAATTAACCGAGAAATGCAGGGGGGTGGCACATCTTTACCTTTACCCGTTACATTACCCCACCCCCACTTTCCTTCCTCATCAGTCACACAGAAATTGCATGCAAAAAAACAATTGGGTGGCGCGCATCTGGCTGCGACGCGCTCTCCAGGTGGGAGCAACCCGAATTTCACAGAGACGCCTCTGTGACTATGAAGTACCTAATGCATGATTCATAAAGGGGACATGATCGTGACGATGCCGAGGCTCTTACAAAACAGAAAGGTTAATTAAACAGACGAATCTTATATTCATGTTATATGAAAGGCATCGTTAAAAACAAAGCTGAAAAGAAGATTGTTACAACACCCAAACCGTTGTGCCAGTGATGCTTACTGCCACCTCTCCAGACCAGACCAAGTGATCATGACCAGACTGAGGACTGGACTCTCCAGACTCGGGAATCATCATATGATCACTGTCGCATGAAAATAGGTAGCTCGTCAAAATAAGTAGCTCCCTACCTATGACAGTGTGTATTTGCGACATTGAGCATGAACCACAAATTTCACTTTTTTCTAGGGTTAGGGATAGGGTTTGGGTTAGGTAAATGGTTAACCCTTTCACCGCCAATGTCGCATTTTGGCACCACAATGGTTTAACACCCATGTTACTAAAAGGCATAAAATCAGGGCCTGTTATCCAAAGACCCTATTTTCTCAATATTGGGAGGTAAGGATAGGCCTAATGTTATGCATGTCACAGAGGAATTCCCAATATTGCAAATAAAATTTGTCCTCTACCCAGTTAATTTTAATGGTATTTTGTGGCTCAAAATGACTGGCGGCGAAAGGGTTACAGTACAGAAAAAGTGAAATTTGTGGTTGTCGCAAATACAGACTCTCATAATAGCGAGCTACTTATTTTTACGAGCTACCTATTTTCATGCGACAACCACAACATTCCACATTCTGTGTGCCCCTGTAGTGTCGCTGACATGACAGTAGAGCATATCTCCCCCGGCTGCTGCTGCAGGGCCAGCACAGTGGAACCTCCCTTATAAGACCTTCAAAAATCATCCAAAATGAGGTCTTATAAGGGAGAGGTCTTATAAGGGAGGTAATTTTAATACTTTCAAAGAAGGACAATGTCTCAGAGAAGCAGGTCTTATATGGGAGGGAGTCTTATAATGGGGGGGTCTTAAAAGGGAGGTTCCACTGTAGTCGTGAGCCATGTAGAAAAGGTCAACTCTTTCTTATCCTCAAAGATGATGAGGATTTTTCAACAATCTTTCAGTGAGTTTGGATTTGTCTTTTCCTTTTAGTTTTGATTGACTCTGAGAAGGAACTACTGTTATCATGAACACACCAGAGTCGGAAAGTGTATTTACTCAAACTCATAG
>CM065685.1:39148658-39183658 GCA_017654935.2 Phymorhynchus buccinoides | reverse complement strand
GGGTGCCTCTCTGCTGTCGTTTGGATACCACCACCACCACCCCCAAAGAAAACAAACAAACAAACAAAAAACCACAACAGAAATACAGTAATATGTGTGTAATTGTTTGTTTGGTTTTTCATATGATATGAATTAATGTGAATACAGATATCGATCGTTTTTTTGTTTTTTTAAGATTTAAATTATTTTTCTAATGTCTAAATTGCTCTCAGAAATGTCTTTAATTTGTAGATATTTAAACAATCTGTATTCTAAGTGTCCTTCTTCTTCTTCATCATCGATCAGTGGATGGTGACACCAATGGCCCTCACGAAGGAAGCTGTAGTCTGAAGGTCCACCAAGCTGCCGTAGAGTTTGTCCCTCAGTGATGTTGGGTTTGGCCACGCTGCCTGTCTGGGGGGGCTTTGTGGATCTGGCAATGTTGCAATATAATGATGCTCTACAGTCATGATGTCTGCTCTGCATGGGCACATCTCAGACTCGCCAATCTTGAATTTTCGGAACATAATGAGCGCGCAATCTGTTGTGTCCAGTCCTCAGCCTGATCAGAATGACCTGGTCAGATGTGGCCAGTTTGTGATAGCAGTCAGGCTGGTTGAAGCTTGGACAAATATGCTTTACGTCCTCCCAGCCAAAGCCATATGGGACATAAAAAGCTTGGGCGACGTTGCTTCCATTTCCAAGCGGCCTAAGGGCATGTGCACATTACACACGGAAACTCATGTCCGCAATACGCAAATAAATAAAAGAAAGGAAGAAATAAGCGGATGGGATAAGCGCACGCGTTTCGATATGCGCATGGCTTTCCATGTGTAATGTACAATAGCCCTAATATAACCATTATAAGTGAAAGTATTCAGGGATTCATGTCAATGTCGATCTAATCTGTCACTTTATTTGCTTCTTGGCAAAATTACCTAACAAAAATAAGTTGACCTGATTTAGACGTGGAAGAAGCATAACTGTGACCCACCGAAGAATTCACATAATTCTGGGACATACTTATCTTGTACAGCAGAGCTGAATTTGAAGATGGATAGGCCTAGATGCTTGAGGAATTTATTAACAAAATACAACTGATCAAATAAATCAAACCAAAACAAACACAGAAACAAACTTGGACCAGTATTGGATAATGGTCTTACGAATAAATCCATCGGATTAATTAAGAATACCGATCTGCACTGCAAATTCAAACCCAAAGATGGGGCCAGGGTGTGTTTTAAAAATAAAATAGCGATGTGGGACATTTATTATATATTTTGGATTTTGTTAAAAACGGGTAGATTTAAAAGAAGAATGGAGATGATGGGTTACTCTTAGTTTAAAGCTCCCCCACCACGACAAGGTGGAAGCCCGCGAGGAAGTAGCGAAAATCGTTGGACGGATGTCTTCTTTTACTTTGTTAGGAGTTGAAAAAGTGAAACAGAGAAATAACAATCAGACATATCAGTATGGAATCTCTGTCTATGTTTACGCGACTCTAGGGTCTGTTCAATCATGGCATAAGTACATGTATGCTATGTTCCAACCACTTTTCAATCCATGTTTTCGTGACCATTAACAGCTGGTGGTAAAACAAAGTGAGGTTGACAGGTCTATGCATCATATGATTTTTATTTCAACGAAATTGAACAAAGGGGGAATACTCTCTTTCTAATTAACTCCCCTCCACCAAAGTTGATTACAATACCAATCATCTAGCAATGCGTGGGTCTGAACCAAAGTGAGACAAACAAAGCATCATTCTCAAAAATGAATGTGCCAAGTTCGCCTTTATGACCCACACAGTACACATCAACAATGGTGGAGAGGACAACATACATTTTTATTTCAACATTTGTAATAATTGCACAAAATTAGTTGTTGTTGGGTTGGGGTTTTCTTTCTTGTTGGACCTGCTTTAAAATGGCCTTTTTGTTTACTTGGGCTATAATCAGCAGGATTTGATTTGATTTAATATTGTTTGTTTTCTGGTTAGACTTCGAGCCTGGTGAACATTTGGTGTGTTTTTTGTACATGTTTTTGTACAAGATCAGTTTAGAACCCGCCATTATGGCCATTGCCATTATCTAAGGCAACCCTGTTCCGAGTTCAGAGAAGATTCTTTGAAGCGATTTTGTTATTTTAAACTTCATATTAACCAGTCTTTATTAATGTTAGTGTTGATGGCCTATTGTCATCATGTATTTTGAGTTAGAAACTAGGACATTGTCATTCAGGAATTAACTCTTCTAGCGCCATGTATTTTTCTACGTTCTTGGTTGTCCGCTGCATCTCAACCGACAAGAGGGAAGTCACTATTTTTTCGAGAGCGCATGCATTGCTTTAACGGCAGAAACAGTAACAAAAGCTCTAAAAACAAATACATGGCAGGGTGCTTGGCAGTGAAAGTCTGCATTTGGTGGAAGTGTAGAGTGATGTCTTGGCGAAGCGGGGAGCTGGTGGACTATTCACGCTGACTCTGGGCATTGGCTATGCAGCCATCACAAGCAGCAGGCAGCCACTCACGGTTAAATGCGTTTCTCTGCAGGACTGTTAGCGATTGATAACCACCACAACAAAAGGCATGGACAAGCGAACAGAGTACATGTCCCGAGCTCTTCAGAATCAGCGTGGGTCTATTTACAGTTGTAGTTCGATTGCTAGGCTTGAGGTTTGTGTGGTTGTTTGTTTGTTGTTTGCTCGTTTGTGTCTTTACATTCTACACCCGTTCTCTTTCATTTTGTTTATTAGGGTGGTCACCCACTACTTATACTTATCCATGTATATACCCTCTATCACAACATCTGTATCCCTTTAAAAATTCTGATCGCTTCTCCGCCTTTTGGCTAAGACAGTGATTCAGGAACATAAATGTTTGTTTATATCCTGGTTGGTTTGTTCAGCCCGTCGTACATGGCGAAAGCCGATACGCGACGTTAAACTGAACTTCCTTCCATCTGTATCCCTATTAAAGTCTTTTTTGTTTGTGGCTCAAGCCACAAACCTATAACTCACTTTGTCGGTCGGTCTATCGGTCCAAAATTGTCGCACATTTTGACAAAATTGTCGCACTTCAAATCGAGGCTACACTTCTGGCCGCTCTTTAAAATTATGTATTTTAAAAGCGTACAAAATAATAAACATATGTAATACAGACACTACAACAGACACGACGAGTATGCGGTGCTTCTTTTGATGAGTATAAGTAGGATACATAGTTTTAAATGTTTTCCAAAAGATATAAAAAGTTACGAAATGGTGCAGAGATAACATTCTGGTTTACAGATTAAAATTATTGAAAAGCCAGGGGAGGTAACTCATGATTGGAGTGGTAAAAATAGACTGCGTGCCACAAACTGTTGCGATTTCGCGCTTGTTTCTGTTAAGATCTGTACAATTCTAAATGGCCCTTTGGCCCAGAGGGCGTTATACAGTTTACCAAAAGGAGTTTCGCTCACAGCAAAGGAAATAGATCCTTTTTTCTGCACTAAAAAGAAAAATCTTCAACCACTCTCAGTGGCCTCCACCCACCCCATCCAAAATAGCTTCTCTCTCCGGCATCTCCGCCAAGGAGGAATCGCCGTTTTGACGGTTTGATTTCTAGGTAACCAGAGCAAAGTTAGTGTTCCGATCCTTGAAAAGGCTGTCTTTCTGGTGATCTCGACGTGTTTCTTGCAAAAACTCATCCGTCAGGGTCCACCTTTAAAACATCTCCATCACAATGTATGCATATAAGCTTATGCCTGTCTGTCGTTTCCGGCTGCAGCACTATAGAGCCAATACGAATGACCCCCCCCCCCCCCCCCCCCCCCCACCCCCCCCACCCCCCACCCCCGCTAGTTTGAGAGCCGTAGCCTTCTTCTTCCTTCTTCCGATTGGGGATGTTTATCCTGCCCCACGCCCAAAGTCTTCGTTTAGACTGCTATTGGCGCACAGGATGCATGCTTTGTGAGTTCGTGTCATCCATTCCACCGGCACACAAGGCCTACTCGTACCGAATAGTGGAATGGGCTTTAAAGTGCGCGCGCAAGATCTTTGTGCATGCGTTCGCACACGGGACCTCGGTTTTTAGGTCTCATCCGAAAGACCGAAAGACTAAGCTGTACTATGATTTTCCAAAACTAGAAAATCTATATTATTTTTTGGTACAGCTCTCGTTTTTACTGTTGGCCCTCACCACTACAGGCTAATGTCAACCAATGAGAAAAGCCATTTGAGTAGCTAGGCCTGAAGGGCACCAAAAAATAGGCCTAGTCAGTTTACCAAAGGTTCCGTTTTTGAGGTCGAAGTACCCAAAACCACAATGAACGAGAAAAAGGCCTTTTCCCTAACTGGATGCAGACGACAATCCGCCATGTTTGCCCACACTATTTTACGCCGCTAGCTCGGGGCATCCAAAAGTCACACCGGCAATTGATCGAAACGAAACACTCACCGGCGAGCTGGGCGAACCAACCTCATCATAAATTGATGTTAAACAAAAGGTCTGGCCGAATTAATTCTTCATGATCTCATTAAGTGACACTGCCGCAGATAGATGGCGCTGGCAGGCTGTCCCCCTAGGGGGCGCTTTGCCCAAACTCCCGCTGGCGGACCCGTCAGTGCTGGAGAAAATGTCAGCAGCCTTAATAATTCAGCGTTAACGGGTTTCAGCCAATGGTTTACCCAAACAGAGTTAGTGGCCATATCTACTCTCTCTGTCTCTGTCTCTCTTTCTGTCTCTTTCTGTCTCTCTCTGTCTCTCTCTCTCTCTCTCTCTCTCTCTCTCTCTCTCTCTCTCTCTCTCTCTCTCTCTCTCTCTCTCTCTCTCTCTCTCTCTCTCTCTCTCTCTCTCTCTCTCTCTCTCTCTCTCTCAGTGCTCGATACCCCTTCTCCCCAAATCCCATATTGAAATGAACCTATGTGTTTAATCAATAAAAATGTCATGCCTTATCTCTCTCTCTCTCTCTCTCTCTCTCTCTCTCTCTCTCTCTCTCTCCCCCCCCCTCCCTCCCTCTCTCTAGGCTCACTCTCCTCCCCCTCTCTCTCTCTCTCTCCCCCCCTCTCTCTCTATCTCTCTCTCAGGGCCGGATCATAGACTTTTGAAGGGGGGGTGCTTGAAACTTTTTTTAGGCCGGGGTGCAGGGGCCGCCTAGGCCCCGGTGGGGTCCAGGGGCAAAGCCCTGGTGGGGGGTCCAGGTGGGGTCCAGGTGGGGTCCAGGGGCAAAGGCCTGGTGGGGGGTCCAGGTGGGGTCCAGGGGCAAAGCCCTGGTGGGGGGTCCAGGTGGGGTCCAGGGGCAAAGGCCTGGTGGGGGGTCCAGGTGGGGTCCAGGGGCAAAGCCCTGGTGGGGGGTCCAGGTGGGGTCCAGGGGCAAAGGCCTGGTAGGGGGTCCAGGGGCAAAGCCCTGGTGGGGGGTCCAGGTGGGGTCCAGGGGCAAAGGCCTGGTGGGGGGTCCAGGTGGGGTCCAGGGGCAAAGGCCTGGTGGGGTCCAGGTGGGGTCCAGGGGCAAAGCCCTGGTGGGGGGTCCAGGTGGGCGAAGCTCCCTGTCCGAAAGCGAGTTTTCAACATTTTAAAACTGTTTTGTGGCATCTCCTGTGAGCTTAGAACAGAACTTCTTAAGAGCGTTTTATCAGTTTTGCACCTTGCTTAGCTTGCAGTCATAACACACAAAAGACAATCAAACATTATCACCTTATTGCAAGAGCATCTCCTTCTCGTTTTTTTGCCAGCCGAGGGGGGGTGCTGCAGCACCCAAAGCACCACCCCCCCCCCTAGATCCGGCCCTCTCTCTCCTCTCTCTCTCTCTCTCTCTCTCTCTCTCTCTCTCTCTCTCTCTCTCTCTCTCTCTCTCTGGTAAACGGGACCGCTCAGGGAGTTGAGGCGTGGATGGCCAATACAGCTAAATCTGACTAATGTGCGTCCCCACTCTTAAAGGTGTGGGCAGAATGAGCCTGTGTCCACCCAGGCAGCTAGGTGCTCTTACATCCAGATCGCAGCAGGTGGCTTAATTAAACCCCATTCAACAATAGAATGCCCGATTCCTTCCCCACCTGCAGGGGGCACTCTCAAGGAAAAGAAAAAGCTCGGGAACTCCTCAGGGAACCCATGTTCGGCTCTCTTATAACGGGTATGCGTTCATGGCTGAACAACGCAACGTTTAAACAAAAGCCCCACCCCACCCCCCACACACACCCCACACACCCCACACCCCACACACACCCCACACCCAAAACAAAACCCACCCCACCCAATCCTCAACCCTCCTTTTCCAGATTTCTCCATGACGTGATTCTTCAATCAGGCAACCAGTACATCGTTTTTTACTCCTGTCTTTTTTTTTTAAAGACTTGCAACTATCTCCGTGGGAATCCCACTGATTAAACCGTGTTTTTTCTGCTGTCGTTAATTTTCTTCTCTTTACCTTTGTATTCTCTCGCTTAATGAAGTGGGTTAGAGAGAGAGAGAGAGAGAGAGAGAGAGAGAGAGAGAGAGAGAGAGAGAGAGAGCGCTTAACACTTGCATTAAGGTGCTGGGTCATTACTAACGACAATTAGTGTTTTATTTGCTCGTGTAACAGGGGGTGTCCTGTAAGAACAGCGAGCCTTGTTTACACGTTGAATTACCATCGAGGAGAACTAGCGGTCGGGCTTTGCATCGGCTCGGGTTCTTTTTCTGTCCCTCGGACAAGCTTTCGATCTCTCCTCCTCGTCTCTGGAGACATTTCGGTGGTGAATAGCAAGTACCTTTCCAGCTCAGCTTGCTGTTGCGTGTCTTCCTACCAGGGGGTCTTGCCGTGGTGGTGTAAATGTGTGTGTGTGTGTGTGTCACGGTATGTGTGTGTCACGGTGTGTGTGTGTGTGTGTGTGTGTGTGTGTGTGTGTGTGTGTGTGTGTGTGTGTGTGTGTGTGTGTGTGTGTGTGTGTGTGTGTGTCACGGTGTGTGTGTGTCACGGTGTGTGTGCGTGCGTGCGTGTGCGTGCGTGCGTGTGTGTATGTGTGTGTGTGTGTGAGAGAGAGAGAGAGAGAGAGAATGAGAGAGAGAGAGATTGAAATCTTTCTCTGTTGCACCCACGCTCAAGCAAGCGCGCGCACACGCACACTTTGCAGCACAAACACGCGATGGAATATTTGCGAAGCACGCGATGGAATATTTGCGTAACAAACAAAACAAAAAATGCTATTGTGCGTGCTGCTGTGTGCGACATCTTTTTTCCTCTTTAGTATTTGTCATCTTGTGCGAATGTGTCCAACCACACACTTGCAATACTTCAAGACAGTGACAATGTTCCATTTTGATTGAAATTGTTGGAAGGTAATAATACACTAGCGACCAAAAGTTAAGGCCCAGAAAGACAATCATCTCCGAAAACTCACGAACTCAATAAAACGCACCCAGCTCATAGCAAAACTGAATTTATTCTTTTAACATTAAGTTCATTTTAAACAAGAGGCAAAGCCTGCAAGGCTCACGTCTGATTTTTATTACTATAGCAGGCATGGGGATTCCCATGACAATTCCCATGCCTGTATAGAGAGAATACTGTTATGTAGACACTTGTGCATCTGAAAACAGAATTATTTTTTATTTTACTGTGTAAATTAAAATTATTTCTATGCACCCCTACCCCTTTCTTTAAAATTTAATTATATGTATGCGCATGTAACAAAGTGGAGCCCTATTTTTATTTTTGGCAAACAAGTAAAATTGAAAAGCATATTGACCAAGCTTTCAGAAAAAACATAGTGACCAATCCACACACACACACACACACCCCCGCCGGGGTAAGGGGGGTCTACGGACACCTGTAGTAGGCCTAGCCTTTGCCTGTGGGTCTAAGCCTCTTACTCTTAGAAAATTAATAATTGAAGTTGCGTGATCTGTTACTGTTTTAAACTGATTGTTCATGCGATCAAAACTTGTTCCACATCATCTACATTTCTGTAAGATATTTTATATTAGTCCTAATATTTTATTTTCGTTTCGTTAATTCCCCCCCCCCCCCCCCCCCTCTGCCACAAAGCAAAGGTCAAGGTCACAGCCAGCAAGCTCATCCATGTTTATCTTCCCCTGTACAGTCTTTGCACATGGTGATCAATCGTCTAGGCCTAACAAAGGATTCGTACGTCGAAGGCAGTGAAATCGACGAACCCTGGATTTTCCGTATATTTTTTTTCAAGACTGAAATGAATGTGGGCTAAATGTTAAGTACGTCGTCTTGATTATGAGGTAAGGCATGGACTCTAGGCCTAGGCCTTGTTGCCGGAAGTGCAGTAGGCTAAGTTATGCGCAGAGATGATGTGCAACTGAACACGAACAACCGTTACTCAAAGGCGCAAATAAAGCTAAACAACCGGGCCGTCAACGCACACACTCGGTACATCCATTTGTTACAGAAAATATAAGTTGACGACGTTAAATTTGTACACACCTGAAGTCTTGTGTTTCTTTTTAAAGAGCGTTTTTGTATATCTAATGGAGAGTCTTCTTTCCAGTATGTATCTCCTACTCGGTACAACACAACAGTTACAGTAATCTCTGCAACAAATGATTTTCTTTCTTTTGTTCCTTACCGATGTATCTGACTGCTTTGATCGCCATGACTTGAAGGCTCACGTCAAAATCAAGTATCCTGCTAACTTTAACCCTCTAACATCTTATGTTTTTTTGAGAAAATGACAACGTTAAAGTTTCAGTGGAGAGTGAGTCTTCTTTAGTTTGAAGAGTGTGACTGAGTCAAGGTTAAAGGTTGCACAACAGTAATCTCTGCAACAAATGATTATCTTTATTTTGTTCTTTATCAATGTATCTGACTGCTTTGATCGTCATGACTTGAAGGCTCACGTCAAAATCAAGTATCCTGCTAACTTTAACCCTCTAACGCCTTATATGTTTAGAGAAAATGACAACGTTAAGGTTTGAGTTAAGGTTAAAGGTCGGGGCCACGGACGCAACACACACACACACATATACACACACACATACATACACACAGACACACAACCGAACATGTACGATACTATAGACTCACTTTGTTTTAAAAAACGACGTGAGCCAAAAATCATTAATCAGAACGAGTTCAGTCAACAAAATGCCCCTTTCAACAACTTCCCCCTCCTCTTGAAAAGTCACACTCAGAATCAATGCACTTTGGAACAGTCAGTACACATTATTGAATTTGTTTTGCATGCCTGCCTCTCATGGTGACACATCACCACACAAAATTTGAAGCGATTCGGCTAAGCGGTTCGGGAGATATCCTTGGGACAGACAGGAAAACACACACAAAAAACCCACATTACTGACTGTTCCAAAGTGCATTGATTCTGAATGTGTGACTTTTCAAGAGGAGGGGGAAGTTGTTGAAAGGGGCATTTTGTTGACTGGACTCGTTCTGATTAATGATTTTTTGGAATGAACTTAATGTTAAAAGAATAAATTCAGTTTTGTTATGAGCTGGGTGCGTTTTATTGAGTTCGTTAGTTTTCGGAGATGATTGTCTTTCTGGGCCTTAACTTTTGGTCGCTAAGACAGGGCTTTTCATTTTCCACGCCTCTCCCTTCAGAAGAGTCGACTCTTCTTCTAGTGCCACGTAGTTTTTGACGTTCTTGGTTGACCGTTGCTTCTCAACCGACCAAAAGGGGTCGGGGGTAACTTTTTGTTTTGGAGTGTGCATGCGTTGCTTTAACGGAAGAAACAGTCCATTGAAGCACCACACAAACGAGTCATTTAAGATATAAAAATAGACACGCACGTGATACTCGGCAATGAATGTATTTGCATTTGAGTGTATAGAGTGATGTCTTGGGCGAATGCATTCCCTTCAATGTTGCAAGAGGGTTTTTTAAGGCTTAAGGGATACAATCAAGACAGCTTTGACTATAAAAATGATGTTTGAACGTGTGTATGTTTTATTTTGAGGTGAATCATACTCTCTCTCTCTCTCTCTCTCTCTCTCTCTCTCTCTCTCTCTCTCTCTCTCTCTCTCTCTCTCTCGCTCGCTCGCACACGCGCACGCACACACACACGCACACGCACGCACGCACGCACGCACACGCACGCACACAAACACACACACACACATACACACAGATGCACACACATGCACACACACACACACACACACACACACACACACACACACACACACTCACACACTCTTTTCCCCTCATTTTAATTCAATATTTGTTTATGTCTGTTTTGGTTTTGTTTAATTAATGTATTTATTTAAGTCTAATATCACCATTGTTGTGAACAGACTTTAAATTAAATCAATCAAATCAAATACACACGCACACGCACACACACGCACACACACACACACACGCGCGCGCACACGCACACACACACACACACACACACACACACACACACACACACACACTGGCCTACAGTACCTACCCTTACGGCCGCGGTACCTCAGCTCTATTAATTACCGGTGCCTACAAAAAAAGCGATCCAGCACTCAGCCATTGTCGATAGTAATGATGAAGTGATTGATACACATCGAGCCCGAGCGTAGAGATCGAATTCTACAGGGACCACTCGCTGTAAATGAAAGTAAAGGGGCCGACCCACACGTCCAACTCAAGCCGTACCACTATCCAATCTGATAGGGCATTTGCCGCGTGCCGGCGACCTTGAATTTCACCGAGTTGAATTTAGAGAGTTGAGTTAGAAAGGTCAGCGTAACTCGGGCAGAACGAGTGCGGGCAAATTAGTAGTCTATTAAATAGAACGAACACTCGTGGTAAATGCCCTATTTGTGACGACATGTGTGAGGCATGACTCTGATGAAATACTACTGACTACATAAATCTGATGAAATCTTAGTCGTTTCGTTCACAATATTAAGAGATCCCCAAACACGAATCTGATGAAATATATATTTATTATTATTTATTTCATCAAATTCGTGCACTTAAATCTACGTGAATACAGTGAAAAAGGAAACTAGCAAGATTTCATTAGATGCGTTTAACCAGTAGACTAGTATTTTCATGAATTAAAGTTCGTTTAACGTCCTCCGGCCTGGAACAGGCACATATGGGACATTAAGAACCATAAAGATAGTGGGACGATCCTGGAGGTACTGCGATACCAGGAAAGTCCCGAAGTGGTTTTTTTAATAATCAAGATAGTTATGATTTATTATAAAGATCAGGCAAGAGTAGTATTTTCATCAGAATCATGCCTGACAGATGTCGTCACCGTTGGATAGTCGTACGACTGCTGTTGGACGCGTGCATCGGCCCCCTTAAAGGTGGACCCTGATGGATGAGTTTTTTGCAAGAAACACGTCGAGATCACCAGAAAGACAGCCTTTTCAAGGATCGGAACACTCACTTTGCTCTGGTTTCTTATAAGTTAAACCGTCAAAACGGCGATTCCTCCTTGGCGGAGATGCTGGAGAGAGTAGCCATTTCGGATGGGGTGGGTGGAGGTCACTCATTGTGGTTGAAGCGTTTTCTTTTTTTGTAATGCTGTATAATAATAAAAAAAAGGGGGGGGGGAGCTATTTCCTTTGTTGTGAGCGAAACTTTAGATAAACTGAATAAAATTTAAAAAAAAAATTAAAAGGCTTGTGTTGCGAAAAGTTCGTGCAAACGATTTGGTCTAAACGCAGGCGGTCATTAGAAAAGAGACGGCACACGCCTTCTCTTTGGGTGAAAGAATTTGACTTCCAGCATCTCCGCCAAGGAGGAATCGCCGATTTGACGGTTTGATTTCTAGGAAACCAGAGCAAAGTGAGTGTTGCAATCTCTTTAAAGGGTGTTTTCCTGGTGATCTGGACATGTTTCTTACAAAAACGCATCCGTCAGGGTACCCCTTTAAACCCCCACTCTGCCCCTCATTACCAGACAGGGGTGATGGCCGCCCCTTCACCTGCCACCCACTGATCGGTAATCAACACGCCTGAATAATTCTGTAAATAAATCAACGCCAGACTGGTGTTTCCGACCACGGCATCCAGATAGTAAAAATAATAATAATAATAATATTCAACACCTCTCAGTTAAACTGGAGATCTTTGCGCTTTACAAATGATTCAAATAAGATACATAAATAAGCGTCGCTATAGTAGTACATGAAAACTACAATAAATACTAGCATTGATACAGTACATCCGTTGGAATAAACACTACATATATAATACATGAATACTACAATAAATACTAGCATTAATACAGTACATCCGTTGGAATAAACACTACATATATGGCTTGTACCCACGTGTCGTCATATCCGGCCACAAGGAGCGCTCCATAGTATGGGAGACCGCCATCTTAGTCAGTAACTTTGTTTGAAAAATGCCCGATCGATGCTGTTTACACGTTTAAATTCTGATCGCTTCTCGGCCTTTTGGCTAAGACAGTGATTCAGGAACATAAATTGTTGTTTATACCCTGGTTGGTTTGTTCAGCCCGTCGTACATGGCGAAAGCCGATACGCGACGTTAAACTGAACTTCCATCCTGTTTACACACAAATCTGACTAAGATGGCGACACTTTCGTTGGAAGGGTCGAGATGCGCACGCAGGTGGGCGGGAGCCATAATACATGAATACTACAATAAATACTAACATTGATACAGTACATCCGTTGGAATAAACACTACATATATAATACATGAATACTACAATAAATACTAGCATTGATACAGTACATCCGTTGACATAAACACTACATATATAATACATGAATACGACAATAAATACTAGCATTAATACAGTACATCCGTTGGCATAAAACACATATATTACAATATATAATACAGTATCCGTTGGCATAAACACTACATATATAATACATGAATACGACAATAAATACTAGCATTAATACAGTACATCCGTAGGCATAAACACAGATTACATAAACATCAAGTATAGGCAATAATATATCTTCAATCACACGCAGACAAACAAGGATCAACACATTAGTACATTAATATGAATGAAAGAACGAATTTAAACATCAAAATCTAATCTTTCCTTCACACAAAAATAGGCACTGACGCGTGCGCGCGCACCGCCACCACCCCCACCCCCCCACCCCCCACACACACACCAACACCAGCACCAGCACCACCATCAACAACAACACATCTACAAAAGCACGCGTGCAGACAAACGAGCATCAACACAATAGTACATTAACAGGCAAATGTTAAGATCAGCTCCCTCCAGCTGTTCCCGCGTGTCTCAGCTTAACGAAAAGTTGCAGTTGAAGCACCCCCCACCAAATATTCTCCAGGGTACATCCCCTAACAAAGTTGCAGTTGAAGCACCCCCCACCAAATATTCTCCAGGGTACATCCCCTAACAAAGTTGCAGTTGAAGCACCCCCCACCAAATATTCACCAGGGTACATCCCCCAGCAAAATTGCAGTTGAAGCACCACCCACCAAATATTCTCCAGGGTACATCCATTAACAAAGTTGCAGTTGAAGCACCCCCCACCAAATATTCTCCAGGGTACATCCCCTAACAAAATTGCAGTTGAAGCACCCCCCACCAAATATTCTCCAGGGTACATCCCCTAACAAAATTGCAGTTGAAGCACCCCCCACCAAATATTCTCCAGGGTACATCCCCTAACAAAGTTGCAGTTGAAGCACCCCCCACCAAATATTCTCCAGGGTACATCCCCTAACAAAGTTGCAGTTGAAGCACCACCCACCAAATATTCTCCAGGGTACACCCCCTAACAAAGTTGCAGTTGAAGCACCCCCCACCAAATATTCTCCAGGGTACATCCCCTAACAAAGTTGAAGTTGAAGCACCCCCCCCCCCAAAAAAAAAAAATTCTCCAGGGTACATGCATCCCCTGGCAAAGTTGCAGTTGAAGCCCCCCCCCCCCCCCCCCCCCCCCCCCCCCCCACCCCCCCCCCCCCCCCCCCCCCCCCCCCCCCCCCCCCCCCCCCCCCCCCCCCCCCCCACCCCACCAAATTTTCTCATTGAAAATGTTCACTAAGAAGCACCTTTCTGTCCTCGCTCTGGAAAGGGATAGGGTTAGTACAGTATCAGGTTGGAGTTAGTTTCATAAATAAAAACCCTGAGAGAATCACACGTTGAGATTGAAAGCCATAGTCATGAGAGGGGTACCGAGGGACGCTCAACCTGATTTGTGTCCACAAAATTACTCTTATTCTTTCGAGGACTGGTCTGGCCTCGACAAACAGCTTTAATCGACTGTTTGTTTGACCGTGCATAGTACGGGATGTTATCCGGTGATATTCTTATTCTTCACTAAACGTTTCTATGAAAACCCGTTCATTTTTAACAGTCGTTCTCAGACACACAAACAGCCAAACCTAAAGACCCGTATGGCTTGTACCCACGTGTCGTCATATCCGGCCACAAGGAGCGTGCCATATTATGGGAGACCGCCATCTTAGTCAGTAACTTTGTTTAAAAAATGCCAGATCGATGCTGTTTACACACAAATCTGACTAAGATGGCGACACTTCCGTTGGATGGGTCGAGATGCGCACGCAGGTGGGGGGGGGGGGGGGGGGGGGGAGCCATAGCTGACGCATATGGAAAGATAGACGCAAGGCTCAACGGGCTATTGGTTGGTAGAACCATAGCAATACACACTTTGTGGGTGCCAGTTCAGAAGCACATTTTGCCTTGCTTCAGAGACTTATTGATAGCAAAACCCGAAGCGCTTCGTCAAGTCACGAAAGTGTCATCTGCTTGAGGGTGTTGAACAAAAAGCTGAAACTTTGTATCTTTAACCCTTTCACCGCCAGCCATATTTCAGCCCAAAATGTCCATTAAATTTACCTGGGTAGAGAACAAAGTCCATCTGCAGTATTGGGGATTCTTCTGTGACATATCTAAAATAAGGTCTATCCTTACTTCCCAAGACTAGGACAATAGGGTTTTGGGATAATAGACCCCAATTTGTTGCCTTTTAGTGGCATTGGTGTTAACTGTGGTGCTAAAATGCGACTTTGGCGGTGAAAGGGTTAAAAAAAAAATCATTTATTTTTAATCACGAGATGTGCACTTGACTGTTAGAACAAGTCCCTTTGAATGAGAAAATACTGTTATTAGTGTAAATAAGTGCGTGGAAATTAATGTTATTAGAGTGTGGATTGAAATTGTATATTACGTTCAAAACTCCACTTGGATAATGATGGAGAGAAAGCCTTGGAAATGTATATGATGATATAATCTGAAAATTAATAATGCACTCAATAGTTCACTTGCGACCGGTAGAATTACAAAAAATGCGATAATTATATTTAGGTCCAGTGGTGTGGTTGATAAATTGATGTAATATACCCCTTTCCTAAGATGATTTGGTTCGAGAAGCTATCAGTCGGTACTGATATTGATGAAAAGCTATGCTTGCTTCTTAAAAACAAATCAAAAACTACAAGTAAAATGAAAGCTGACATCCAGTCGAAACAGTTTGGGTTTACAGGGCCGGACCTACGGGGTGGGGTGGGGGTGGGGGGGCCACCAAAGTGGGGGAAGTAGAGGAGCCAATTATCTATTGATTGCCCGTGGCTGCAGCAACCACGCCTTTGAAGAACGTGGTATTATCAGAGAACCTGTAGCACGAACGACAGGGGAAACTACGAAATAACTACATTTTTCCTCTACACACCTGAGACTTTATTTTACGCCAGGTAAAATTCTAACAGCAAAACGTTCTGTGCAGAGTAAAGTAGGCTTAGCGTGTTTCATGGAGGAAATGTGAATGCTCTACACCCCCCCCCCCCCCCCCCCCCCCCCCCCCCCCCGCCCCCCCCCCGCCCCCCCCCCCCCCCCCCCCCCCCCCCCCCCCCCCCCCCCCCCCCCCCCCCCCCGCCCCCCCCCCCCCCCCCCCCCCCCCCCCCGCGTAGAATTTCTCTCTGGAAGAATTTTAGGGGTGAGGTTTCCTGTCTCGCTCAAGTTTGCAGGGCCGGACCTGGGGCGGGGGGCTTAAGGAGCTGCAGTCCGCATCCTTTTTCCTTTTTTTAAAATAGTTAATTCATGTCGCCGAGCGGCAGCTAAATTTCCTCACGGGCTATACCTAGCACTCATTAGCACCACCAGTTGATAGGTACTTAATGGTTCAAACATGTTTCAATAGGGGTATGAACAGTAATGGCATTAGTCCTTTATTTCATGCCCAGATTGCACTATTTTGCTTATCGGATTTAACACGTTTCAGGGGGAGCATGCCCCCGGACCCCCCTAGGGGTGGTTATTCGCACCTTCGATGAATTAGCCCCCACCCCTTAAAAACTTAGGTCCGGCCCTGGTTTGATCATATCAAATTTAGTTGACCTTTTAATAAAACAGGAAGAGTAAAGATCAGTTTCAAACTGTTGGGAAAAGTCCTTTCTCCGGTAGACTGTCAGTCTGTCTCAGCCTGTCAGTGTCTCTGTCTCTATCTCTCTCATTATTTATTCCAGGAGGAGGGGGTGGGGGTGGGGGACATAATTAGAGAGTGGGGCTAGCCTATCATATTAGACAATTCTGAACGACGACGACCTTTTCAATCGAGCTGTTTCAGAGCCACGGTTTTCACTCCCCGCTACAATCAGCCACCAGCAGGGGAAGACGGGGTAAAAAGCGCATGGGCGGGTAAGAAGCCCACCCCAATTATCTCATGAAATGAAGCAAATTTCAGTCTCATTTTGCCCATGAGCCGAGCGTTAATGTCTAGCATTCGTCTCAGGGGCAAATTTGACTGAAATTTTCTTTATTTCATGAGATAATTGGGGTGGGCTTCTTACCCGCCCATGCGCTTTTTACCCCGTCTTCCCCTAGCTAGCGCCGTACCAGGGCGTGCCAGCTATTTTTAAAAGGGAAAAAAAAGGGCTATATAGCACTGATTTCTGCCCACATTGGGCTCAATTCACAGCACGCGTCAATCGATCCCCGGGCTGTGGGGCCCAGATGGGCTCCTGCACGGCTCTTTAGAGCGTTTAATCATCGCCCATTGTCCCCATCAACATTTCACAGACATCCGGGCAACGATGAGGGGGGATCACTCCCCGGTCATTTTGATTGGCGCTTCTGTTTTTTAAAATGTTTTTAAATTGTATTCTCTCTCTCTCTCTCTCTCTCTCTCTCTCTCTCTCTCTCTCTCTCTCTCTCTCTCTCTCTCTCTCTCTCTCTCTCTCTCTCTCTCTCTCTCTCTCTCTCTTTTAAACGACAAGTATGAAAAATGGCTAATCTATGTCAATACTTTTACCGTTGTAAAATAAAGGTTCATTATCTCTCTCTCTCTCTCTCTCTCTCTCTCTCTCTCTCTCTCTCTCTCTCTCTCTCTCTCTCTCTCTCTCTCTCTCTCTCTCTCTCTCTCTCTCTCTCTCTCTCTCTCTCTCTCTCTCTCTCTCTCTCTCTCTCTCTCTCTCTCTCTCGTGCCAGGAGTCTTCTCTTCCCTTTTCTCGTAGGGCCAAGTGATCTGAACACGTTAATATTGACTTTTGCCGGGTTTGGTTGGGGTTTTTTTTAGGGGAAAGGAAAATACCAGCTTCCTATTCTTTTCTTATTCTTTTTTTAATTGTAGTATGGGACACTTCATGTAGAAATAATTAGACTGGAGAAAGGTTGAGATCAGGTGGGGAGGATGAAAGGAAGGTATTTTCTTTTTTTAAATGACAACGTCATCATGGACGATTAACTGAAATAAAGGACCATTTTCTTCGTCTTGTCATGGAAATGCAGAGTTTGCCTTTTCCAATGAACCCATCGAACGGCAGGGCACCAAAGATGAAACGGTTATTAAAAAGAACATGAGGGTTACGCACATCTGTTTCGTATTGGAAAAAGTGAAGTTTAAACCTAGGGGAAGACGGGGTAAAAAGCGCATGGGCGGGTAAGAAGCCCACCCCCATTATCTCATGAAATGAAGCAACTTTCAGTCTCATTTTGCCCATGAGACGAGCGTTAATGTCTAGCATTCGTCTCATGGGCAAATTTGACTGAAATTTTCTTTATTTCATGAGATAATTGGGGTGGGCTTCTTACCCACCCATGCGCTTTTTACCCCGTCTTCCCCTACTTTTTTTCATTTATGCTCACGTCGGTGGTATTATAGCAAGCATACGTTACATGTATTCAAGTAGTTTCCTTTCAACCACTCGTTTATTCATGTGCTACGTGGTGACAGCCCTGACATGGCCTTTGTTGTCGACGGGACTATAATTTTAATCTTAATCTTAATCTTATTCATGTGTTCGCAACTTCTCGTTCACTCGATCATCTTATTTGAAAACATGGTAGGTTTCCCCCCCCCCCCCAATTTATTATTACGATTGTTTTCGTGAATGTTGTGTTGTTGTTGTTGTTGTTCTTGTTCATGGTGATGCTGATGTTGTTAATCTGCTGTAGATTAATCTGTTGTGACAACAACAAAAATGGATTCGCGTCATGTGTGATTCGGGCTTGTCACGATTATTATATAACTCCTAATTACGAGATTATCTTATGGGAATGAAGAATAATAATATAAAAAAATGTCTGCACTAAAGTGCAGATGATGTTTGGCACAAACCGAAATTGTTAATAGAAAACCCACAAGGCTAAGTGTATTTATAAGCAAGTAAATCATGCCACTCTCAAACATAAAATACCAGTATCTGATCTTTAATACAAAGAGAGAGAGAGAGAGAGAGAGAGAGAGAGAGAGAGAGAGAGAGAGAGAGAGAGAGAGAGAGAGAGAGAGAGAGAGAGAGAGAGAGGAGTTCTATTAACCCTTTCGCCGCCAAAGTCGCATTTTAGCACCACAGTGATTTAACACCTATGTCACTAAAAGGCATCAAATTGGGGTCTATTATCCAAAGACTCTATTGTCTTAGTTTTGGGAAGTAAGGATGTTTATATAATTATGCCACAGAAGAATCCCCAAAACTGCAGATGGATTGTGTTCTCTACCCAGGTAAATTTGATGGAATTTTTTGGCTGAACTATGGCTGGCGGTGAAAGGGTTAACCAAGATTCACGCTTGCCAAAAGAAGCGCCGACTGAGAAAAGAATATCATTGCCATGTTATGTATAAATAAAACACGACACGACACGAGGTTGTTTTTTCTGCGCCGTAATTATAATACGTATAAACTGCTTCCATCAAAGTTCGTCTGAGCAATTCCACGATGGCATCTGCTGGCAAATCGAGCACCGACTTTAACCCTTTCACCGCCAAAGTCGCATTTTAGCACCACAGTGAATTAGCACCTATGTCACTAAAAGGCATCAAATTGGGGTCTATTACCCAAAGACCCTATTGTCTTAGTTTTGGGAAGTAAGGATAGACCTTATTTTATATGTCACAGAAGAATCCCCAATACTGCAGATGGATTTTGCTCTCTACCCAGGTAAATTAAATGGACATTTTTGGCTGAAATATGGCTGGCGGTGAAAGAGTTAAAGGCCATTGTTGGAGCCTGTGCCTACCTGCAGCCCTGTGTGCACTGTTGTCTGGAACCGTTGAAGAGGACTTGATGGTCGCCAAAGACATTAAAGAACCCGTGATGGAGAGAAAGGCCGTTCAGCCTCCCTCAGTCTCCAGTCAAGTATGGGGCTTGTTGTTTTGTTGTTGTTCATTTGACAGGGTGAAGTTGTGTGAGTGAAAGGTGTGTGTGTGTGTGTGTGTGTGTGTGTGTGTGTGTGTGTGTGTGTGTGTGTGTGTGTGTGTGTGTTGCGAGGATGACATTGATTGGTTTGGACTTTTTCATAAGACATTATGGGTAGTATTTTCAAAGTCAACAGTCTTTCATTATTATTATTTTTTTTATATTTTTTTTAAAGTTATTATTAATCAGCGCGTAGTTAGCAAAACAAACACAATGTTCGGCTGATATGAGAACGTCAAGAAAAATGAGGGAGGGGGGACTTAATCTCTGGGTTCTGATTAGATGAGTAGAAATTGTGTTTTTCATGAAAACTTGTATACCCATGTTCAGTAGGCTAATGAGAGACTTAGTGCGATTTCTCTCACACTAGAGGGCATGACGCTCGTGTGGGGCTAATCCTCTCTATATTATTAGTTGGGGATAAAGAAAGAGAGAGAGACAGTGAGTGGTCCTACCATCACTCTCTCTCTCACTACGCCCAAGTAAGAAAATCGCGTGATACGCCCCTAGTGCATTGACTGCCCTCTGGCGTGAAAAATATCGCCATAGGTTGACCATTGTCGGAGAGGGGGTAGAGAAAAACAAAGGAAAGAGCAGACGGGGGAGGGGGAGGGGGGGGGGAGCTACAAAGGGGGAATAAGTAAGCTGTTGTATTATTGCATCTATCAGGCAAATTAGAGAAAGTTGTATCAATTCACCGTCCTAATTACTACAACTAAGGCTCGAATCCTGATAATATGGTGATAATGTTGCTCATCTTATACGTAAATTGATGCTATGATGTTCATAAATTGATGTGTGAATTCATTATGTTAACAAAATATGGCCGTTCGCTAAATCGAAAATAAAGTTTTGTTCTTCAAAATACGTAAATAAGTAATATATGTTCGAAAGAAACAAAGGAGAGAGCAATGGGGGGGGGGGGGGGGGGGGGGGGGGGGTAACGAATGTTAGAAATAACTCGGAGAAAACATTAACTTCCCTTTTTTTTGGTACCGGGTACACTTCTTTTTTTTGCCCCTGTTGATTTTTTTTCTGTCCGCCTTTGACTTTCCAATATACAACATATATATATTTCAAATTTGAAAGATCGAATCAGCATACTCACTTTGTCAGTGGAATAAACTAATAATATTCATAGCATACAGGCCCATGCAACATGAACTGTGTTCTGTTAGGTTATTTAACCTGGCCCTATATCGTTGAATTTATCAGGGTGATGTTTCTCTAGATAACGGCCGCCGCGCGAATAACGCTTATGGCAAACGGGGACTAAGAAACACTTTAGAAAACGTTTGCGGAAGAATATTGTCTGATTGGTCCAATTTTTTTTTAAAACAAACGTTAATCAACAACAAGAAACGTATTCACCCCCTACTAGTTCCGGATAGTTCGCCGCTTGCTCGGTGTTCGGCAAGAACAAAACGCCACGCGAAGATCGTCAAACGAAATTGTTTCTTAGACCGTTTGTGCCGATTTGAGCGAGCGCAACGTAACGTTAGCCCTTGTGAAACGGCCCCTGGTAGCCTAAAGGCCTTGTCCGACGATTCAACCGCTCGCTCTTTCGCAAGAGTGTTCACCCATCCTCACAACCTGACAGAGCTACCAGGTTTCCAGAGGAAGCATCATCGGACAAGGCCTTTACTTTTAGAGTAGGCCCTACCTCTAACAGACCATGAATCAATATAAATTCATATTGCGTGTTCGCGCACGTGTCCACACGCGCGCGCGTGTGTATGTGTGATTGCGCTCGCGCGTGTGCGTGCGTACGTGTTCAGGAAAACCAGCTCCATTCCACTACTGCCACCACCACCCCACACACTATTATTTTTAATTTTTTTACGATGGCTTGGAGTCAAAACGGACTATCTTTTGATAGTCCATTGACGTATTATTGAACATATTGTAAAAACTAATTACTTGTTTCAAAAAAAGACAGCAGAAACATAAAAAGCATAATCCCCATTTTACATTATTTGCTGTCGTTTTTAATACAAGTTCTTAGTTTTTGAAATAACATCAATAATAAGTCAATGGACTATCAAAAGATAGTCCGTTTTGACTCTAAGTCATCGTTAAATATAATAATAATAATAATAATAATAATAGGCCTACACAACGTTACCCAAAGTCTCAACCCACACGTGACCTGCCATCGATTGGGTGTCATTGCACTCCATCCAGCCAAGAAACTGCATGCTTTTTGCTCCCTGCTAATTAAACATTGCATCTTTCATCACTTCTTTTTTTTAATCATTATTAACCCTTTCCCTTGCATGATTCACTAAGACGATTAAGGGACCAAAAGGGTTAAGGCCGTGAATAAGAAGAATTGACTCTCCCTCACCCCCACCCCCCTCCTGTTCACCACAAGTTTCAGTGGACCAGCTAAACAACTCCCGGCTACAAGACACCTAACGTTAGGGGGCATATGGAGACAAACTCGGTCACGTGCGCCATTCACGAGCTTCACCCTCTTCTCTCCAATCGGCACACCGTTGGCCACGTGCGGAGGACTTCCCGGCGCATGCGTAGTTACGGTACTGTCGCGCGCCTCCCATCTGTTAGGACCAGCATGTATTGCGGGTAATGTTTGTCTGCAGACGGGACTTTTGACAATAATAATACTGAGTTGTGGATGGAAGGACTGTATTTGCTTTTCGCGTTGGATAACAAACATTTGTTAAAAACAAAAAACAAACCGGGATTAGGTGTGGAAGAATTAAAAGTAAAGGAGACGAGTCATATTACAGCAGTCACTGTTAAATCTGATATTATGGAATACATTGCGAGAGGGTGTGGAAGGGGTACATAGCCTACTTCTTAATATCAATTTGTAGTTTAATACATAGGCATGATGCTGGAGCGTGCGTCCAGGAGAGAGAGGGAATTGGGGCGGGAGTAGACAGACAGACAGACAGACAGAGAGAGAGAGAGAGTGAGAGACAGAGAGGCACAGAGAGAAACGTTTTTTTAAGTAACAAACAAAAAGACAGGAAAAGAAAGACAAATATTTCGAAAGTGGCATCACAATATTATGTTGTCATTGGTGAGAGAGAAAGACATTACTTGAAAAAGATAATGATAATAAAATATGCATAAAAAAACATTTGTGCAAATATGACAGCATGCAAACGAAAAGAGGGAGTTTAATATATGAATGGAATATTCTTTGCTCAACTCTTTTCTTCTTTTTTGTTTTGTTTTCGTTTAGGCCTATTTTGTCTTTAAAACTCCGTGCCTAACTTTTTGGAGTAAGATATTTCACAAGAAACAAGCAAACAGTTTTATGGTTTTATTCTCCTCCGTTCCACATAAAGTAGGAGAGTACAGTACAGGGGGGGGGGGGTGTTTCACAGCTCATAGCTGTTCGCGCAAGTCGGCAAAAACGGTCCTAAGAGACACCTTCGTTTGCCGATAGTTTGGCCAACGTTTTCCTCCTCTTCCAAACCAACCACGCGGATAACTATCACGTGACGCGGCAAACTATTAGATGAATCGGGGTAGGAAACTCTTCGTTAGGTAGCTCCCCTCCACCAAGATTGCTTACGGTACCCATCACCAAAACTTCTTTCGAGGCAACGATTTGTGAATGAATGAATGAAAAATGGTGCTTTACGTCCTCTCGGTCTGGAACAGACACATATAGGACATTTGTAAATACAAAGATGGTGGGAACAATACTGGAGGCAATGCCCGGAGGCAGTGCAACTCCAGTAAAGTCCCGATTTGTTTAGCAATACAGATAGGTGTAGCGGTAACCACGCCTCGGTTAAACCTCATCGGCTATGGTACCGCCACAATTGCATAGTGGCAACAATTTGTTCTATGTTACGTGTTGTTTGTGTGTGACATTGTTCAAGATTAGAAAGCTATGCCATTCTTGAATAAATGTTGATTTGTTTGTGCACCATTCTCTCTACCAGTGTTGCTGTGTGGGTGAGGGCTTTCTTCTTGCTCATCATTCAGAAAACTATTAGCTTTGATTTATGCAAAACTATCTGTATTGCTAAACAAAATTCGGGACTTTACTGCTGTTGCACTGCCTCCGGGCATTGCCTCCAGTATCGTTCCCACCATCTTTACATCTACTAATGTCCCATATGTGTCTGTTCCAGACCGGAGGACGTTAAACAGATTTACTACTACTTCTTGCTCATCTCTTTTTTTTTAGGATGAAGTTTTGGTTTGCTTCCCTTTGACTCTTTAATAATAATAATAATAATAGTGAATCATTTATATAGCGCATTCCTCCACCAATGTGGAGCTCTATGCGCTTAACAACAACAAAAATTAAGAAGCAACAAATTCAACAACACGAAATAATCGCTCACGCACATGCAAATAGGCATACACATACACACCCCACCCACACATACACGCACGTACCGGCACATACACACACACACACACACACACACACACACACGCAGTAGTGCTGGGTGATGGGTACCCCAATCAATCTAGGTGGAGGGGAGCTAACTAACGAAGAGTTTCTTACCCTTGTCCATTTCTATTATCTCCTCTTCTAGCCTCACTATTTCAATATTAGATGAATCATTGGAAATATACAACTTTTTTCCCTTACTTCTGGCCTTTATTAAATCTCGTGAGAATACGACTTTTTAAAAAAAATTCAAAATGGCAGCACAAGTCAATAACTTGACAGAGACAAATATTCTCCATTCAATCGCGAAAATATACGGAATGATTTTAGCAAATTAAGCAAACACAAGTGTTTTTGAGTGCTCTTTCAAAATGTTTTTCATCATGTCATCTGGCATAATATAGTGCAAAATTAATTTTCTGCACAAAAATAGACATAAATGAAATTGAAAACTATGTACAGTCTTAAATAGAGGTATGATTTATCTCCCTTTCGATAGCAACTCTTTTCTATTTCTCAAGAGTTCAGAGTAAGCTTTAGAGTTATCCGAATGTAGCCGATGTTTAACAAAGTTATTAATTTTGGTGTTTCTTAGACCCCTTTTGGCGCAAACGTAATTCGCGCGGCGAGCGACTTCTAATGAAACTCCACTCTGAAGAACTGTGGGTGAGGAAATGGGACAGAGGACATGTCTGCCGCTCGACGACACCTTGTGTTTCTCTATTTTCGTGCATAAAGCAAAAAACAAAAAAAACAAAAAAATGGAAATGGGACAGAGGACATGTCTGCCGCTCGACGACACCTTGTGTTTCTCTATTTTCGTGCATAAAAAACAACAACAACAAAACAAAAAAAAGATCGCCACTAGAAAAAATACCAAATATTTTCACCTAACTTTCTTTTCGATTTTGTGTTCATAAAAGCTATAAGGTTCGATGATAACGTCGACGACGACGAGGAGGAGGAGGAGGACGAGGACGAAGAGGAGGAGGAGGATAAATAAAAACCCATTCATTGACTAACTCAAAGGACACCCATGACTGCTACCGTACTGTTGAACCCCCATTCCCACCCACCCACACCTACCCCTCGTCACCCACCCCAGCACCCCTACCGTGTCCATCACTCGGAAAATAGCGACCATTGTTTTTCTCCCCCCCCCCCCCCATACACCTCCCCCCTCCCCCATCCACCGTCCCAAAAATAAATGGCGATGGCGATTTAATCATCGTCTGCTCACCCTCATCAACATGGCGGACAGAAAGGGGACACCACCCTCTAGCATCTGTCGCCCAGCCAGGGGACTTAATCTGGACTAAACGGGGATGACGAGGGACCATATCAAATATGGTGGGGACTGGGGAGGGAGGTGATGGTGGTAGGTGGAGGGTTGAAGTAGTTTAGATTTGTTGTGCAGTTAGCATTAGCAGAGGTGTAAAGGGGGTTAATTTTGTATGGAGACACGACTGAAACATACAATTTTGTGGTTGATTGAGGGTGGGGTGGGGTGGGGTGAAGATGAGTTTGATCTCTCTCTCTCTCTCTCTCTCTCTCTCTCTCTCTCTCTCTCTCTCTCTCTCTCTCTCTCTCTCTCTCTCTGGTTTAAACGATTTATTATTCAATTACATTCAAATAGACATAAAACACAACAGACTGAAGCAACAACAAGCGAAGCTTATAGCGTGCTCAGTTAGAAAATGTACACAGCAATATTGGCAGAATTAAACGTGGAAAACAAATGTACGAAAAAGAACAAAAAATAATGAAAATGAAATACTGGGTGGATGCAAAGTTGAATCAACACAGCTATACATTATTTTTTTATCATTAGGAAAAGATGCAATACACAAACATGAACATAAATAATATTACGCACATCACAAAGAGAGAGAGAGAGAGAGAGAGAGAGAGAGAGAGAGAGAGAGAGAGAGAGAGGGGGGGGGAAGAGTGAGAGAGACCGACCCAAATTTTGCCATTCACAAGTCCCAGCCCTGTGCCGTTGATATACATGCATAAGTATACACATCGCACAAGCTTATATATTGCACATGTTTTTTATTTATTATATTACAATCTAAATTATCTTGTTAACTTATAATCTGTTGCTGGTAGCAATAAATTGCTGAACAGATTTAAAAATAGCTACATTTTGTGCATTTGTTAGACTGTGGTCTCCAAATAGAAGCGTATGGGTATTAATTTTGTTAACATTTAGAGTTAGTATTGTGTTTATTCTCACGTGATGAAAGTTTGTACAGTGTAACAAATAGTGTTCTGCATTTTCTATGGAGTAACCGCACGTGCATTTTGGGTCAGCTAGTAGATGCCTTGTGTACAGATCGTGATTAATATTGCTTATTCCTAGACGTAATCTGCAGTGGTTAACTTGGTCTTGTCTGGAACCAGTGTAGTAGTAAGAAGGCACACTAACATCAGACAGAGAAATAAATCGTTTAAATTGGCTGATTGAGTCAGTTACTTTAATGTCATCTGGGAGGTCATTCCACAAATGGGTTGTGCTTGGAAGAAATGAGTGTCTATGTAGTTCAGTTCTTGATCGTGGAACTACTCTGTCTAGAGGCCGGCGTCTATGGTACGGATTTTGATCAGACGTTAGTGGTGGAAGGAGATCGGATAAATAATTAGGACATGCATTATTTACCATTTTGTGAAACTGGATTAATTTGTGTCTTTTACGTCTTTCCTTTAATGGACAAAGGCCTGATTCTTCATATAATTTCTGGTGACTGGTTCCCTTCACACCTCCAATAATAATACGAATGGCTTCTAAATGCAGTGTTTCAAGAATGTTTGATTGCTTGTCTGTACAATTGTCCCAAACGATATCTACATAATCAAAATGAGGCAGAATGAAGGATTTGTACATTGTTTCTAGGGACTTGCGGGATAATCTGTATTTGTAATGTCTGAGGCATGCTATTAACATATTCACTTTATTGGCTATGAACTGTATATGTTCATCCCATCTACAATTATCCTGTAGAATTACACCTAGATGTTTATGTGATTTTGATGGTTCTAAAATGTGTATTCCAAATGTTAGGGGTGCAATATGAGTATGATCACGTGTTGAATTGAGTAGTTCTGTCTTAATTTCGTTAAATGTGGTTTTCCAGTGTTTGGACCATTGGGAGATTCTTTCAAGATCTGCATTGAGAATGGCTGCTCTAGTTAAGGGATCGTTTAAGGCATGTGACAAGCTAGTGTCATCAGCAAAAAGTTTAATTGTAGCTTCAATGTCAGTAACAATATCATTTATGTATAACAAAAATAACAACGGGCCAAGGACTGATCCCTGAGGAACACCAGCAGGGATCATTTTCGATTCAGACTTTTCTCCTTTAATGACTACTAATTGATGTCTGTTATCTAGATAGTCACGGAAAAAGTTAAGTAATTTCCCCTTTATACCCGCAGCCTCCAGCTTCAACAGAAGTCCCTTGTGCCAGACACGATCGAATGCCTTCGATATGTCCAAATAAATTGTTTGAGTTGTTATCCCATGGTCAAAAGACGAACATAGATCATTATATGTGGCAAGAAGCTGATATACGGTGGAATCACCTGGTGTAAAACCAGATTGAAGTGGTGTAAGCACATTGTGTGTCTTAAGGAATGTGTACACATGCTTGTGGACACACTTCTCAAGAACTTTTCCGACGCAGCTAAGAAGTGATATCGGACGATAGTTTGTGCACAGTTCTTTTGGCCCTTTCTTATGAATAGGAGTAACATGGGCTATCTTCCACGTAGATGGGAATCTTCCCTCATCTAAGCACCTATTAAACAGTTTAGTAAGAGGACAAGCAAGCACGTCAAGTGCATGTATTAGAAGATTATTATGTACAAGGTCTGGGCCAGAGGCTTTAGTTTTGTCAAGACCCTTCACAACTGATTTCACAACATCTTCAGTTAATATAATCTCGTTAGTTTCATAGTTAGCAAAAGGTACCTGGGGTAGGTCGTCGTCGTCATTGTCTAAAGTGGATTGTTCAACAAAGAAGGTGTTTAATAAATCTGCTTTATCTTTATTGGAATAATATACAATGTCATTTGACTTAAGAGGAGGAATTTCATCACTGATGCCTTTTTTGTTGAAAAAGGAACGTACTAACTTCCACCAGTCTTTCTGGCCAAAAGTTTGAGGATCTGATGCTTTTTTGTCTAATTCTGTATAAAATTCAGCTTCTCGTTCCCTTTCTTTATCGGTAACAAAATTCCTAAATTGTCTGAAGTTATGCCAGTCTTGAGGGTCATTGGTTAATTTAGCTTTAGCATGTATGCATTTACGCTCTTTTATTAGCAGCCTTATGTCATCAGTCATCCAGGGTACGTCAGCTGGATGTACAGTGATAACTTTTGTTGGCATGCATTGCTGAGCTGATGTCATAAGCTTATCAGTGAACTGTTCAGTGGCCTCATCAATAGTTCGAGTGTTTAGGACATTGTCCCAGTCAACAAGCTGTAATACTCGACAGTATTCTTCTTTATTTAGTTTATCATAGTTGAAAATAGTTCTTTTAAACTTAGTTTTGGTTTTAGTAGTATTTTTTAGATACAAACAAGGAATACTGTGATCGCTAAAGGCTGCGGGTAACACTACAGTTGACTCTATTAGCTCAAGGCTTTGTGTGATAATGAGATCTAGACATGTAGATGATGTTTCAGTGATTCGTGTTGGTTCATTGGTTAGTTGGTGAAGGCTATGTAACTGAATGAGATTTGTTAGGTGTGGGGATGGGTTGTTGAGAAAGTCAGTGTTAAAATCACCTAGTACTATGAATGGTAATGTTGTGCTGTTTACTTTTCTAAAGCTATCCCCAATGAGATCCCAATAATGTTTCAATGCATTTGGTGGACGATAGAAGGATCCAATTAATATACTCTTTTGATTTAGTTTTGTTTCTATCCAAACTGCCTCTAGTTCATCAACATGGAGATCTGGGCGGGATTTGCAGTATAGAGAATTACGAACATAAATAGCGACTCCTCCATGAGGATCATTAGGTCGGTCACACCTAACAGGGGGATGGAAATTAAGTACACATAAGGAATCTGTTGAAATTCCTTCTGAAAGCCATGTTTCAGACAAAGTAATTATGTCAAAGTCTTTTGACTCAGCTTCCAAAAGAGATACTTTATTTCTTAAGCTTTGAACATTGCTATGCATTACACAGAGTTTATCTTTATTATTTGGCCCGGGGTTGCGTTCGATGTCGTTTGCTCTCTCTCTCTCTCTCTCTCTCTCTCTCTCTCTCTCTCTCTCTCTCTCTCTCTCTCTCTCTCTCTCTCTTCCACACCACAGCTTCTTCTTCTTCTTCTTCTTCTTCTTCTTCTTCTTCTTCTTCTCTCATTCATTCTTTTCAATCTCCTTTTCATACTCATTCAATTCTCCATCTTTTTTCTTTATGCGTCTCGTCCCCTTCCTTCACATAGAATATTTTATTCATAATACTTCTCTAGATTTTCATATTGGTACATGAATGTTGTTTTGATTTTTTTTTTTTTTTTTTTTTTTGCTTTCAATTTTCTTTGCGTGTTTTCTTCTTCTCTTTAGTTCTAATTTATTTGCCTTTCTTCAGGACTGGGTGGAAAAAAAGCAATGCCACAACCAATCATTAAGAATTGACAACATCTTGCCACCACAACTCAGAACTAATGCCCCTTTTTTTGTTTGTGGCTCAAGCCACAAACCTATAACTCACTTTGTCGGTCGGTCTGTCTGTCTGTCTGTCTGTCGGTCGGTCGGTCGGTCCAAAATTGTCGCACATTTTGACAAAATTGTCGCACTTCAAATCGAGGCTCCACTTCAAATTGAGGCCGCTCTTTAAAATGATGTATTTTAAAGCGTACAAAATAATAAACATACGTAATACAGACACTACAACAGACACGACGAGTATGCGGTGCTTCTTTCGATGAGTGTAAGTAGGATAAATAGTTTTAAATGTTTTCCAAAAGATATAAAAAGTTACGGAATGGTGCAGAGATAACATTCTGGTTTACAGATTCAAATTATTGAAAAGCCAGGGGAGGTGACTCATAATTGGAGTGGTAAAGATAGACAGCGTGCCACAAACTGTTGCGATTTCGCGCTTGTTTTTACTCTACCTTTATTTTATCACTACTCGTGCCATGTCACACATCCACTAACCGTTGTCACTGCTGTTTGCCAGAGCTGTCACAAAGTCCAGCAAACCACGCTCGTCTTCTTAAAGGTGGACCCTGACGGATGAGTTTTTGCAAGAAACACGTCGAGATCACCAGAAAGACAGCCTTTTCAAGGATCGGAACACTCACGTTGCTATGGTTTCATAGAAATTAAACCGTCAAAACGGCGATTCCTACTTGGCGGAGATGCCGGAGAGAGTAGCCATTTTGGATGGGGTGGGTGGAGGTCACTCATTGTGGTTGAAGCGTTTTCTTTTTTTTTGTAGTGCAGTAAAAAAAGAAAAAGAAAAAAGAAGAGCTATTTCCTTTGTTGTGAGCGACACTCCTGTAGATAAACTGTATAAAATATTTTAAGAAAATAATAAAAAGGCTTGTATTGCGAAAATTTCGTGCAAACGATTTGGTCTAAACGCAGGCGGCCATCATAGAAAAGAGACGGCACACGCCTTCTCTTTGGGTGAAAGAAGTTGACTTCCAGCACCTCCGCCAAGGAGGAATCGCCGATTTGACGGTTTGATTTCTAGGAAACCAGAGCAAAGTGAGTGTTGCAATATCTGTAAAGGGTGTTTTCCTCGTGATCTGGACGTGTTTCTTACAAAAACTCATCCGTCAGGGTGGCCCTTTAACCGCTTCGCTTTTCACACATTCCTCCTCCTCTTCCTTCTCTTCCTCCTCCTTCTCCTCATTCGCCGTTTTCTCTCCTCCTTTTCCTTCCCCTTCCTGGCATTGTCTTGGCACAAGCTGTTTCAGTCAGCAGTCCACTACTACTAGTACTACTACCCGATGATTGAACGGCTTAGTCTTGTAGCCAGCCACCTTACCCCTTCTCTCCTCTCCCTTGCTAAACCAAGATGAAGATGCAGGGGCGTAGCACGCCCTGTAAAAGTGGTCAGGCTCTGTTTCCCAATAAACCTCCCCCCCCTCCCCCACCACTTTCCTCCAAATAAACACGCACTCGCATAATCTTCGATATTAAAGTTAAATTTAAACAAGATGATCATGAATATGAGTGTGTGTATGTGTGCGCTGGGAAATTAATGAGAGAGGAATACGGGAGTGTTTAACGACTTTGTGGAGGATAGGGGGTCTTGGGGGCTTTGCCCCCAGAAGCTGATGATATATGGAATGTAAACGAAGCATTGGAGGCCTCTCCTGGGAGAATAATGTAGGCACTTTACGATCATTATTGTCCTTAGGTAAATCCTGGCATGGAATGATATGACGTAGGCCTATATGAAATGAATGGTTTTGGAGAGGCTGTCATAAATGTCCTTTTCTTTTAGACAGGTGTACGTGTGTGTGGACGTGTGTTTGTTTGTAGCCCTGGTCAACACACACATACACCCTTCCCCTTATCCGCCTCTGTCGAAAGAAGAAGTAGAAGAAGATGAAGAAATAATTATCATTCACAACATTACCTATATCTTCATTTAAACAGCTCTTGAATGTCAAGAAGAACTCGAGTTTCAAACACTTAACAGATTCAATGGATTTATCTTGTATTAGTCTTACTCTTACCTTCATAATAATATATCTTATTAAAATACCAGTGTTTGAAATCACATGTCACTGATGTCAGGCCATGTGCAACGCTATGTTGTAGGTTTGATGAAGCAACCCGAAAACACATCCCTTTCATCATGAGACAAGGATTTAGACCAATGCCAAAGTTGATTGTATTATTATTTTCTATTCTGATTAGTCTGGGTTGCAAATGTACGACACATAGCTATTACCTTCTATCCTTTCTAGCTAATATAATGTATTTAATAGTAATGGTGAAGTGACGTTTGGAAGAATTACATATAAAAAGCGTGCAGTGGGGTTGTTTGTTTTGTGGGTGTTTTTTTTTAAGGGGAACAGTGGTCAGGCCCTGAGCTGAGGGCCTAACCTGGATGCTACGCCCCTGTCTGAGAGGTGATATGGTCATTCACATGCGCGCGCGCGTGTGTGATTTTGTTCACGAATCTTCTTCTTCTTCTGCGTTCCCAGTAATTGTCTAAATTTATCCGAATGGCTAAACAAACAAAAAACAAAAACAAAACAGAAAACAAACAACAAAAGACGAGTTTTTGTTTCCTGAAAGAAAAAAGAAGAATGAAAAAAACAGGATGATAGACCCGTTCCAGCTACTGCTAAAAACCATGGGAGATAATTTTCGACTCCTGGGTTATTATGTTTTGTGTGTGTGTGAACATTGTTCTTGTTTCCGTATGGGGAAATTTATGCTTTACGTCCTCCCGGCCGAAGCCATATGGGACATTACTTTTTACTTGTAGTTTTTTCCGTATGGTAATACCCAGTAGTTTATATACCAAGCAAAATCTTAGATGACATTTTTTTTCTCCAAACCAACTTTGGCTGAAATCCATCCGTTATCTTTAAAATGAACAGTGTCGTTTTAATATTCAAATTTGATTCACGGGGATTATGTTGCTTGCCATTTGGGGTAAATGTCACACAGCGGGCCTAAGGGCTTTCTTACTTGTGGCGGTGCCATAAGATGAGGTTTAGCCGAGGCGTGGTCACCGCTACAGCTATCTGTATTAATTTAAAAAATCGGGACTTTACTGGTTTCGTACTGCCTCCGGGCATTGCCTCCAGTATTGTTCCAACCATATTTGTATTTACAAATGTCCCATATGTGTCTGATTCAGACCAAGAGGACGTAAAACTCCATTTTCTCTCTCCTAAGGGCTTTCTTCCCCCAACTAAATTTAAAGTAATGTCTCATATGACTTAGGTCGAGAAGACGTAACACTTTACTTTCACTAAGGGCTTTCTGCCATGAGGACGTAAAACCTCCACTCAACAACAGCATCTAGAAAGCTTAAGGAGCCAATATGTCCAGTTTCGCTTGAATTGGTTCAAGTTTGGTTCAGTAGTTTAGGAGCTGCGAAGTGGAAGAAAATGTTGTCACAGACAGACAGACAGAGAAACACACAGCTTTCGTTCCCATTCCAATGTACTCCTGTTCTTACAGAGCTGGGAGAACACAAAGAAGGCGATCCCTTCGAAAGCGTCTTAAAGACAACTAAACCCCGGAACCATTGATTGTTATTAGTTCCTAGCAAAACTGGACATCCATCACTGAACCTTTCACTCAAGAAGACTCGCTTCATAAATGAATAGAAGACGTTCGTTCTCTCGTCTTCAGCGAAAAGACGGATGTCTCTTAACTTGCGGTACGGACAGAAGCAGTTCCGATGATTTGATTGGCGGAAATTAACTACGGAACTGCCTTCATCGCCGCGCTGACCACTTCCTAATTACCAGGCTTGACCACACGAAGGCATTGTTTCTGAATGGATTAGGGAGGCTGGTATCCGTTCTCTACACACACACACCCTGCCCCTTTCCCCGCCTCACTCTCTACTCAAGACTCCCTCTCTCTCTCTCTCTCTCTCTCTCTCTCTCTCTCTCTCTCTCTCTCTCTCTCTCTCTCTCTCTCTCTCTCTCTCTCTCTCTCTCTCTCTCTCTCTCTCCAAATGGTTCTTTGGCCCAGAGGGCGTTAAATCTCTCTCTCTCTCTCTCTCTCTCTCTCTCTCTCTCTCTCTCTCTCTCTCTCTCTCTCTCTCTCTCTCTCTCTCTCTCTCTCTCTCTCTCTCTCTCTCTCTCTCTCTCTCTCTGTTACTCGTGTGTGTGTGTGTGTGTGTGTGTGTGTGTGTGTGTGTGCGTGCGTGCGTGCGCGCGTGCGTGCGTGCGTGTGTGCGCGTGCCTGTCTGTCTGTCTCTGTGTGACTGTCTATCAGTCTGTCTAGGCCTACCTGTCTCAGTCTATCTGTCTGTCTGTCTATGTCTGTCTATGTCTGTGTCTGTCTGTATGTCTGTCTGTCTCTCTCTCTCTCTCTCTGTTTTATAATTCAACGTTTCATACATTTAGTACCAAAAATATATGTTTTATGTATGCTACCTTTATAGTTTATTTCTTTATTAGACCTGGTACACAGTACACCCGGATTTTCCGCGCGGAAATGACCAATAAGTAAAAGAAAAAAGGAAACAAAATTATACGGTTATGGGGAAATACGGCCACGTGCCTATGTTGTTCCCCTTCTTTCTTTTACTTACTTACGGATTGCGCATGGGTTTCCGCACGGAACATCCGCGTGTGTGTGTACACAGCCTTAGTGAACTATACGTACTCTGCATACAAGCTACAGTTTGTTCAAACTTACTGCTTCATTCATAAATCCTTTTCAACCTCCGCTGTGTAGATACTACTAAGATACTAGTCTGCGCTTTTGTTCTCTCTAAATTAGATTATTGTAATTCACTTTTGTATGGCTGCCCCCAACACCTCACTGACAAGCTTCAAAAAGTCCAGAACTCTGCTGCCAGACTTGTCCTCAAGGTCTCTAAGTATCATCATGTTCAACCACTCCTGATATCCCTCCATTGGCTTTCCATCAAAGAACGTATTGACTACAAAATTTCCACTCTATGTCATTCTTATTTCTCTGGAAATGCCCCTAGCTACATCTCTGACATGCTTTCTGTCTATACTCCATCAAGGCAATTGCGGTCATCTTCAGATTCCAAAATTCTCTGTGTTCCTGGTACACGAACAAAAATGTTTGGTGAGCGCTGCTTTTCTTTTTCGGCCCCGTCAGTTTGGAACTCCTTACCACGCGAAATTCGCCATATCCAGTCCTTGCAATGTTTCAAATCAGCTCTCAAGACCCACCTATTCAAGCTACATCACAACCTTTAGGCCACATTACTTCTGGACTCTATTCTCAGCCCCCCCCCCCCCCCTCCCTCCCCCCTCCCCCCCCCCCCCTATTAGTTTCACTGTGTGTTGACTGCAATGTCTACGTCAGCTTTGTTGCGAGAGAGAGAGAGAGAGAGAGAGAGAGAGAGAGAGAGAGAGAGAGA
>CM065685.1:39126158-39143658 GCA_017654935.2 Phymorhynchus buccinoides | reverse complement strand
CGACATCAAAATGTGTTCATTTGAACTCATAATACACTAATTTGCAGTAAAACAGTGAAAATAGGCCAAAGTGACCACTTTCAAAACATTATGAAGCATGTTATCTTAGGACCTTCTCAACCTCTGGGGAAAGTTGTCGATTATTTAATAATACAAATAATGTTATTCTCAAGCCCAACACGCTACTAGTTCTACTTAATGTCAACATTGTTTGGCCTCGTGTTGATCTTTGATTAACTGAATTTCTTGGCTCTTCTAGGACCATGACTGACGCTTAGTATGTCAATCAAAGACTGTACAGGGGAAGATAAACATCTGTCTCTTTTCCCTATATGAGTAGTGAGGACAGAAACACTGGTTATGTCCCTTTGAAACGTGACACATTTTACACATCGATAGGCCAGTTGAATTCTCCGTTCAAGTTCCAGTCCGAGTTTTTGGATAGCCTCCACTGTGAATAGTGTACACGTCCCCACTAACGATAACTCTATCAGACCGGTTCGCAAAGCTTTTAAGTAATCCATCTTACCCTTTTAGAATATCTTTGTGTCAATGCTGTTGTTTTAGTAAGGAGTTTTAGCGTGTGCATGTGTGTGTGTGTTTGTGTGTGTGTGTGTGTGTGTGTGTGTGTGTGTAAGTGCGTGCACACCGACGCAGATTGTAGGCCTATCTTTAAAAGGTTATATCTTCATAGTCAAGAAGCAATCTTCCAAAAAGTGAAACCACCTAAACGTTGCTGGTTAGACGCAATCATCCATCTGGGATAGAATGCATAAATATAGAGTAATGTATTCCACATGGATGTTGCTTCTGTATTCGCGAAATATGGCCGCCATGACAGTTTTCAAAATGGCGGCTAAAATGGACTAACCGCTTTATATCTTGCGTATTTATTGGAATAACTTTGCCATCTCAGTGACTAAATATATATTTTTTTAGGGTGCTGATTCACAATATATAGGCCAAAAAGTGATTGAAAATATATTTTATTCTGCTTGCAAAACAAAACAGGCTGAAAAGTTAAAGCGATACAACAAATGTCTTGTTAGCTGCAACAAAACAACCAAATGAATATTTGTGTCTGTAGATCTTTTATCTAGACGTAAAAATACTAAAGGAAATGTATTTGGTGCATTAAATATTTTGTAAATTGCTTGTTTAAAACCATATTATTTTATAATGTAAGTGAGGGTTAGCTGGTGAAACCACTAATCTTCCTTCATGAAACATTTTGAGATTGTTTAAGAAGGCAATCCTCATGTATTCGAGTACACAATGTCTTGCAAAGCCCATTATTGGCGAGCCGCAACAGCGGCGAGCCACTTATTAGTTTTGGGTAGTTCTTTGCACGTGGGCGATGGTCCATGGAGGGTCACGTGACTTTTGCTCATGGCATCAGAGTTGTCTTCTCTTTGCATTAGAGTTGTCTTCTCTTTGCATTGAGCGTGCGATGACACCAAAAAGGTTCTAGTGGATGACACCCGCGTTCTCCCTCCACCGCACTAGAGTTCGTGTCGTCTGCTTAAACGTGCATGTCGACATTCGTAAATTATTATGTAGCATACGAATAGCATGCAAAAGATTTGCAGAATGTTGAAAGCCAAACGATTGTACATTAAAGTTGTTTAATACACTTCTGCAAAGAGGATTATGAAGAAAATACGTTTGTGTTGTTCTCATTCAGAAACCTGCGTTGACGAGGCGTGAATTGTATGATGATAAAACTCTCGACAGGGCCTCATCTTCATTTTAGCTTTAGCTAAATCACAACAAGTGCATTGTCAAATCAGATAAATACAAACTGCATTCATCAAGATAATAACAAAAACAATAATAAAAGGACTGCACACTTAATTAATATTTTTATTCCTTGCCTTTTTTAAGGGAAAAACCTTTACAGGGCCTCAAAACAAGGGCGAAATGTGCTATCATGTCAAATGGATTTCATTTAGCAGACGATTTTCTCTTTGGAGGAAATATACTGTGAAGCAAAGCTGTTCCTTTTGCTATTACTCGGATATTAGAAACAAAACTTTGTCTTTCTATATTGCTTAGCATTGTAAATTCATCAAACACTTTCTTTTGAAGAAATGCATGTACAGGATTTTACATTCTTCCATCCTCACGTTCATTTATCAATTGACTATTCCTTGCCCCCTCCCCCTTATTCGTTGAGCATGCCACGCATACCCTTGAGAGCCTCATGAATTAGCCTATAGTAGGCCTACCTCGATGCTAGCAACTGACCAAAACCGTGAGTGCTGTGACTCTCTGTGCTGTGATGTTAGCAGACAGACGGACACAGTCACTTGGCTGTCAAAGATGAGCATGAACCATAACATGTACAATAACAGTGTTGTTGTGACTCAGCTATTGGATCCTTAGTTTGCATTGCTTTAAATATATTTATGTATTTTTCATCTGGATCTTTTTTTCTATTAAAAAATAGTATCGAAACCGGTCGTTGTCCAGTTAGCTTCTCTCTCTCTCTCTCTCTCTCTCTCTCTCTCTCTCTCTCTCTCTCTCTCTCTCTCTCTCTCTCTCTCTCTCTCTGTATGTCTGTTGTTCTGTTTGTCTTTGTTTAATTTTTTTCTCTCTCTGTCACTGCCTTACTCTTTTATTGTCTTCCTCACACACTATCTCTTTTAGTCTCTGCATTTGTCTCTGTCACTCTCTGCCTCTCTCTCTCTGCGCTCTAGGCCTTACAACTCTATGGGGTTTTCTAGTCTCCTGCAATGCGTGTGTGCGTGCGTAGCAGTCTTGCTTCCACGATGCTTTCTGCTTCCACTTCCCCAACGCACTGCAGTTCGTGTCGTCTGCTAAAGCTTATATTTTTGTGTTGACATTGCTAAATTATTATGTACCATTTGCAAAAATTTGAAAGCCAAACGATTTGACATTAAAGTTGTCTATTACACTTCTCAAAGAGAATGATGTTTAATGACAACAATGCTCGGCTGATCTTAACCCTACCCTGTTCGTCTTTACGACTTTCGATCTTAAAGTCTGTTTTTTTCCAGTTTCATGACAATAACTCTAGGCTGATCCTAACCCTAAACTCTGAGTGGTTTTTATTCTCGATCTCAAAATCTCTTTCAGTTTCATGACAATAACTCTGCTTTCTAGGCTGATCTCGCCCTATCATATTCATTTTTACAGCACTTGATCTCAAAGTCTGGTTCTTTTCAATTTCATGACAACCCTAGGCTGGTCCTATCCCTATCCTCTTCGTGTTTACGACTATTGATTTCGAAGTCTGGTTTCTTTCAGTTTCATGACAACAACCCCTGGCTGATCCTAGCCATATCCTAATAATTTTTATGACTCTCCATCACAAAGTCTGGTTCTTTTCAGTTTCACAACAACCCTAGGCTGATTCTAACCCTATCCTCTTCATGTTAATGCTCTCGATCTCAAAGTCTGGTTTCTGTCAACCCTAGGCTGATCATAACCCTATCCTCTTCATGTTAATGCACTCGATCTCAAAGTCTGGTTTCTGTCAGTTTCATGACAACATCCCTAGGCTGATCCTAACCATCTCATCTTCATGATTGCGACTCTCGATCTTAAAGTCTGGTTCTTTTCAGTTTCATGACAACCCTAAGCTGATCCTAACCCTATCCCATACATGTTTATGATTCTCGATATCAAAGTCTGGTTCGTTTCAGTTCAATGACAACAACCCTAGGCTGATCCTAACCCTATCCGCTTCGTGTTTACGACTCTCAACGTCAAAGTCTGGTTTCTTTCAGTTTTATGACAATAACCGGCCCTAGGCTGACCGATTATCCTCTTTGTGTTTACGACTCAATCTCGGCAAAGTCTGGTTCTTTTCAGTTTCACGACAACAACCCTAGGCTGGTCTCTTCCTGTTTTCGACTCTCTATCTAAAAAATCAAAGTCTTCTTTCTTTCAGCTTCACAACAACAACCATAGGCTGATCCTAACCCTGTTCTCTTCATGTTTACGACTATCAATGTCAAAGTCTGATTCTTTTTAGTTTCACAACTCTAAGTTGATCCTAACCCTATCCTCTTAGCCTATCCTTATCCTCTTCGTGTTTACTACTCTCGATCTCAAAGTCTGGTTTATTTCAGTTTCATGACAATAACTTTAGGCTGATTCTAACCCTATCTTTTTGTGTGTTTTCGACTCGATCTCAAAGTCTGGTTCTTCCTTGATTGGTTGCCTCCTGATGGCCTAACAAAGATTCCCTCCCCTGGGACTGCTGGTCTTAAATTCTGCGCCTCAAAACATAGCGACAGTTATATGGGGCTAAAAAATCATAAAATACTAGTTCACTACTTAACTGGCTTTAAGATACCAGTTAAGAAGTTAACTGTCTTTTCTTATTCCAGTTAAGTAGTTAACTGATATAATCAACTTCTGCTTCCAGCTAAAGAAAAGTCAGTTAACTGTTAAGTGGCATTTTGTCAGAAAAAACAACTCCTTAAGTGTTTTGTTTTTTTAACACGAAAGTTATTACCCTTTAGTCACAATGTTAGGATTGTTTAACAAAAATGTTATTGCTATTTCAATAGCACTCTTTGCTGAATGAACAATTTTATGGCCCGTTCTAGTGATCTCTTTTGATACAACGGTTTAAGGGGAAGCAACCTCAGATTGAAGACGCACACAAGCTTGTTACTGGTGTATTTTATGCACATATTTTGCAAAACAATTACAAGGTGTTTTAAACTTTCTATTGCTACTAGTTCAATTTGATGCAGTTCTTATTGTTTGTTCATGAAAACACAATCTTTCTATTTATAACAGTCACTCGCATTGTTTTATTTGTTAATTTATGAATGTGTGACGTGAGTGCTGTCATATTAAAAAATAAAGGCTGAGGGTTTTTTATTTGTAAATTGAAATGCCAACGTATCGTAAATTTGAGTTTTACGTCCTCTCGACCTGGGAAGGCACATATGGGACATTTGTTTTGGTTAGTTGGAAAGAATAAATATAAGACAAACACAAAACAGAAAAATACAATACAAGGACATAGACAGCACATCAAAAAAGCTGAAAGGATTTGAAATGCCAACATTGTCTTGGCTCGCCTTTATAGTTGACCTTGGGTCAACTGAATTTCTTGTAATGTATTGTACCAACCACGGAGTCTGGGCGCCTGGAGTCTTAACCCATGGAGTCAACAGCTGCCTTGGTTTGATGCTTTTCACTATTTCCATCACACATCATGGAGGTGGGGGGACATTTTTCTTGGCTGAGAGGAAGATGCTGCCAGTGACAGCACCAGATTTGTCACAAAAGAGACCAAGCAGTTGTTCAATGCAATTCCAGGTTATCAAGCTATTGAAAAGGCAAACAAAACAGGGAAGGTTGCTAGAGGTCTTATTGGAATCGTCAGAAACGATACAGCTAGAGACAGAGGGTGCATTAATTTCAATGAAATGGTACAACTCACAAGATATACTGGAACAAATTTCAACCTGATTGATGATTGACGAAGGAACACGAATCCTCACACAGGGACTTTGGGGGAAATAAAAGAGACTAGAAAGGGACCAATAATCATGTGAAAACAACTCAACAATTTGTTCCAAACTTTCAAACCATTCACTTGCACAAGTCAGGAACTGTTAGCACTTACCATGAGTGAAGCAGCAAGTGGCGATCTGGCAAGTGGTTTGCTGACAACTGAAGAAACTGGGTATTAAATCATCACTGACTTCGTGTGTAGAAGCACCAGCTTTCCTAACTGTGTATAAAAGTAAGAAAACTACAAATATTTGACATCATGCACACAATTCAAGTCAATGTTGGGAGGGCAAAAGCTGTTGCACTTTCAAAACAGGAAATATTTTGACAGGGAGCTGGCGAAAGAGCTTTGTCCAGTTCCTCTTCTCTTGCAACAGCAGACTGAAGATTGCATCTACCAAGGAACAAAGCTGAACTGACCAAAATCCCCCAGCAAGGTCTTCCACAAAATGACACTCCTCCTACCCACAAATATGTACCACTGGCCATGGTCCAAGCAGTTTTAAATCGTGCAACTGGGAATGCATTTGGGTAGTCGTTTGACAATTTTGCACAACGTGCAGAAAAAGTACTCAGATTCGTGTAGCATGGTTGACTTGTTCTTTGACTGGTACAATGAATGCACAATCAAATCAGCAGCATGGACCAAGAGAGATGAAGGAAAGCCAGCTATCAGATCAAACAGTTGCTCAGTTGGACAGATTCACCTCTCTTGATGAAAACAAAGCCAGACTGACAGACTTTCTTTGTACAGAACTCTCAAGTAAGTTCCATAATGAGCAAGGAAAATAGCTAGTCTTATCTGGTGGGTTCACAGATCCTGCAAAAGTTTGGAAGTCAAGAACGAAAGGTGCCTCAAAACTGACCTCTGCTGGACATGAAGAGGCTGATACAAGAAAACGTCTTGTAAGAGATGCAAATGGTACTGATATTCCCAGACAGTTGTCATCAGCTGTGACATGGATGTCCTTGTACGTCTTCTTGTGCATCAACCACAACCCAACCTCTTCTTATGGATGTAAACAGGGGAAAAACACATTTCAAACTAGCTCATCTCATCAATATCACTGACACACAGATGGCATTCCGTGCCACCACAGGATCAGACATCACGAGTGATTGATTTTGATTGATTTGATTGATTTAATTTAAAGTCTGTTCACAACAATGGTGATATTAGACTTAAATAAATACATTAATTAAACAAAACCAAAACAGACATAAACAAATATTGAATTAAAACGAGGGGAAAAGAGTGTGTGTGTGTGTGTGTGTGTGTGTGTGTGTGTGTGTGTGTGTGTGTGTGTGTGTTTGTATATATGTGTGTGTGTATTAGTGTGTGTGTGTGTGTGTGTGTGTGTGTGTGTGTGTGCGCGTGCGTGTGTGCGTGTGTGTGTGTGTGTGTGAGAGAGAGAGAGAGAGAGAGAGAGAGAGAGAGAGAGAGAGAGAGAGAGAGAGAGAGAGAGAGAGAGTATGTCCGTGATGGGGGAAGAAAAAATAAAAAAATAAAAAATAAAAAAGGATTTGGGGCAAAGAAAAGTACATTAATATTAACATTATAGTAATTTTGCAATTCCAGAGCTGGACATGACAGAAGCTATTTTGATCATTTCATGGCTGTAAACTACATCTTGTAAAGTTCCTATATTTGCTACTTGAATCCCAGACAAGGTGTATAGCGATGTTAAAAATGGACATTCGAAAAGAATGTGTCGAACTTATAGTGTGTGACCACAAGCGCATTCTACATCTTTAGAAAATTTGATCCTCCATGAATTTAATCGAATTTTATAAATCAGGCTAGACAAAGATCTTGAACATGACAATATTTCAGATTTTGAAGTAAGTTTCTCTTTATACATACAATTTTCTAAAATTGAATTTATTTCATGTTTTTTTAGTTTTAGTGAAGTGTCCGAAAGTTTTCTCCTAGCACCTTCTTTGGCTAATCTATCAGCTAGTTCATTCCCGAAGATACCACAATGCGATGGAATCCAGCAAAATTCTATATCAATTCCTGACATCACGAGTCACTTTGTTAGCATTGGCAAACGATCTGCCTGAAGTGTCTTTGTCAACAATCCTCAGTTTTTCCAAGACATGGGTAGCGAAAATGTTCCTGTTGATTCAGTTCTGGCTGATACAGAGTCATTTGTCTGCAAACTCTACGACCCAAGCACACAGAAAGTCAATTCAACGAGGTCAATGTGATTTTTTTTCCACATATTGAAAAATGGAGACTCTGCCACCTAAGCATGAAGCACTAAAATTGCGTATAAGATTATATCATTACCAGCCCTTGAACTTCATCCACGCCTGCTTGCAGCTTTGGACAGTGGGAAGAAACCCACTATGAAAGAGAATGGTTGTAAAGTATTTGAACCTTAGCAATTGACAGATGAACTTACGACATATACTTGTGCATCATGTGCAACACAACGGTGTTCATGTGTTTGCTTTGAACTTGGTTGCACACAAGTTTGCCAATGCAAGGATATTGCAGAAAAACAGTAACTGTTGGGTTATAAAACGAGTCAAACAAAGCATGCCAAGTATAAGAGCTGCCAAGAAACATACTGTGGTTCTGTTTGAGTCAAGAAATAACCGTTATTATTTTGAAAACACAAAGTTATTTAATAGCTGTCATGTAGCTGTTGAAATAAAGTATTTTTATACAGTGATTTAAAAATATCAAGTAGCTTGACATTATTTGGAAATGTGTGTGCCGTTACTTCTGCATAGATAACGCTAAATCTTTGAGATGCAAAATCAACGTTTCTGTGTTTGATGCATTTTGTTCTTCTTTTTTTGGACACAATAAGAATGATTTTATCATCAAACAATAAGGCACAATTGGTAATTGTGAGAGATTGTTTTTCATAACAAGTGCATAATGTAGTCTGTGTGTATCGTCACTGCCGCAAATTATATTATTGAGAATAAAAGAAGTTAAAATTGAATGTTTGTGTTGAATTAGGGTTTCAAATGCATGGATAATTGAATGCTTGAATTTTGTGCGTTCCATAATGGTATAATTCACATAAATATAACATACATCAGCAACTAGTTGTCACCAATGTGCCAAAATAAGCTGATGTCGTCTGACAGTTTGAAAGTGTCATGGCGGCCAAGAAATGGCTGACCAAAATTAACATCCACCCCAGTTACCTTCATTGACATGTAGACAAATCATTCAGACGAGAAAGTGTCATGGCGGCCAGGAAATGGCTGACCAGAATTAACATCCACCCCAGTTACCTTCATTGACATGTAGACAAACCATTCAGACGAGAAAGTGTCATGGCGGCCAGGAAATGGCTGACCAGAATTAACATCCACCCCAGTTACCTTCATTGACATGTAGACAAACCATTCAGAGGAGAAAGTGTCATGGCGGCCAGGAAATGGCTGACCAAAATCAACATCCACCCCAGTTACCTTCATAAACATGTAGACAAGCCATTCAGACTATTGTTTGCTTCTACCCCGAAATGTTTAGGTCAGCATTGTTTTTGCAAGCTACAGATCTCTGCTTCTAAGCTATCATATTGATCAGGATAACAGAGGCAATCTCTTACCATTCTTAAATATCATACTTCCAATACCACTTGGAAATGTCTGGCCATCTGCAAAAATTGAAAAATAATGAAAAATCTCGTTTTCTATTATATTTAGAGACGGTTTCCTTCTGGACTAACCCTGACAACACGCACTGTCTTTCTCTGCATTTCTTCTCTGTGAATGAGTGAACGCTTGAAGAACAATCTTTCCAGAGAGAGGAAAAAACAGACACATTGCAGCTTTCTAGGGGAAGAGATATGCGGGAGGGGGGAGGTTAAAGGGTGAGAAAGATAACAGCCTACTGCAACATGATTGCTAGCATGCATTCGTCTTAAAACAAGTTTGAAGGTAAGTCTTGAAAAAGAAAAAAGTTGATATTTTGTTCCGTTAATTGTGAATAAATTATTAAATTGACAGTCAAAATCCTAATCGGATCCTTTCTATGACTGTTTGCAAATAAGCAATTCCTTTTACTGTTTTTTACAGCAATCATGCTATGCAACAAAGAGTGTTCTAAAAAAAACCCGGTGTGTGTGTGTGTCTGTGTGTGTGTGTGTGTGTGTGTGTGTGTGTGTGTGTGTGTGTGTGTGTGTGTGTGTGTGTGTGTGTGTGTGTGTGTGTGTGTGTGTGTGTGTGTGTGTGTGTGTGTATGAGTGTGTGATTCAAATATGTTATTGTTCAAAGTGATTTACATGTGCTTTTATGTAAATTTGTTCTGCTCCCATGTCTTATGTTTTATTTTATACTAGATATGTGTGCGCGCCGAACAATGTTTTTCTTCTATTTGAAGACAGTAAATATTGATTGATTGATTGATTCATTCATTGATTAATTCATTGATTCATTGATTGATTCATTGATTCATTGATTGATTGATTGATTGGTTCAAAAGTTTCCTACAGACTTACGTTCCGATTTATTTCAAAACAAACGGAGTGTTCTTTGAATTATTTTACAACCCAGCCACTCCGGACACCGTCATTATTTGTGGCCACTTATCCCGATCATATTGAGCATAATTATCTCTGTGCTATTTCAAATTTGTCCGTTTAAAACCCGTCATTAATGTTTGTTGGTTGCATCCAAGCTCTTCTAGGTCACAGCTCCTCGTTGAACTACTCCGTGTCATTTAAATCAGGATTTGTTTTTAAGAAGCACAATTTCTGCCATATGTTCTACGGTTTTGATCCCTTTCAAACATTTCCCTATTCCGCCTACCTCAAGAACTTTGCACTCAGTGGTCAATACAATACGGCGAAATGTGTCTGCCTAAAACTTCTAGCGCTTTCATTCCCGCTTTTGCTCCCTCCCTTCTCCTCTAAAAGTCTGCCCGTGCTGTCTGTCCCCACTGACTTTGCCCTCCCCCGAGAACCGGTTGTGTCTGGAAGCAAGGTGTAATTAGCGTTTGAATGAGTTCCGGAGAGACAGCCGGCCCGCAGCCACGACAGGCTAGGCGAACAATTGGTGGAAATGGTAAGGGAGCAGCAGCGCCACCTGATGGCGGGGAGGGGGGCTCAACCGTCACTGAAACACCGGATTTTCCGGTCTGGGTCAATAGCAGAGAGGGAGAGATGAGGTTCCTTTTTTAATTGAAAGCGTCAAAATTAACTCAAACATTTCCGAGGGAGGCAGACGGCTAAAGAGTAGGGTTGAGGAGAAAAGCACTCTCTCAACGTGTGAAGTCGCCAACAAAATGGGGGTCCACTGTTTGGGGACCTGGTGTTTTCCCGTTCTCCGCCGCTCCCAGGCAGAGCGGGACGGGACTCAGCTGGTTAGGGGTTGATTATTAGTACTGGGGTTATATTGGACCCGAGTGTTTCCGCTGTCACTGAGACATTTGTCTATTTTCTTGTGTAAAATAGACGGAGATCAAAACGGTTTACAGAAGATACAAACAACCTGTTTTCCAACCCCTGGAGTGAAAAAAATGGGGAGAAAAAGAAGCGTCTCTGTCATATAAATTTCTACGGAGCCTACATCACATAGTCCTACTTCTCTACCCAGATTACAGCAAAACTCGGTTATAAGAAAATCGAAGGGAGATAATTTTTTGTTTTCTTATATCCGAGTTTTCTTATATCCGAAACTCGGACATAAGAAAACATTTTGAAGTTTTTTTTCTTATAACCGAGTTTAATGGGAAAAAGGGGGGAAATAAAAGAGGAAAAAAAAGAAAAACAGAAACATAAAACGAAGAGAAAAACCTTTTACCTAATTTTGTGCATGAAAAAAAGGGAAAAATGGCAAAACAAAGGAGAAAACAAAAGAAAGGACAGAACAGAAAATTAAAAAACAAAAATGAAGGCAGAAGTGGTGGTGAGTTGCATGATGAGTGAGCAAGATAGCGGAGAGCAGATGAATGACTGGGTGTGGTGTGAGAGTAACATATTTGTTTAAATGTTTCATGTTTTTAATTAATGTTTTAATTTAACTTATTTTACAGGGTGGAAGACAATTTTCCATTTGCGTTTGTACAATGCCAATGGACAATAAAGACACTTGTGACTTATGACTCTTGTCTTACATCATAAAATCAAAATACAGCAAAACTCGGTAATAAGAAAATTGAAGGGAGTTGATTTTTTTGCTTCTTATATCCGAGTTTTGTTATATCCGAAAATATCATAAAACATTTTGATTTTTTTTTAACTTATAACCAAGTTGAATTGGGGAAAAAGGGAAAAAAGAAAAGAAAAAGAAAGACAGAAAACCAAAACAAAGTGAAAATCCTTTTTCCTAATTTGGTGCATGTCTTACATCATAAAATCAAAATAGTCTACTGAGAAGAAGATGGAAAGGTGCCTGTAACCACTCAACTAACAAGCTTGTTTTCTTTCTTTTTACTGTTATCAAATGCGTACCTCTTCACCTTTCTTGTACTGAAATATTACCATTTACTGACCACCCATGCAGCTTTTCATCAATGATACCATCGAGTTCGGCAGGGAATTGGTTTTACTTGGTCATAAGCGAGTTTTCTTATAAGGGAGTTTCTTATAAGCGGATTCGGCTGTATTACTTTTAGGGTACCTGGTCAAGTCATGCTCCTTACAGACTCACCGACTGCTGAGGCAGTCCGACTCAGGGCTGTCGTGGCCGATAAGGTCATGTTGGGGCCCGATCAGCGGGCCCTGGCAGGCTGGGTCATGTTTTTCCCCTAGGGTTTCTATCCACTTTCTTTCTTATATATTAGTAAAATAGGTCTTTTTGCGCATATTCCGTACATACCTGAAGTGCAATGATGATGACTGTGGTTGTATAAATTAAACACACTTTGCTATAAATCTATTCATAAAGATGCTCCATCTTACCTCTGCGACAATATTTCCATCTATACGCCAGCTCGCACTTTACGTTCAGTTTCTGACCCTCTTTCTCTCCAGATCCCTAGGTATAAGCTTTCAACTGTTGGTCGGCGCTCTTTTGCTGTCTCAGGACCGACCTCCTGGAACAAACTTCCTCTCTCCCTCCGCCAGCGACCGACTCTCTCTGCTTTCAAAGCTAACCTCAAAACCCACCTGTTCCCCCTGGGCGTCAAAGCTCCTCTCTCTTTATCTTCTCCCTCTTGCCATTAGGTCTGTTTCTGCTATATTCCATTTATGTTATCCGTGTGTGTTCGCTTTGTATTGCGTTTGTGTTTGAATGCGCTTTGAATGCTAACGTGTGTGTGCGCTTTGATTTGATTTCTATCAAGATTCAGCGCCGTATAAATACTGTATGTTGTTGTTGTTGTTGTTGTTTAATGGAAGGAAGGTACCCCAGTAGCAGGGTCTTCAAGAAAGTCGCTGCCAATTTTGCATAATGTGATGTGCAGGGGAATGAATATAAGGTATCTTGCAGGTCGTTGAATGCAAAAACGTTCGAAATTGTTGATATAAATACCACCACCAACAACAACAACCAAAGAATAGGAAATAATTAAAAGAAAACGGTCAACAAAAGCCACCATCTTGAATTTCTACAGCAAGACAAAGTTCTGTTTGTAGGCCTAACCATCTCGCCACCCACCAAACAAAATCACCACAACACTCTGCCTCCTTACTGTTAGAAGGGGGGGGGGGGGGGGGGAGGAAATAACTGATCAGCCGGACTTTAAAAAAAAAGAAAAAAAAGAAGAAAAAAAGGTTTCCTGTCTGAGTAGGCGAAAGAGCCCTTCAAAAGCCAATCTGCTAAGATGCTTTAGTCAATGTTTAGCGGAAAGATTCCCCCTGCCCTCCCAGCCAAATTACAGTGGCGGCGCCATGCATTATTCAGAGTGACGGAACGAGCCCAAGGAGCTGGCTAGCTGCTTGTCACAGCGCTCTATCTCTCTCTCTCTCTCTCTCTCTCTCTCTCTCTCTCTGTTACGTTTATCTGAAATGCAATCGTGTTGTCCGAGGTGTTTCATAAATTGTAATGTGATTGTTATGGGCCAGAGGCCTAACAATTAAAACATGTTTGACTTTGACTCTCTCTCTCTTTCTCTCTCTCTCTCTCTCTCTCTCTCTCTCTCTCTCTCTCTCTCTCTCTCTCTCTCTCTCTCTCTCTCTCTCTCTCTCTCTCTCTGAGCCGTGTGCTATGTAAATGGAAGGAGTTTCCTTTTTGACCCCCTCCCTCTGGGCTGCTGATCAAAAAGTGTATCATTTGCCTTTCGCAGCCTTCCGCGCCAGGTCATTTCGATTACAGAGAGCAGAGGGCTGCCAGACACGTTCTTTGACAAGCGCGCAATCTGGCCAGGGGTTTCCAATCAAGGGGCTCTAATGCCTTCCCTGTTGCAATCAGGGACTGAGCTGCTCTCACGTTTGTGAGGGGCAAACTGGGCGTCACAGCACCGAAAATTAGTTGTTAGTTGTGGCTTTGACACTACTCCCCTACTCTCTCTCTCTCTCTCTCTCTGTCTCTCTCTCTCTCTCTCTCTCTCTCTCTCTCTCTCTGTGTCTCTCTCTCTCTCTCTCTCTCTCTCTCTCTCTCTCTGCCTCTGACACACTCTCTCTCTCTGTGCCTCTGACACTCTCTCTCTCTCTCTCTCTCTCTCTCTCATTGTTCGTTGGAATGATTTATTTTCAATTCTGTTTGTCGCCTCTCTCTCTCTCTCTCTCTCTCTCTCTCTCTCTCTCTCTCTCTCTCTCTCTCTCTCTCTCTCTCTCTCTGCCCCACCTTCTCAAGCTGTTCTTTGCTTTGCGACGAGTATAGCGTGAGATCATCTGAGGGCGATGGAGACCGGAGAGTGGGGTGGGGTTGGGAGTTAGCTTTGTTAGAAGTGAATATCGATTGAATGATGACAGAGTAACAGTCATATAAAAGTGATGCTCGGGTTTCCAAGTTCGATTGATATCTCGGTAAAAAAAAATAAAAAATCATTTGCATTGTGTTTGTGGATGAATCCATTACACTGAATGCCCTCCCTTATTCCCGCCCCGCCCCACCCATCTCCTCCACTCTTCTCCGGATGCTACCTTTTCATCTGTCCCACTCCCAGACAGAATATCTACGTAACTGGGTAGACAGACATTCCATGCGGACAGGAAACAGAGAAAACTAGAGCATTAACCCTTTCACCGCCAATGTCGCATTTTAGCACCACAGTGATTATAATACCTATGTGACTAAAAGACATCCAATTGGGGTCTATTATCCAAAGACCCTATTGTCTTAGTTTTGGGAAGTAAGGATAGACCTTATTTTTATATATTTTACAGAAGAATCCCCAATACTGCAGATGGATTTTGTTCTCTACCCAGGTAAATTTAATGGAAATATTTGGCTGACAAATGGCTGGCGGTGAAAGGTTTAAAAACGCTAGAATACCAGCCGCGCGGCAGCATTTACGGCCTCAGTGAACTCGACCTTCATCTTCGATACTGGCCTGGATATCCTAACTGCCTATCCACGTGCAAACCCAAATTTGATACCACAGTCTTTTATCAGACTTAGCAAGTGTGTATGTGTGTGTATTGGGGGTGGGGTGGGGAGGAGGGGGTATATGTATGTGGGTGTTGCTGGTAAGTGGAACTTCATGTTTAAACGGTTAATTATAAGATGGCTGGTTGATGGTTTGTCTCATATGTGCTGCTTGAAGCCGAGCGGACGTTAAGCCCCATTTTCATTCAAGTGGAACTTCGTTGATATGGCGTTGCCATCTTGTTTCTTTTTCACAAGCGTGTTCCTTTTCTTTCTTTTAAAAAAAAAAAATTTTTAGTCAGCCGATTGGAGGGCGGGGGGGGGGGGGGGCAGTGAGGCGGGCGAAGGAGGTCCGTGCAACCAGGAACACCACCCTAATCCGCCTCAGCCCCTTTCTCCTTTCTTTTACCATGACATTTTTTTTCCCATTTTTATGACACAAAGTCATAGTTTGCCCGCGAGCCTCCTCCCCCACCCTCCTTGTAAGAAACAAAAAAAACACGATTTTAATGGATTGCACTGTACTGAGCTAACTTTAATTATAGGAAACATGAAGTACATGGAGTCAGTGTGAAAGTTATTCCGTGCACATTGCATCACATGTACATTTACACCATGAAGTACATGGTGTCGGTGTGAAAGTTATTCCGTGCACATTGTATCACATGTACATTTATGATAAGAATGTTTTGGTGTACTAAGTCTTTCTTTTAAAATTTAAAAAATGTAAACAACAAAAGAGTCACTCCAAAAGAAAAACCCGATTTTAAGTGGGCTTTTGTGGGCTAACTAACTAAATTAGATTTAAAGTGTTTGGTGTTGATGTAAAGCTTATTGCATGTACTAACTGAAACAGGCACATTCAGGAAAAAGCGCTTTTTGTTGAATTAAATTATACGATCACCCACCTATCTATCAAAACGCAAAATGTGAGCGTCCTAGGTCCCTCCGTTCAAACGTTATCATGTTAACATAGTCAGATAGTCACATAGTCAGGAACAGAATTCACTGAAAACATTACCAGCTTCGCTCTCTTTGTTCGCGGCTGGTAATAACTAGGAAGAGCTGGTTCGAAGGTCTTCAGAAAATGACATTGCACCCCCACCCCACCCTTTTCCACTTCCTGGATATATACAACTGTAGGGGAAGACGGGGTAAAAAGTGCATGGGCGGGTAAGAAGCCCACCCCAATTATCTCATGAAATGAAGCAAATTTCAGTCTCATTTTGCCCATGAGACGAGCGTTAATGTCTAGCATTCGTCTCATGGGCAAATTTGACTGAAATTTGCTTTATTTCATGAGATAATTGGGGTGGGTTTCTTACCCGCCCATGCGCTTTTTGCCCCGTCTTCCCCTACCAGCTTCGCTCTCTTTGTTCGCGGCTGGTAATAACTAGGAAGAGCTGGTTCGAAGGTCTTCAGAAAATGACATTGCACCCCCACCCCACCCTTTTCCACTTCCTGGATATATAGGCCTACAACTGTGTCGGCTCTCAAATCCTCATAATATCTTAACTCCAGAAACCCAGATATTTTCAAATGCAAACATACAACACTAATCGTCCGTAGCACATGTCCATCTTAGTTTGTCTTTCACACAGACAAAAGGATGAGAGAGAGTGAAGAAAAAAAATCTAATTCTTTAAGAAATCAATCGCTTCCTGATTCTGTATTCCTTTCTGTGCGTTATAACCTCTACCCCCATCCCCACTCTCCGCGACACCCGATATAAATAAAGGAAAATATTGAAACTCATAATGAAAGTCTCATTCACTTACTATCACATCGGGGAATATGTGTGTTAATTGCTTGGGAGATGTACGGGAGAATACGTACGTAGGACAGAGGAGGCAGAGCAGCAAAAAAATAAAATCTTTGTGGTGGTTCCAAGCTGCTTCCCCCGAAGACGGAGTGTGGCCGCCCATGTGGCGGGCCGGGTAATCAGAAAAGGTCGCACACGTAATGCTCTCATCCCTAGCTGATGCATTTGTACCATAGTGTTCAAGTGCTTCGGCTGTTGGAATTATCCCTGGAGTCTTTTAGCCAGGACATGTCAGCAAACAAGTAGCTGCTGGATTGGGCCGGAACGTGGGGAGAAATATTCCATGTAGTTGAAAAATTCATTTGTGTTTCCAAGCGTTTTGCACAAGATTAATATTATTATTTGTGTTTATCCTTCTTTTTGTCCCTGGTGACATAGAAAACATGCTCCTGCTTAAATAGATATTTTGTTACAGTGATACATTGAGTTGCCCCACTAACTAATGTTTTTCCCTTTTCTTCAGTTTTTGTATGATGAATTATTTGTTCTTAGAATCATTTTTACATGACCTTAATATTCATGTTTGATTATATTGTTAATTTTTTTTCCCGAAAGTCAGTTGTATTGATCATTATTTAGTTTATCTTACAAAGTGTGACTGACTTCCATCGATTGTAAAATGTGATGCAGCCTGTTGCTATAGTACTGTCTATATGTGTTGAGTACTTTTATAAGCCTCGGCTTGTTGTACTCTTGTCTATATATAAGTTTTGTTGCTGCACAAGTGTGTTAATA
>CM065685.1:39096158-39121158 GCA_017654935.2 Phymorhynchus buccinoides | reverse complement strand
TTCAGCCTTTCTTGGCTGTAAAATCGAAGACAAAAATCAATTTTAAAATGTCACGTGACTGCCAGAGGCGATAAACATCAGTGGGTGTGTTATTCGAAACCAAAAAAAAAACACCTTGACACAGTTGACAGATTGTTGGGCCACTGTTTGCCACCAGGCATTCAAAGTAATGCTTCCGCATACTCTGGAAATGTCTCCTGAAGATTTTCTGGAGGATTAATGTTTTTTCCTGGCGTCCCTAGATCCTCTTACGATCAATACAATGGTGCAAGCTGAAATTGAAAACGCCAGCGTTGGGCAGATTTTAACCTCCAAAATGACAATTCGCGTCTCCACTGAGCCCAGCTTCTGCAAGATCATCTTCACATCCACGAAACCCAGACTTTCCCACGGTCTACAAGGTTCATTAACCATTTTCAATCAAACGCCCCTTGCAGGAAACCGTGGTCCAACACATTTTCAACAGTTTTAGGACTATTTTTGTGACTTTTGGATATTGCACCCATTGATGTCCATCTACTCTGGCAATCACGTGACGTTTCAAAATTAATTTAAGTCTTCGGTTCAAGGAATAACATACTTTTGTTCTCAAATGGATTAGAACATATAATTTTGTTATTGAACCCATGGTGATCTTACAAAACACAATATCCCCTACTTTTTGTGAACAGTATATATGCATAATTCATTTTGTGACGACGATGTTCGTGAGAAAAGACCTTTTGGCGTCAAGTCATGCAAGTCAAGTCAGAGTTGAATATGCAAAGAATATCACCTCACACAATATCTTATATAATGTTTGCAATATGTCGAGCTGCATCATATAGTAAAAAGCCAAGTGTGTGTGTGTGTGTGTGTCTGTCTGTCTGTCTGTCTGAAACACAAAACGGGCCTTATAACTCCGCCGTTTTTCGACCGAATCGCTTCAAATTTGCTGTGAGCCCTCACGGGGCGATGGCAACGGCAACCGAGGCGGCCGTGTCATTTGCGCGGTTTCGCAAATACGCGAAACGCGCATCCGCCGGCCTCTCGGCGCCCGTATCTCCGGCGTTTCTGGGCCGATTGCCTTCGAATTTGGCAGGAAGATGACCGGGGCCGGGGACTATCGTCGTGCAAAATTTCAACACCATCCGTTCATAAACACGCGCTATAAATCGATTTATTTTGCAGGACGCTAATTTCAACCAACACTTGACACATAACCACAGACTCTAAAAGGGGAAGAAGGACTACTTAAGAGTTACGGCGAGCCTGGCTGATAGAGTTATCGTTAGTGAGGTAGTTCACAGTGGCGGCTATGCAAAGACTCGGATTGGAATTTGAACGGAGAATTCAACTGGCCTATCGATGTGTTATGTCATAAAGATGTTTAAAAGGGACACAACCAGTGTTTCTGTCCTCACTACTCATATAGGGAAAAGGGACCAGATGTCAGTCTTTTCTTTTCAATGTCTTTGGCTCTTTGCTTGCCTCCTCCCCCGGGCTCGCTGTGAGCCCGCTGCAGCTATTTTTATACAGACAGTGGAGAGAGAGAGAGAGAGAGAGAGAGAGAGAGAGAGAGAGAGAGAGAGAGAGAGAGAGAGAGAGAGAGAGAGAGAAACTGACCGGGGTGTGGGGTGTGGGGGGGGGGGTGGGGGTGGGAGTAGAAGCAGCAAGCTTCCCCCCCCCTTAGGGATACTGGGGGGGGGGTCTTCCGTACAAATAGTTCCCCCACCTTCTGGAAGTTATGGTGGGAGTAGAACGCAGCAAGCTTCCCCCCCCCCCCCCTAGGGATACTGGGAGGGGGGTTCTTCCGTACAAATAGTTCCCCCACCTTATGGAAGTTATGTGCTTATAACTACCTCTAATCTGCCAGTCTCTTTGATTCTGCCTTTTCCCTTTGCATGCTGTTATCTACTATCGTTCTGCCTTTCCGGTCCATTCTCCTGCCTTTTTTCAAGAAATACTTTCAAAAAGATTTCCTCTAGCCGAAGTCAGACATGCTGGGCCTATTTATTCTTACTTAGGTGCATAACAGCAGCATGATGCATCTACGTTCGTAATTGACAGAAATTCTCCTGCCTTTTTTCAAAAAATACTTTCAAAAAGATTTCCTCTACCCGAAGTCAGACATGCTGGGTCTAATTATTCTTACTTAGGCGCATAACAGCAGCATGATGTATCTACGTTCGTAATTGACAGAAACATGCCTGAACGGCCGAAGAACAAGAACTTAGAAGACGAAGAAGAAGAAGAAGTACTCTCTCTCTCTCTCTCTCTCTCTCTCTCTCTCTCTCTCTCTCTCTCTCTCTCTGTGCGCGAGGTCAAAGTGACCCCCCCCCCCCCCCCTGAAATGAAAGACCTTACACGTTTGTGATCCATTTTCTTGGAAGGTGAAATGCTGCCTTCTTCTTGGAAATGTAAAACCGAAAGTTTCACTTTCGTGTGTTTGAGACTGGCTCAAAGAAGGTCAAAGGAAAGATCTGTCACTGCTTCTTTACCCTTACTAATATAACTTGGCCTCGCGTTGCTGCTCGCCCGTTATAATACAGATGTGCTGTTTAGACTACATAGTGGATGTGTTGTGAAATGTGTTCGTGGCAGTGTTTGCGCGCGCGTGCACGTGTGTGTGTGTGTGTGTGTGTGTGTGTGTGTGTGTGTGTGTGAGAGAGAGAGAGAGAGAGAGAGAGAGAGAGAGAGAGAGAGAGAGAGAGAGAGAGAGAGAGAGAGAGAGAGAGAGAGAGAGAGAGAGAGAGAGACATACATACGATTAGGTTCGATTTTATTATGTTACTATGTATGACTGTTTTGCATGCTTTTTTCGCTGGATGTAAACAAGCATTATATTAATATTTGCTTATTCTATTACCCTCTATAAATAAAATCCATTCAATTCAACTCTCTCTCTCTCCTCCCTCTCCCTCTTCCAGACTAGAACTAAAATAATTATTTATTTTATTAACCCGTTATTGGGGCATGCAAAACGACCATTGCTAATTTCACACGCAATATAGAGGTACAGGAAATGAACAACACCTTCGTTTATAAAACTGATAAACAAAACCGAATCAAGCAATTGATTGCAATTATGACATAACATCACAATGATAAGACTTTTGTGCATAACGTGTTGTGTTTATACAACAAACAAACAAGCACACAACAGGTGTAAAGTGACGTTATGTTATTTACAAGAGACACAACAAAACCAAGAAATACTTTCAAAAAGATTTCCTCTAGCCAAAGTCAGACATGCTGGGCCTAATTATTCTTACTTAGGTGCATAACAGCAGCATGATGCATCTACGTTCGTAATTGACAGAAATTCTCCTGCCTTTTTTCAAGAAATACTTTCAAAAAGATTTCCTTTACCCGAAGTCAAACATGCTGGGCCTAATTATTCTTACTTAGGCGCATAACAGCAGCATGATGCATCTACGTTCGTAATTGACAGAAACATGCCTGAACGACCCAAGAACAAGAACTTAGAAGACGAAGAAGAAGAAGAAGTACTACTACTCTCTCTCTCTCTCTCTCTGCGCGGGCGAGTTCAAAGTCGAAATCATCATCATCATTCATATAGTAAAAAGCCAACTGTTCGTCGTGTGTGTGTGTGCCTGTGTGTGTGTGTGTGTGTGTGTGTGTGTGTCTGTCTGAAACACGAAACGGGCCTTATAACTCCGCCGTTTTTCGACCGAATCGCCTCAAATTTGCTGTGAGCCCTAACGCGGCGATGGCAACGGCAACCGAGGCGGCCGTGTCATTTGCGCGGTTGGGCAAATGCGCGAAACACGCGCGCTATACGCCGCTTCACCTTTTCACGCATAACTCCGCTGTTTCTTAACCGAATTGATTCAAATTTGCTGTCAGGCTTGCTATGGCCCGGGCAACGCCTAGCAGCAAATTGGAAGACAATCGGGAGAACGCGTCACTCTCAGAGCAGCGCCAACGGGAAACGGAGCCTTATAACTCCGCCGTTTCTTAACCGAATCGCTTCAAATTTGCTGTACTCAGCGTTACCAGTACTTGGCGTTACCGTTAATAGGCGTTACCAGTACGGTGCATTGCCAGTACTAGGCGTTGCGCTAGTCCTTTATAAAAACACATTTATACAGGTGGAATTCTTGAAGATCATCATTTGTTTAGTTTTTTTACATGATAATTTTATTCAGATAAAATATGATATAATAATTATAAAAAATTTAAAGAGCAATATGTTGGCAAGATGCAAACATTGGTAAGTTATTTGTAAAGAGTACTTGGTTGTTCATTTGATTGTCATTATGGTGCTCTTTGTCTGCCATAACTATGCCTACTAGGAAATTCGTAAAATATCAGTAATCATCTTCTAAAATGTCATTTAAATCTGCTCGTAAGTTGTTGAGCTATCCCGCAAAGAAAGAAGCATCCACAGGTAAATTAAAAAGTAAGCATATCTGTAAAGTAATAATAGTAAATCACTTTCCCTCAGTTGCAACAAATGTTGCAGCACTAAAATGATATGACTAAAGGGCCAGCCACACGTCCACTGAAATCGCACGACTGTACGATACGATTCGATCAAGTGATCTCGATGCGCCAATCACATTTGTTCTTGGAGACCACGTGATCGAATCGTATCGTACATTCGTGCGATTTTAGTAGAACTGTGACTGGCCCTTAAGACTCAAAAAGTGTTTCTTTTAGTTTGTTAACTGCTCGTGTGTTACTTTCACATTTATCCAAAACATAGTAAACAAGATGTAGATGAATGTTTGGCTATCGATGTTGGAATTCTTTTACATCCTTAATTGACTGCAAACTACGCAAGGAAAATATCTAAAAGCACAAGAGAAATTTTTCTTGAGAAATAGACCATTAACAAATCAAATCAACTTTATTTCAAAACCCCTGGGGGCACAAGAAAATGCATACACGTACCATTCACACCTGCGGCATCAAACATTACAAACAATATCCCAAAAGACACCATAACAGTACACATCAACATAGTATTACATAGGCTCCAAACAAAAACAACAACAAAAACCAACAAAAACACTTCTTCTTTTTTTAACGCTTATCCAGAGAAAAATATGTTTTTAATGTGCAGATCGTTAGTAATTAATTATTTGTTTGAAAATTGTTTGGAAAAGGTGCATTGGCTATACTCGAAAGTTTGGGAAGTTCCTTCATTATTTGCATGCCCTTGTGTGTTCTCTGGAGAGAAAAAACCCTGATCTAGTACCAACGATTAATATATCAGGATGGCGTATTGTATTTCTGTATTCTAATTCTGTGTTCTCCACCAACAAACCATGCAAATGGCCCCGGGCCATAAATAACACTGCCAAACAAAACACACCGGCACGAGGAGAGGGCCAACCTCCTTCCCATCTTTATCACGCACGATGAGTTGGCTACGTATGAAGCTAGGAAGGGGACAGTGACTGGGCTTGATGAAGAAGGGGTCTGTTGAATGGTTGGCTGGGTACGTATGGAGCTACTGGCTGCCCAGGACGGACCTGCTGCCTGCTGGAGAGGTAGAGGATGGACCGGGCCAGTCTGGGAAACGGCTCCTTGAAACTTGTCACGCATCCGTGCGGAAAGAGTGTGAGCGATGAGCACACCCGGCCCACCCACCACACAGAGGGCACGAGATGATGGATGGTGCTGATGTCTCCCCACGGCACTCCTCTTCTGTCTCACTTCTCCGGCAATAGCCATTGCTCTCTGCTTGTTCCATCACCTTCACCCCCTCACCTCAGCCCTCCCACCCTCTACTTCTAGCCTCCCCCCCTCATCCCATATTCACACACATACATAACAGATCCCCTTGTATTGAAGCAAGGCAAGCCAGCAAAGAATCTTCCAACTGAAAAAACAAAGCTATGAAATCCTCTCCGCTTTAATCCAGTTGAAGGATCTCGATTGCTCTCCAGGGAGTTTGTTTGTACGATTTATTGTTGAATCTTGTTCCGCAAAGTTTGTGTATAGGAAGTAAAGCTTTCTTGGTCTTGGCGCTGTTTTGTAGCTGTTGCAGTTGCTAGTTGACTGCGCGTATTATGTATGTTCTTTCAGTCTTTCACGAATCAATCAAAGTCGAGGCTTTTGCAAGACTTATTGGTTTTTATGAGCTTGCTACGAGCCTCGTGAGAAAAGCTTTCTTTTCAAGACCTAGTAATTTACTACCAATACAACGCAAGCACCTTGCTGTAGGAAATTACGTTACTGTGGAAAAATATTGTTTGCATAACAGAAAGCGTAACTTTCTTTTTAATGTTACAGATACGTTATAACAACATGGTAGTATTTTCCCAATAAATTCATTCTTTCATTCTGTGACATCATATTTGGCTCTATAGTTTTGTTTTCCCAGCACGGTGAAATAACAACAAAATAGGCGCGTCGTTTTCAAATTGAAGCAATAACAAAATCTAAATGTAACAGTGATCTTAATATAGTTTCATGGGCCCTTTGCTCAAATGGATTTAATCAGTAGTTGACGTTAGTCAGTTTGGGCCAAGAGTACAGTGAGTCTAAGAGCTGTAAGTGAATTAATTTTCTGCCTAAATGGGACATCAAATTACTGCTTTGTCCTTTTTTTTAAATTTTGGTCAATGTTTGATAGCGGCAGTGCGCCCTGGAACTTGTTTAAAGGCGCATCACAAAAATATGAACGGACAAAAAAGAAGAAAGAAAACTAAAAGAAAAAGGAGGAAAAAACACGTGTGTTTTTGTTTTGTGGGTTGTGTGTGCACGCATGTGTGTGTGTGTGTGTGTGTGTGTGTCTGTGTGCGTGTGTGTCTGTCTGTCTGCGTCCGTACGTTGTGTGTGGGGGTGTTTGTGTATGACTTTGTGTTGGTGTATGTGGTCAGTCCGTGCGGCGCGGTTGCTGTGGCTTACTGAATGGGGGATGAACGAGTCGGTGTCAGTAAATGTGTGTGTGTGTGTGTGTGTGTGTGTGTGTGTGTGTGTGTGTGTGTGTGTGTGTGTGTGTGTGTGTGTGTTAGAGAGAGAGAGTTGCTTTGTATATGCGTTGTTGCTGGTTGATGTCATTCTTGAATGCTGTTTTTGTTGTCTATTTGTTGATGAATAATTGATTGTAAAGCGCTGTGGGCTCATCTGAGGTAAAGCGCTATATAAATGTACTATTATTATTATTATTATTATTATCAAAACAGCAACAAAAACAGACCTCCATCCCCACTACCGCCTGCTTACCAAAAGCCACACTTCCACAGTAGAATTAGCTGTTTGTATGACACTTATATATCAAAAGAATGTTAATGTAGAAGCGAAACACTAAAAATTGTCTTGTTAATAAAATAAAATAAATTATGTTTATAACAGAAAACGCTTATCCTCAAGAATAAACAACCAACAAACAACTACACCGCAAGTGTAAAGTGACGTTATTTTATTCACATGAGACAAAACAAAGCAAAACTTCTTAAAGAATAAAGAAAAGTTTGGAAAAGTTGTTTCATTGAGTTGTTTTATTGCAGTCATTCACTGTTTAACGAATGGAAATATGCTGGCAGACACAACCAGCCATGCATACGTCTACAGCAGCCCGAGTCAGAGATGGGATGTCGAATTAATTCGGCGAATCCAATATTCTCTTGTTAAGACGTTTTTCTCTTACGCCATACAAGATAAAAGAACAGAAACGCGCCAGAAGGGAAAAGAATCCAAAACTGATAAATAAAACAAGGCTGCAACTCGAAACATCCGATGCATCTCCAAGGAACAGAGATTAATTTCAGGGCGTTCGTCTTGACTGCCAATGTGGCACATAAATGGATAGGAAATCAGCACTGCCGCCTGCCGACACCGAAAGGAACTAGGGGGAGATCAGTCTAAATAAAAAGGAGGAGCGATCTGTCAGGGGCGACGTGGATAATACTGGCTAACAAGAGGCCGCTGTCAGGCAGAAAACCTCCTCATAACCGGTCATGATTAGAGCCACTGAATACGAAGCTCGCCAGAGGTCGCAGCGGGCATAAATCTTTGGCCCCCCCGCACAATGGCGGCGAATGGGTGATGGCAGTGTTGTATTCATGGCCTCCGAGCGGAGTAATAGGCAACCATCATCTCGCTTTACGTGAACCGTGCAGCTAGGAATTGTCTGTCCACACACCCCGCGCTCCAGATTACTAGAGGGACGTGTGTCGGCTCGTGCAGCTCGTTTCGGGGAGCTCAAAAAAGAACGTAACGGGGGTCCCTCACCGGGGACTTGTTATGGGTCCCCGTCGCTGTGCCCTTCTCTTCGCCACGTCGTTCAACTAATGGGGTTCATGTTCCCGAATAAAGGCAATTAAGCAAAGCATTTTGCGCGCGTTATTAATCTTATTGATACATTCGTAATCTGCAGTGACCGCGGTTCCGGACATGTCCCTGGTGTGTCGGCATCGCTTGTCCGCTTTTTTGTCCGGGCAGCCTGGCTGGGCTGGGCTGGGCAAGGCTGGGCGGGGTGAGGGGGCAGAAATCAACTACATTTCAATTTCGGTGTTTACCCGTGTCTGTTACAGGCGCCCGCCTTGCCCCGCTCTCTGCGTGTTCGCCAATGCATGAGTCTGGTCCTGGGAGACCTGGCCCGGGCTGGAAGGCTTTTTGTGTGTGTGTATGAAGAGCGGGGAAGCCCTGTGCTGACACCCACAAGAGGTGGGCAAAGAAATGCTAAACTGGCAGTAGCAGTAGTACTAGGCCTGGTAGAAGTGGCTGCCGGCCAAATAGGATGCTTTCCTGAAGTAGGACAACTTTTCCGCGTGACAGAGTAATCATCACGAGGGTGGGTCTTTCTCTATTGAGGGTGGGGGTAGAGGTTAGGGGTTGGGCTTACGAAAGAATAGGGTAGGGAACATTGTATGGGAAGCTCCCCGTGGGGATGCCGGGGGGGTCTTTCGTAAAAATAGTTCTCCCACCTTCTGGAAGTTCTGTGCTTGTAACTTCCTCTAATCTGCCACTCTCTTTGACTCTGCCTTTTCCCTTTGCTTTCTATCATCTACTATCTTTCTGACTTATTGGCCCATTCTCCTGCCTTTTTTCAAAAAAATCTTCCAAATTATTGAGCTCCTCCGAAATCGCAATGTGTCGGCTGTACGCAGCGGGGAGACCAGTGAAAACTGAAAACCGGACACATACGTACCTTACCCATTATGGCCATATGGCCTAGGAACGCAGAAGAAAGGAGAAGTATGGGGAAGGGAGGGGCGGGGGGGGGGGGGCTGGTGTTGGGGGGGGGGGGGGGGGGGGGGGGTTGTTGACAGGGACAGAGAGAGAAGTGAAAAGAGATAGCTAGGTTTGAGCGGGATTGTGATCCAAAGCCCGAAAAAGAACTTCACGCGGCGCAAGAACAGAAAGATGAACTGAGGTCACGTGCGTTGGAGTGGGGGTGTAGTGGGGGTGGGGTGAGTGGGTGGACAAGTGGACATGCAAAGAAGGGGTTGGGAAAGTGCGAGGAGTTAGTTTTGTATCGTCACGAATTCACGGGTCCCGTGGGAAATAGACTGTGAGGGGCCTGAAGAAGGTCAGCATATTATTGTGATTGGTGGCAATGGCGATTGTCATAGAACTGGCTGGAGGTCTGTGGGCCCGACCGTCTATGTGATGCATCACAAAGAGAGATGTTACTTCTGTTCTTTGTATGTTTCTGTGCTTGTTTATATTCATGTTGTTTTGTCTGACCGCCTGCATAGGTGTGTGTGTGCGTGTGCGTGTGCGTGTGCGTGCGTGTGCGTGCGTGTGTGTGTGTGTGTGTGTGTGTGTGTGTGTGTGTGTGTGTGTGTGTGTGTGCGTGCGTGTGCGTGTGTGTGTGTTCATGAGCGTGTAAAAGTGAGAAAGATTTGAGAAAGGCAGCCAGACAGAGGCAGTCAAACAGGAAAAAAGAAGTATTTGTCTGTCTATGTCTGGTATGTGTTTGCAAGACAAAAGTTGAAAGAAACATACCATCGCGTACAGCCATCGTTTCTGTCGTATAGTTTTCATTCTTTGTACATTTTTACACTATTTAATGGGTGATGCATGCTTTGCCACGTAGTCACTAGGCTCAGTTGTGACTGTTTAACGAGGCTTCTCCGAGTCACTGTCAGGCACTTGAGACAGTTCTTCCCCACTGCCAGAGAGCTCTCTTTCCCACCCGAATTCAATGGACTCCCTCGAACTGTTACCATAAAAAGAGTTGTTTCCCCTTCCTCTTCTACTTCTCTAGTATTGGGAGGAGCGAAAAGAAGGAAGCAAAATGGCAGGAACTTTTTGTGTCTGAGAGTTGTGTAGTCTTTTACTATTATTTTACAAAAGTGTGTGTGCACATGTGCCCATGCGCGCGTAGGCAAGCGTGCGCACACACACAATTCACACACACAAATCTATGCACATTTAAACACACACAAACTCAAACTCTCTCTCTCTCTCTCTCTCTCTCTCTCTCTCTCCTATTTGTTTTTAATTCTTTAGGTTACTTTTTGTTTTAAACTTCCCAAACAATCGCATACTTCAGTCGTGGATTAATATTCTTGTTTCGTTTCAGATTTGTTGTATACACAACTTGTATTGTGGATGCACAAAGTGTTTACATTCTTTCCTCGAAGCATAAATTATCATTTAACTTTTGCGCCATCCGTCAGTCTGAAAACTGTTTTTGTTGTTGTTGGGTGTTTTTGACCTGCAAGCACGAAAAAGGGAAGTAACTCATTAAATTACCAGTAACGGGTCCATAGCACTTTTACTACAGATCACAAGTCAATGTTTCTTCATGGTCAGTGAATAGAAAGGACTGATTGGTCAGGACAGGTCAGTGTCTCATCCATGTCCACAGCGCCCCTTTGCGGTGACTGTCCGTGTAATGGTCAGGAGGTGTCCAGCGAGAAGATCAAAGAGCCCTGTCCAGCGCTGCCCCTGTGTTTCAACAGTTAATGATCCTGTGAACAAGGCTACCAGAGAAGACGAGTACTGCTCAGAGAGAGAGAGAAAGAGAGAGAGAGAGAGAGAGAGAGAGAGAGAGAGAGAGAGAGAGAGAGAGAGAGAGAGAGAGAGAGAGAGAGAGAGAGAGAGAGAGAGAGAGAGAGAGAGAGAGAGAGAGAGAGAGAGAGAGAGAGAGAGAGAGATAGGCTGCAAGGGATGGGACAAGGAAAAGTGGGAAGAACAAGAAAAGAAAGAATGTAGAGAAGTAAAGAGCAATGAGGCAGACAACCTTTGGCTTTGCTTTAGGCTGAGTTTGGTCGGTAGAAAACAAGAAAAGAAGAAAAAGGCAGTTAATGTGACAATTGAAGTAAAAAATAGTGAACACTTTGTGTAGAAGGTTATTATGTGCTTTTTTATGTTATAAACAATGCGTGCGCGCGTTTGGTTATGTATAATATGTGTGTGTGCTTGTCTTTTTTAGTGTGATTGTGTATCTTTTTGAGTGTATCTTGTGTGCTAGCAGAACACCTTTACGCTATCTTTGTTACAATTGTGTACATCCATCTTATCATCTTTTATAATATTTCATTTTATCTTATTTTATTCTGTTTTGTAGCGACGGGAGAAGGGTGGGAACAAAAGAGAAAGCGGATAGTCGCATTTGTCAGACTTAAATTACAACGAACACGACTGGACTTCAAAATGTTACAATGCAACTGTTTTTTGTACACAAATCGTTGATTGCTGAGGTTTTATTTCTGTTTGTTTGAAACATTGCTAACAACAAAACCCAGATAGATCACAGCTATTGTGACTGTCTGACTTCTAATTATCTATGGAACGAAGCAGAACAAGCGCTGGAAGTCCAAATTAATGGCTTATGTCTGGCTGATTTCCGCCTCGGAACCCAGTCCTTTAGTTTTTGTGGTCATCGGAGATAGTTGAAGACAAGTTTTTGAAAGAAAAAAGGGGCAGGAAAAACTCATGTAAGTGTTTGTGTGATAAAAACTGACTTAATTTCGTAGATGTCGTTTATAGAAAAGGCGTCTTGACTGTGAATTTGATAAATCTATGTTTCATGTTATGCTGTTTTAAAAACTTAGTTGTCGTTTTAATCATTTGTATTGCTAGATTTAGGGCTTATGGTTTGGAGAGGGCTGGAGTTTAAAAATTAAAGCTCCAACGTGAAGCATTGCACAACTCCCTGGATCAGTCATGATTGATTGGTATTAGCCTATTCTAAATTATTAGGCATATTTGTTGGTATTTACCAGCACCAGCAAGACTTCTCCCTTTATTATGCAATCTGAGCATTTCGCGTCAGTTATGCAGTACCCTCTGTAGTAAGTATTTTCAGAACTCGCTTTTATTTCACTTTTATTTCGGACGGTATGGCTGTAAAAATGTCATGAAACTGGCGTACACATTGACCCCCAACACACGGGAAAGCACAGCAGACATCCGTAAGGAACTGGATGACAACATAGATGGAAGGGCCTGAGAGGACTGGCATCACCAGGACCGTCCAGCTCGCCAACAAAACATCAAGGTGGAAACAAAATCAAGGGCAGTCCCCGTCACAGCAGTCCCCATCCCATTTCATCTGCAGATAGTGTGCAACAGACTGACACTCTAGAGTCGGACTCAATGGCCACGTAAGGAACTGAATGAGGCGGAGTGTGTGGGTTTCCTGGTTGCACGGACCCCCCCCCCCCCCCCCCTCTCCGCCCCGCGCGCGCATTAGCCCTCTGGAAACCCCTCTTCCATCAACAGCCTAATCCGCCCCTGAAGTGTAAGCTTGATGTTGACTTCCCGCATCTGACAGCACTGAGAGAAGGTGCCAAGTTGGGCTGACCAGTTTGAGAGACAAACTTTACTCAGACTGAACACGTGTCAGTACGATTAAAACACTGTCTTGCTATTACTTTGTGTGTGGACATTTCTCCGTTCTTGAGAGTAATGGACATGCTCCTTCAACTGAGGAAAGCGTACAGTCACTGCATTCACTGTGTCACAAAGAGCACTTCAAACCAAGAGTGGTCCATTCGTTTTCGTCATGTTTTCTAGCACCTTAATTCCAGCTGTTTCTTCCAGTAAAGGGTCCCACCCACTGCAAATGATTCAATCCAACTGCGATCCGACCGTGCCATATGTGAGGCACGATTCTCGTGAAATTCTACTGTCTAAATGAATCCGATGAAACCGCACTAGTTTCGTTTGTAGTCCCCCATACACGAATCTCATGAAATATCTGTATTGTTGCATCAGACATTTTATGTGATTCGTGTATTGGGGTCTGCACGAGTTTAGTGAACAAAAATAGTAAAATTATGTAGTCTTAGACAGAAGCATTTCACGAGAATCACGCCTCACAGACATCGTCACAATCGGATCGCAGTTGGATCGAGTCGTACGCAGTGGGTCGGCCCCTCTAATTTAAACTAAACAATTTAAGTGTAATGAATCGTGTGCTTTTCTTATCATAGTATCCACCCAATCATTTGTATATCGTGCCCTCCATCTCCAGTAGGCCTACTCCCTGACCCACACCCTCTCCTCTCCATTTTTAGGGAAGAAATATCAGTCTTTGATATTTTTTCGTACCATCTTTTTTGTACTACCTGTTGAGGTGGTGAATAATGATCGAGGTGGGGTGAGAATGTGAGGGGGGTAGGCTATCTATAAAATAAAAAAAAGACAAACTGAATTATGGGAATGTTGTTGGCACACTCAAAATCATCACTTTCAAAACAATTTAGCTACGGGAAGAAACCAGAGTTGTTGTTTTTCAACACCAAGAAAAGTTAGAAAGGCGACGTAAACGGTGGCTATCGATTACATTACTGACGGAGTACAAAAAGCCACAACTCGGCTCCTATCATCAAACTTAGCACAAGTGACAATGTCTCCGAGTCTTGCCTCTCCGCCCTAATTCCCGCCCACTCCGTCTTTCAACCTGTCCGACCAATCCCTGAGCTTGTCAGTTGCCATCACTCAGGTGTCTAGGCCCCGCCCCTTTCGCCTCGCGCCGCTCTCTGGGTCGGTAATTGACGCGAGCTCTGTCGCCTGATTGGAGGCGTCAGTGTTAATCGCCGCGAGCCGTGTAAACGTATGCGGCTCGGACTGGGGACATATGCAGGCAGAAGCGGCGACGGTGCGTTATTAATTATGAATATTACAGTCAGGGACGGGCGGAGCGCAAGGGTAAAAGGCTGCCTGGACTCTGAGGAGTGCGGATGGAGATAGCGACAGTGACAGTGTTTCAGTCTGTCTCTGAATATATAAAACTTCCTATTGCTTCGTCCGGAGATCAGTTTCTAAGACATTGATTACCTGAATGTGATCGAGTTTGTTCATTCTCACTGTTCTCAGACCGCAACTTCACGCTTTCGTAATAACTTAAAAAAGCAAATCGGGTTTTTTTCGTTGATTAATAGGCCTACTGTTTCAACTTTTCACAACAACAAAAAGTTTATTAACTTAAGCTAAATTCGTCGAAAATTTAAAAAAGTCACAAATTGAACATACTCATATTTACAAAGATGTCAGAGTTCTACCCTAGCGTCGATATTCATTTACGCCTAAACGGCTTCTCTTTGAAATGACAGTCGACGTAAGTCACGGACTAGCCTACTAACTATTCCCGTTTCACACGTGCACTGCTGACATAATTGTTTGTTCTCACGGGTCTGCTGCTGCTGCTTCTGCTACTGCAGCGTTGTCACCTACTAGCCTACTGACTATCGTCGGTGAAGCGTGTCACCTGTCATCAGCCACGTCATCGTGAGGTGCTTCCCTGTGGACCTGCCTGTCATTGACAAGCTGGTTTATTGACACCGCTACACTCTACTTTAAAGGTTTTACCGTCCATAAGGGTCTCTGACCAATTGGACGCTAATCTCACCTTCTCTTTGAAGGTAAGTCATTGAGAATGATGCTTTGTTTGTCTCACTTTGGGCTCTGATCCCCGCATTGCTAGATGATTGGTATCGTAATCAACTTTGGTGGAGGGGAGTTAATTAGAAAGAGAGTTTTCCCCCTGTATTCAATTTCATTGTGGAATATTATGCCTATGTTATTATGTATAAAATGTACACATTTCGCTAGTTTACCAAAAACAAATACGCCAGCGTGTATTCATAGATTTAACGTCCTTCCACTAAGAGAGAGAGAGAGAGAGAGAGAGAGAGAGAGAGAGAGAGAGAGAGAGAGAGAGAGAGTGAGTGTGCGTGCGTGTGCGTGCGCGTGTGTGTGTGTGTGTGCGCGCTTGTGTGTGTGTGTGCGTGTGCGTGTGTGTGTGTGTTCTCTGTTTTATGTTGTTGCTTTTTTTTGGTTTCTTAACAACTAACTCCCGTAGTTTAAATAGTTTAATCGGTTGTTACATTTTAGTAATACATTCATCTTACCCTACTTCTCTCAAATGATTTTATTGGCTGTGATGGTTTTTTCCCTTCGTGATTTTAAAAGAAGAGCGTTATTAGAAGTACTGAAAGTGAACCTGTTAGAAAAAAATCCGCACTGATAAAACAATACTATAATAGCTTAAAGGGGCACCCTGACGGATGAGTTTTTGTAAGAAACACGTCGAGATCACCAGGAAAACACCCGTTACAGAGATTGCAACACTCACTTTGCTCTGGTTTCCTAGAAATCAAACCGTCAAAACGGCGATTCCTCTTTGGCGGAGGTGCTGGAAGTCAAATTCTTTCACCCAAAGAGAAGGCGTGTGCCGTCTCTTTTCAAATGGCCGCCAAATGGTTTGCACGAAATTTTCGCGATACAAGCCTTTTTATTTTAATTTTTTAAAAATTGTATACACTTTATCTAAAGGAGTTTCGCTCACAACAAAGGAAATAGCTCCTTTTTTTCTTTCTATTTTTACTGCACTACAAAAAACAACAACTCTTCAACCACAATGAGTGACCTCCACCCACCCATTCCAAAATGGCTTCTCTCTCCGGCATCTCCGCCAAGGAGGAATCGCCGTTTTGACGGTTTAATTTCTAGGAAACCAGAGCAAAGTGAGTGTTCCGATCGTTGAAAAGGCTGTCTTTTTTGTGATATCAACGTGTTTCTTGCAAAAACTCATCCGTCAGGGTCCACCTTTAAGAGGACACCAAACAAAACAGACGAGGTAAAAGTTAAAAAAAAGTCCTTCAGTAGTGCTGCTGAAAACCCCCAATTATAATGCCACATTTTCTTGATCATTTTCATCTTCCTTCCTGGCTTCCGTTCCACTATTTCCAACTGTCTGGGAATTATTGGAGGTAACAGGACACGTGAAGGGCGACTGTGTGTATTCAATTGATTCTATCGTTTTCTTTTCCAGTGATGATGAAAACACTTTTTTTGTTTTCTGTAGATCACTCCAATTCGCATGAGTTGGTCTGTGTTCTGCTCATTTTGTTCTTCTTTCTCGTCGTCCTGGCACATAATGATCATCGTCATCATCATTGTCATCATTATGATAATGATGATCATCGTCGTCGCCAACATCATTATCATTGTCATTTGCGTTAGTATTATTAAGGCTTGTAATATAGGCCCTTTACTCAAATGGCTTTTATCACTGGTTGACATTAGCTTGTAGAAAGGGCCAATAGTAAATGAGAGCTGTGCTATAATTGATATTCTACAGTATTGGAATATCATGCTACAGCTTAGTCTTTCGTGGAAGACTATGACTCTCTAACTAGGGGGCATTAAAATGTATTTTGCACTGGCACTAATGCTGCAGCCAATGAGATTGGTTGGCCTTTGGGGACCTTCCCCAACGCCAACTCTCGTCCTCTAATCCCATTGACCGAGAGAGTGGGGATGTACCCTGGCTGTGCTAGGCTTCTCCACTATAAACAATTTTTTGCCCAGCCCGCCGGAATAGCAGCTGCCCCCCTCTGCTATCTGGCAGTCATTGTCGGAAACGACAGACAGGCAACAATTAAGGCTTATTATTATTATTATCGTTGTTCTTGTTGGTGCTGCTGTCACTGTGTTGAATAATTATTTGCTTCTGCTGCTGCTGTTGCATTTTTCATAACATGCAGCTTAGTTTTGAAGAGATTTCTTTTCTCATCCGTGGCACAGAAAGACGGAAAAGAATGTGAAAAGCACATTGTTTTCCTTCTGAAGTGAAAAAGACAATGGACTTTGTTTTTGGAAGAGGGGCGGGGGTGGAGGGGGGATATGTGTGAGGTGGAGGGGAGGGGGCTTTTACAGTACTTCGGTGTTTTTTTTAAATTTTATAAGATATCGGCAGTCATGGCCGTTTTAAAATAAATTTTAGATTTACACGACTAAAAATAAACACTTTTTTTTTCAAGAGTGTGTGTGTGTGTGTGTGTGTCTGTCTGTCTGTCTGTCTGTCTGTCTGTCTGTCTGTCTGTCTGTCTGTCTGTCTGTGCATGTGTATGTCTGTCTCTCTCTCTCTCTCTCTGTGTACTGGCTGCCTGTCGCAGACAGAATTGAGTATAAATTAAACACACTTTGCTATAAATCTATCCATAAAGCTGCTCCATCTTACCTCTGCGACAATATTTCCATCTATACGTCAGCTCGCACTTTACGTTCAGTTTCTGACCCGCTTTCTCTCCAGATCCCTAGGTATAAGCTTTCAACTGTTGGTCGGCGCTCTTTTGTTGTCTCAGGACCGACATCTTGGAACAAACATCCTCTTTCCCTCCGTCAGCGACCGACCCTTTCAGCCTTCAAATCTAACCTCAAAACCCACCTGTTCCCCCGTGATTGAGGCTCCACTCTCTTTCTTTTCTCTCTCTCTTGCCTTTAGGTCTGTTTCTGCTGTATACCATTTATGTCAAACGTGTGTGCTCGCTTTGTATTGCATTTTTGTTTGAATGTGTTATGAATGCTAACGTGTGTGTGCGCTTTGATTTGATTTATATCAAGATTCAGCGCCGTATAAATACCGTATGTTGTTGTTGTTAGTGTGTGTGTGTGTGTGTGTGTGTGTGTGTGTGTGTGTGTGTGTGTGTGTGTGTGTGTGTGTGTGTGTGTGTGTTGCTGGCTTGTTTGCTTACTTTACAAACAAGAAAACATTGGTCAGAATTGAAAGAAAGCCAAACTGAAATTTGGATCAGTGTTTTGCTTAATTAAAAGGGTTTCATTTTCTGTTTTTATGACACTTTCTAAGCTTAAGATAAGTTATCATGTGATTCAAAATAAATGGCGTACGCCTAGTGCATTTAAATCTTTCTGCACCGAACAACTCTCTTCCAGATAGGGCCTACTGTCGTTTCTACAAAAATAAGCTTAACCCTTTCACCGCCAAAGTCGCATTTTAGCACCACAGTGAATTACCACCTAGGGGAAGACGGGGTAAAAAGCGCATGGGCGGGTAAGAAGCCCACCCCAATTATCTCATGAAATGAAGCAAATTTCAGTCTCATTTTGCCCATGAGACGAGCGTTAATGTCTAGTATTCGTCTCATGGGCAAATTTGACTGAAATTTTCTTTATTTCATGAGATAATTGGGGTGGGCTTCTTACCCGCCCATGCGCTTTTTACCCCGTCTTCCCCTATGTCACTAAAAGGCATCAAATTGGGGTCTATTATCCAAAGACTCTGTTGTCTTAGTTTTGGGAAGTAAGGATAGACCTTATTTTATATATGTCACAGAAGAATCCCCAATACTGCAGATGGATTCTGTTCCCTACCCAGGTAAATTTAATGGACATTTTGGCTGAAATATGGCTGGCGGTGAAAGGGTTAAAGCCGGGTTTTATTAGTGGCTGCAAGGGAACGAATTATTAATGATCTAATTAAGAAACTGGGGGAGACGGGTTTCTGTTTCATTTGTTCATTCGAGTAAAAGTTAAGAAAACAAAAAAACGAAAACCAAAACGTTTCTTTCATTTTCTTACTTAGAACTTCTTTTAATTGTACATCCGGGTGTGTGCGAAGGAACAGGACCTAAATGTTACACTTGCCAAAAAAAGAAGCAGCAAAAAACCTAAACTGTTGAAACCATGCATTGAATCTTCGTAGACCTAAACTGTTGAAACCATGCATTGAATCTTCGTAAACCTAAACTGTTGAAACCATGCATTGAATCTTCGTAAACCTAAACTGTTGAAACCATGCATTGAATCTTCGTAAACCTAAACTGTTGAAACCATGCATTGAATCTTCGTAAACCTAAACTGTTGAAACCATGCATTGAATCTTCGTAAACCTAAAAATAAAAATCAGAATCAGTCTGATTCTTAGAAATTTTATTAGCGTGTGTGTTGCATATTGTTTTCTTGTTCTTAGTTCTTGCTTTCTTTCTTTTTTTGTTTTTTGTGTGAGTCACTGTTTATAAAATGGATTGGCTAAGCAATGCTTGTTTTCCGCCCTTGTGAAGAAGTGGTCTTATTTTTTGTTGGGGTCTGTATTTGTTAAATTTTTATGTTTTTTTGTGTTTTTAGTCATTTAAAAAGCAGGGTACTCATGCTTGTTTTGAAACTTGGTGTTGAAAACATATTTCAAACAAACTATGAAAAGGGTTATCAGTTTTTAGTGATTCTCTACACACAAAAATTGTAGTAGGATAGCTGAAAAACCGTCAGTCGATACACATTTACTGAGGTTTTACTGAATTGAAAATTGGGATATCGTATAAGAAAAAAAATCCCTAGTTAAGGATTCATAATCCTGTTGTAACAAGGAACAAGATATCTTCTTGTCATAATTATTATTTTGTTTATTACTGATAAGGAACGTTTCTCTTGTATGGGATTCGCTATACACTTGGTCAAATCATCTCCCTTTGAAATATCTGCTGTGTGTCGGTGTTTTCTTTCTCCGGCGAGGTCAGTTGTTTTTATATAGTCTGTTTGTCTGTCTGTGTCTGATTCTCTGCCTCTAATGGTAAGTTTTCTATATGTAGATTCTCTTTTAAAATCATAAATCTATTTTGTATACAGAACCCGCGTGGCTGACTTTAGGCAAATTAGAATTAGGTTATCTCGTAACGGAGATTTGCGCTGTGCCAGTTTTCTATTTCATGTTCCTTCCCTTAATTTCTGTGCACACAAAAACAAAGGCAACACGCTTTTGTGAGTCACCAGCTTTAACCCTTTCACCGCCAGCCATATTTCAGCAAAATATTGCCATTAAATTTACCTGGGTAGAGATGAAAATCCATCTGCAGTATTGTGGATTCTTCTGTGACATCTCTAAAATAAGATCTACCCTTACTTCCCAAAACTAAGACAATCGGGTCTTTGGATAATAGACCCCAATTTGATGCCTTTTAGTGACATAGGTGTTAAATCACTGTGGTGCTAAAATGCGACTTTGGCGGTGAAAGGGTTAAATGATTTGACTTGTCAGGTTTGCTTGGAGATGACTGAAAGCAAAAATCAATATTCTAATCTTACTTTATGTGATTGCCTGAATTATGTTTTCAGTGCTTTACTTAGAGGCTCTGTGAACATTTACTCAACACATCACCTAAAATAGGCAACAGTCGAAAAGCGCACAATATTGCTTTTTCCCAAACGCGCACAGCCGTCAAAAGGCGCACATATTTATGGTAGAAAAGCGCACGATATTTACAATCCGAAAGCGCACAGTTGTTTTTAGAGACGGGTGGACTAGGACTAATCCCGTGTGGACTAACATTTTATCTGCACCGCTCGGACTACATACATACGTTTAGTGTAAGAAATATTCCGAACCCTAAACCTATCCCTAACCCTATTCCTAACCCTAACCCTAACCCTATTCTTAACCCTAACTCTAACCCTATCCCTAAACATATCCCTAAACATATCCCTAACTATCCCTAACCTATCTGAAAAACAAGGAATACCTGGGTACGCAGAACCTGGGTCTCACAAAATCCGTGCGCTTTTTGTAGGTTAAAAGTGTGCGGTTTTGAACGGTTGAAGTGTGCGCCTTTGGACGGTAAAATTGTGCGCATTTTGCCGTGCGCCTTTGGATAGTGTGCGTTTTGTGTGTGCCCCCCTAAAATAAATACATATAAAGCAGTTAAACAAAGTGTATTTTATTATTTGTATTGTTGTTGTTGCCACCTGATTTGCTGCTGCAGCTGATGTTAATGTGAAAGTTTTGTTCATGTTGTTATATAGATAAAAGAAAGGCTTGTGAAAAATCAAGCATAATTATTTTCTATAGGGGAAGACGGGGTAAAAAGCGCATGGGCAGGTAAGAAGCCCACCCCAATTATCTCATGCAATAAAGAAAATTTCAGTCAAATTTGCCCATGAGACGAATGCTAGACATTAACGCTCGTCTCATGGGCAAAATGAGACTAAAATTTGCTTCATTTCATGAGATAATTGGGGTGGGCTTCTTACCCGCCCATGCGCTTTTTACCCCGTCTTCCCCTATGTAAAAAAAAATACAAAATAAAGAATAAATAAAACTACTTTTTGATTTAGTTTTTCCGTTTATCTAAGATAGAATAAGACGGTGTGTTTGTTGGTTTGTTTGTACAATAATTGGGTTATAGATGAAACATCTCGTGTCCCGGGTGTTGTTGCTGAAGTCCTTAGGCCTATTGTGTTTCTTTCGTGGGCTACACAACATTTTAGGCTTACTAAAATGGATGCCAAGGTTTGTACTAATCCTTGTAATTTCGCCCGGAACCGCAAATTTACCGTGACGTCCGTTGGTGCGTGAATAATAATTATGATAACGGCTGCCAGTCTGTGCCAGGCTGCAAGTGCACGTGTCGGGGATGCCTCATCGTGTGTGAGCAGCCTAATCACTTCACTGTGTGGACACACCATCAGTTGACAGCTGATTAACACGGCTTGTCGCTGCCCCCTCAAACTCATCACTTTCCAAAGCTCCCCTGCTGGGCTGCGCGCGCACGGCAAAGGGCAGTAATGCTCGCTTCTAAAGTTCAGAGTCAGCAGACGACAAGCTTTTGTGTTTAGTTGGGTGGGAAGTATGCCAACAGAATAATGGAAACTGTTTGACCTGAGGCTTTGGCCAGGGTCAAACAATGATGTGGAGAGAGCCAGGAAATTGAAAAGAGAGTGGCTTGAGAGAAACATTCGGGAGTTTTCATCCTTCTTCTTCTGTGGTGGTGACCTTCTTCTGCGTCCCAAAAGTGCTGATGGCCGGTTGATCAAACCCGAATTTTAATGGTTTTGATGAAATGGGCGGTTCGTTGAAGGTCGTTTTCTGTTCCCCACAGCTTCGTCTGCATGCCTGTCGAAACTTATGGGAGGCGAGACGCCTCATTCATTCGACCAAAACCGTCGACCAAAATGATCGACCATTTTCGAAATTTGTGGATCAAAATGCCTCGTTTTCGAAATGGTCGACCAAAATGCCTCGTTCTCGACGAAAACTATCGACCAATTTCGGAATGGTCCATCAAAATGCCACATTTTCGAAATTGGTCGACCAAAACTGTGCACGAGAAAAACTGATGCATCAAAATCACGCCATGAATTATTCATCGCGTCTTTCCGAGTTTTAATGAGTGGTTGAGTAAAAACTTGTTAGAAGGCCCTCGGCATCCATCTTTCAAAACTTCCCGCCACAGACTGGATTCTGGCACTGTTCTTGTGCCCGATTCCAGTTTTTGTTCAACCACTCGGGTCTCTCCGGTAAAAATCGGAATTTGTCGACCAGAAATCCGTCGACCAATTTGGAAAATGGTCGATCATTTTGGTCGACGGTTTTGGTCGAATGAATGAGCCGTCTCGCCTTCCATAGAAACTGGCCATACAGTCGATCTGGGGCCGGCATAGTTCGGACAGTACTGTAGAATATACACACTTTAGGGGGTGACCATAGAAAAAGAATCAGAAGAGAGAGAGAGAGAGAGAGAGAGAGAGAGAGAGAGAGAGAGAGAGAGAGAGAGAGTGAATACACATGTATACAAACTATCCGATTTGCTTAGAATCAATTGAGAGTTATTTTAAAATAGCTTGAAACAAGCTTTAGCAGTGGCTCTGAAACTTTCAGGTTTACACTACTATTTAAACGATTTTCAAGTTACTTTGGCTTCTCTCTCTTATGTTGGTATACACTCTTCTGTTGAATGATGGTTGGTTGATGGTTCGTCCCATATGTGCTGTGTTGCAGCCGAGTGGACGTAAAACCTAACTTTCAATCTTTACTTCTCAAATTTTAAATGTAACTGTACATAGAAGCATCCAGCAAAGAAAGCCTATTATTATTAAGGTGTAGAGTGGCACAGTGGTAGCGCGTTCGCCTCGTGTCAAGTAAACCCGAGTTCGAACCAGGGTACAGGGGACTTTTCCTCTCACTTTGCACTAGGCCTTACGGTCTGAACGTGGAGTCTTTCGGATGAGACGATAAACCAAGGTCCTGTGTGCCCATGCACTTTGCATACGTTAAACCCAGTGGCAACAAAAAAGTTGTCATTTGGTCAAAATTTACACACACACCCTTTCCTTCCTCATCACTCACACAAACATCGCATGCAAAAAAAATTATAACAAAAATTGTGTGGCGCGCCTCTGGCTGCGACGCGCTCTCCAGGTGGGAGCAACCCGAATTTCACAGAGCTCTCTGTGACTATATAGTACCTAATAATAATAATTATTATTATATAAAATATTCAACTTGAGAAAGAGGATCGAGATAATGATGCAACACTATCACTTTCAATATCATGGAGGTATAATAATTGTCACAGAGTTGTTATTACTGGTTCAAAATCCCATAGGCCCGTGGCCTATTGCTGAATTCTCTTTATTCGCCTTCTCCGTATTCTTCGCTAAGACTCTACATTTTCAAAATGAAAACAAAATTGTTTTAATGTGTTGCGAATACTGGTAGCCGTTCCTCTGAAAATTTTGCTCGATTCTCGAAGGGAAACATCACTCAAAAGTATTTATCATTTTCATTTGCAAACGGGATTCAATTGCAAGCAAACAATTACTGCTAATGAACTTCATATTCATTTTGTTGTTGCCCATTAAAAAAAATCATCTTAATTCTACAAAATTAAATCGTTACATCCAGCAGTTTCTAAATAACATCCATGGCGATAGACGTGCACATACCAACACGTCCTCCTCATACACACCCTTCCCGCATACACATAAGCTTACATGTTGTCGGATAAATTCAAAAACATCGTATCTCAGTTTTGAGAAACATTTTTTTTAAAATAATAAATAACCGCTAACCGCTTTGACCACAATTGATTAACTATGATGAATAATTATGTTGTTCAAGACATGGCGAGTTTAGTCCTGCATTTTGTTAAAATTACATTAAAAAGTTTTTTAGACTTGAAAAGAACAAAGATACGAGGTTTTTGTACTTAACTAGATCTGAATTTGGGACTGAAGAGTTTTTCTTCTATTTACACAACCTCATTTACCCCAGATAGATGGTCGTTAGAGATAAACGAGCTTTTGGTGGAAGGTGGCGGGAAACATTAGAGAGCTGACTATGTATATAACTTTTTAAAAAAACAAATCGAGATACGAGGCCTGCATTCCATTTTTTCCGTTTTTGCCTTTCTTACCAAACATAAAGCTGTATTTTGTGAACCTTTTCAGCTAATTATCTTTTTGAAATAATACCCTACCCCTACCCCCCCCCCCCCCCCTATAAGACGGGAAAACGCAATGAACCACGACTGTGACAAATGCCGCGGTGTACTGCAGTACATAGGGGAGGGGGGGGGGGTGTCCTATTAGATAATGGCCTTTATCATGACTGCAATTAATGATTGAACAAAGATAATTAGCTGAAAATGTTCATAAAATACAGCTTCATCTTTGGTAAGAAAGGAAAAAAATGGAATTAACCGAGAAATGTAGGGGGGGTGGCACATCTTGACCTTTACCAAGATTTGTTACTCATAGCAAGAGCGGAAAGGTTTATTCGGCGAACACTGACAATTATTTTTTTAATTTCAGGAATGATAGGATTTTTCTCTTTCATCCATAGATGTTTGATTAACTGGATGAAAATCAACCACGTAGTTGTGGGGTATCTTGTTTATTTTGAGCCCATTGTGTAATTTCAACTCCGGTAGTAAGATGTGGTCGGGAGATTTGCCTCCCATATCCAGTGAAACAGGACTCTTTAATTAAACCCAGCCAGGATACCTTGGATCGTGCCACGACAGCCAGATAAGTTGTACTCCTTGTATGAAGACCGAATATGGCTATA
>CM065685.1:39076158-39093658 GCA_017654935.2 Phymorhynchus buccinoides | reverse complement strand
CCCCCCCGATCCGCCCCTGTTACATTACATTGGTTCGATCCAAACTGGACTATGGAGAAACAGTGTGCGACCCGTACCTGAAGCAAGACATAGAGAAACCTGAGAGAATTCAGCGCCAGGCAGCCCGCTTCATCACAAGGGATTACAAGACCCGTAAGCAACATGCTCAAAGAACTGAACCTCCCCCTTCCTGAAAGAACGTCGCAGGCAGCAACGTCTCGGCCTTTTCTACAGGATAGCTGAGGGCCACGTTCCTGCACTCCCAGCAAAACAGTTTCTCGCTCCAGCAAAAGCGTCACAGGGTCAAGCCCACCAAATATGAAGGCTTCCAGTCCACAAACATCCTCCACTCGCGTGGATTTCGTGTCCAAGAATGTGGAACGGAGCAATATCGTAGCTCTTTCTTCATGCGGACAGCTGCGGAGTGGAACAAGTTAAGCGAGGCCACCGTCAATGCAGGCTCTATCAGCGCATTTACATCAGCGCTGATCAGATATCCATCTGAGCCTGCGCCAACTGACCACTAAAATTAGAAGAAAAAAAAATCGCTTGTTGCTGGAAGTGGGGCCTGTTCCTTCCCGGCTGAACTGGGGGGTTTAATGGTCTTAGCCCAGTACAAGCTTTAGGTCTTTCTCTTCCTATATTTTCTGTAGGTACACGCGCCCTCTTAGTTCCGTCGCGACTATTGCCAGTATTGGCACTTGCGACGCATTGATCCTGATCCTTGCATTACAGTACAGCACAACAGAGTACAGTACAGTACACTACAGTACCAGTCTACAGCAATACAATAATAACGGAGACTTATAGAGCGCGATACCCCACTTCAAAGACGGGCTCATCGCTCTTTGCAAAAGTAATCACAACCCATTGAAAGAGATTATGCAATATAAAGACGTTGATCAAATGCAAACGAGTGCATTTAAATAAGCATATTATGTGTGTGTGTGTGTGTGTGTGTGTGTGTGTGTGTGTGTGTGTGTGTGTGTGTGTGTGTGTGTGTGTGTGTGTGTGAGTGTGCGCGCGTGCAAGGGAGAGAGGGGGTGGGTGAACTGCTTGTGTGTCAGTGTCTGCGTGAAAACTATAAATGTGCCTAAAATGGCCATACATCCTAATCAATTGTATGATGAATGTTTGTATCCCTGGTTACAGAAAACGATGAGTGAATTATCAAAATAAAGGGCTTGTAATGTCTCATATTGTTTTCAGACTTCATGGCCATAATTATGACCTCCGGCTGCACAAAATGACGGGTCAATTTGGGTCATTGGCAGTCTGAAGCTCTGCTTATTCACTTAAAGACCCCGCACGTCACGTGTCAAAATCACGGTTTTCACGTGTTTTCCCTCTTATAGCTAGTAAGGAATCTTAAGAAATCTTCCTAGCATAATTTCTTAAGATTCCTTACTAGCTATAAGAGGGAAAACACGTGAAAACCGTGATTTTTACACGTGACGTGGTGGGTCTTTAAAGTTAATCTCAATCCATCCTTCCCTTTCTGTTCATCGGTGAGTCAAACCAAAAAACCCTAAATGTCACAAAGAGTGTTTACTTCGCAGCCTACAAACCTTGCAAAGAATGAAGCCAACTTTCTGGAAGGTGAAAAGGTGGAATGCGGGAAGTGTTGGTAACAGAGGCAGTGAGTGAGTTCACAATGATCCCCACCTGTAGTGTAGGTGAAAGGGTGGGAGTAAAAAAAAACCCGGCTTCAGTCAGCTGCGGACTGCGAACTCTTTGTATATTCAGGCTTTTTGGTCAGACCCAGTCGATGTGATTGTCTTCACTACAACGCCTACGGCCTCGTTAGTCAAACTAGTTCTAAACTACTGGTCCCATTATTAGGTTGTCTGCGTGACGGTTCGATGTAACTGTAATGAATGTGAACATGACCACCACACTAATGCACCTTAAAATGATGATAACTTCACAGTGCTGCTTTGACCGCACGTTGCAGACATTATTAATCACGCGCCCAACCGTGGGCGTGGTCTCACAGGTCTACTGGACAGAAAATGACTGAAATTTAATTTGCAATCACTGAATCAGGGACCACTTTTTCCGTAATCATTTAGGTTTTTGATTACTTTTTCCACCCAGTTAGGGTACATGCAATTTCATTTCGTGTTGTTTTCTTCTTCTTTTTCTTTTTTTGCTTGAAGTTACAACTAGGTTGACAGAACAAAAAAGAAAGAAAAAGAAAAAAGCGAGGCTGTTTTGTCAAGCTTTCGACTTCTTCGGGTACTATACTTAACAAGGAGAAGACGTCACACACAAATGCATGTCACTATGCATACGTCATTTTGAATTGTGTTCCACACATACACACGCTCAGCACACATCACAGCATAAAACTAGGTTAGTTCGTTTTTGTTCTTTTGCATCATTTGCCATCTCTATTAGTTTGAAGACGGAATAAAGCTGTTAATTATTGACTTTCAGAAAGAAAACTAAATGTAAATAAGTTTGACCACCGTAGTCTAGTTTCATACAATAATTCTGTGTCACAGTGACAGTAGCTGAGTGTGTGTACAGAACTAAAAACTAAAAACTACTTGTGACGGTCACACGGTGCCATAGCCGATGAGGTTTAAACCGAGGCGTGGTCACCGCTACAGCTATCTGTGTTGATAAAAATCGGGACTTTACTGGTTTCGTTCTGCCTCCGGGCATTGCCTCCAGTATTGCTGGTACCCACGTGTCGTCATATCCGACCACAAGGAGCGCCATATTATGGGAGACCGCCATCTTAGTCCTTACCTTTTTTTGAAAAATGCCAGATCGATGCTGCGTATTTGGCTGTTCCAATTCGAAACTTAATCTAAACTGTATTTATAACATCTGGATGTTTTCTTTACACATTTAGATAACATTTTCACGTTGTTTACACACAAATAAGGACTAAGATGGCGACACTTCCGTTGGAATGGTCGAGATGCGCACGCAGGTGGGTTGGAGCCATTGTTCCCACCATATTTGTATTTACAAATGCCATATGTGTCTGATTCAGACCAAGAGGACGTAAAACTCCATTTTCGTCGTGTGTGTACAGTACTGTGTTAGTGTAGGCCTATGCAATAATGCATTGCTGTATTACTAGTGTATAGGGCCTAGAGTGTTTTCTCGGTGCAATTGTAACGATGGAAATGTTTCAAAATTGCGCTGCAACGATCTTGTTTAATGTGTGTGTGTGTGTGTTGTTTTGTTTTGTTTCTTTGTCTTTAGAAAATGCTGCCAGATTTTAAAAAAATGAAGATGGCCAGTTTGCCGCCTTTTTTTTCTTTAGCCAGAAGGTTTTATATTATTACATTTACAATGCCTCATGAGCAGAAAATGTGTGTTGTTTTACAACAATGCTGCTTGCTGTTTTGTTTCTTTAAGTATTACTCTTTTTAAAAAAAATATTGTAACATTAAAGTTATTTCTTGTGGGCATGTTTGACTATACGTTTCACTATTAGGCTGATAAAAGGTTAGAGAAGATGTGAAAAAACTTAGTGTAAAAAGGGTTATAGTATTGGTGGCACGTGGACAGTAATAATTTAGTTTCTCTCTCTCTCTCTCTCTCTCTCTCTCTCTCTCTCTCTCTCTCTCTCTCTCTCTCTCTCTCTCTCTCTCTCTCTCTCTCTCTCTCTCTCTCTCTCTCTCTCTCTCTCTGTTTTTGTGTGTGTTTTTTGTTCACTTTAAGGGGGGGGGGGGGGGGGGGAGAAGATGGAGGAAGAAAGTAATTTCTTGTGTTTTGATGATGTCATACTCATAATGCATTGTTTAGATTGTTGTTGTTTTTTCTTCCTCCACAATGTATTTCCTTAATCTCGTGAATTCAATTTATATTAGTTCATATGATTACTGTGCTGTGTGCGAGGTTGGTGGTGGGTGGGGGGAAGGTGGATGGGTGTATGAATGTGTAGTTTTGTTGTTGTTGGGTGAGTTTGTGTGTGTGTGTGTGTGTTTTGGGGGTCCTGTTGCTTTTGTTCATTAATTGAAGTTTTAATTATGCTTTTCTTCTTTTGTTTCGAGGGCAAGATGTAAACAAGCCCATTGTGTGCTTATTCTTTTCCCTCAATAAACAAATGTTTCAAATCTCTCTCTCTCTCTCTCTCTCTCTCTCTCTCTCTCTCTCTCTCTCTCTCTCTCTCTCTCTCTCTCTCTCTCTCTCTCTCTCTCTCTCTCTCTCTCTCTCTCTCTCTCTCTCTCTGGTTTGCAGACACCAAATAAAATGGTTTTGGGTGACATTGGCCGATAGCGGCTGAAAACAATGTATCAGATTCTGGCTCAGAATTTGGCCAGAAGTAAGGCTACCCCCCAAAACATATAATGTTGAATCATCTACAAACGTTAGGCAAAAGATCTTGGGCATTTGAGGTGAGGCAATTATTGTGTGAATGCGTTTGGTGACGTATGGATTCAACAAAACGTGGGTGATGTCAATAGTTTCTTGTTCCTTTTTATTAAACAAAAACTTACAAATCAATATGCACAAACTGGCATGATAAGATTACTTCAGCAGAACGTTTTGAATAATTTTTATTGTACTCTTCTTTTAAGCTTTCATTGCAAACAGAACGATAATTAGATAAACAATATTTTAAGATGTAGCAAAGCACCGCACATTAAATTCAGGTTTGGTAGTTCTCCCATATTAATACATAAACTAAGATATAAAAAGGATATTCTACCTAAACAATTTATTATGTCCAGTCTGTAAACTAAGTAGGCCTATTGAAGATGAATCCCATGTGTTGTTTGAGTGTAGTAAAAAAATTAAAATACTTGTAGCGGTGCCATAGCCAATGAGGTTTAACCGAGGCGTGGTTACCGCTACACCTATCTGTATTAATAAAAAAAATCGGGACTTTACTGGTTTCGTACTGCCTCCGGGCATTGCCTCCAGTATTGTTCCCACCATATTTGTATTTACAAATGTCCCATATGTGTCTGATTCAGACCAAGAAGACGTAAAACACCATTTTTGTCGTCGTTTGAGTGTAGTTTAGCATCCACATCAGTAGCGGTGCCATAGCCGATGAGGTGTAACCGAGGCGTGGTTGCCGCTTCACCTATCTGCATTAATAAAAACATCGGGACTTTACTGGTTTCGTACTGCCTCCGGGCATTGCCTCCAGTATTGTTCCCACCATATTTGTATTTACAAATGTCCCATATGTGTCTGATTCAGACCAATAGGACGTAAAACACCATTTTCGACGTCGTCTGTTTGAGTGTAGTTCGTATGCATCACTTATTAGAACATTTGTCGCGCGTGTGCTTGATACTGTCACGATTCTTGTATAATGTGTTTAAAAGAAGAGTAGAACTAAAACAACTAGAATAAACTGAAAACGAGATCAGAAGCATTTATCGTAGTTGAAAAAAACAAAAAAACGATTAGCTGTATATAATTAGTTCACTTTTGACGGAATCATTATGATGGTGAAAGAGTAGCCAGTGCTAGATGATAAGATTAAATTATTGAGGGTGAATGTAAAAGCATGTGTAAAAGTAATTCGCTCCTTGAAACGAACATGTATATATGTTATGCCCAATCCGTGAAATTGCCTATTTCATGAAATGGGCAAAATGCTTTGCCCAATTTATGAAATGGACGATGTATATCACCTTTTTGAATCCCCATTCACACAGATGTTGATTAAGATTGATTCAATGGTATCCCACTTTTCTACATTGTATTTGCACCCCTATCCTGCCCCCCACAACTCGACCAGATGCTAAGCTGGGGCATGCCTGAGCCACATGTTAAATTAAACGTTTTATCAAATTAAGTCTGAATAAAATAATTTTAACTCATCTGCAGATGAGATTTCTCATTCGTTGGAACCAATTCTTGATCTATGTGTGCTATACTTAATGAACGAAAACTATTTTTCATTCATATTGCTTTTCTCAATTGCAAGTTATAAATTGGCTATTTCACGAACTGGGCAAATCATTTTGCCCATTTCATCAAATGAGCAATTTCATGGATTGGGCGTAACATATATTCAATAAAATTTCATTTCATTTCATCTCTCTCTCTCTCTCTCTCTCTCTCTCTCTCTCTCTCTCTCTCTCTCTCTCTCTCTCTCTCTCTCTCTCTCTCTCTCTCTCTCTCTCTCTCTCCAACCACCACCACCCGTATTTCTCTTTCTCACAAAAAATATTTTCTAAGCTATAATAAAAAATAAGATTGAATAATCAACTCTCTGAAAACCAGTACTTTTCTCGAATTGTGAGCGTAAAGAAGACAGGGCAGCTCTTCTCTTAGAATTCGTTTCTGAGACAGTTGTCATTATGTTTCGATTTTCTTCTTTAAGTAAGCCGACAGCCCAGTCCTAATTAATTGATTTATGGCGAGGCGCGTTGTTCATCCTGATCCATTGCTCAACGTCTGAAACTGCCCCAGCAAAAGTCGATAGGTGGTTGTGTGTGTGTGTGTGTGTGTGTGTGTGCGTGTGCGTGCGTGCGTGTGCGTGCGTGCGTGCGTGCGTGCGTGCGTGCGTGTGTGTGTGACAGTCTGTGTGTCTGTCTTTGTCACGGTGTGTGTGTCTGTATGTCACTGTATCTGTGTGTGTCCGTGTCTGTGTGTGCGCGCGCGCGCGTGTGTGTGTGTGCAAAATCCACGTTATGTCTCCGACTGTTGATAATAAGCTTTACGCCCGTCTTCAGGGAAGGTTGACACGAATAATAATGGGGAAAAACCGGAGAGAATGAGAACTGCCTTTTTATTTGTTTATTTCTTGAAGAAAGCATAATAACAGCAATTTAGTCTTCGTCTCGTTATGGGCCAGAGCAGCTTTCCATAACCAATCCACACGGCATAAATCGTTCTGCCCGGGCATGAAGCAAGCCCCACCTTGAACACTATTGATCGGCCCGGTGGTTGATTTCCACGGATGGAAAAAAATCTTCACCGATAACTAATCCAGTCTTTCCTCTTTGACAAAGAAATAGCTCAAGTAGTACCGGGTAAATAAAAGCTCAAAGAGTAAAGGAAAGCTCGGAAAGTTGACATGTTAGCTATTAACTGATAGAGAACTGTTTTGACAATCAAATGTATTTTGTTGGTCAAACAAAACGAATGCGTTTCGAAGGATGAATACACGTCTTTTTTTCAGAATTGTATTGATTATATTGGAGAGTTACGTGGCAGAATTGTTGGTAAAACAAAACGAATGCGTTTCGAAGGATGAATACACGTCTTTTTTTCAGAATTGTATTGATTATATTGGAGAGTTACGTGGCAGAATTGTTGGTAAAACAAAACGAATGCGTTTCGAAGGATGAATACACTTCTTTTTTCAGAATTGTATTGATTATATTGGAGAAGTTACGTGGCAGAAACTAATATTATTCTGTTCGGGTAAAAGACAGAAGGAACTTTAACCCTTTCGCCGCCAGCCATTTTTCAGCCAAAAAATACCCTTAAACTTAAATGGGTAGAGAGGGAAAAAAAATCTTCAATATTGGAAATTCCTCTGTAACATGTAAACATTACGCCTATTCTTATCTCCCAAAATTTAAAAAAAATAGTGTTCGGATTACAGGCCCTGATTTGATGCCTTTTAGTGACATGGGTGATAAACCGCTGTGGGGCATTGAATTGGCGGTGAAAGGGTTAAGAAAAGGAACAAAACAGGCGGACAGTACATTCCGGTATATAACCCTATTGCTTCTCTGTATGTATGGATAATATTGCATGTTCAATGCGAGTCGGTCCCTTTGCTACTACTCTAAAAGTACCAACAATAAAACAAATCATGTACGCGACGGAATGCATTGCAGTGGTGTTATTACTTGTTGGAAATTCTTTTGATTTCCAAGTTTAACTGTATAGTTCTACGTTTCTTTTGAATCTGTTGATTTTTTTTTTTCATTACAAGACTGCTTTAAATTTAGTTCACAATTTTTAAAAGCGCGTATCAAAGATTGAATTTATAAATATTTTCCTTCTTGTCTTTTTTTATTGTTTAAGAAACATGAAATTATATTTGATAAGATTCAAGCCAATGTACACTATGGTAAATGATATATCTTTTGTGAAGCTCTTAAATCAGTTGTTCTCTACGCTAATCTCCACCTTTTTGTATAATATTAAAACAATAAAAGGAATTGGCATTACGGCATAATGTTTTATTCGAGGTTAAAGTTTTGTACTGTGTTTGGTTGTAATTTAGTTCAGTTTTATTTTTCAATAGATTTTTCCAATTTGCATAAGGAACATGGTCTGAGTGTAGCAAGAACGCCGTACCTCTAGCCACTATGTTATGTATTAGTAATTCTTCCTAGTCGAATTTTTTGTCAACAAATGAATGCATTTTCTTATTTCGTATATTTAACGCAGGAATAGGGATAGGAGTAGGAACATGTCGGAGTTAATGTTAATAGTTTTTGAAGACATTTGCCAACAATTTATGCGTCCCGTGATTGAGCGCCATACCCGTAGCCTAGAGAATGTGAGATACGGGCCCGTACCCCGAGCCTCTGCCAATACATAAATTAAAACAATTCGAATGCGTGAATACGGAGCAGAAAATGTTTCAACGTGAATATGAACAACAACAAAACACCAACTGCCTTAATAGCGAACATTGTTCAAATATAGTCCTATTGATAAGAAGATAGCAAACAAGTATAAAGATGTACGACCCGTTACAATAAAGCTCAAATAAATAAGACAGGGGTACAATGCCAATACATTTAACACACGAATAGGAAGTAACAAAAAAGTAGTTTTGACGAAAATACAAAGCTTATGTTTTTGCCACATGAATAACGAAGTTGAAAACTTTGTGAATGCAAAGAGGAAACAAAGACCCGAATGTCAAATGTTTAAACTTTTCTTATTTTGACATCAATGTGTGTAAAGCAAATGGCGTGCTATGTTTTGTATTTGAAGTGTATTTGTACTTTTATTGTCCTGTCTTCCATTGTCATTCGGTGAACATAGATCGAGAAAATAAAACTCGCTGTACCTCATTTAAAGTTTTATTGACAAAGAACGTAGCATAAAATATATATATATATATATAATATTTTCATTAAAACCAACTTTGGATTATATTACGTTTCATATCTTCTATTCGGGGGATGACAATGAGAACATTATATAAAAGCAGGAGTCCACGTAAAGAAAATATATCTTATGGCTATTTTTGTCCTTCAAATAAAAGCCCGTCTTCCAATCGCAATTTGTTGTTTAGATTTTTATTTACTGGGTGGTTATGAATAGGTTTAAAACAAAAATGTTTTTGTCTATTTTTTTAACCTGTAGTGAAATGTGTATGCACGTTTTCTTATATATGTCAAAGCCTACATAATAAGTCCGCGCACGCGCGTGTGCATGCCACCGGCGTACCTAAAAGATGATCGTGATAACGGCGATAATGATCACTAGTTTTATTTTGTTCCTTCTTATAGTCTAGACAATTTTTTTGCAATTCTTTTTATGATTCCATGATTTTCTTCTGTGTTCACGTGAAATCTGTTTTGATATTACACGTGCCGGCGACTTGTTTCCTTTGTTTCTGTCTAAATAAAGTTGTTTATGCATAAATAAATACAAAAAAGAGCATCAACAAGCGTAGAACTTAGAGTGTGCTCTTTAAAAAAAAAAACCGTTGCATTACATTTATTTGTTGAAATGACAGACTAAATTTGTACATATTAGCTTCAGAAAGGCTTGAAGGAATTCAATAATCAATTTTTGGCGTTTGGTTTCATTCGGTTTGTTTGTTTGTTCGTTTACTTTGGTAAGTTTGTTGCTTTTGGAGAAGAAATGGTAAAATGTTACCAGGTATGGTTACACTGATCATTGCAGGAGACAGAGTTGAGCCAGCTATCAGCTCATAAAGCTTTGCTCAGGTTGTTGCTTTTGTTACGTCCTGTTTTTAACCCACCCATGTAGGTTTTCGACACTTTTAGGTCGAATGGCCTATAATCGCATTCCGCACAGATAATTTCAGATCATTATTGTTTGAAAGCTTGCATAAACGTCTATGTGTATTGGAAGTTTGAACAATGTACGCCTTCTATTTCCCGAGAAAATGCCAACGTTAAAGTTTGGAGATTAGACCACGGACGCAACACACACACATGCACACAGACACACAACCGAACAACTATCATACTATAGACTCACTTCGTGTTAACACGAGTGAGCCAACAACCTGCTATAGATAGACGGTGGCACACTTCTTCTTCCAGAAACCATGGACCTAGCCTCTGAATCCACCAGACCCAGCCTGGCGATGGCCATGGAACACCCCGCAACGCCTTCGTCGTTCCTGGCCGCCGCCTCCCAGGGAGAAGAACCCCGGTGTCAGACCCTCCCCCGCCTCCCCGCCCCTGCCCCCGCTGCCTCTGTGCCCGTGGCGCACTCTGGCGGGAGCGGTCCGTGTTCCCCCCAGGACTGGAGTCAGCAGAGCTCGTGTTCTTCTTCTGCTGCTGCTGCTGCTGCACCGCAGGGCTCTGAGGCTACTGAAAGCAATAGGGGCGGCCGTCAGAACCAGGTGAGATCGATTATGATGATGGTGATGGTGAGGATGATGATGATGATGGATGCAATCCAACTCGTGCAGCATTAACACTTTCTGTTGTGCATGTTTGAAAGAAAGTGATTTGAAGACAATTGATACCGAAATTTTGCAAAGTAGAATCGATTTAAGAATGCATTAGTAGTATCCTAATAATATCTTAACAACTACAGCAGAAGCCAGGGGGGTTTCCCGTTCCCCCCCCTCCCCCCCTCCCTTCTGCTTCAAGCATGTACCTTATACAAGGGTTAAAAGTAAGAAAATGGCTCGACTTTTGCCTTACAAATTACTACATTGCAAAAGTCTCCTGGGACCCCAAAAGAGTATTGCCCCTTAATTCACAACCTATGCACCTCCCTGGACCCCAGGCGGAAACACCCCCACACCCCCTACGAATCCCTTGGTCCGGCCCTGGAAGCAACAACAACATGGAAAGTAAATCAACCTTCCATTTGTATTTCTCTTGTTGATCAGTATATTATAAATGTTTTAACCGAAGTGCTATTTTTTCTAAATGTATGTATGAATATGCCTGTTTTTAGATCAAACCCTTAACTATTATCATAAAGGTGTTTTTTTTAGTTTGATATAATTCCTCTCAGCATTGAAGCAGTAGACTTTTTAAAAACATTTGTTTTGGTTTTTTCCTGTCTTGTTTTCTTTTTTCAAAATTCCCCTCCTTCTGCTCATTGGTTTAGGTGGGTCACGTGATGCTGCAGGGCATCTGATCGTGTGGTTTTTTTTAAAATTCTTCTTTCTGCCCATTGGTCTATTAGGTGGGTCGCGTGATGCTGCACGGGATCCTGATCGTGGTTTTTTTTAAAATTTAGTTCTTCTTTCTGCCCATTGGTCTATTAGGTGGGTCGCGTGATGCTGCACGGGATCCTGATCGTGGTTTTTTTTAAAATTTAGTTCTTCTTTCTGCCCATTGGTCTATTAGGTGGGTCACGTGATGCTGCACAGGATCCTGATCGTGTTTTTTTAATGTTTGTAATGCTTCTTCTTTCTGCTCATTGGTCTATTAGGTGGGTCACGTGATGCTGCACGGGATCCTGATCGTGTGGTGTTTTTTCCCATTCTTATTCTTTCTGCTCATTGGTCTATTAGGTGGGTCGCGTGATGCTGCACGGGATCCTGATCGTGTGGGGTTGTTTTTTAGTTCTTCTTCTTTCTGCCCATTGGTCTGTTAGATGGGTCACGTGATGCTGCACGAGATCCTGATCGTGTGGGGTTGTTTTTTAGTTCTTCTTCTTTCTGCCCATTGGTCTGTTAGATGGGTCACGTGATGCTGCACGAGATCCTGATCGTGTTTTTGGTGGGTTTTTTAATGCTTCTTCTTTCTGCCCATTGGTCTATTAGGTGGGTCGCGTGATGCTGCACGGGATCCTGATCGTGTCGCTGACCATCGACGGGAAGGAGCGGCTGTGCCTGGCCCAGATCTCCAACACGCTGCTCAAGGACTACAGCTACAACGAGATCCACAACCGGCGCGTGGCGCTGGGCATCACCTGCGTGCAGTGCACCCCCGTGCAGCTGGAGATCCTCCGCAGGGCCGGCGCCATGCCCGTGTCCTCGCGCCGCTGCGGCATGATCACCAAGCGGGAGGCCGAGCGCCTCGTCAAGTCCTTCCTCGAGGACTCCGAGCCCCCCAAGCTGCCCGAGGACTTCGCCTTTCAGGTGAGCGGGTGTAGTGGGGGTGTGGTTCGGGTAAATGACAGGGTTTTGTTGTTGTTGATGTTGTCGTACTCTGGCTAAAAGACACATTGGGTCACCCCAACAGCCGAAGCACTTGAACACTATGGGACAAATGTACCAGCTAAGGATGAGAACATTACGTGTGTGACCGTTATTGGTTACCCTGCCACGTGGGGTGCCACACTCCGACTTCGGAGGATTTTGGAGAGTGATGATGTTATGCTAGGAGCTTGTCATGGCTAAAGACAATCCCTGCATAACTTTAGGCCCACATTTAACAATATTTTGATGTACCCTTGGTGTTCTAGCCTATGTCAATTGGTCTGACGTTGTGGTCTAGTGTAATAATAGGTATGGAAAGAGAGGAGAAGGATACATTTCGGAAAAGTAAAGGGAAAAGACGGGGAAATTGTGGTACTGTAGCAAAATGTGGTTGGGGAAGGTTATAGCGCTAATAAAAGGTTGGTGGAAACGCACTATAATGCTGTGTAACAAGTTAGGGACCGCCTCTCCACCAGAGGCTTTTAAGCGCCTTTGTTTGAAGGTCTTGTGAAACATTGGTCCTAAAGACAAACAAAAATTATTTGTAACCTCTAGCCTGCTTTTTGCTATATTTGCTGTTTGCTGTTTTCTTGTTTGTCTATGTTGATAAAGGCGCAATCGCCGAAATATCCAGTAGTTGTTTTTTTCGTCTCTTGTGAATAAATAACGTCACTTTACACTTGTCGTGTAGTTGCAGTCTCTTTCAGTTATTTTTTGTAAGCTCTAAGTCAACTTCTGGTCTGTTTGTTTATTTTCACAATTTCTATGTACCCTCAAGGATTGTTTAGGGGGGGGGGGGAGAATTACAATCTTGACTCTTGTCAACTCGTGGTCACCACCCCTCCACCGCAGGTGTACCACGAGTGCGGCTGGGGCTGCCACGGCTACTTCGAGCCGGCCCGCTACAACAGCTCGCGGGCCAAGTGCATCAAGTGCGGCTACTGCAGCGTGTACTTCTCGCCCAACAAGTTCATCTTCCACTTCCACCGGGTGCCCGAGGCCAAGTACCACCACCCGGACGCCGCCAACTTCAACTCGTGGCGTCGCCACCTCAAGCTGGCCGCCAGGGAGCGCGACGACGAGGAGCACGTGTGGGAGGACGTCAAGGCCATGTTCAACGGAGGCACCAGGAAGAGGATCTTCTCCACCAGCCCCAGGACAAGTAAGGCGCTCTACGGTGAGGCGGCCCCGCTTTGTGTGAAGCTTTGGGGGGTGGGGTGGGGTTTTGTTGGGGTGGGTTGGGGTTGGAAGGGATTGAGGGGTTGAGGGGGGGGGGGGAGAGGGGTGAAGGGAAATTGTAATTAAGTCGTGCTCCGAAATCGGAATGTGTTGCCTGATGTGTTGTGAGAAGACCCGTGAAGGCTGAAAACCTGACACATACGTATTTAACCCATTACGGCCATATGGCCTGGGAACGCAGAAGAAGAAGGTAATGAAGTCAGTAGTGGAGACCACTCCAGATTCAGGAAGCTTGGGGCAGGTTGTCGGTAGGCCTAGTGGGGAAGAGGAGGGAGAGTTGTCTGTGATCAAATCAGAGCCAGTGTATTTAGATACACAGGCTATGGATCAAATATAGGCTTGAGTATCTGTTGCAATGCAGACACTTCATGCTATTGGTTGACCATTCCCAGAATCCCAGATTTAATTCCCTGAAATATGTTTCACCATTGTTTGAAGCGAGGTTTGGGTCCCAAACAAGGGTGTCGTCGAGTACGACAACAAGCCCTTCACTGCAATAGTTACTCGACGGGATACACCAGGTGTAGGTAATATACTGTCACGGGACACATTTTGAAGTGATTTTGTGCAGCGGTTCACAGGATTTTGTGCGGACAAACAAAGAAACATATCCTAACTATCGCTTTGTCCTTCCACTCCGAAAATAGGCAGATAAGAACTAATCATGTTAGTGATGCTTTTTAGTCGTATTCTTTACTGTGTTTGTTCTGTACGTATAATGTTTTCATATTACAGTGCACGATGATTGGGATAAAATCAATAAGACCTTACATGTTCCAATGGAGTAGTTGCTATTCTTGCAATAAAAAGCTTTTCTCTGAGGTAAGCTTTGATGCTTTTAGAGGCTTTTAGGAGTGTGCTCTACAGATGGTTATGTTATTTCTGTCTTCAGTGGTTCATAAAAGAAAAGCAGCAGCAAATGTCTTCTCTTTTTCCCCTCCTATAATCTCAGGAAGGTAACATTGCATCCTCTTCCCTCAGGCTCCAGCGGCAGCAGAAGCGAATCGTCCTCGTCGTCCAGCAGCGACACAAAGAAGAAGACGCCTAAACTGAGCAACCAGAGCTCCGACCTTCCCATGACCCCCAAAGCCCCTTACCCCCCACCCACCTTCAACCCCTACTCCTGGACCTACAACCCCGCCACCAAACCCTCCTACCCTTTCGTCTCCGTCAACACCTCGCAGTCCCTCTGCTTCGGCTTCCCGCCGCCAGGCGGCGCCAAAGACAACAACATGTCCGCCGATAACGGTCTCCTCAAAGGAGGCATGACGCCGCTTCCGGCTCCCTGGCTGGCGTCCCGCAATACTCTCCCTTTCTCCAGCCTGGACGCCTTTTGGGACAAGGCCTTCGGCCTTCCACGGCCCGTGGGGAGTGTGGCGGCTGGATTCCGCGGAGGCATGTACCCCCCACCCTCTCTGACCAAAAACCCCGGCGGGGCAGTGTCCAACGGAGGCCTCCCATCAGAGGTTCGGAAGAACGAGGGCAGGCTGGAGGAGGAGGAGGCTAGACGAGAGACGTGTTCCCTGGACCTGAGCCGGGACCCCCATTCTGCCCATCCAGCCGGCAACACGGACCTGCACTCGGATCGCCTGTCTGCCTTTAGGCCCGTAGGGAAGGGAGGCGGCTCACAGCCCGTGGACGACGACTTGGCCTCGGGCGGGAGTGACGCTGAGGATGCTGACGATACGGAGGAAATTGACGTGACGGAGGAGGACTGCCCGTCCCCGCAAGACCTAAGTCAGCCCGAGCTCCGCGAGGCACACCGTGTTGAAGTTGAGGCCGGTCAGGATGAAGAGAAAGAAGGGAATGGTGATGAGGGGGGTGATCGTGAGGAAGGAGCAGGAGAAGAGGGGGGAGATGGAGAGCAGGACTGTGAACAGGAGCAAGATTCTGACTGTGAAGAACCGCCAGAGAAACGTCAACGCTTGGATCAGGATGACGTCATGGAGGACCAGGAGAATGGCGTCATCGATTACTCCAGTGAGGTGAGTGCATAGAGGAAGCATTGAAGTTTTAATTAAGGGATGTCTTTTCAGGTTGGCATTTTCTTTCTCATCAGGAATGCACATTATGTTCTACTTAATTTCATCGTACAATCAAACACTGTATTTATAGCGTATTTTACACAAAGAAATTGTTTCTTTTCGTTAATTTACTCTGTTCGGTTTAGTTATTTTGCAATTCAGCTGATGCTACAATTCAATTATACGCATTTTGCAACCCATTGCTTTTCTTGCCTGATGGGGTGGGGGGGGGGGGGGGGGGGGGGGGGGTAATTTGGCCTGTCCTGCTTTTGATTTAGTCATTTCTTTATTTCTTGCCAAATGAAAGTGGAAGTGGAATAAAGGAGGAAAACTACAAATGGCGGCAATTGATTGTTAAGATGTTAAGCCAGTAGGCTGATATGACAAAATGTACTTCTAAAATGGACTTAGTTTGACCTTGACATAATAAAGCTACAAATCGGTTTACCATGGTGCATTGTGCTTTTTTTTCTTCAGAATCAGCCATCACATGAGACCGAAGAAGACAGAGGTAAGATTTAATTTAGCTTTGTTGGAAAAGATTCATTACACGTTTGGTGATTACAGGCTGTTAACTTTGTAGGCCTACGTTTTAACTTCATTGTAGGCTATTATGAGATGACCAAAGCGTTGAAAACTGCATAGTATCCCTTTCGTCCACAGTCTTAAAACATTCCCGGTACTGAATCAGGCTCACAGTCACTTCTTAATACATGCAGGAGGTTTTTACGTTCTAAAACACTCACTGGCAAATTAAAAAACCCGCTGAACTTGTTTCGACGAGTAGAACATTACAAACACACACACACACACATTGAATTTAAATCATTTTTACAAGTTTAAACCGCTTAGGTTGGGGCAATAACTAAAAACAGAAAACTAATTGGAGCACTTCTGGCTGCGTCTGGCACCTCTGGAATCCTGGCGCGAACTGGCTAATCTGGGTTGCGCGCGCTTCTCACGTTTTCTCTTGGTCAGAGTGTGTATGCCTCTGACCAATCAGCAGACGAGATATAATACCTTGTAGGCACTAGTCGTCGTCGTCGTCGTCGTTGTAGTAGCAGGCTTGGTTGTACTGAATTATGACTATGGTAGTAGTAATAGTAGTAGTAGCAGCAGCAGTAGTAGCAGCAGCAGCAGCAGCAGTAGAAGTAGCAGTAGCATCAGTAGTACTAGTATAATCAGCAGCAGCTGCAGCAATGATAGTGGTGGTAGCAGTAATAGTAGTGTAGTAATAACAGTAGTAATGGTAGTTTAGTTGTAACACCAGTGTTGTAGTTGTAATAATAGTACATGTATTTTTATTTTATGATGTAAAACATGAGTCATAAGTCATAAGTCACAAGTTTCTTTATTGTCCACTGGCATTGTAGTACTACAAACGCAAATGGAAAGTTGTCTTCCACCATGTAAAATAAATGTTTCTGTTTGTCTTCATTTTCCTTCTTTCTTTCTTTTTCTCCACACCCCCCCCCCCCCTTTTCCCCATTAAACTCGGTTATAACCCCCAAAAATCAAAATGTTTTCTTATTTCCGAGTTTCGGTAAGAAAACTCGGATATAAGAAAATTATAAAAAAATATCTCCCTTCGATTTTCTTATAACCGAGTTTTGCTGTAGTAAGTGTAGTAGCTGATATCCCGTCTCTCAGTAACTATTTTGCTCCGTTCAAAGAATGTGCCATACAGGAAGAAAGTGAATATGAAAAAAAAGAGTTTATGTTACTGTCGACTAGACACACAATATCAATGTTACTGCTTTCTGTGTTCTCAGCTGAAGAGGAAACGAAAGCATATGTACCAGACAGGAAGAAAATGAATTGAACTTGAAAAAAATAGAGTTTATATTACTGTTGACTAGTCTATAATAATGTCAATGTTCCTATCTCTGTATTCTCAGCGGACAGGGAGGAGGCGCCAGAGGAAGACAGGCATGCCTCGGGGGCCGAGGATTCTGGACTCTCAGGTACATCA
>CM065685.1:39058658-39073658 GCA_017654935.2 Phymorhynchus buccinoides | reverse complement strand
GCTCGTACTCGCTATACAATGAAGAGAAGTAAAGATAGGCAAGTGGCTGAGAGGTAAGTAAGCAACTGATGTAAGCTTAGATAGGCCTATCATTCCAAAAAACACATGATTTTTTAGTAAAATGAATATCTGTGGGTGTGTTTTTTGTCAAACTGAAACTTGACGTTTTAGCAAATTAATTATCAGTTCCACAACATGTACGTGCCATGAAGTAGAAACACAGCCACAAAATAACTCCCTATAAAAGTTTCAACATTTTCTGTCCTTTTTGTCCATTGCAGAGGAGTTGTGCCACTCTCTGAAGAAAGAGGTGTGCAACCGAAAGAAGAAAGAGAAGGAAGTTTCCTTGCTGAGAGGTACCAGTAAGCAACTGCTGCTAATGACTTAGACCATTCCCTCCCAATAAATTGCTAACGACACTTATAACGTCAAGGGGGATCCTCACTCTTTCATAAATAATACATCACACTCCTATGCATAACACGCTTCAATGTAGATCTTTGTATATTAGACTTATAAAGTCAAAATTCAGTTTCGTACTTGCTTGTTTTTAAACCCTTTGGATGAAAATAAAGATCATATGTATATAGTGTAAATTGTCTCTAGACCTTAATTGATTTTTAAAGATTTATATTGATTTTTAATAGGTGGTCCTGAAAATTGTAATCTCCAATAGCTCAGGGAGTGATAACTAACAAAATTTAGATAACATTTTAAACAAAAAAATATACATTTATAACTCAGGGTAGTCTTTGTGCGAGTCATGGCACCTAACACAATCTTGACCTATTAATCAAGATAAAATTCAGTCTTAAGCAAAAATAAATATATATAAATAATAAAATAACTATATTTAAATAAAACACTTTTTCTTGTTCCCCTCTCCCCCCTTCCCCAATAACTAAAGTTACAGCAATGTCCCATATGGCCTTTGGCAGAGAGGGCGTAAAACACTAATATTCAAAACGTGGCTACAAGCAACTTGATTTTAAATTTATTCTTTTTTTAAGAACAAAAAGGTAACAAATGAAAAACGCGAACTGCTTTTTGCAGAAACATTCCAAGAGGAGGTGACGCGTGAGAAAGCGTTTCGTGACCAGATGGCCAGACAGCTGGAAGTGTTGAGAGGTCAGTATCCAAATCGACCTCTGCTACTACAACAGTGCGATTTACACATTAAGAATTGCAAGAACACAAGATCGTATCTGACTTAACTAGCAAAAAACATGGTATTTGGTACTTTGTAGTCACAGAGGCGTCTCTGTGAAATTCGGGTTGCTCCCACCTGGAGAGCCAGAGGCGCGCCACCTATTTTGTTTCTTTTTTTGCATGCGATTTTGTGACTGATCAGGAAAGAATGGGGTGGTGGTGTAAGTTTTAACCAAATGACAACTTTTTCGTTGCCAGTGGGTTTAACGTGTGCTAAGTGCATTGGCACACGGAACCTCGGTTTATCGTCTCATCCGAAAGACTCCACGTTCAGACCATAAGGCCTCGTGCAGCGCAGAGTGAGATGCATTGGTATGTTAAAGCAAAATCTAAACTAATGAATAATTTTAAGCAAAACAAATCAAGCAACAACAAACAAACAAAACTGCACGTAGCATTGGTATCTGATCAGAACGGCATCGCATTTGACTTATTGCTGTCCCTAACTTTCTGACAGAAACTCTGACCAACGAGCTGGAGCAAGAACGGAAAGTGCGCTTCTCCTTGCAACAGAAACTGAAAGGTAACGACCTCATCTCTTTTCTCGGGTTTTGTGTCAGATCGACAACACACACATTGACTGTGAAGTTCCTGTGCCCCAACACAATAGGGCACTGCACTTTCCACGACTGTTCGTTCTCTATACTAGACTACTAATTTGCCCGCACTCGTTCTGCCCGAGTTACGCTGACCTTTCTAATTCAACTCTCTAAATTCAACTCGGTGAATGCTCTATTGGTATTTGGTAGGAGTCATACAGCATGAAATATGTTTGCTTTTCAACAAGCGGAAACCCACGATCAAAAACGACACTTACAGGAACAAAGTATTCACAGTTTACTTGGCTATCCACTAGTGGCAGAAAGTGTGCAGGATTGCAATTTAGAGCCTGTTTACTTGATTGGAAGCTGTGCAGTTTACTTAGCTATCCACTAGTGGCAGAAAGTGTGCAGGATTGCAATTTAGAGCCTGTTTACTTCATTGGAAGCTGTGCAGTTTACTTAGCTATCCACTAGTGGCAGAAAGTGTGCAGGATTGCAATTTAGAGCCTGTTTACTTCATTGGAAGCTGTGCAGTTTACTTAGCTATCCACTAGTGGCAAAAACTGCAGGATTGAAATTTAGAGCCTGTTTACTTCATTGGAAGCTGTGCAGTTTACTTAGCTATCCACTAGTGGCAAAAACTGCAGGATTGAAATTTAGAGCCTGTTTACTTCATTGGAAGCTGTGCAGTTTACTTAGCTATCCACTAGTGGCAAAAACTGCAGGATTGAAATTTAGAGCCTGTTTACTTCATTGGAAGCTGTGCAGTTTACTTAGCTATCCACTAGTGGCAAAAACTGCAGGATTGAAATTTAGAGCCTGTTTACTTCATTGGAAGCTGTGCAGTTTACTTAGCTATCCACTAGTGGCAAAAACTGCAGGATTGAAATTTAGAGCCTGTTTACTTCATTGGAAGCTGTGCAGTTTACTTAGCTATCCACTAGTGGCAAAAACTGCAGGATTGAAATTTAGAGCCTGTTTACTTCATTGGAAGCTGTGCAGTTTACTTAGCTATCCACTAGTGGCAAAAACTGCAGGATTGAAATTTAGAGCCTGTTTACTTCATTGGAAGCTGTGCAGTTTACTTAGCTATCCACTAGTGGCAGAAACTGCAGGATTGAAATTTAGAGCCTGTTTACTTCATTGGAAGCTGTGCAGTTTACTTAGCTATCCACTAGTGGCAAAAACTGCAGGATTGAAATTTAGAGCCTGTTTACTTCATTGGAAGCTGTGCAGTTTACTTAGCTATCCACTAGTGGCAAAAACTGCAGGATTGAAATTTAGAGCCTGTTTACTTCATTGGAAGCTGTGCAGTTTACTTAGCTATCCACTAGTGGAAATGCAGGATTAGAGCCTGTTTACTTCATTGGAAGCTGTGCAGTTTACTTAGCTATCCACTAGTGGCAGAAACTGCAGGATTGAAATTTGGAGCCTGTTTACTTCATTGGAAGCTGTGCAGTTTACTTAGCTATCCACTAGTGGCAAAAACTGCAGGATTGAAATTTAGAGCCTGTTTACTTCATTGGAAGCTGTGCAGTTTACTTAGCTATCCACTAGTGGCAAAAACTGCAGGATTGAAATTTAGAGCCTGTTTACTTCATTGGAAGCTGTGCAGTTTACTTAGCTATCCACTAGTGGCAGAAACTGCAGGATTGAAATTTAGAGCCTGTTTACTTCATTGGAAGCTGTGCAGTTTACTTAGCTATCCACTAGTGGCAAAAACTGCAGGATTGAAATTTAGAGCCTGTTTACTTCATTGGAAGCTGTGCAGTTTACTTAGCTATCCACTAGTGGCAAAAACTGCAGGATTGAAATTTAGAGCCTGTTTACTTCATTGGAAGCTGTGCAGTTTACTTAGCTATCCACTAGTGGCAGAAACTGCAGGATTGAAATTTGGAGCCTGTTTACTTCATTGGAAGCTGTGCAGTTTACTTAGCTATCCACTAGTGGCAGAAACTGCAGGATTGAAATTTGGAGCCTGTTTACTTCATTGGAAGCTGTGCAGTTTACTTAGCTATCCATTAGCGGCAGAAAGTGTGCAGGATTGAAATGTAGAGCCTGTTTACTTCATTGGAAGCTGTGCAGTTTACTTAGCTATCCACTAGTGGCAGAAACTGTGCATGGTTGAAATTTAGAGCCTGTTTACTTCATTGAAAGCTGTGCAGTTTACTTAGCTATCTACTAGCGGCAGAAACTGCAGGATCGAAATTTAGAGCCTGTTTACTTCATTGAAAACTGTCGATCATGTTGAGAGCCCTTTTTATTCAGAAGCTGGAGTTATGAATAGTGTGCATAATTATTCACATCGAAGAGGAATTCTGAAACAAATGAATTCGACCAGTATCTTGGTATTGATGGAAAATTACGTTGGATGATTTTCAAGTCTGATGAAATACTGTTTGAGGTTTTTGTACCCTCGATTCTCTATGAATAATGAATGAGAATGAGTCTTACATAATGAATGAGAATCAGTTTTTGTTTTAATAGGAGAGTAGTGTTTTCATTTGTTTGTTTGTTTGTTTGTTATTTGTTTGTTTCTGCCTTTCTTTCTTTCCCTTTTTGTTTTTTAGAGCTTCTCGTGTTTCATATGCCCTATTATATGACGTCTTCAATTTCATTTTGTATGTTGAACTTAAAATATCCTTGCAGCTGTTTACGTGTATGTAACTCTTTATTATTATTATTTTTCTAGCAATAAACTCATGCTAATTGGTTCGAATTATTGAATCATTTACCCATTAACGAGAGAGAGAGAAAACAAATTGCACCTATTTCATAAGCTACTTGGAATTTCACATTTCTAACGGAGATATTTTAAAGTGTTTGAATAAACTTTGTTTTTACTTTTAAGTACATCTTAAACTAATAAGAAAGCCACAAACAAATTAGATAAGACCAGAATCAGGAGAAGGGTTTGGAGAGAGAGAGAGAGAGAGAGAGAGAGAGAGAGAGAGAGAGAGAGAGAGAGAGAGAGAGAGAGAGGGGAGGGAGAGAGAGAGAGAAAGAGAGAGAGAGAGAGAGAGAGAGAGAGAGAGAGAGAGAGAGAGAGAGAGACTGCAAACAGAATGGAAACAATTGTAATTGACAAAGTAAAGTGACAACAGCAAAAAGAGATCCCGACAATAACGAGTGGTAACTACAAAAATGTTTCTCACCACACTGTTTGAAAGAGAAGAGAGGAGAGAGAGAGGCACTGGCTGAGGCTAATGATTACAGAGCGTGCTGGCCGAAGGGAATTGATAGTGGAATCAGATGTGCACTACCGTTCACCGCTGCTGTTTGATTGTTCCTCAAGGAAACTGGAACTCGCCGCGGGCTTCTGTTTTACCAGTTTAAAACAATGCTGCGGTTACTTGAGCCATTTTGCTTAAGGCTGAATAGATGTGAGGATTTTGTTGTTGGTTTTTGAAACAGATGTCCTTGTCGAATAAAGTTTTCCAGTGTCCAGTCTCTCTCTCTCTCTCTCTCTCTCTCTCTCTCTCTCTCTCTCTCTCTCTCTCTCTCTCTCTCTCTCTCTCTCTCTCTCTCTCTCTCTCTCTCTCTCTCTCTCTCTAAAATCTTTATCCTTGTCGAATAAAGTTTTCCAGTGTCCAGTCTCTCTCTCTCTCTCTCTCTCTCTCTCTCTCTCTCTCTCTCTCTCTCTCTCTCTCTCTCTCTCTCTCTCTCTCTCTCTCTCTCTCTCTCTCTCTCTCTCTCTCCCTCTCTCCCTCTCTCCCTCTCACTAATCTTTCCCCTTCCCCTCTCAATGTCTCTTTTTTATTGGCGTGTTTCTTATTTCTAGTCTAATTGCAAAATAATGGCGCGTTGCTTACAACGATCGTGTTGCGTTAGAAATCTATTAAAACTTCTTATCGACTGCAGACAACAATAGTTTGATAAGTTCCTTCGTTTTTGCGTCTAGCCAGTCAACAACATCACCATTGAAAACCAAAGAGAAAAAAATAAGTCATACTAAAATGAACTCTTACAATTAATTTGAGTTCATATCAAAACGATACCATCGTGTTGCACTTTTCAGATTGTAATTTCTTATGATTATTTTTTTGGTAAGTACAAGCAATATGCTCCTGTAATTTGAATAAGTATAAATTTTCTTCTTTTCCTTTGTGTTTCAAATGTTCCCTTTTTGGCTGTATTATTGTTTCAGCCATATGAGTTAATTTGCTTACTGCGTTCTCACAGTCTACTTTAACCCTTTCACCGCCAATGTCGCATTTTAGCACCACAGTGATTTAACACCTATGTCACTAAAAGGCATCAAATTGGGGTCTATTATCCAAAGACCCTGTTGTCTTAGTTTTGGGAAGTAAGGATAGACCTTATTTTATATATGTCACAGAAGAATCCCCAATACTGCAGATGGATTTTGTTCTATACCCAGGTAAATTTAATGGACATTTTTGGCTGAAGTATGGCTGGCGGTGAAAGGGTTAATCAAGACAAGGTAGCTCAGACTCAGAGAGAAAGTATGTGTACACTGATACAAATTTCTCCACAAATTACTTTTGACGTATCCAAAAAATACAATAGGAATTAAAAATGCAAACGGATATAATGCTTTTCACTTTGGGGTTTTTAACGAGAGGCTTTTCAATGTCTCAATCAAACTTAATTGTCTATGTTTTTTGTCTAGGGGAGTGAAAGAATCTAGAGTGGCTTTTGGTGTTCTCACCCCACAAGATCATTCCCAAATACCACCGTGCCCCCTACCCTCTTCCCTCTCCAATCGCCCTACCCCCACCCTTTCGATTGTGTTCGTCAATGCAAGAAAAACAAACGCGTCTGTTTTGATTAAGTAGGCTGATTTTGTTCTCCATTACACTAAAAACAAAAGTGGTCTGTTTTGATTAAGTAGGGTGGAATTTGATCGACTCCTTTACTGGTGAATTACTTTCTAACATCTATCGGAGAGAAGCAGAAAACTTGAGACCAGCTAATTAAATCGACGAGTCCATTGTTTGCAATCCGTGTGTCTGTCTGTCAGTCTGTGTGTCTTTTAAGTTGAATTTAGTTCTTGTAAAATGAGCTCGACAACAAATCAAAACTGGCGTTCATTAATTTTATTCACTGCTGAATATCCAGAAAATGGAGAAAGAAATGAATAAGACAAACACAGAAACAATATGGGAAAGTCATATAAAGGGACTTCCAGTTCGACAGCAAAGAACAAAACAGAGAGAGAGAGAGAGAGAGAGAGAGAGAGAGAGAGAGAGAGAGAGAGAGAGAGAGAGAACAAGAACAACGTTTTAATGAACCGGGCCATCTGCCCATGTCAAAGGGAACAGTGGTAAGGGGGAATTGTTAAATCAAACTAAAAAAAGGGGGAAAATCCACAGACAGAGAGAGAGAGAGAGAGAGAGAGAGAACATGCCGTCTCAGCGAGCACAACACACTGCCCAGTGGGTCTGTCGGCTTGGTGCGTGGTTTGACCTGAAGTAGGGTCCAAAAGTAACATGAAAGCTGCACAGTAAATGATTTTCTACAGAAATGGAACATCTCGGTACAGCATGGTCTTTTTTGTTGTTGAAGACTATGGCTTTCAAACTATGGGGCCTTTGCATTGGTTCTGGTGCTGTCACTGGTTGACCTTTGGGTTGACCTTCCCCAACGCCAGCTGTCCTCAAATCCTTTTGGCCAAGAGAATGTGAATGTACCCTGGGCAAGGCATCCCCACTAACAAATTCTAGCCCAGCCATCCGTAATAGCAGCTGCCCACTCTGCTATCTGGCAGTCATAGTCGGAAACGACAGAGACCCCCTCCCCCCCCCCCCCCCCCCCCCCCCCCCCCCCCCTCAACAAAAAAAACCAAAAAAAAATATAAATAAATTTAAAAAAATCCCGAATATGCTCACGTGATTCTTTTACGATGCGTGGCTGAATGATTGACTGTGTCAAAAGACGATGCCGTAGGCTTTCCGGTTTGAAGGTGATCCTCTTTACCGAAGTCCTGTTGTTTATTGTTGTTTTCAGAGGCTCACGACGCACTGCACAGCTTTTCCTGCAGTATGCTGACTGCCGCCCGGGACTGTGGCTTGAAGGACACCGTGCTGCCTCGCTAGCTCCTAGGATCCTCCCTCCTGTCTACCAGCCACGTCAGGCCATCATCTCTCCCGATACCCACCCACTGGTCTCCTCACACACCGTTGTGCGTTTGTAATTGTCAGTCCGGGTGGTAAAAGAGGCGACTGCTCTTCTGGAAAACTGGTCTGAAACTTATTTTCAGCGGAGCTGCCTCGCCTAGAAGTAGAAGACACATTCCTGTCGTTATGGAGCAGAAGCTGAAGCTGTGACCGTTGTGGACAAAGAACAATGGGCATGGCTTGTCTGTGAAAGATGTTTTAGTGTCCTAGTAACATGAATGTTAGGCCTGCTTGTCCTGTGTTATATGAGTACCTGGACTAGCTTTGTTTATGTGACTTGAAAGCCATGTTTGGTGTTCAGTAATACACAGAATGCTCGAATACCTGATTTGGCTGATTGGACACAAACTCCCAAATTATGGATTTTGTTCTAGTCAAGGAAGGACAGAGACCTTCAGAGTAGGCCTATAATGGTTTATCTTAACAGTGTGTGGTTTCTTGGATGCTTAGCCATGAGCAAAGCATAAAGCGCAAGGAGATTTGAGAGAGAGAGAGAAAACACAGCAATTCCAAAGCCTCACAACACACATCGGGTTTCTGGAGTGCACAGAGAGATTATATGTTTGGTGTTTGACTTATTCTTGTGGGTGTGGAACTGATACGGCGAGACATTTCAGACTTCATCTACAGGTATACTTACCCCCACACAAAAAGGACACTTGTTTGAAATTATTGACGAGACACTTGTCTTGTGTGTTCGGTTTCAAAGGAGCAGACTTTGCCGTTTCTTCTTAAAACTGAAGTAGATTATTGTGTTGTGTATATGGTTTGTAACACAAACACGTAAACAATCGATAACACGTTGCTGTGTTGGATGGAGTCCAGACAATCAGTAGTCGACTACTAGGCTACGAAGTGTGTTTGAGTTGTCTGTGTCGAATTGTGCAGTGCCCATGGACAACTTTCTTTACATAAGTATAATGGGCATGTATGAGTTGGCTGTGTCGAATTGTGCAGTGCCCATGGACAACTTTCTTTACATAACTATATTGGGCAGATCAAAGTCTTGATCATATACTTTGACTCGTTGATCAGTGAAGTACCTAGAAGGGACCTGATTGTCTTAACCGAACTTGTCCTTGTCTGTCTTCTGTCGCTCCCTGGGACTCACCAAAGGTCACACTGCCCTCCCGAAGACGTTGCCATTTACCGCTTTAGTCCGTTCACGTTAAAGGTGGACCCTGACGGATGAGTTTTTGCAAGAAACACGTCGAGCTCACCAGAAAGACAGCCTTTTCAAGGATCGGAACACTCACTTTGCTCTGGCTTCCTAGAAATTAAACCGTCAAAACGGCGATTCCTCCTTGGCGGAGATGCCGGAGGGAGTAGCCATTTTGGATGGGGTGGGTGAATGTCACTCATTATGATTGAATCGTTTTCTTTTTTTTGTAGTGCAGTAAAAAAAAAATTGGAGCTGTTTCCTTTGTTGTGAGCGAAACTCCTTTAGATAATCTGTATAAAAAAAATGTTTAAACGGCTTGTATTGCGAAAATTTCGTGCAAACGATTTGGTCTAAACGCAGGCGACACGCCTTCTCTTTGGGTGAAAGAATTTGACTTCCAGCACCTCCGCCAAGGAGGAATCGCCGATTTGACGGTTTGATTTCTAGGAAACCAGAGCAAAGTGAGTGTTGCAATCTCTGTAAAGGGTGTTTCCCTGGTGATCTGGGCGTGTTTCTTACAAAAACTCATCCGTCAGGGTGGCCCTTTAAGTCAAAACCATTCCATTACTGACGAGTCTGCAACTCTATGTATTTGCTATGTTCTTGCAGTCCTTCTCGCGTCTGGTTTTGTTGGCTTTCGTTTAACTTACAGGGTTTTGAAAGGAAATTGATTGAAAACATATCGAGAGAAAGGCGAGAACCCTGTTCAATATCTTTGACTTCCGTTTCAATTAATGTTTTCTTTCTTTTGTGATGAGATTAGCGTCCAATCGATCGGAGACCCTTATGGACGGTACAATTAATGAACCAGTGGCCACTTTAATGGCTCTGGAAGCAAACGAAACCATTCTGTAAATCGTTGGTCTTGTGAGACCTAATAAACTATCACACACGCACGTGTCTCTTAATTTGTTGAGCATATCGGTTTCACTAGCGATTCGAAATACATAAATTAGCCTGCTTCGTCAGTAAAGTGCAGCATGGCATTTACAATCACTCTGTTTTTACGTTTATGTTTTGATTTAACTGCTTTTATGTCCGTTTTCAGATTACTAATTTCAGTCATATTATGCTTTCAATATGGTGCCCGACCTCGTCCTATATCACTGTTTCATAATTCGGTCTTTGGGGGTTATCTTTCCCTACTGTCTCGTCTTGAAGTCGGTTTGGGGTAGTTCCGGTTCAAAATTAGAATTAAAAAATGGAAGTTACCTACCTTAAACAACAAATATATTTTGTTCTTGTCTTCAAGTCTTATGGTATTAATGTGGTCGTATCAAGTAAACAAATAAGAACATAACTGTTTATAGTCAACGAATGTAAACACTTTAAGAAAGAAACATGAAACAGGACTTAATATTATTAAATCTACAAACTGATAACTGAGCAATTAAACACCCCTCTATTTCAATTACGGAGCAGCCATGCCATGTTTACAGCATTTCCTAACAGGAACTGCATCCGGGCATTGCCTCCAGTATTGTTTCCACCATATTTGTATTTACAAATGTCCCATATGTGTCTGATTCAGACCAAGAGGACGTAAAACTCCATTTTCGTCGTCTAACAGGAACTAAGTGTCCTAACGGGACCACAACTCGTCTGTTACTTCCGTTTTCATTTCGAAACAGTGCTATACATACAATCTTTGTCATATCCACTATAGATGCATTTAAAAGCTTGCCAGTTTGTATGATGGTACTTTTATCAATACGATGTTATGTTTGTTCGCATGATGATATTATTTTCTTTATAAAGCAAAGGAGTGCCATTGCTCACTCGTCCCAGGTTTTTCCTTTTTGGCTCACTCGTGTTAACGAAGTGAGTCTATAGTGTGATAATTGATCTGTTGTGTGTGTGTGTGTGTGTGTGTGTGTGTGTGTGTGTGTGTTGCCACCGTGGTCTAATCTCCAAACTTTAACGTTGGCATTTTCTCGGGAAATAGAAGGCGTACGTTCAAACTTTCAATACACACGGATATTTATGCAAGCTTTCAAACAATAATGATTTGAATAATTAAATACTTAAAACAACACTGTAAACGGATAACAAAACAGATAACATTTCAGATTAGTGGGTTAGAGAGTATTCAACAGGCAACATGAGTTAAGAAACTCATTAACGCTGAAACCCTCGATAGCTCATGCCGATGGTTCCGGGTTCGATTCTTGGCAAAGGCACTTTTTTGTTGTATCCATTAACGATAGTTTCATTTGTACTTTAAACACCCCCCTCATGATTACGACCCTCCATCTCAAAGTCATTATTTTTGGGGCAATCTTGTACTTAAACACCCCTTCACGTTTACTATCCTCAATCTCAAAGTCATTATATGTTGGCAATCTTGTGCTTCAAACACCCCCATCATGTTTACGACCCTCAATCTCAGTCATTATTTGTTGGCAATCTTGTACTTTAAGCAACCCCCCCTCATGTTTACTACCCTCAATCTTAAAGTCATTATTTGTTGGCAAGCTTAATCTTAAACACCCCCACCCCCCACCCCTCATGTTTACGACCCTCAATCTCAAAGTCATTATTTGTTGGCAACCTTGTACTTAAACACCCGCCCCCCCCCCACCTCCTGAGTGAGCCTTGAAGGCTTTGCCTCTTGTTGTCCTATCCTTTTCTACCTTGTCCTCCCCCCTCCCCTCCCATTCCTTCTCCCTCGTTTTGGTTGTCTCTTCTTTGTTCTCTCAGAGAGAACAAAGCGCGTTGCCAGGTTGGAATATTCAGGACAACCTAAAGGAAATTGAGTGTTTGCAGTTTGTGTTATAATAATCCGAACAAGAGTGCAAGTGTAGCCCAGATGTGTGTGAGAGAGCATGCACGTGCAACGTGTGTATTTATTTATATTGTAAGGGAAAGGATGACAGTCGTTGAGAAGCTAAAGAAATACACTATAAAATTATTATGTATCTAACTCTGTGTGTGCGTGTGCGTGTGTGTGCGCGTGTGTGTGTGCGTGCGTGTGCGTGCGTGCGTGCGTGCGTGTGTGTGTGTGTGTGTGTGCGCAAGCTTATTGTGTTGCATTAGAACTAATAGAAGATTTTTTTTTAAAGTCTCCAAGCTTGTTCAGTGTAATTCTGATGCTACCCCTGAAACAGATTTGTTTGTTTGTTGCTAAAATAATTATTGTATCACAATATTTCTGTTGACGTTTAAGAGGTGCGTTTTACCAACAAAACAAAAAGAAGGATAGTGTTTCGAGTTTCAACAGAGATTTCTTTGTTGTTGCTGTTATTCTACCGCTTTAGTAACGGCAACATCTTGTTTGTACCAATGCTTGTGCGTACTGTATTGAATTGAAGATCTTGTACCGCACCATTATTTATTTATTTATTTATTAAGACAACTTTTATAGCGCCTAATCTTTAAGCTCTAAGCGCTTTAATTATACAGTTACTATTGTCAATTGTGCAGTTAAAAGGAATATTTCCATTGGTAAAACTCCGTTCCATTTGAGTATATTTGCTGTGATTAGCTGACTGTGTTGCAGACATGTTCTTTAGGAGTGGAGGTTAAAAAAGAAAGAAAGAAAGAAACGACGACAAAGAAAAACACCGAGTGTGTAGTTTTTTGTGGGTTTGTTTTTTAGTGAACCAAAAGCAAGCATTCAATGAAACCTGAACAATGTGTGTTTATTTTTCTTGTCAAGCAAACTGAGTATGTAAAGGGGATGTTAAGTTTTGAAGCGAATGTACCTGATATTGCTCCTTATAGTTAGAAGATAATTGTCGCACACGGTTTTTTTGGGCGTAAGTTTGCTTCAGTAGTTAATAATTTAATTTCAAAGAATTAAATTTTCGACTCCATGGGGACTGCCATATTCCTGGTTTTGAGCCCACTTAAGAGTACATGCCCCTTGAATATGACGTCACGGTCACCCCTTACTAGTGCCTATACAGTAAGCCTATAGGCCTAAGTGTGTGTGTGTGTGTGTGTGTGTGTGTGTGTGTGTGTGTGTGTGTGTGTGTGTGATTAGATAGAGAGGGTGAGAGAGAAAGACATTTGTTAACACCAGACCATACTTGGTTTAAATAGCATTTTATTTCTGAAAGTCACAAATGAAAATCAACAATGATCGTTAGATAGGGCAACAAGAAAAGACGATACTTGAACCCTTAAGTAGAATTAATTGAGAGCCGCTCAACCTTCCTTCTTTTCTTTAGCTGGTCAGTGGTGTGTTGCTGTTGAGTGAAGTGAGCCTTTGTTCCTGATTGTTTTATCCTAGTACAGTACATTGAGCTTTAGGCCTACACGGCAAGTCTCTGTTGGGGCGACCGTGACGTCACAACGTGGTGTAACATGGCGGCCTTCTCAAACCTTCAATATGGCCCTTTTCAATGGCGTTTGTACGTTTATTGTCCGTCACCTTAAGGTGATCGGACTTTGCGATGGGCTGGTTTGTATTTTTTTTTTCCTTTTTTCTTTCTGTCTGTCCCAAGGATATCTCCCGAACCGCTTGACCGAATCGCGTCAAATTGTGTGTGGAGTTGTGCCACCTTAACATGAAGAGATCCGCGCAAATCATTTTGCCGTCGTGACCTTGACCTTGACGTACGACCTTGAAAACCGAAAATCCATTTTTAGCCATATCTCGGGCACCGATCGACATAGGATGTTGAAACTTGGTATGAAGGTGGTTTGGCTTATGCCCGTTCTGATGATGGCATACCGATCAAGGTCAAGGTCAAAAAGATCGCTGCGGCCTGAAAATCGGAGGGTAATTTTTTTCTAATTCTGTCTGTCCCAAGGATATCTTTCGAATAGGTTGGCAGAATCGCTTCACATTTTGTGTGGAGGTGTGCCACCTTAATAGGAAGAGATCCGCGCAAACCATTTTGCCGTCGTGACCTTGACCTTGACGTATGACCTTGAAACCCGAAAATCTATTTTTAGCCATATCTCGTCTTAAATGAAATCGAATTTTTATTTGCAGGCAGAAGCCCATTTATTTATAATCTTGCAACAGAGATCAACTTCCATTCGAACTTAACGTCCCCTTTAATTCTGTAACAATGTGTTTATTTTTCGTGTCAAGCAAACTGAGTAATTAACAATAATTATGTAACAATGTGTAGGCCTATGTAGGGGAAGACGGGGTAAAAAGCGCATGGGCGGGTAAGAAGCCCACCCCAATTATCTCATGAAATAAAGAAAATGTCAGTCAAATTTGCCCATGAGACGAATGCTAGACATTAACGATCGTCTCATGGGCAAAATGAAACTGAAATTTGCTTCATTTCATGAGATAATTGGGGTGGGCTTCTTACCCGCCCATGCGCTTTTTACCCCGTCTTCCCCTACCAAGGACAGATTGGAAGACTAGGCGTTGCCTAAAATCTTTATCCTTGCAAAATAAAGTTCAAGTTTTCAAGTTTTCTCTCTCTCTCTCAAGTGTCTACTTATATACTTATACTATGTAGCCTAAAAAAAACATAACACTGCAAGAGTAACTTGTGTTCAGAACAAAATTATTTTTTTCCATTTGCACTGACCATACAAATATACTCATTTCTAAAAGATACGCAGATGAACTACACGTGTGTTCACAGGCTATTCGTGCATGTTAAACAATGTCTAATGAAACAATGGTCGACTTAGCTGAATCCTTTCACCGCCAGGTGTCGCGACACTCAATTGGTCAAAACCTTATAGTAATCTCTGTTGGGGAGAGAGAGAGAGAGAGGGTGTGTGTGACTCCCTCCCTCCCTCTCTCTCTCTCTCTCTCTCCCCAACAAAGATTACTGCTAGGCTTTGACCACTTGAGTGTCGCGCCACCTGGCGGTGAAAGGATTCAGCTAGGTCGTTCATTGTGTTCTTTGAATATGTGCACATTGAAAGTGAATATCACAGGGAAATAGCATTCAATGTGTGTGTGTGCGCGCGCGCGCGCGCGCGCGTGTGTGTGTGCGTGTGCGTGTGCGTGTGCGTGTGCGTGTGC
>CM065685.1:38968658-39053658 GCA_017654935.2 Phymorhynchus buccinoides | reverse complement strand
GACAAATTGCACAATAGCAATAAAAAGAAAGTAATAGTAAAAAATAAAGAGTATAATTTATCAAGTCGATCTAAAAACAAAAATCAAACAACTCCTGCCGTTGATGTGATACCTGAATGCATTCCACCTCTATGGGTTGCTTTTCAATTTAGCATGTTTAAAAGCTGGTATGGTGCAGTAATAAGATCTGGAGGAAAAGCAGTTCCTCTCTGATCAGAAGGGAACGAGTTTGGTTTCCTTTAATCGGCGTACAGATTACAACCTTTTAGGAAACGTTCACCGTGTTTCATTGTAGCTTTGATACATAAACTGAAGTTTTAGACATTAACAATCAGTCGTCAATAGGCCTATGAATCAATTAAAAACACTGCGATGGAAACTATTAGAATCAAATTGTTGTCTGGGTTGATTTGACGTTTTGCAAAATGCTACTTTTTTCTCTCCTTAAAGACACACTGACGCACCACGATTAAGTCCCTTGTTTTTTTCTGGGTAGCTATGACCCACATACAATGTCCCCAACTTCAAATTGAGGCTGCTCTTTAAAAGATGTTTCGTTTTCAGTTTGGGGACATTTGTATGGGAGTCAAACCTGGTCAAAACAAGATTTCGTACCAGCTATAAGAGGGAAAACGCGTCAGTGAAACCCGCGATGTTGACACGTGACCTGGTGGGTCTTTAAAACAGCATGGAAAGGGTAAGGGGAGAAAATATTAAACAAGGCCACGACGGCAATAATTTATGCGTAATTCGCTACACAAAATTTGAAGCGATTCTGTCAAGCGGTTCGGGAGAGATCCTTGGGACAGACAGAAGGGGAAAAAAAGGGGGGGGGGGAATAAACAAAATTTAAAAAACCGCGACAATTTCAAAGTCTCTTCGATCGGCAAAGGACAACAAAAAATAAGAAAGCTGGCGAAAAAGCACAATGTAAATTTTGAAAGGACTAGAAGTAAAGTTAGCTAGCATGCTCATCGTCAAGTCGACTGCAAGTAACTGATATAAGTGATGGCGGAAAGCTCACACGCCACTTGCAAAGAAAATTGCTTTAAAAAAAGCCACACTCACAAGAAAAATAGATTAAGTCATGTTCAAAGTGATCTTTTAATAAGAGCTACTGATAGCTATAGGCCAAAAGAGAGCAGAGATTGTCGTGTAATTCTTTTTCATTCAACGGCCTTTTCTTCACAGATTGTTTGTGCAAACACGTGTCTTCCTGTTCAACGGCGCTTGAGGAATCTGCTTTGATTTCACTGCTTTTGTTTGATTCTGTTCGGTTAAAAAAAACCCAACTTATTCACTAAAAGGTTCATAACAGAAAGTAAAAGCAAAGTGATGCTCATGGGCTACAAATGAAAGATTAAGCAGACCGATAAAGAGGGATAAACTAGTAGACGAACAAGGACAACAACAGCTACATGATGTATTTGGTATCTAATTAACTAACATAATCTTGCCCCTACTTGTCGTACTTGTCATAATTATCATAATTTGTACTTCTTTTCTTTTTTTTCCCCCCCCCCCCCCCCTTCTTCTTCTGTATCTATTTGTTTGATTGGTTGTTCATGAATATGTCTTATGAATTTGTTTATTCTCCTTTACTTAGTATTCCCACGTTGTTATGCTTTTGTTTCTTTTCCCTTTCTTTCATCATTTACCCAGTGTACTAATTTCACTAGTTGCAGCCAATACTGTACTGTGTACTTAAAATGTTTTGAGCACCTAGTATAAGCTTTAAGCTTGTTGTGCTCTGTGATCCTTTGAGAACTATAGCTGGTAAGAAATCTTGTTTTGACCAGGATCGAGTGTTTCTCTACACGACGGTCGCCGCGCGCATTATAACTGTTACGCCAAAACAGTTCTAAAAACACTTTAGAAAACGTTTGCTGAAAAATATTACAAGCTCTTGTCTGATTGGTAAAAAAAAAGTATTATTTTAACTAAGCTTTAATGGACCAATCAACAACTAGAAATGCATTATCCCCCTACATACAAGTCACGTGATAGTTCCGGATAGTTTGCCGCTTGCTCGCTTGCTGAGTAGAACAAAACGCCACGCGAACTATCGGCAAGGGAAGGGTGTTTCTTAAACCGTTTTTGCCGATTTGAACGAGCGCAACGCAAAGTTAGCCCTTGTGAAACGGACCCCAGGTTTGACTCCCATACAAATGTCCTCAAATTGAAAACAAAACATCATTTTAAAGAGCAGTCTCAATTTGAAGTTGGGGACATTTTGTATGTGGGTCATAGCTACCCAGAAAACAAGGGACTTAATCGTGGTGGGTCAGTGGGTCTTTAATTCGTTTCTAGCAAGGTGTTTTTTGCTTTCTGTCCCTTTTAGTCCATAAGCCCCGTCACTGTTTCCTCCTACTCTGTATGGGCTTTAGTTTCACAGACAACAATGCAAACTCTTCTACATGTAACTGTGAGCTCCAATTGAACTCTACCCCCGTGGGGATACCGGGGGGGTCTTTTGCATAAATAGTTGCCCCACCTTCTGGAAGTTATGTGCTTGTAGCTTCCTCTAATCTGTCACTCTCTTTGACTCCTGTCTTTTCCTTTTGCTTACTGTCATCTACTACATCTTTCTGCTTAACGGGTCCATTTTCCTGCCTTTTTTCACGACACACTTTCAAAACGATTTCCTCCGACCGACTGAAGTCGGACTTGCTGGGCCTAACTATTTCTTAGTTAGGCGCATAACGGCAGCATGACGCATCTGCGCTCATAATTGACAGGAAATTGTCTGAATGATCGAAGAAGAAGAAGAATTGAACTAATCAGACACACGACACTGCGCTCAAGCCTCTATAGGGAAAACCACCGAAACACATCAAAGAAGTGATACGACAAGATTTAAACCATGAGCAGTGACAAAAATAAATGATGGTAGATAAGATACAAAACGGATGTGGTCATATCAGAGAGAGTGGGTGAGATAAGAGAAAGGATACCCCCCAAAAAAGGTCTGCGCGGAAGATGCAATCAAAAAGTTTAACAAAATTCTCTGCAGGTTTTCACGGCAAAAACTAAAAGCGTGAGAAGATGCCAATGAAACGAGTGTTGGGTGACCAGTCTTACATAAAACACCTTCTCGTGTCGCCATAGTTTATGGCTTCTTTTGAACTGAGAGACACACAGGCAGGGATACGCTTGGTTCGAAAAAAAAGAAGAAGAAGACTGGCGACGCCTCGAACCAATAGCATTAAAGTGAGTAAACGATCAAGAGAGATAAAGAAATCTCTGGTGAGAAACGTTAGCCTGTCACCCAAGAACGACGTTCTATCAAAAGGTTCCATGTGCGATGATTCAAACAACACAAAAACTCAGCACAGCTTTTCGAAACATCACAGATCATTCCTCCTCGTCTTTTCACTAACACTAGGCCAAGGTTTGGCTTCACAACTGTTAAAAGTCCTTTCGGTATTTTGGTGTTTGGTTGCTGCTGCTGCTGCCGCTGCTGTCGTTTCAGGATAAAAACGTAGTCTACATTTCAAAGGGATGATTTTGTAGACAGTGGAAGAGGACAATTAGAAGGATGCGCCTGCTTTAATGCTTTTCCTCATCAGTCATGAGACAGTTGAAACCCCGGAGAAAACACAACCCATGCATTCCCTTTTTCTTTGGAATCCTCTTCCCCACCTTTTGTTCTAAGTTGTGGTTTAAACAAAATACACCCAAACAATGTAGACCTAACTTAAAAGATAATCAAAAACCAATACTTAAGACTGTAGAAAACATAACTCTTAATTTATTTTATTATTCTAATTCAACTTCTTTTTTAATGGGATGGGGATATTGGAAAAAGAAAGAGGTAAGGAATGCTATGTCAATGACACAATAATAATGATTTTAAGAAAAGGACAAGAAAACCACTTTCACGTAAGACAAGGAAAACAAACCTACAATAAGAACGGTTGTTCTAATGACAAGCAGGCTAAATCCCACACAAACATGGCTGCCCTTCCATTGTAAACTAGTCTCCTCTTCTCTGAAGGAGAAACACTAAAGAAAGAGAAAGACATAGGGGGTGGCAAGGGGGAGGGGGGGGGGTATAATTCAAGGAGTGAAGGGGATCCAAAACAAATGGAAAGAAAACGAAAGAAAGAACATCAGACGACACAAAGTGTGGCGATGTCTTCTTTCAAGACGCTCTTAACACCGCAGAGCTTCCCTTAAACAAATGCGGTGGTGGGCAGGCCAATAATGCCGCCATAATGGCCGACAGACCATCTGTATTCCGCCAACATAGCTCCTACTGGAGGAGACGAGCCACTCGGTATTCCACGCAGCACCCAAATCTATCATTTACCCAACACATTGCCAAGCCATAATTATCTCTTATGCCCGACCCGCCGAGGTAATAGAATTAGATGATTTTCCGACGAGCGCCCGATTTGATTAAGAAGGGCCCTAACTGTAATTGGAATTGTGATGTGATGGAAATTGAGTGAGTAAAACAGAATTAGAGGGATTGGCGTCGAGCGCCTGTCCGCGGAAGGGAAGCAGGGGAAAGGAGGCCCGAAGGGGCGCGACGATAATCCAGTTTTGATTAGGCGATCTGCGAATTTACATGCTTCCCCTTCTTGTCCCCTTGCCGCCGCTGGCATCGCCTCCAGAACCGTCCTCTACTACCCCACGGGTTCAGGTCCACTTCAGCTTCCCCCATCCCCTTCCTTACTCCTTCCCCTCAGCCCCCCCCCCCCCCCTCTCCTCTCTCTCTCTCTCTCTCTCTCTCTCTCTCTCTCTCTCTCTCTCTCTCTCTCTTGAGGGGAAAAGGCCTAAATGAATAAATCATTGTCATTGTCATTGTCATTGTCTCTCTCTCTCTCTCTCTCTCTCTCTCTCTCTCTCTCTCTCTCTCTCTCTCTCTCTCTCTCTCTCTCTCTCTCTCTCTCTCTCTCTCTCTCTCTCTCTCTCTCTGGTTTAAACATTTGTATTGTCCAATAACAAAGGATCACACGTACAATACAAAATAACTGAAGCAGCAAAAAGCAGAGCTTATGGTGTGCTCAGTTCGAAGAAATATTACAGCGGACAAAGTTAGCAAACATAATATTATGCAATTGAATGAATGAAAAATTGAGAGAAAAAAAAAGATTCTCTCTCTCTCTCTCTCTCTCTCTCTTCTCTCTCTCTCTCTCTCTCTCTCTATCTCTCTCTCTCTCATCTCTCTCTCTCTCTCTCTCTCTCTCTCTCTGTCTCTCTCTCTCTCTCTCTCTCTCTCTCTCTCTCTCCCTCCTCTCTCTCTCCCCCTCCCTCCTCCCCCTTTCTCTCTGGTGTTTTACCAAGGCAGACTTGAAGCAGTGGATTTTGAAAGTAAGTTTGTTCGAAAACTGCCGTTATTTCTACTAATCTTCCTGTGTGGTTTGGTTATTTTTCAGTCTTGTACAAGACAGATGTAGGCAATATTGAAACAGTGCGAAAGAAAGTAGCTGTCATTTTTAATCAGCGTGTTTCTGGAGATGTGAAAGCTTACATAGAATATTTTAAGAAATGTTCATTACTTCTCTGAGTCGCACTGGCTTAAGGCTATGCCAGACCGACTGACGTAGGCTAGAACACCAAGGCTACGTCAAAATGTTATTATGCTCTGCATAGTTATGCAGAGATTGTCTTAAGCCATGACAAAGCTCCTAGCATAACATCATCGGTCTCCCAAATCCTCCGAAGTCGGAGTGTGGCTGCCCACGTGGCGGGGTAATCAAAAACGGTCACACACGTAATAATGTTCTCAACCCTAGCTGATGCATTTATATTATAGTGTCCAAGTGTTTCGGCTGTTTGGATGATCCCTGGAGTCTTTTAGCCAGGGTACGACAACAAACAACTTCTCTGAGTTTCTGGGCGGCTCGTGAGTTGGTCTCTTATTCCTTCCAAACCCAGAATGACTATTTAATTAGTATGCCCAATTTATGAACGTTTATTAACGAAAGTTCCGTTGTCTAAGACACAACAATGACAGACAAATGAAGAAAAATAAACTGCTACGAATTTACCACTTATGTTGCAGTTGGATCACAGACTAGGGGAAGACGGGGTAAAAAGCGCATGGGCGGGTAAGAAGCCCACCCCAATTATCTCATAAAATAAAGAAAATGTCAGTCAAATTTGCCCATGAGACGAATGCTAGACATTAACGCTCGTCTCATGGGCAAAATGAGACTGAAATTTGCTTCATTTCATGAGATAATTGGGGTGGGCTTCTTACCCGCCCATGCGCTTTTTACCCCGTCTTCCCCTATATACAGAGAGAATGTAACAGTGAAACTATAATTATAGTCTGTGGAACTCTCTCTGTTGGATTCATAAATAATCTGTTTGGAATAGTAGGCTACTTTTTTTTCAAGAAGGGAAAGGGTAGAGGGACTTGGAGTCTTTTTGAAAAACAATATTGGCAGCATTTGAAAATGGGGGTCGAAATGGGTTTGGAGAAGTGAATCCTGCAACTTCCTTCAGTCCAAACGGAAACCTATGGCAAAAGATTGTTCTCTTTTCAAGCTCCTTCTGCATGGAGTACCCTACCCCTGTCACTCAGACATGATTCTTTGTCAGCTTTTAAGTCCAACTTGAAAACGCACCTCTTCTCTAAACTGTAGTTCTGCATCGAAATGTGTGTGTGTGTGTGTGTGTGTGTGTGTGTGTGTGTGTGTGTGTGTGTGTGTGTGTGTGTGAGTGTGTGTACGGGTAAGTGTGTGTGTGCGCGTGAGTGCGTGCGTGAGAGTGTGTGTGTATGTGTGTTTAAGTATATATGTGTGTGTGTGTGTGTGTGTGTGTGTGTGTGTGTGTGTGTGTGTGTGTGTGTGTATGTGTGTGTGTTCGCGTGCGTGCGTGCGTGTGTGATATTGACTGGTCTTATAGTAAGCAAAGGGAAAAGGCAAAGCCAAAGACGGTGACAGATTAGAGGAAGTTACATGCACAGAACTTCCAAAAGGTGGGGGGAATATTTGTACAAAAGACACCAGCACCACCACCCCCCCACCCCCCCCCCACCCCCGGTATTCCCAGAGTATCCCTTCAATATCAATCAAGCTAACTGTTGGTTCATCCAATCAAGGATACCGCAAAATACACGTAACGCCAATAACTTCTGCTGTAAAATCACAGAGAGCGTCTTAACCCTGTCTGCACTCTTGACAGGAAGGCCGTTTGTCTGAGACATGCGCAGTGCCAATTAAAAAAAAGACCGGAAAGGCAACATTGGGAAGGGAGTGTTAGTGTTGTCGGCAGCCTTGCGCTGGTCGAAGCAATCTGCATACTAATTGCTCCTTGATAGTCATCGGCCTTCATTGGGCGACTCTTCAGCTCGCCAAACGGTTGGATTTTTTTTTTGGGGGGGTTTAGTTGTTTTTTAAAAATCGATATAAAAGCTCCTCAGTGTGTGTGTGTGTGTGTGTGTGTGTCGCATGTGGCGTACCATAGCCGATGAGGTTTAACCGAGGCGTGGTTACCGCTACACCTATCTATATTGTTAAAACTCGGGACTTTACTGGTGTTGCACTGCCTCCGGGCATTGCAGCCAATATTGTTCCCACCATATTTGTATTTACAAATGTCCCATATGTGTCTATGACCGAGAGGACGTAAAATATAATTTTCATCTTTTTCTCTCTCTCTCTCTGTGTGTGTGTGTGTGTGTGTGTGTGTGTGTGTGTGCGTCCATTTTTCTGTCATTTTAAGTTTTACCAGAAACGAGAGAACATTTTCTCTTGTGTCTGGTTTTTACTTGCATGTCAGTGCTTTGATATGCGAGTGTATTTCGCTTGCCATTGCATTAGACTAGGTAGGAGTATAGCAAGTTAAAAGATACATCATGTGTGTGTGCGGGTGTGCGTGTGCGCGCGTGCGTGTGTTTGTGTGTGTGTGTGTTTCTCTCTCTCTCTCTCTCCTTTTTTTCCTTTTTCTTCTTCTGTCTGTCCAAGGATATTTTCCGAACCGCTTGACAGAATCACTTCAGTTTTTGTGTGGTGGTGTACGCATAAATTATCACCTTAGTGACCTTGAAAACCTCAATTTCTTTTACGGGCCATATCTTGTACATCGTTAGACTTACATTCTTCAAACGTGGCATGTAGGTGCTTTGGCTTGTGGCAAATCTGATGATGGGGTACCGATCAAGGTCAAGGTCACGGACATCAGTAGACCTTGAAAGTGGTTGGGGTCAGAAAATGAGCGTATTAGCAATATATTTCACATTTTCGCTTGACAGAATTACTTTAAATTGTGTATGGTGCTGTATCACCTGCAGGAGAAGACATCCAAACATACGTTATTGGTGTTCTGACTTTGACCTTGAAGTTTGACCTTCAAAACCGAAATTTCCTTTTTTGCGCTGTATATCTCATGTCCGAGATGTATCTTGTGAACCAGAGAATAGAATCCCTTCAAATTTTGTGTGGTAATATATCAGGGTGCAGAGATAGTCCCATAGAAAAATGATAATAAAGGTGACCTTGACCTTGAAAACAGAATTTTCTTCTAGTGGTCATATTTTTGGCATATGTGGACTTACAGTGTGCATACTTGGTGCATAGGTTTATGGTAAGTCCGAATATTGAGTACCAATTAAGGTCATGGTCAAGGACGTAGACATTGGAGGTGTCAAATTTATGTTTTAGCTATATCTTTCATACTTTTGCAGTTACAGGCTTCAAATGTGGCAGGCATATAGACTGGATCAAGGTCATGAGTGGTACAAAATATTGATTACCTTGATGACCTTGTTTGTCTGTTTCTTTGTCATCCTGCGTGCTATAACTTTAAACTGCTCAACAGAATCGCTTCAAATTTTGTATGGTAATGTATCATGGTGCAGTGATAACCATACATATTGACCATCATCAACTAACCAATGCGGTAGGAAACATATTGAAGCTTATTGACCTTGGACCATTGATATTGTTGTGCGGGGTGTCGCTGGTGCGTGGCGAATGAGGTGACGGACATATCTGCCACTCGGCTTTTTGCTCTAACATAGCCAAGAGAGTTATATCCCAAACCATTTTTGCCAGATTGGCTCTATCAGTTGTCTTTTTCATGGCATGGTTTGTCCTTTTTTTTTTTTTTTACTTCTTCTTTAATTTATCTTTTAATTGGCAGTCAAGAGGTTTAATGCGGGATTTTGTTGCCTTCTTAATTCTGTTGCTTGTAGTATAATGCATATCCTTTTGTTGCTGTTCAAACACACATGGGGGGGGGGGGGGGGGGGGGTCTGTATGCCGGGATTGTTGTGTTCTCTACGAGAGGCCAGAGTACAAGATTTATTAATTCAATTTGTTTGTTTGTTGTTGAGGGGGTGAGGGAGGGTCTCTTCCTGAGTGCAGGTGCAGACCTCTTAGTTGTTCTCGTGGATTTTTACACATACACACAAACACATGCATGCGCGCACGGAGAGAGAGAGAGAGAGAGAGAGAGAGAGAGAGAGAGAGAGAGAGAGAGAGAGAGAGAGAGAGAGAGAGAGAGAGAGAGAGAGAGAGAGAGAGAGAGTGAGTCGGTATCAGTCCGTTTCATCAGCCAAGTGACGGTGTTCTATTGTTACTGATCACGAAGGGAGGAGCAATGGCCGGGGAAGGAAGGTGTGGCAGAAACCTTGTAGAATTAGGGGGTCGGGCACACTGTACGATGGGGAAGTACAGTGGCAAAGCCAAAGGGAGTTGGTAAAGGGCCAGCCACACGTCCACTAAAACCGCACGACTGTACGATACGATTCGATCACGTGGTCTCCAAGAACAAATTAGGTATTAGGTATTTTATAATCACAGAGGCGTCTCTCTGAAATTCGAGTTGCTCCCACCTGGAGAATTCATTGCAGCCAGAGGCGCGCCACCCTTTTTTTTTTTGCATGCAATTTTTGTGTGACTGATGAGGGAAGGGGGGGGGGGGGGGGGGGGGGGGGGGGGTGTACATTTGGACCAAATGACAACTTTTTCGTCGCCACTGGGTTTAACGTGTGCTAAGTGCATGGGCACACGGGACCTCGGTTTATCGTCTCATCCGAAAGACTCCACGCTCAGACCGTAAGGCCTAGTGCAAAGTGAGAGGAAATATCCCCTGTACCCAGGTTCGAAGTCAGGGTTTACTTGACACAAGGCGAACGCGTTACCTCTGTGCCACTCTACACCTCAAATGTGATTGTCGCTTCGAGACCACGTGATCGAATCGTATCGTACAGTCTTGCGATTTTAGTGGACGAACGTGTGGCTGGCCCTTAACTGTACCCTAGCCCTCGTTTCAATCAACCGACACACCTGCACAACTAACGAGTAACGACTGTCCTATCAACTAACCTACCCCCCCATATTTCCCTGTCTCGCCTGTTACCTCTCTCTCCCTCTCTCTCTCCTTAATTAGCCAATCAAGACAGGCCACGTCACCGGTTGTATCCATCCCGGGGACTCAGTCAGGCAGGAAGTTTTAATGCTTTTCCCGTGTGACTAGGCTGAGTGAGGCGGTCCTCTCTGCATAGCATGTTGTATTGCGCCCCTTTTTAACTAAGCTAGAAGAAAAGGTAGGCTACCTGACATGTTGGATTGAAGACGACTGACGAGAGTGACAGGGCAGCTCGTTGGTCAGGCCTACATCTGAGGATTTGAGACCGTTTAGACAGAGGGGATGGGGAGCGGGGTTGTGGGTGGGTGGTGGTGGTGGTGGGGCGATCCCAGTTTGCGTGTGTCTTACTTCTCATTTATTATTATTATGGATTCGCGGATCCGGCCTCTCACGAAGATCCCACCATAACTATGCCTATAATTACAGTAATAACCTAAGTATGTTCACTTTCATTATGTGTATTAAATCTGGAGGAAGTCTTGTTGGGGGGGGGGGAGAGAGAGAGAGAGAGAGAGAGAGAGAGAGAGAGAGAGAGAGAGAGAGAGAGAGAGAGAGAGAGAGAGAGAGAGAGAGAGACACACACACACACACTAGCAAACGTACCTTTTTATATTAGTGGGTGGTTGTTGTTTTTATTGTTATCGTTGTTCTTTTTGTTGCTGCTGCTTCTGCAGTTTTCCATTCCCCCATTATCAGTCATGCACTTTAGTTTTGTTCATAAACGAACGTGACAACAAAAACACAGAAGACAGCGACCATATAGCGTACGAGTAAAATCTTTTTAACAAACAATACAGACAGGAGACTGACCCTCTTCACGCGCTGTTTTCACACCTGGTCTCACCTATGCCCAGTCAAACCCGGGCATCGACTTCGTTCATTAGAATCTAGTAGTTATAACCTAAGCTTAATTAGCCGTTCAAGTGCTCAGGTACAGTGACAAAGTGGCTGATTTTCAACGACAGACCCTTTCCCTGAATGACAGAACCTTTTGTCCCCTTTTCTTGTTCTTTGTCTCTCTCTCTCTCTCTCTCTCTCTCTCTCTCTCTCTCTCTCTCTCTCTCTCTCTCTCTCTCTCTCTCTCTCTCTCTCTCTCTCTCTCTGTCTGTCTCTCTGGTTGGTTTAACGTCTAAATAGGCGTAGCCTCTTATAGACAGTGTTCTTCGGTCCGGTTTTTTTCTTTTAAGAGTCGGTTAGAACGCACGCACAGCTTTGTCCGCGGATTCTCTTGGATCTCTCTGTCCGCTGAAGAGTGAGAGAGAAGGAGACAGACAGGCGGACAAGCGGCAAACGTGACCAGATTATTTGTTTCCAGAGCTAGTGCCGCTTGTGCTGGGTTTTCTTTTTTTTTAATGATCAGTGTCGTAGTACAGTGATGAAGGTGGCGGCGATGGTTGCATGTGCTTCTCCCGTGGTGGTGGTGGTGATGATGGTGGAGATGATGAAGACGATGACAATGCTGTTTAACTCTGGAAGGAATAGAGAAAAGATAGGACATTAGAGGGGAGAGGGTCGCGAAGGTGAGGTGCATGGGTCAAAGTGGTGGTTGGAATTTGAGACTGAGCGATTGTTGTAGAAGTAGTCATTGGTGATGGAGTTGTCTGAATGCTGATGACGTTGGAGATTGATGGTGACCATGATGATCATGGCGACAACGACGACCACAGCGATGATGACGACGATGATGATGATTGAAATTTCACAAGTTGATCTACCAACTGTCTGAAGCAAGAGGTTTTTTTAAAATGTTGGATGTACGAGTGAAATAAAGAAATAGGTATAATCTTTGGCCCACTAAGATCAATCCTGCCAAAAAGATTATCAGTGTGGAGACTGGAACGTATTTTCGTTTACAGAGAGAGAGAGAGAGAGAGAGAGAGAGAGAGAGAGAGAGAGAGAGAGAGAGAGAGAGAGAGAGAGAGAGAGAGAGAGAGAGAGAGAGAGAGAGAGAGAGAGAGAGAGAGAGAGACAGACAGACAGACAGACAGACAGACAGACAGACAGACAGACAGAATAGAGAGAGTCAAAAGAAACAATGCGAGGTACATTGCTTATGAGAATAACATGAAGGTGGGAAGAAGGGGCCGGAGGGAGAGGGGGGGGGGGGGCTAACAACATACCCCGGTCCTAACACTACTGATAATACAAACAGGATAGGCATAATGTTTTTTGGTTTGGTTTGTTTGTTTTTTAATTTGAAAAAAGGTATAATAACATTGATCAGAACTGTTGTGAGCACTCATGGAAGAGCTGTTATCGCTTAAAACTATCCCACACATTAGTCATTTGTCGCATTAATAAGTCTGTATTATTTGAGTGAATAAAAAGGTATCATGGACTTTTAATCAAGCAACGAATGCAATAATTTGGCTGGCACAAGTTGGTTGAGGCTGTTCAGGTGAACATTATTTATATCCTCTTGGTTTAAACAAGAATGTATTCTTTTTATAAATTGCACAATACAGCAGCAGCAACATAAATTTAAATTAAGAGTACAAGCAAGAATAGCCTTATACAAGCATAGCCTCTTGAAACGTTGCTGTCCAACTCTGAGTGAAAAATGTAATAGGATTTTACGCCCTCTTCGGCCATGTGGGGCATTTGTAAATACAAAGATGGTGGGAACAATACTGGAGGCAGTGCCCGGAGGCAGTGGTAAACGAGTAAAGTCCCGAGTTTTTAATAATACAGATATGTGTAGCAGTAACCACGCCTCGGTTAAACCTCATTGGCTATGGTACCACCACATAATAAATCGAAGTATATTGTCCAACTCCCACACGTGGGCAACATTACATAGCCTCTGCACCATTGCTGATACGCTACAAGGTACTGTAGACACCATTTCATCTTTTCTAACTTTGTTAGGTCATCGGTATACTCAAAAAAACCTTTACAGTATGTCTGGTCAAAGCCTCTTCAAATCCATGCGTTGCTTCTCATATGCATGGGCATTTAAAACACCACCACCGCTACCAACCACGAACACACCCGCGTCCGCATAGCAACTAGGTTCGCCTTCTCGTGCGTAACAAATCGCCAATTTGGGGAGGTGTGGAAGCGTGAATTATTTGTGTAAATAGCAGGCCTAAGCCCGCGGGTAAGGCTGAGGCTGAATTATGTCCCCCCTGTTTGTTTTATAGGGAGGAAAGTGTGACGAGGAGGAAGAGAACGTGATGGCGATGGTGTGCAAGAATGGAAGGAGGGTGACAGGTGGGATTCCAAGGGGGAAAAGGAGGGAAGCAGATTTCTGAGATGTTCTATTTGTTAACACAAGAGAGTGTTGAGTCGTTTGAGTCCTGGCACAATTGATTTTAGGCTTGTTCTTCTCTAACCTGTTAACATTTTCCCCCCACCTCCTTCATACCTCCTTCTCCTCCAACCCTCCCCATTTCCCCTTACAAGTGCTACTCAAAGGAAGCTACACAAGATAGCCATACAGAAAAGAGCTCCCCCCCCCCCCCCCCCCCCCCCCCCCCCCCCCCCCCCCTCCCACCCCCCCCCCCCTCCCCCACCCCCCCCCCCCCCCCCCCCCCCCCCCCCCCCCCCCCCCCCCCCCCCGTTAAACCGTGCACGTTAGCGGTTTGAGAATAAAAGAACACAATAACTAGCCAGGCTGACTATATATAATTCGGGCGAAGACAGAGTAATGGGCGGATGATGGTCCAAATCCCCTTCGATCTATTTACCTCGGCATCAGAGGGCTTATCGGTGTTGCCTGTTCGATCATGTTAGCCCTCTTCTGCGTTCTTTGCACTGGCTTCCTGTCGCAGACAGAACTGATTATAAATTAAACACACTTTGCTATAAATCTATTCATAAAGCTGCTCCATCTTACCTCTGCGACAATATTTCCATCTATACGCCAGCTCGCACTTTACGTTCAGTTTTTGACCCTCTTTCTCTCCAGATCCCTAGGTATAAGCTTTCAACTGTTGGTCGGCGCTCTTTTGCTGTCTCAGGACCAACCTCCTGGAACAAACTTCCTCTCTCCCTCCGTCAGCGACCGACTCTCTCTGCTTTCAAAGCTAACCTCAAAACCCACCTGTTCCCCCGTTATTAAAGCTCCTCTCTCTTTATCTTCTCTCTCTTGCCATTAGGTCTGTTTCTGCTATATTCCATTTATGTTATCCGTGTGTGTTCGCTTTGTATTGCGTTTTTGTTTGAATGCGCTTTGAATGCTAACGTGTGTGTGCGCTTTGATTTGATTTCTATCAAGATTCAGCGCCGTATAAATACTGTATGTTGTTGTTGTTGTTGTTGTTGCCTGCCCCTTAGAGAGTGAGATTATCGTCCAATTGATCGTAGATCCTTATGGACGTTCTTCTTGAAGACTGGACAGTCTTCCCGTTGAAATGATGATGATGATGATGGAGGCCGTGGAAAGCTGAAATTGTAGTTCATGACGTGGCATACGTCGTCTTTTGATGACTCGAACACGTTGCGCATCCTGGAATCGCGGATAACGCTGTTGGTTGCGGGAACATCTCGGACGGGATCCGAGTCTTGGAACTTGTGCGTGATGCTGATGTTAGCATCGTTGAATTTGTTGTGCATAGATGCGAGCATCTGATGAAATTTGTCGCTGCCGTTGGCGTTGGCGTCAAGGTGCTCTTGTAGTAGATGGTCTTCCTCCTCCTAAGGCCGTCTTCAGGACCACCGGGCGACCTACTCCATACCAGGGAGTCGATGTCGTCGCGGGCGGGTTGGTAGACACGCAGCTAAGTCGAGCCGTCTCTGCAGGCGAATGTGATCCTCCCAGTAGACAAGTGGTAGCAGCCCAAACTCCCACTAGTACGTCCACTGGGCATCGGCGTTACTGCAGAGATGGTCCAAGTTGCTGCCCGTCGATCCATCCAGTCCGCAAGTCGTTCAACTCCCATGGTGAGGGAGGAGATCCAGCGTCGCCCTTCCCACTGGCTGCCACCCAGCGAGACTTCAATGCAACTGCCACCATTGCATCGGTGTCATCACGTGGCGAGAGAGAGACCCTCTCACCACGGACCCGGTTAATCACGGAGTGCTTTTGTTGTCCAGTGGTTAAGGTTCTGCTTGGATAACCTGAATGTCCTGGAATTTATGTTGACATTGTTCACCCCTTGACTGACAAAGAAAATGTGAGAGAAATATAGAACACGTTTAAAAAAAACCCACCTATCAAATGGAAAAGAGAACTGATAGGGTAATTTGGCAAAACAGTCTGGAGATATAGGCCTAACATTATTTACTGTTCTAAAGCAAAATCCTGCATCATAGTCATTGGCTTTTCATTTTTTAATTTAACAAAATATTATATAGAAACCACTGAAAAAAGTATAAGAGAGAAAGACATATTTGGTTAGTTGAATGCAAAATCTGAGCCATCTAATAATTTATGTGGGTTTTTTCATTAACGCCAGTTTTAATGCTAGATTTCCATTAGTGAAAGGGAAGGGAAAATGTATCTTAGTCAACAGCAAAAAGCAAATCACCGAACTTTGTTTCTAGCCTTTTGAATGGAGTTGTTGACAGACAGACGACGGACTCAGTGTTCTGAATGCCCAGGTCATAGGCCTTTGGCCAGAATGGGTGAAGTACGTAGGCCCATAGATGGGTAGCTCCATATCTATGGTAGGTCCTATGAGTCCGATGTTCAATGTCCCTGTCTCCTCGTTGCCTTCAGCCGTCCGATTTCAAGTCGTAGGAACTCAACATAAAATTTTAAAAACTGTTTAAAAGATGTTCTTGAGAAGAAACAAAAGCATAACTGAAGGGGGGCAAAGGCACAAAAATGGATGACAGAAAGAACAGAAACAAGTGCAACTCCGAGCGTCTGCAAAGTCCCCTCGCAGCATCGCCGAGCTACTCCCCGAAATCGGAATGTGTCGGCTGTACACACAGCGGGGAGACCATTGAGAACTGAAAACAGGACGCACGCACGGACGGATGGACGGCCGGAAAGAAGTGGGACATAGCGGGCCTGTGACACAAAGGGCCTAGGGCACAGCGGGGAATGTAAAACTAAATACATCAGTGGATAGCTTGCATCTTGGCAAACTAGTATACCAAATTTGATGATGATAGACTGAATAGTTTTTGAGAAAAACGGACGAATAGCCGGACGGACGGAGCACGCCGGACGGACACCGGACGGACGGACCAGACAAAAACAATAGCTCCCCGAACCTTCGGCTCGGGGACTAAAAACTGAAGCAAAAGCCTAAGAGTGATAGATGACTAAAATAAGCTGCTTGCGGCTCAGAACTTCCAGAAGGTGGGGAGACGATGGACAAAGACATCATATAGGCCTCGCTCTTCGACAGAGTTAACAACGAAACCCGAATAACGTTGCCTTGCACTGTTGCAGGCGAAAAAGAAAGAACCAAACATAAACCACCTTGGGTAAACGACGCGTACGTTCCGTACGGAAAATCCTAAATAAGTGGAAGAAGGATACAAGTTTACTTATTCTGTCTAATACAAAGGTGGCGTGGTTACCCGGCTACACCTATCTGTTATGTTAAAAAAAATCGGGACTTTACTGGTGTTGCACTGCCTCCAGTATTGTTCCCACCATCTTTGTATCGGACGAGAACCGGTGTTTTCAACGTGGTATGGCCGTTGGCATCTTTGTATCTACAAATGTCCCATATATATGTGTCTGTTCCAGACAGAGAGGACGTAAAACACCATTTTTCGTTTCATAAACGTTTACGCATGTAGGGGAAATTCGGACACGTGCGCAAATATTTTCCCTTCTTCAGTACATCATGTGGCGGTACCATAGCCGATGAGGTTTAACCGAGGCGTGGTTACCGCTACACCTATCTATATTGTTGAAAACTCGGGACTTTATTGGTGTTGCACTGCCTCTGGGCATTGCAGCCAGTATTGTTCCCACCATCTTTGTATTTACAAATGTCCCATATGTGTCTATGACCGAGAGGACGTAAAACATCATTTTCACCGTGCGCAAGTCTTTTCCCTTCTTTGTTTCACTTATTTATGGACTGCGCACAGGTTTCAGCATGGAATATCCGCTTATGTGTGTACACGACCTTATTTTGTACAATTATTAGTCCACGTAGAGTAACTATTACCATCGCTAAAGAAAGGAAGAGGCGAAGTATTAGGGCCTATGGCTCCCGCCCACCTGCATGCGCATCTCGACCCTTCCAACGAAAGTGTCGCCATCTTAGTCAGATTTGTGTGTAAACAGGATGGAAGTTCAGTTTAACGTCGCGTATCGGCTTTCGCCATGTACGACGGGCTGAACAAACCAACCAGGGTATAAACAACAATTTATGTTCCTGAATCACTGTCTTAGCCAAAAGGCCGAGAAGCGATCAGAATTTAAACGTGTAAACAGCATCGATCGGGCATTTTTCAAACAAAGTTACTGACTAAGATGGCGGTCTCCCATACTATGGAGCGCTCCTTGTGGCCGGATATGACGACACGTGGGTACAAGCCATAGTTTTGTTTTGTTGTGTCTGTCTTGTTTGTCTGATAAAGCCATAATTGCTGAAATATTACAAGTTAGTTGTTTTTGTTTTGTATGTCGTGAATAAAATAACGAAACACCCTTGTGTTTTTGTGTGTATGGCATTTGATCATCATCATCATTCTTTTCCCCTGTAGCTTTAAACAGTGATGCTCCGACGGCGAAGACTGACGCCTCCATAATACCGCTATTGACAGATGGAACAATACCGAGGTCGGGAAACTAAAACAAGAAGAAGAGCACAGCTTTGGGGAGACTTGTTTGACGGGCGGCACGTGCCAGGCTGCAGATTGACGAAGTTGTGATCAGCCCAAAGGCTCTCAGCCACGGGACAAGTAAAGATCGCTCCATCTGGACCAAGACCCACTTGACCGCCCACTTTGTGCTTCACTCCTCAGCCGTTAAAGATCCACCAGATCACGTGTCAAAATCACGGGTTTCACGTGTTTTTCCTCTTATAGCTGGAAATAAATCTTGTTTTGACCAGGTCTCACTCCCATACAATGCCCCCAAATTCAAACCGAAAACATTTTAAAGAGCAGCCTCAATTTGAACTTGGGGACATGTGTATGTGGGTCACAGCTACCCAAAAAAACCCAAGGGACTTAATCGTGGTGCGTCAGTGTATCTTTAACCATCACAGGTAAAACGCCCCCCCCCCCCTCCCCTTCCCCCAAACCCTTCTCTTTCTCCCTTGCAGGTGAAAACTTTCCTTCTCTTGCCCCTTGCTGCATTGTTCGGGGGCCACATAAGACGACAGTTATCCCTGGGTCTTAATTCATGGTCTGACGAAGGTTTAGCCACCGACAGATTGGGGGCCTCTTCTACTGTTATACCAATCACAGCGACCAGGGGGGAAAGTGGGTTCAGAACCCCGAGAGGATTGGTGTAGGCTACAGCGGCCCAAAAGGTGAAGAAGATTGGTAGCGGGGAAGGAAGGAAGCTGAAAGCTGATTACTTTCCTTGCTGCCTTCACTTTCCCCAGGCTGGCCACAACAACAGGATTAGTTAGAAACGGCCACTAGCCTACGTCAAGATGTCGGCGACACGATGACTGGTGATTGGATCTTTGTACCTCCCTCTTCATTCTCTCTCTCTCTCTCTCTCTCCTTCTCTGGTTGTGCTCTGGATGCAGCAACAGAATGTAGTTCAGACCAGGCTTTGCCAGGACTCTGTTATGAAAAATGTCCTGTGTCAAGATAAAAAGAAAAGAAAAGGGGGGGCACCCCTTAAACCCCCCTTGTTTTGGGTGGAGTGAGAAGAAACAAAGAAACAAAGAAACAAGTTTTACTTCAGCTTTTTAACTGACCCCAGGCGACATACAGGCACATGCGTGCACACACACACACACACATACTATGGGAGAGAGACAGAGGGTGGGGAAGGGGAGAGGATACGTTGATGATAACATATAACCGACACAGAATACCAGCAACAGATGCATGTTTTGTGTTTATCATTGGTTAGGGCAAAGAGCAAATTAAGAGTGAGATTTGTGTCGACAGTAACTGATTTACCACAGCAAGGGAAAATCATTTCACAGCTTATTAGTCTTTTGTTGTTGTCACGTCTTGGGGCTTTGGGTCACTACTGTGCACTGCGTATCTGGGGGCCAGCGCTAAAAAGGTTAAAACTGTTGCCATAAGTGTGCTAGTCTTTTGTGGATGACAGTGGCGCTAAAAAGGTTAAAACTGTTGCCATAAGAGTGCTAGTCTTTTGTGGATGACAGTGGCGCTAAAAAGGTTAAAACTGTTGCCATAAGTGTGCTAGTCTTTTGTGGATGACAGTGGCGCTAAAAAGGTTAAAACTGTTGCCATAAGAGTGCTAGTCTTTTGTGGATGACAGTGGCGCTAAAAAGGTTAAAACTGTTGCCATAAGAGTGTTAGTCTTTTGTGGATGACAGTGGCGCTAAAAAGGTTAAAACTGTTGCCATAAGAGTGCTAGTCTTTTGTGGATGACAGTGGCGCTAAAAAGGTTAAAACTGTTGCCATAAGTGTGCTAGTCTTTTGTGGATGACAGTGGCGCTAAAAAGGTTAACCTTTACTGGACTTCTGGGGTCGCCCACGACCCCTTGACACACAAAACATGTTATATCTCTAAAACTATTTAAGCAATCTTCATGAAATTTCATGACTTTGTCAAAAACGTAAATGGCTTTAAGTGTGCTAAATTTCATTAATGTGTATAAAATATAAATAACGTAATATGACGCGTAATTTTGATATACCTGTCCGGATGACGGGGGTCTCCCACGACCCCTACTTTAAAGAGCACTGCAGTGCATTGAGTAGGGGTCGTGGGAGACCCCCGCCATCCGGACAGGGATAAACACATAGTGACTCATTGACAAGTAGGGGTCGTGGGAGAGCCCCGCCATCCGGACAGGGATAAACACCTAGAAATTCGTTCTTTGCTGAGTAGGGGGTCGTGGAAGACCCCCGCCATCGTGTCTGTGTAGTCAAAAGCATGATCCGGTAAAGGTTAAAACTGTTGCCATAAGAGTGTTAGTCTTTTGTGGATGACAGTGGCGCTAAAAAGGTTAAAACTGTTGCCATAAGTGTGTTAGTATTTTGTGGATGACAGTGACTCTACGATTTGTTTGCGCTGGGTCTTAGAGCTGCAACCTTGGTGATGGTGATCAGCTGTCCTTTGAGGAACCATCTTCAACGCCAACTGTCTGACGATGGCTTAGAGTCAAAACGGACTATCTTTAGATAGTCCATTGACTTTTTATCGATGCTATTGCAAAAACTAAGAACGACTGTAAATAATGTAAAATGGGGATTATGCTTTTTATATTTCTGCAGTCTTTTTTTCAAACAAGTTATTAGTTTTCACAATAAGTTCAATAATACGTCAATGGACTATCCAAATATAGTCCGTTTTGATTCCAAGCCATCGAATTGTCATTTATTTTACAGTTCTATGGTCCTGATGACCCAGAGACTGGAAATAGTCCCCATGTAAATAATAATAAAACGGTGCGCCCCGGTTCGCATATTGCCGTTTCGCATACTGCCGCTTCGCATAAAGCCGATTCACATACTGCCGCTTCGCATACAAAGCTTTGTGGACATGGCATTTGGCATAAAACTCAGAAAGTTAGGGATAGGGTTAGGGGGTTAGGGATAGTAAGAAAGTAACAGAAAGTCACTTAGAGTGCATTAGAACCTGCAAGAGTGCATAATATGCGAAATGGCAAACCCGTTTATGCGAACTGCCAGGTTTTTTTGGAAGAGACACTCGACTTGCACCCGCGGCTCTGATCAAAGGATTATGCGAAACGCATTATGCGAACCGGTGGGCACCCTAATAAAAGGCCTCTTCACTACGAACAAACCCCAGCCTAGCTTTTCAGTTACCTCATCTGTGCTAGCAGTTGTCTGGTACCGTAATCATTAGTGCATATTAAACAGTTAACACGGGTAGTAACATGTAAATCAGAACGAACTGCCAATCGTTTTGCCAGTTTTTGCACCACAATGATTGAATACGTATGTCATTAAAAGGCTTGAAATGAGGGTCTGTTAGCCAATGATCTTGGGTTCTTAATTTTGAGAGGTAAGGATTTGGCCTTATTTCAAATATATCACAGAAGAATCCCCAATATTTCAGACAAAAATATTTTCTCTATCCATGCAAGTTTAATGGAACATTTGGGCTAAAAAATGGCTGGCGGCGAAAGGGTTAACCAGAACTTTATATAAAGAAATGTCCCACATGGCTTCGGCCGGGAGGACGTAAAGCAAACTTTTCGTTCAAAGGGTTAATGGGAGTCATCATTTTTGGATAGAAGATTAGAAAAACAAAACAAACAAAAACTTTTTTGTTTACCCTTGTACAGAAACAGATAAAGGGAAATAACCACACTTGCAATGTACTTCAGTAAGTGTGAGTTATTGGGTTGAATAGATTCCCTTGGCGGAGGGTTGTTTATTTCAGTGGTTACTTGTTTTTGAATGAAATCATGTACACAAATAGCAAAGACAAAAGTGTGTGTGTGTGTGTGAAAGAGAGAGAGAGAGAGAGAGAGAGAGAGAGAGAGAGAGGTGTGCATGACCATGAGACAGGCAGGCAGACAAACAGGTGACCAAAAAATAATAAAATTTGAAAAAAAAAAAATTAAACTAACACACACAATCCTCAATAATACAAATTTTAATATTGAAACAGTTCAGTAGAGAAAGCAAATGGTCTATAATCAAGTCTTTATCACCACTATACATGTAATTTGTACATGTGAAACAAAACCTTACATGCACACATTTCACTGAGCGTTATATTGCTGTTCACATTTCTTCAGGACATGGAGCAGGGGGGCAGGGTTGTACACCAGCAGTCTGCCTCGCTCAAGCCTCTCCAGCTTCTCACGCACGTCTGTTAAAAGGCACATAACTCTGTCAACACTCATGACAAAGTCTTCACAGATACTCTCCCTTTTCTCTTCACCTCCGCCTCTCTGCCATGTCGGAGGTTTGGTTAGTCTTGCGGACGTGTTCTGTTCAGATCGGAGACTCTTGTCTGCTCCTTCTGGTTGTGTTTGGCTCAAACTTAAACTAAGGGGCATACTCATCTCATTGTCTTTGGCACCATTTCTGACTCTGGGTTGGTTTCCATATGTTCCAATGCAAACTACAGCATCACTACTGCAAACGTCAACACTTTTGCTCATGTCTGAGAAATCATCTTTTGCTTGTACAAAGTCTCCAGCGTCTTCTAAGGCACTATCACCACCAAGAGAACTTTCGTCTTCGCAACTCTCATCGTCGTCGCTGCCATAGCAAGAGAGAAGGGCCATCCCTAAACTGGAGTCCCTGGCAATGTCAGAACTCGCAGCAACAGGACTGTGCTCTATCGAAGAGTCTGCCAAGCCTGAAGGAGAATGTTCTTGTAATCTGGAACAAGAACTCGATGTTATTACAGCTTCTCCAACAACTGTCGATTCTGATGGTTGTGCACTAGTGTGCATGACTACACTGACAGATCCAGCTTCTGTTGAGGTTTCCTGTCCACCCACATCACATTTCTTTTCAGGCTTCATTTTCTCCCGACCGCCATTTCTGTGAAAAGAAGAGCCACCAGACTCAACAGATGGATTCAAGGATGAGAGAACCATCCTGAAAGTGGCAAAATCTGCAGCCAAAAATCGCAGATATCGGGTGAAGTAGGCCAGGAAACAGGTCTCAGGGGACGTAAGCCAGTCGATGAGCAGTGAGGCGTTGAAGTGAGTCAGCTCCAGCAGCTGAACGAACAGGGGGTGAGGGTTCAGCAAGGTCATCAGCGTCGTCATGTTGCTGCCAGGAGCTCCTCTGAAAAATGTCGGTATCGCTGACTTAATCAGCTTCTATCATGAAAGCTAGAGCATGTAATCAGCGACTCAGTAAAACAAAACAAACAAAAAACCACTTCACAAACCGCATTCCAAATATGCTATAATTATTAGTAGTAATAGTATGGTCATGGAAGTGGTGAATATATTGCTCTCAAATATTACAATATGTTTTTAAAAATAGAACCATAACCATCAACGCAAAACACACATGTATATACAGACACACACACACACACAAAATGAACTTATTCACGTACAAAATTAACCCAGGGTTCCTACAGATCACTAAAAGAAAAATTCAAGGACTTTTCCAGGACCATGCTGATAAATTTCAAGGACTGAAAATACTGCTCGCAATATGGATAATAAGCATTACGGTAAGAGGTGTGCTAATATCGAACTATTCTAATTATTTGAAACTAAAAGCACACACCAAAAGTCCACATGCCAAATCATGGTCGTCTACTGTCACAATATCAGGCGGTCAAAAGTCTGAATTAAAAAAAACAAGCGTTACAGTAACTTTCAGTTTTACTGTATATATTTTCTAAGAGATCAAGTGTTGGTTTGACTTGCTTGAAAGTTGAGAATCTGGTAAGGATATTAAGAAAATTCCAGGACTTTTCCAGGAGCCTTAGGGCCTGTGCTGTTTTTCCAGCACTTTTCAAGCTCTGGAAAAGGCCTTGCTAGTTTTCCAGGACTTTTCAAGTTTTCCAGGACTTGTGGGAACCCTGTTAACTCCTTCGCTGCCCACGACGTATATATACATCCTCTATAGCGCTTCAGTACTTGCCACTGACGTATATATACATCCTCTATAGCGCTTCAGTACTTGCCACTGACGTATATATACGTCCTCTATAGCGCTTCAGTACTTGCCACCGACGTATAAATACATCCTCTATAGCGCTTCAGTACTTACTACTGACGTATATATACGTCCTCTATAGCGCTTCAGTACTTGCTACTGACGTATATATACGTCGCCGCTATGTAGCGATATTGCCACGTTCAAGCCGGCGGCGCATGCACAAGTAGTAGACAGCAGCGAAGGGGTTAAAAGTTTGGAAGCAAGTCTAAAGTTAAAAAATTACAAGCAAGCTGCTTTCAGATGCATTAAGTTTGTTCTATCTTGTTTACGCAAGCAAAGAGTAAAAGAGTGCTTTTATCTCTTAAAACTATGTGTCTATAATTATCACTAATGGATTGATATGACTTAATCATTATTATTTTATGCACAATTGTATTATGTATATTGATCGCTGAAGAAGAAGAAAAATATTATGTACAAATACAATTAAAAGCAACAGAGCACCATGGCACTGGTTAGAAAGCCACACACACACATGCAAACAAACATTCACTCACACACACAAACACTCACTCTCTTCTTGCATATAGCATCCTCCATCAACAATTTGATGATTATGACGCTTACGACGTGGGGGGATTTCCAACTAATCAGGATCTTGTATGAAGGACTTGATGCCCGGATGATCATCTCACTGCGGGATTGAATGGGAGGGGGCGAGGGCATGATTTTGGGGGGGGGCTGGACAGGGGGTATGGAGTTGACTGTTGAGACAACGGAAGGGTGAGGTCAGGGGGGAGGGGGGAGGGGGGGGGGGGGGGGGAGGGGGGAGGGGAGGGGGCTCAGATCCGGGATTTGAATTCCTCCACCGAAGCCGATGATATTGCCTCAGGTGGAAGAGAGTTCCACTCACTCACATCCCTTGGAAGCACACGCACACTCACTCATATACACACACACACACAAACACTCACACACACTCGCAAACTCACTCACACACACAAACAGTCAAGACTTATTGTGTAACTATTTTTCAGAGAAGGGAGTGTGACCTCTTCCAATCACTCACACAGACTGCAGACAGACGAAGATGTCCAGCATGCAGAGCAGGGCCTCTGTCCAGCGGTCATCCTGCTCCCCACACACGCAGACCAGCCAGTCCACACCAGTCTTCTCATTCACTCCTTCAGGACCAGCACCAAACACCTGATTAAGGCGCTGATGCATAGAGCGCAGCAATGACACGCAAGCTGTCGTCTCCTTGCCTGAAAGTGTACCAGTACATAAAAAACACTGTTTAGAATGATCTTTGCAGTGAATGTCATATGTTGCAATAATGAAATTATTCAGAAGCATCCCACAGCTCAGTGGGTTTTTTTTATTTAACCCTTTCACCGCCAATGTCGCATTTATGCACCACAATGGTTTAACACCCATGTTACTAAAAGGCATTCAATCAGGGCCTGTTATGCAAAGACCCTATTTTCTTAATTTTGTGAGTTAAAGATAGGCCTAATGATATACATGTCACAGAGGAATTCCCAACATTGCAGATAACTTTTTTCTCTCTAGCCAATTAACTAATAGTATTATTCTCAAAATTAATTCTGGCTGAAAAATGTCTGGCGACGAAAGGGTTCATTTCCCTCTATTAGCACCTTTTTTTGGGTCCCAGCTATATAGTAAAATCTATCACTGCACTTAACATTTTATGTACAGTGGAAGTATCAAAACTATCAAGTGCAATGTTACTTAGAATATATGTGCTTTATGTAATGATCTTCATCAACATTCCCCATGTGTACACTGATTTAATCGGAAACTTTCGTAAAGTAAAAAAAAAATGTGTACAAAATAATTATAAATTTAGCAAAATATAAAATGGGCCGCTGCTTTTCTCGGTTAATTCTATTTTTCCGTTTTTGCCTTTCTTACCATACATAAAGCTGTATTTTAGGAACATTTTTAGCTAATAACCTTTTTGGAATACTAACCCTATCCCTAACCCTAAACCTAACCCTACCCCCCACTATGTACTGCAGTACACCGCGATTTGTCACAGTTGTGGTTCGTTGCGTTTTCCCCTCTTATAGGGTTAGGTTTAGGGCTAGGGTTAAGGATAGGGTTAGTATTCCAAAAAGGTTATTAGCTAAAAATGTTCCTAAAATACAGCTTTATGTATGGTAAGAAAGGCAATAACGGAAAAATAGAATTAACCGAGATGGGTAGGGGGGGTGGCACATCTTGACCTTTACCATAAAATGTTTTGATAACAATTCTGTGGCTTACTTGAGACAGGAATTTTATTTATTTTCTCCTGTGCTGCTTATTTTCAATTAATCACTTTCCTAATTAGTTTGGTATTTTATCAATGATGTTTCATTTTTGTGTGTGCATGTTTTGATGACTTTCATAAATCTCTACGAAATGAAAATCGATGCACTCAACCTAATTCAGCAGCAAAGAAGTTATCTGCAAAATATTTAATGGTGACAAAGAAGTAACACAGAAGAAGTACAATGTCTCATGTGGAGACTCATGAACGACATTTTAAAAATCATTTATGAATATTCATTTCCATAATATTGGTCATCTGTGTTCTGTTGCCGTTTCACTCTTCCTTAGCTAAAATGAAATCAAAATGCTAGTAAAAACACTGTAGTATCCTGATGATCTTAAGTTAAGGACAAGTCCAAATCTGAAATAGATAATACCTCCCCCCCCCCCCCCCTCCTTCTTCTATGTCCATGTCACATACTTTAAATGCAGAATTTATCTTTCAAAAGAAAGGATATCAATAAAGTACACAAAGTTCTCGGTTTTGTGTCTTTTGTTTATTTTGATTGATACATATAACATTTAACCTTTTCGCTGCCCACGACGTATATATATACGTCCTCTATAGCGCTTCAGTACTTGCCACTGACGTATATATACGTCGCCGCTAAGTAGCGATATCGCTGCGTTAAAAAATCGTGCGGCAAGCCGGCGGCGCATGCGCAAGTAGTAGGCGGCACTGAAGGGGTTAAATCCGCCACTATTGTCTGATGTGCATGTTCTTTTATACTGAGCACGCCATAAGCTTAGCTTGTTGTTGCTTCAGTTTTGTTACTTTGTGTGTTTATTTGGTCAAGACAATAAAACGTTTAAATCAAAGTATACAAACAAAATGTCATACTTTCCCCAGCTTGTGTCCCACGAGTCTTGAAAATGATGGCACACGACTTGAGAACAACTGCCACCAAAAGAACCAGAACAGGGTTGCTGTCACCGTTTTCTTTCGAATCAAGCATCTCTTCTTCACATCTGTGTGTCTGATCATCACTAGGTCTACATAGGGGCTCTCCGTCTTGTTGTTTATCTGGCCGACCACCAATTAGGGTGCTTTGGCAGGGAAAGGACCATGAACAATCAGTTGCCTGTAAGCAGTGTACAAAGTACACTGCAATCTCTTCATACACATGTACCACTTTCTTGCTTATTCTCAGCTGAACGTAGTCTATGATGGTGTCCAGAACATCGAGGAATTTTCTTTCCACCAACCAATGATGACTGGTAAGTTGTAGGTGTGCGTTGTTGAACATAACTGCGTGATCTTTTACCAGCTGGTCCAGCAAAGTACCTTTCAAACCCTGTACCTGTGTCACTCTTTCACTCGTTGGCAACAAGTTGAAAAGTTTACACAGTTTCTGAAGCAGGCACAGAAACATGTAGTGTGGCAATAGATTCTGATGAGAACAGCTGGATGTGTGAGATGAAGAACTGAAACTGTCATTCTCCTCGGTATCCGTGTGTGGCTCGCTATGCCTATCCAAGTGCAATACTGATTCAAAACTGTGAGGATTGACGTTCTGTAAAACACTGTGGGTTTTATTTGAAGGTTTCTGTTCATGAACATCAATGACTTGTTCCTTTGAAATTTGTCCAACTGGTTTTCCAAATGAGCTGGTTTCAGCCCAAAATGAAGAGCTATGCTGGTTTTCTTCACTTGCCTTTCTACACCCTGATTTTCCTGGGCTTTCTTTCTCAGTCTCAGACAAAGTTTTACATGTACACATTTCCTGCAAGGACTTTATTCCTGCTTCATCCATCAGGCTTTCTCCCAAAGCATCATCGTATGCTCTCTTCCTCACAGAACTGGAAACGGTTTGCATAGAATCATCTAGCACAGCACCTTTGTCACTTGTTTCACTGCCTGCAGGCAAAGCATCAGAGTTCACTTTCTCAGGAGAATTGCGCAGTGCAGGAAAACAGCATTGCTGGTAAAGGGCTGGCAAGTATTGAAGAAGCAAAGCTGAAACGGCTGTCGTGTGCTCACAGCCTGTGCGTGCCGACAGAAGACAACACAGGAGCTGCAATGGTTCCAGGCTGAGGGCATCTCCTGGGGACCTCTGCAGCACGACCTGAATACACAGCTCTGCGACGTAATGTGCTGAACTTTCCTGAAACAAGGAAAGCTGCAAGTCAGCAAAACTGGTTGCAAATCTCATATGTTTGTGAGTAAAATTGAAAAACAGAGTCCTATTATCGTTATTATTTTTTTATATACAGTGCAAACTTCCTTGGTTCAGTTATTTCAGACAAAGAATGTTAACAAAAGACAACATTTAAACGCATTCACATCTGTTTAAAATTTTAATCTATGTTTAAACCACAACCAAAGGAGATCAAAAGAAAACATACCTCAAGCAATGGTATACATGAAAGAAAAGGAACACAAAAAAGTATATGAAAGAAAATAAAAACAGATTATGGCAAAATATATAATACATCATTAACCCTTTCATCGCCAATGTCGCATTTTAGCACCACAATGGTTTAGCACCCATGTCACTAAAAGGCATCAAATCAGGGCCTGTTATCCGAAGACCCTATTTTCATAATTTTGGGAGGTTAAGGATAGGCTTAATGTTATTCACGTCTCAGAGGAAGTCCCAATATTGCAGACTTTTTTTTCTCTACCCAGCTAAGTTTGATGGTATTTTGGGGCTGAAAAACAGCTGGTGGCGAAAGGGTTAAATGGTTACATAAACACACTTATATTCTTTTTATAAATGTCTTTGAGATTAAGCACATGGGTGGGGGTAATATTGTGTAAGCAGATATTAGCACTTGGCAATGAACAACAAAAATGGTTGTCCCTTTTCACTGCATTTTCTCCTCCGTTCCCTCAAGTAGCAATGAAATTAGTTAATTACAGCTTTGGATCAATAGTGTCTGTCTCCGGCTGTTGCATGCGTCTAGTGTGATTTATCACCGCTGTCTAGCACCGCTGTCTGACAGCATCCATGAAAAGGAAAGCCGAGTGCGTAAGCCTTTCTCTGTCAGTACATAAGCCTCTACAACAGCAAGCCCTATGTAGTGCCTCCCCGTGGCGGCAGACGTCAACTGGGCACCTCGCGGTCCCAGGCTGAACTACAAGGTCTTTGAGGAGGTCTGGCCCCTAGACGTGCAGCATGCAGGCCCACCGGCGTGTGGATACGGCCCGATGCCGACGAACCAGATCCCCAGCTATGGGCAAATAGCAACCATGGGTAGATGGAGCTCATGAGCCAAGGAAAGCAGTCCATCTAGGAGAAGGAAAACACATTTCAAACCCCTGAAGGTTCATCCACACCCAGACCCCTTCAGCTGAAAATCCTCTGGGCACCAGCATGGGTGCGAGAGTTGCTGCTGGCCACACCGGGCAGATGGGGCTCACAGCTTTGGACGGCAACCTGTCTAGGAGAAGGGTACTCCGAAATAAAACCATGAACTGCCCTGAAGATGGAACGTGTTGGCTGAAACCAACAGCGAGCAGACCTCTACTCCTACACCTGCACAACAAGCATAGGGGAAAACCTGACACGTACGTATCCTACCCAACATGGCCATGCAGAGGATCAATAGTCTCTTCACCAGAAAGGACAATATGACCTCTTCTAAAAAGGGGAATAAATTTATACTAAAAAAACAACAACACATTTTCCCCCTTTAAAGCTGCTTCGGCTTGCTATTTTTCTCTGACCTTAAATATAATACAAAAACACACACCATGGGATACAATACAAAAAGACACTAACAATTCATTTATTTTACAGTTTTTCTAAGAACCATCACTTTCTTTACTACCGACAATATGTTTCCTTGTGACCAAGACTTCTTAATCAGTTTGACATAATTATGCAAGCGAAAAGCGTGTCTCACCGTCAGTCCTGGTAACGAGCAGAGGGAAGTCAAAGCTTTCAGTGACTGATATCTCAGGAATAGGCAGTGGTGCCTGAGAAGATCAACCTGTTGAAAATTCAAATGCATAATATCCCTTAATGAATTGCTACAGTAACTATGATTCAGGTGTTATTTAGACAACATGTATACTTTACTATGATTAACCATCAATATATAAGTTAACCCTTTCACCGCCAATGTCGCATTTATGCACCACAATGGTTTAACACCTGGGTGTCACTAAAAGGCATCAAGTCAGGGCCTGTTATCTGAAGACCCTATTTTCTTAAAATTGGGAGGTAGGGATAGGCCTAATTTTGTACATGTCACAGACGAATTCCCAATATTGCAGATAATTGTGTGTCTCTACTCAGTTAAATTTCATAATTTTTGGGGGCTAAGCAATGGCTGGCAGCAAAAGGGTTAACAACTTACATAGTCACTTGCACATGGAACCTCCCTTACAAGACCTCCCATATAAAGACTCCCTCCCACATAAGACCTACTTCTCTGAGACATTGCCCTTCTTTGTAAGCATTAAAATTACCTCCCTTATAAGACCCCTCCCTTATTATAAGACCTCATTTTGGATGTTTGAAGGTCTTATAAGGGAGGTTCCACTGTATTAAAATAACATTATCATTATGATTATGGCTTTACAATTAACATATTAAGCTTACTTCTATCATCCAGCACCTACTGTTTTTATGGACAAGTTATAACTTGTACGAGGCAATACTTTTTACCTAGACTAACACCCCTTCTACTGGTACAGTAATATCAGAGAGAATAGTCTTTCTGGTAATATACACAATAAAAACTCAAACAGATCTTGAAACAATTTTATAAAGCACCTGGTATTTGTTCCATTACACTAGTTGAAAAAGTGACACAAATCACAATATCCAAGAAAAGAACTTGTAGTTGTAGCATCTAATTCTTATTTGACGCATCAATAGCAGAACTTTGTTAATGTTAGTGACACTATTTCAAAATAGTCTTTCTGGTAATATACACAATAAGAACTCAAACAGATCTTGAAACAATTTTATAAAGCACCTGGTATTTGTTCCATTACACTAGTTGAAAAAGTGACACAAATCACAATATCCAAGAAAAGAACTTGTAGTTGTAGCATCTAATTATTATTTGACGCATCAATAGCAGAACTTTGTTAATGTTAGTGACACTATTTCAAAATAGTCTTTCTGGTAATATACACAATAAAAACTCAAACAGATCTTGAAACAATTTTATAAAGCACCTGGTATTTGTTCCATTACACTACACAAATCACAATATCCAAGAAAAGAACTTGTAGTTGTAGCATCTAATTCTTATTTGACGCATCAATAGCAGAACTTTGTTAATGTTAGTGACACTATTTCAAAATAGTCTTTCTGGTAATATACACAATAAGAACTCAAACAGATCTTGAAACAATTTTATAAAGCACCTGGTATTTGTTCCATTACACTAGTTGTAAAAGTGACACAAATCACAATATCCAAGAAAAGAACTTGTAGTTGTAGCATCTAATTCTTATTTGACGCATCAATAGCAGAACTTTGTTAATGTTAGTGACACTATTTCAAAATAGTCTTTCTGGTAATATACACAATAAGAACTCAAACAGATCTTGAAACAATTTTATAAAGCACCTGGTATTTGTTCCATTACACTAGTTGAAAAAGTGACACAAATCACAATATCCAAGAAAAGAACTTGTAGTTGTAGCATCTAATTATTATTTGACGCATCAATAGCAGAACTTTGTTAATGTTAGTGACACTATTTCAAAATAGTCTTTCTGGTAATATACACAATAAAAACTCAAACAGATCTTGAAACAATTTTATAAAGCACCTGGTATTTGTTCCATTACACTAGTTGAAAAAGTGACACAAATCACAATATCCAAGAAAAGAACTTGTAGTTGTAGCATCTAATTCTTATTTGACGCATCAATAGCAGAACTTTGTTAATGTTAGTGACACTATTTCAAAATAGTCTTTCTGGTAATATACACAATAAAAACTCAAACAGATCTTGAAACAATTTTATAAAGCACCTGGTATTTGTTCCATTACACTAGTTCTAAAAGTTACACAAATCACAATATCCAAGAAAAGAACTTGTAGTTGTAGCATCTAATTCTTATTTGACGCATCAATAGCAGAACTTTGTTAATGTTAGTGACACTATTTCAAAATACTGAACATAGCAATTAGCACAATTGCTAAGAATAACAGCCTGGTACATTTCAATTCCACTGTCAAGTCTTTAACAAATAGTATAATTCTTCTCAAAACATACCATGCATTTCAGAAATTTGTGGTCCAAAAGAGGCTGCAAATATGTTTCCGCAATGCCTTGGGATCGACCCTTCTTGTTCCTTGCCAACAACGCTCCCATGGTAGTGACAGCTGACAGAGCCATCAACTGACAGCAATGCTGACACGTCTCGGGGGAGAGATGACACTTGTTGTCTGGAGTGCTGGAAGATGACGACAGAGTCTGTGTGATGACATGATGCCAGGACTTTGGATCGATGGTGTGGAACCTTGTTAGGCTTAGAGATTCGTGGATATTTTTCAAAAGGTTCCAACAGGATTGCATTGCTGTTCTGCAACATGGAATACAAGCATATGTTCATACAATAACAACTTACAATATTTATACGGCGCTTCATCTTTATGGAAATCAAATCAAAGCGCACACACACATGACATTAGCATTCATAATGCATTCACATAAACACGCCACGGTCATTGTCGAAGGGAGAGAGCAAGCTTGTTCCAGGTTGGTCCTGAAACAGCAAAAGAGCGCTAACCAAAGGTTGAAAGCTTATAGTTATACAGGTCTAGGGATCTGGAGAGAGAGAGAGAGGGTCAGAAACTGAACATAGTGTGCGAGCTGGCGTATATGGAAATACTGTCGCAGAGGTAAGAGGGAGCAGAGTGATGGATTGATTTATAGCAAAGGATGTTTAGTTTATATTCGATTCTATCTGGTAGCCAGTGCAGAGAACGGAGAAGAGGAACATGATTGAACTTTTTCTTCCTAAGGACAAGTGAAAGTTCATTTAACATCCTCCAGCCTGAAACAGGCACATATGGGACATTAATAACTATAAAGATAATGGGACGATCCTGGAGGTACTGCAATGCAATACCAGGAAAGTTGTGTCACTCAGCTTCATGTAATCTGTTTTTTAAAAAGATTCCACTTATACAAACCAAGTTCAGTCGCGTCTATCGTCAGAAGTGTATTCTACCAGATCCAGATAAAAAGGCAATTGGCAGCATTAGAAAGGGTCCAAAGACGAGCAACAAAATTAGTTAAAAGGCGTTAGTCACCTTGGGCTTGGCTTGATTACGAACATAGACTAAGGAAATTTAAATGATCATAGATCTCTGAAATATAGAAGAATTCGTGGGGATCTGATATAAACACATACAACATTTTTCACAGTAATAACAATACTAATACATCTTTGTTCCAGCTAACTGTCACTATATTGGAAGAAGAAGAAGAAGAAGGTGACTAGCGACTACGCGCCACTGAGCTATATATATAACGTTATATATATAGCTCAGTGCTACGCGCATGTAAAAGTGAAAGTGCTTTCTCTTACACCGGAAGAGAAACCGAAATGCCGATTTCTATTAATGTGATGCCGCAACAATATAGTTCTCAAATCATTTGAAATGTCTTTACTAAATAAATGATATCAATCGACTCCTGTTAGTAGTAGAAAAACAAAATATGTATATGTTTTAGTGAAACATAAATGTTTTACAAAGATAGTTCGACTTATAAATGGTGCACATACTGACATAGCGCGTATGAATTATAAAGAAAGGGAGATAATGCTGATTCCCCGTTGGGTCAAGCAGGCGGTGAAAATCGAAGTGCAGACAACAACCCAACATCTTGAAAGTTGTAAGCTCAGTTTCGGGCTTTTGTGTTTGTGTTTCCTTCCTTCCTTCCCTCCTATAAGTGACCACAGTCAAACTTGACTATTCTGAATCTGGATCATGTACGTTGTAGGAGCAGTATACACAACACGTTACAACAGAATAATAGACTAGAGAATAGGAGAGCGCATTATAATGATTATTTGCCATTAAACTTAAAATTTGGTGTCTTCTTCTTCTTCTGTGGTGGTGACCAACTTCTTTATACAGAAGTAATTATACACACTTTAACTTTAAGTTTAATGGGTGACCATAGAAAAAGAAGCGGAAGAGAGAAAAGGGCACACACATTATCAGTTTTCCGAGGTAGGGCTACACACGTCACCCTATTACGTAGATTTGATGGTAGTGACACAAGGGTTTTACTTTTACTGAATTGCTGTCACTGACACAAATGTGACAAAAAAGATTAAAATTTATGTCTTAATGGTACTGACACCGAGGAGTTAAAATTGTTTTATTGGCCATAGACCTTTCTTTCACAGTATCCGGGCAAGACCAATCCGGCTACTGTAGCTGTCACCGGGGACAAACCCTGACCGGAACAGCTCCTGCCCTTCATTTACCACTACTCTGATCTATGGCCCCTAATCCCTAATTTAATTTTTAGTTGGTGCAGGCCCTGGTGAACCGCCTGGCGCTGATGATGCTGCGCTGGCGGGGCCTGCTTCAATGGAGGCGTCAGTCATCTGATTCCATTCCACAACTGTCCTGACAAAATATGAGTTCTTATGCTGTTGTGTATGGCTTTGTCTGACTATAAAGCCTCGAGAATTATTTAATGCCTGCCTCTTCATGATATCACTATCAAAGTCCTTGAAATGTGTTGGCTTGATCCTTATGCGGTCAAAGGTAACTGGAGTCAAAAAGGCATCAGGTGGTAATGCTGGAATCTGGCCCTCAGCAATCTTGTACAGCAGGTTTAGACGCGGCTGTTTGCGTCGTTCTTCCAGCGTTGGGATGCCTAAGTCTGCCAGCATCTTTGTCACGCAGCCTGGGGTGTTAGACTTGTAGTCCTTAGTAATGAAGCATGCTGCCTGCCTCTGGGTCCGTTCCAGCCTGTCTATGTCCTGTTTGCATGTATGGATCCGGTTCCCACACTGCTGCTGCATACTCCAGTCTGGATCTGATGAGTGAGATATAGGCAAGACGTCTGCACTCTGGAGGGCAGTTAAGAAGATTTCTGCGCAAAAATCCCACGACACCCCCAGCCTTCTTGCAGATATGATTGATACAATGATATGGGTTGTCCACTTCAGGTCGGATGACTGCTGGACTCCCAGATATTGGCTCTGTTGGACTTGTTGCAGGGGGATACCATCTAGTTTGTAGAGATATTTTGATTTCTGCCTGATGGGGAGTATGGTATACTTTGAGGCATTAAAACGCATTCCCCATGTTCTGGCCCAGTTTTCAAGGTGTTGAAGATCCTCTTGTAGTGTGATGTGGTCTCGGAAGCTGTTAATCTCTCGATAGAGCCTTTTAAAGGAGGCAGTCATCAATGAATAATTTCACAGTAGATTTCACACTGTCTGGCAGATCATTCAGATAACATAGAAAAAGTAGAGGGCCTAGGACTGTGCCTTGAGGGACGCCCGATTCCACCTCCACCTCCTCAGAGGTTTCACCCTCCTGTGCCACTCTCATTTTGCGCTAGAGGGGTTTAGATTTCTTAGCAGTTTTTCCACTCCGTTGACATAGGGGTGCGAGGTCTGGGTAAGTGTTTCCGGACATACTTGGTGGTGGCTGATTGTCGTTTTTTGTAAATACAGAACAGATTTGGTTCAGTGGAGTCTTGGCTTTGGCATGGCTTCCACTAAGTAGGTTTGGTCCATCCTTCAGGGGTGCAACACCTATGTTTAATGTTGTCTTGTCATTTTGACTTAACATAGTGCCAGAAGGGTTTTGAATCATTGTTTTTCAAGCCTCTTTCAATTGTGGAGTTGACAAAAGTCCATTCCGCCTTTCTTATGTTTCTCCTGCATTCCTTTTGGAAGAAGTAGTCATTTTTCCAAGTTAGTTTTAATACACGCGTCATGTCAGACAGTTGTTGACATACCTTAAATCTTAAAGTTGAAACATGTACTTTCAGTTCTTTTTTTTTTGGTCCACTGGATGTGTAAACAATTATGCATTCCACCCACCAGAGGCAGAACCTAAACTACTGAACCAATCAAATTAACACTGCAGAATGATTCCCCCATGCCCTAATGATGATACCAGTTGTGTCAGCTTCACCAAACGGCAAGTAGTTAAATCCTATTTCAGGCACCATTTATATCTGCGCCAATTTCATGCATATTTTGACTAGACTTGGGTAAAGTTTGTAAAACCTGGTAAGGGATAGGATTAGATTAGAATCAGTTTTGAGCTAAATTGTAATGAAAATTGAAATGGGGGATTTATGTATTAACTTTAGCCCTAAAAACAGTAGCTTGCATCTTGGCAAACTAGTATACCAAATTTGATGATGATAGACTGAATAGTGTTTGAGAAAAACGGACAAATAGCTGGATGGACGGAGGCATGCCGGATGGACGGACGGACGGACCAGACAAAAACAATAGCTCCCCGAACCTTCGGCTCGGGGACTAAAAATTGAAAATTAAACACTTCCATAAATTCCCCTTAAACCTCCAAAATATCCTACCAATATATCCTCTTACTTCAAATAGGAAACACTTTAAATTTAATTAAATCTGTCTCAAATCCTATATTATCTCATGCAGTGCGTCTTCATCTTTGAACCCCCAGTACATGTCAATAATTGCCGTTAAACGGCAGGTGGACATTATCGGAAGAAGATGATGAATATTTTTTCAGAATTGTCCCTGATAATCTGAGGATGTGGGCTGTTATGTCAGTTATTTAAGTTTTGCCAACTTTCTGTCTTGTGCAGAGATCCGCTGTGTTGGTGGTGTACCATGTTTCAAGATCTGACTGCCTGGTTTTCATCAAGTGTTGATGAACACACTAAGCAGTTGTGGGGTAAGGTTTAACCTAAATCATTAAGTTGATTCAAGAAAACATGCCTGTGATTTTGTGTGTGAACTGGTATTAGACGCATGTAGATGAAGCAAGCTTCCGACTAAATGACCTATTAAAGTATTATTTAGAGCTAGAGGAATAGCTCTTTGTTAGATACTTTGCTGAAAGTCTGGTAGGATTTGTTTTGAAATGACTTACTTGGCTGTTTTGAAGACTTTTCGGTAAAGGTAAAGATGTGCCACCCCCCATGCATTTCTCGGTTAATTGTATTTTTCCGTTTTTGCCTTTCTTACCATACATAAAGCTGTATTTTAGGAACATTTTTAGCTAATTACCTTTTTGGAATACTAACCCTAACCCTACCCCTACCCCTAAACCTAACCCTACCCCCCACTATGTACTGCAGTACACCGCGATTTGTCACAGTTGTGGTTCGTTGCGTTTTTCCGTCTTATACGGTGGGGGGTAGGGTTAGGGTTAGGGCTAGGGTTAGGGTTAGGGTTAGTATTCCAAAAAGGTTATTAGCTAAAAAAATTCCTAAAATACAGCTTTATGTATGGTAAGAAAGGCAATAACGGAAAAATACAATTAACCGAGATAGGTAGGGGGGGTGGCACATCTTGACCTTTACCGACTTTTCTTATGAGGTTGTTTGAAATTGAAATGTTTAATTGTTAGAATATGCTCGTTCAAACAAGAATGGTTTTGAAATCATTGTGATGAATGTAAAGATGTCATGGTAAAAAAAAAAAGGTAAGAAAGATTTTCATTTGTAATTGGGTTGGCTATTTTATTTCTCTCATTTTGTTTTTGCAATGTTAAGTATGTATATTACTATTAGGCTATTCTTTTTCTTTTCTTTTTTAGTCTCTAGCTTTAGAAGTTTACATACGCGGAAAATGCGGATGGGTTTCTGTGCAGAAATGTGGATGAGTATTTATATGCATATTCGGGTTTCTATGTATTTGCACATGCCTTCATGTTTCTTACTTCCAGAATGGATGTGATATGCGGAATGGTTTCCGCATATATGTGCTGCAGTGCACATACCTATAGTTATACAAATTTAAATACAGTGGAACCTCCCTTATAAGACCTCCAATTATAAGACTCCCCCCCCCCCCCACCCCCCCACCCCCCCCCCCCCCCCCCCCCCCCCCCCCCCCCCCCCCCCCCCCCCCCCCCCCCCCCCCCCCCCCCCCCCCCCCCAACATAAGACCTACTTCTCTGAGACATCGCCCTTCTTTGTAAACTGTATTAAAATTACATCCCCTATAAGACCCCTCCCTTATAAGACCTCATTTTGAATGATTTTTGAAGGTCTTATAAGGGAGGTTCCACTGTAGTGCACATGGTAGCTGTAGATGCGTGTGTGGTAATGAAGGTTGTTTCTTATGCACGCAGAAAGCCACGGAGGATGCAAAGCTGGCTTTGATACTGCAGACTTTATCTTCAGTGATGACAGCACTGCTCCGGACACAACGAGGTAAGCGTGATAACTGTTCTTCTTCTTCCGATTGGGGATGTTTATCCTGCCCCACTCCCAAAGTCTTCGTTTAGACTGATATTGGCGGCACAGGATGCATGCTTTGTGAGTTCGTGTCATCCATTCCACCGGCACACACGGCCTACTCGTACCGAATAGTGGAATGGGTTTTTAACGTGTGCGCAAGATCTTGTGCGTGCGTTTGCACACGGGACCTTGGTTTTAGGTCTCAATATATTAATTATATATTAATTCTAGCTTCAAAATCAGGGAGTCAGACAGAATCAGCGCCCGACATATACCTGTAGATTTTCAGAGGGTCACCTGGATTATTCTAAGGGTCTCTATGATTTTTGTAACTTTTTGTTACCCGGCCAGAGGCCGAGGTATTGCGATCGGTTTGTGTGTGTGTGTGTGTGTCTGTCTGTGTATCGATTATCTTAAAAACTACTGTTTGGATTTTGATTAAAATTGGCAGAGGGGTAGACAGCTTGAAAAGGAAGCTTCCTTTCGTTAATCAACACCGTGCTGACCTTGACCTTGAAGTTTGACCTTGAAAACCGAAATTTCCTTCTTTGGGCTATGTAATTTCCCCCCAGCTTTATTTCGTGAACTAGTGAACAGAATCGCTTCAAATTTTGTGTGGTGGTGTACCATGGTGCAAGGAAGTTTGTATAAAAGTTCAGCTGTATCTCGTGAACTACTGAACAGAATCGCTTCAAATTTTGGGCTATGTATTTTATGCGTTCTGTAAGGGTGGAAAGTGGTGTGTGGGTGGGCTGAGGACAGGATACACTATTCTATCATGTTACCGTTTCACTACGAATGAGTTATACCTTCCAATTTGGAGCAAATGCCAATTTACCAAAGACCAAAAAGTTCTAGTCTTAACAAGACTAGATTACTTCCCTTGGTCTACACAGCCAATACCACTAAGCTGCCGCGGAACCCACTCACTACGTCACTTCCGGAGAGGCAACTTCAAGTCATAATAAAAAAATTTCCAACTTGGAGCAGCCATGTTCTTCTTTGCTCTTCAATTTATTTCGTTTTTCTAACTCTTATTGTCGCCATCCGCCTTGTTTTGGGTTGCCCCTCTGCCTTGGGGCTGCAGGTTTGTCGGCACATAGCTTTGGGGTATTATTTTTTCGTTTTTACTTTGCTAAATAATTTTTGAAAGTAGTTGCTGTGCTTACGTGCTTTGTGCCCCCGGACGCCATGTCGTCCGTCGATCCTGTTGTTTCGGCTCACTCTAGTGGGGTCTCTAGTAAGCCCTCTCGGGAGGATAAGGGGAGGTGTTCAGATACACCTCAAGCTTCTTCTTCCTCTAGCTCTCGTAAGCATTCGAGTTCTAGGCCGAAGTCTTCCTCTTCTTCGTCGTCGAAGAAGGAGCAACCCCCCCCCCCCCCCCCCTCCTCTCCCTCAGCCTGTGGTTTCTGAGTCTTCTGCGGTGGTGTCAGAACAGGTTATTTCCCTAGTGGATTCGTCTACTCTGGTGGCAGACATGCTTGCCGAGTTTAAAAATAAAGGTTTAGTTTTGGTCCCTTCGGCCTCCTTGACCGATTGGTCGGTTAGACCTGGTAGGCAAACGGACTTGACGACTGACTTGACCTCGGACAGACCCGCACGGTACCCTCACGGGACACGAGAAGACAACCAGTGTGTACGTTCCCCTCGCTTTACCATGAATGATAATGATGAACCTACTTTGTACTCAGTTGAGCAGCTGGCCCAGAGGGAGCGCGTTACGGGCATCTCCATCTTCCCCCGAGAGGAAGACCTCGAGTCGGACGGTCGGTCCTTCTCCCAGCGTGACGTGGAAGCTGCTCGCTCCATCGACGCCCACAGGAAATCCCGTCCTGACGCCGTCCCCTTCTACGGCTCTCGTTCTCGCAGGAGCGAATGTCTCCCCTCTTCTCTCGTTGATGATCAGTCTCACGATGATCGGCAGTCTTGTAGCCCGAGTAGGGCGAGAAGTACGGACGTGCATTTTACCCAGCAGAGCCGTTGCCCGCGTAGGGCCTTGCCTCGGCGGTCTCTTGAACACGGAATTTGCGATGACTTCGACGACTACTCGCCCAGGCCCGTGCGCCGTGCCGGCGGCACGCGGCCACCAGTCTCCACCGTTACGGACACCCGTCACAGAGCGACACCTTCGGGGGTGGACCCCCCGATGCCTGTTCTGGAGCCCGTTTCACGTCAACCTGGCCCCCGTCATACGGTTGAGCTTCAGCCCCCCTTGGATGCTCGTCAGGCCAGGCACTCCTCGAAGCGTCATGCGGCGCGGCCTCGAGGGTCTTCCGTGGATGAGGAGTTTGATTCGTCGCCTCGTGAGGGTTTGGATGACTTCGACCTAGCCGTTCAGGACGAAGTGTTTCGCATCATGAGGACTGGGTATCAGGGGTCTCAGTGGTCCTCGTCGAGGTCTGACCACGGCTACGATCAACTTTCTCAGTCTGAGCGGGACAATAGTGTGTCTGACCCCCCTGTGTGTTCAGACCCAATCCCTTCGACCGGCAATTATCAAGGCTATCTGCACATCCTTCAGCCCTACTGCAAGGACATCAAGCCGATGGTGCAGCTCGAATCATCTCAGACAGCGGGACAGCCGCAGTTCTTTGGCGAGCTGCAAGCGCAGAAGGAGGCTCGTCTAGCGCTTCACACCTCTCCGTTCGTCCGCCAGGCACTGCGTAAGGCTGACTCTATCCTGTGGGCTCAACCGCCACCGTTGCCCGTGGACGACGACGACATCTCTCCTTCCCCTCAGCCGGAACCGGTCCCGTCTCAACCTGGCTCGTTTGTGAAGAAGGACTTCTTCCCGCCGTTTCAGCTGGCAAACCCCTTCGTGCCTGTGCCTTCGCACTCGGAGGTGTCCCAGCAGGATCGTTCCGCCCTTAGCTATGGGCGCAGGATGAGACAGACTTCGGTTCTCATGGGCCAGCCGGCCTTCAACAACTTGGAGAGATCCATGTTCTCTATTCTTCGAGCCTCGTCATTAGCCACGTCAATGCTTCAGTCTCTGGCGCAGATCGCCGGTTCTACGGCCGCTTCCAAACCTGAAGACTTCAGGCTGCGTGATGGTGTCGACGAGCGTGCCCTGGGCGTTGCCTTGGCTTCTCTCAACCAAGCTGTGAGCTCCATTTCGTCCGTGGCCTCCTCTACTAAAGTGCAGCTAGCGGCCACGTTCAGGGACGCGGTCCTCAAGGATTGTAAAGTGCCTCTCTCCCTGTTGGATCGTTCGAACATTCGCTCTGGCCCCACCGATCCTCGCTCTACTTTTCATCAGGCTTCCCTCAAGGACAACCTGGAGCGGGTCAAGAAACGGAGACTGGACTTGGGCCAGGAACGTATCATGGAGTTGGCTACCAGGGCTGCCGGCCGGGGGTTTGCTTCCCCCCAACCTAAGCGCGCGCGCCTGGACTTTAGGCCTCCTCCCTCTATCCCCATGAGAACCGGTTCGTCTCGAGGGCGTTCCTTTCGCTACCCCAACTACCAGTCAGCGGGACAGCGTCAACGCCCCTCATACCAGCGTCGCCCTTTGTCCACCAACCGCCGTCCTCCGTCCTCGGGACGGGGATCGGGCACCTCGGGTTCTTCCCGGTATGTCCGTGCCCCGTTCCCAGCACGGAAACAGCCTTTTCAGTAGGGCCCGCACGACCTTTGGGGGATTCAGGCGCTTCGACCGACTCAAGTGTGGGCTCCCTTCTGAAATGCTTTTCAGCATGGGAGCACTTGGTCGAAAGCCCTTGGGTCCGTCAGGTCGTGCGGGTCGGCTTCAGGTTCCCCTTTTCCAGGGAACCTCCCCTGTCTGCCCAACCCATCTCTTTCCCGCCCCCTCAAGACCAGTCAAAATTCGAAGCGATCGACAAGGAAGTCGCTGCACTCTGTCAAAAGGGTGCCATTGTGCAGATTGTGCCTACGGAACCGGGTTTCTACTCTCGACTGTTCGTGGTCCCCAAGAAAAGCGGAGAATTTCGCCCGGTCTTGGACTTGTCCCCCCTCAACAAGTTTATTCGCACCGACAAGTTCAAAATGGAGACGGCAGCTTCGATCCGTCTCTCCATTCTTCCGAACGACTGGGCTACGTCCATCGACCTGAGGGACGCATATTTTCACGTGGGCATCCACCCTTCACGTCAGCGTTTCCTGCGCTTCGTCTGGAAACACAAGACTTATCAGTTTGTTGCCCTTCCGTTCGGCCTGTCCCCGGCCCCTTGGATTTTCTCAAGAATCACCAAGGAACTCGTTCGTCTCGCCAGGTCCCATTTTCTCAAGAACATACCAAGGAACTCGTTCGTCTCGCCAGCGGCTCCAGGCAATTCGTCTTCACGTTTACCTGGACGATTGGTTGTTGCTAGCAGCTTCGCAAGCCCTATGCCTCTCTCAAACAGACACTCTTGTTCGACTGTCCAGGACCCTGGGTTTTCGCATTCACGACGGGAAGTCGGAGCTGACTCCTTCGACCTCCTTCAGCTACCTCGGCATGAAGTTCGATACAGAGCGGTTTTCAGTGCAACCGTCGGAGACTCGAGTCAAAGCCATATTCGAGATTGTCTCGACGTTCAGACTGAGGACTTCGCTCTCTGCTCGTCAGCTTCTCCGCCTCCTGGGGCTTATGGAATCGGTAGCGGATTTGCTTCCTCTCGCACGGGTGCACAAGCGGCCACTGCAACGACTGCTGTCGCAAAGGAAACTGTCTCAGATGCCTCTCGAGCAACTAGTGTCTCTCGGCGATTGGTTCCTCGACTCGACGGAACAGTGGATGAATCTCGAGTGGCTCAACAGCTCGGTGCCTATCCGTCCCATGCAACAGCAACAGTTTCTCCACACGGATGCCTCAACGACGGGCTGGGGCGCCCATTTGGATCGGGTCGAAGTTTCGGGCCAGTGGACTTCGGCAGAGAAGGACTGTCACATCAACCTCTTGGAGATGGAAGCAGTAGCCAGGGCCCTGAAGTCTTTTGCACTCCTTCTCTCCGGGAAATGGGTCACTGTCTGCGGAGACAATACGACAGCTCTCTCTTATCTTCGCCGCCAGGGAGGAACACGGTCTCCGGCCCTTTCGATGAAAGCGGAAGGGATTCTTCTCTGGGCCCAATCAAGAAAGATCGTGCTCTCAGTGGAATACATCCCAGGGAAGTTGAACGTCCTAGCGGATCAGCTGAGCAGGAAAGGACAACTTCTCCCCACGGAATGGACCGTCGCTCACCGGTCCCTCCTCCCGCTGTGGCACCTTTGGGGGAAACCTCACGTGGACCTGTTTGCCACAAAGTACAATTGCAGGCTTCCTCTCTATGTGTCACCTATGAGGGACCCCCAGGCACTAGCGCGCAACGCTTTCTCGATCTCCTGGACAGGAATGTCAACTTATGCGTACCCTCCCACGTCTCTGCTCACCAAAGTGCTGGAGAAATACTGCCGCGACAGGCCCCGCTTGATTGTCATCGCCCCGTTCTGGGAAACGAGCCCTTGGTTTCCAGAGCTCGAGAGCCTGTCTCACGTTCCAAGCGTCCCGCTTCGTCTCACAAGGGACACTCTGCTTCAGCCTCGCTCCGGTGTAGGACACGCCAACCCCCAGCTGTTTCAGTTGACCGCATGGCTACTATGCGGGCCGGGTTGCGAGCACGACTCTTACCAGACAAAACTGTTGACCTAGTCCTTAAGGCTCGTAGACAGAGCACCAATAAGCTTTATGACATTAGGTGGGCTTCTTGGTTCGGGTTTTGCACAGCCCAGGGCATTCCCCCCTTAGACCCTTCTGGTCCACAGTTCACCCAGTTTTTAGCTCACCTGTACCAGGACCGCGGCTTATCCGCCCAGACTTTGTGTGGTTACAGGTCTGCCGTTGTTCATACCGTTGCTGTGGCAACGGGCAAGAGAAACCCTGTTTTTTCGTGTGCCATTGAAGTCTCCCATCTCATTGATGCTGTGCGTAATGTCTCTGTTTCGTCCGGTGTTCGCCTTCCGCAGTGGGATGTTTTTCTGGTCCTCTCATTTTTTAGGGATAAATGTGAGCCCATGTCCTCTTTGTCCTTGAAGTTACTAACTTTTAAAACGGTTTTTCTTCTCTCCCTGGCCACTGCTAGGCGGGTTAGCGGTGTTCATGCTCTTAGTGGTCTGGGTTCCGACGTTGAGTTCAATACTTCGGATCAGTCAGTCACCTTGTCTTTTCTGCCCGAGTTTAGGGCCAAGAATCAGCCTGCTCAGATTGCTTCCCCCTCAGTTACTGTTCAGAGTCTTTGCACCATTCTCGGCCCCGATGATTCGGATAGGCTCCTGTGCCCTGTCAGAGCCCTTAAGTATTACCTTAAGAGAACCTCCCCCTTCCGGGGGCACAAACGCCGTCTGTTCATCTCCCTGAATGAGAAATACATGAGGGATATCTCGAAATCAACCAATCTAATTTAATCATACTATACCAACACTCAAAACAACTGCATTAGCCTAAAACAACCTGGAACCTTACCCTAGCACATAGCTAAAACGAAAGTGGCCCCAAGGGACTGCACCCATACCGCAGGGAGTAGCGGGAGTGACTCCCCTTACTTCCGGGTATGACGCGCACCCTTGGGGCACCGGATATGTCATTCTTAAATTTTCCAGCCTTTCAATCACACCTGGGCCTACCCTGCTCCGCCTTTTCTGACTCTTGTCTATCTGGTGGGTTCGTTCCGTGTTTAGCTTTGTTCGATTCAGTTTCTTGGGAAGGCTGTTAGTCATCCTATCGATATTATTTCATTGTCATTTCTTGGTGTTCGTTTTAGTTGAAAAATTATTTCGTTCACTCTGTTGTTCGTTTTCGGGGTGGCGTCAGCCATTATGGCTTCTTGCACCCCTCGGTTTCCACTTCGGGGAAAGCAGTTTCTCTTCGGTTGTTTTTCTGTTTTCCAAGTCAGTTGACTCTTCTTCTCTCACTAGGGACCCTTTGGGCAGGTTCTCTTAATCTTCTCAAGAAGTTTTCGTCTAAATCCTCTCACAAATCCTACGTCTAACGTCCAGTCACAGTCCGTTTCGGTTACACCGGCCTAACCGGTTTCGGAGCCCATTCCAGTTTCTCTCCCTTCGGAGGTTTCTGCTCCTTCTCCTTTTCCGTTGGACTCGCAGGCTTTGTACTACGTCACTTGGACTCTTCGGGTTTCAGGGTTCTCCCTTTCGCATCGACAGAATCTTCCTCCTATTTCGGTTCTATTTAGGCCAGAGAGGGTTCCGCCAGTTGTCTCTTCTAACGTGAGACTGTCACTGGCGCAGCCCTCTCTCCTTCTTCTGTTCACAGGCTTGCCTCCAGGAGGCCCTTGTCCGCTAAGGCCAGCGTCGACCTCAACAGGGATAGGCAATCCCTTTCCACCTCTGGTTTCCGTCCTGTGGGCTTGATGTTTACGGAACAGAGAGGCTCCCCTCCGGGGAGCTTGCCTAGTGACAGAGGTGACTCCTCTGTCACCAGACTGGCCAGTCTGTCAGGCAATCATCCGGTGGTACCTGGGAGGTACCTCCAGGATCGGGAACGGCCTGTTCCCTTTCCTGAGTCCGGGCTCAAATCCTCCACTCAGTTCGAGGGAGAGGTTACCAGGACAGTCAAATCGGTCGGTGCGGGGCACCTTCAATACCGATAAGAGTCCATACCCCCCTCCCGGGGGATGGCTCTCCAGTGATCCTGGCACTGGCGCGGTTGGGGCCTCTTGGCAGTCCCACCGCAACCGGAAATTCGCTTCTCACGGTTGTGAGACGGTTTCCTCCGGTTCTCCCGGTGCTTACCCGGTTTCACCCGGTATTCATCCGGTTTCTCCCGGTTGTCTCCCGGTTGCTTGGCCAACGCGGACATACCGGGGGATGGCACGGTTGGAGCCTCTTGGCTTTCCCACCGCAACCGGTTATTTGCCTTTCCCGGTTGCGAGACCGTTTCCTCCGGTTCTCCCGGTGTTTACCCGGTAATCATCCGGTTGTCTCCCGGTTGCTTGGCCAACGCGGACATACCGGGAAAGGGTTCGCCTAGAACCGGAAAATTCCGATGATGAATTTCCGGTTCGTTCCTCCGGTTTGGGTCAACCGGGAATGTCCCGCTCGCACGGAGGACGCCACGTTCTCCCGGTTCCGGCCGGTGTTCAGTGATCCTCTCACTCCCTACCGGCAGAGCCCTCTGCCAGGCATGGCCTCCGGTGGTGTTTGACTCTTGGGCCGCCCTTATCAGAAGCTTCAACGGCCAGACCCCTCCAGGGAATTCTCTGAGTTTCAGTCCGACTTTGAGTCAGACATGGAACTGGACCCTCAGTCGGAGGTCCCTCACTCTCTCACTGAGTCCTCGGTTCAGAATCTTCTCAAGATTTTGTCTCGATCGTGCCCTTACGTGGTACCTGTGCGTTCCTCCCATCAGGAGTCCGCCACTGATCACGCGGTTGGCTCTCTTCTGCAGGCCAAGAGCTCCTTGACTCTCCAAGCCCCCTCCTTCCCGGAGGATTTGGTGGTTAAAGCGGAGTTCACGTTGAGGACCGGCAAGGTCCTTTCGTTGAAACAGATTGCTGAGGCTAATCTGGGGCGTTCTCAGCCGGCCTCGTCTCAGTTCGGTTCCTTTTTGGTACCTGGATTCAGACCTTTCGTCCCCCTACCGACGGAATACCTGCCCTTCCCCTCCGTCTCCAAACCTTCTTCTGAGGAGGTGGAGTCCTTGGGGTCCTGCTGCTGTTCCTCCCGTCACGTTCAAGCCTTCGGCCTTCAAGTCTCTCGAGGAATCTCTGTCTGGTTCTCTCAGGGCTTGTGGCATGGCCACCTCTCTCGTGCAAACCTTGGCGGAGTCTCTAGGCAAATCAGCCTCTGATTCACCGGCGGTTTTTCAGTTCTTTGATCAGGTGGATGAAGCTTCCGTTGGAGTCTCTCTAGCCCTTTTGGGCAATGTGCTACAGAGCCTCTCTGATGTCACGGCTGGTTTGAAGGTTCAAACCTGTGCCTTGGCCCGGGATTCTTTCTGGCGCAGAACAGGTCTCTTTCGTCCAGGGAAAAGGAGCGTTTTGCGCTCTCTTCCCCTTCCGGAGTCGGGCTTGTTCGGGGAAGAATCGGTTCCCCCAGTTCTCGAGTCCTCTTCAAAGAGGAAGTCAGCTGATAGCCAGAAGGCTATCTATCGGGCCCTGTTGAACCAGCCCCGTCCCAACCATTTCGTCCGGGGTACTTCGCGTCCCGCTCTAAGAGTGTGGGATACTCCTCTAGGCCTCCTCCCCAGTTCAAGGCCTTGAGGCCCCCCTTCCCAGTCTTCTCGTGGCAACAGGAGGCCGAGCCTTCCAAGAAACGGCGATCCTGTCCGTTGGAGATCCTCCAGAGGAAGTGGAGGACCTTCTCTTGAAGGGCGCGGGCGCGAGTGAACGATCCCAGTCCGGGTTTCTATTCCCGACTTTTTCAACCGGTCCTGTCAACCGGTTTTATCAAAAATTCCCGACCGTTTTCGGCCCATTCTGACTCTAATTGGCCGGCGATCTCTTAGGCCGTTTAAAGGGTTTTTTGTTCTTCTGTTCTCTACCGTTTCCAAGTCAGTACCGTTGAAATGGGTTTTTTCCACGGTTATCCTGACGTCACTTGGATACTCTGTTCACAGTCTCAGCCTCGGAGGACACAGGTGGTGTCCGACCTCTCAGTAACGAAGGCGGTCACACTTCGCTGTCCCCTCGGTTTTCTTAGTCTGATGGGGTCGATTTCGGAGCTCCTTCCTCTGGCCTGGGTATACATAGGCCCTTGCAGAGAGAAGTCAGAGTGCGCACTCCTTCTTTCACGGTTTCAACCATGAGTTGTTCAACCTGTTGACTCGTTCGGCCGTTCCAGTCATCCTGTTTCGGACTGGTTCCGTCCCGATCTGGCTTTAACTGTCCGGCTAGCATGATCTTCCCTTCTCAGCCGTCAGATCACCGAACGGCACAGCTTTCAACCTAAAGTTGTTCGACGGGGTGATTTTTGCCTTCCTTCAGGCCCCCCCCCCCCTTTTTGGTCTTCGGCGTCTCGTTCCGACCGTTTTTTATGGTTTAGGTCGAGGTGTGTCATCGTCACGTTTGCACACTGTTTCGCTTTTTGTCTACATGTTTTCCTTTTCGGTGGGGACTTTTCCGCGTCATCTGGTTCGATTTGACGTCATGCGATAGCAACTATGTTGCTGTTGCTGTCTGTTCCTACTTCATAGGCAGTTTTTTATTTTTATTTTACCTCCCTACCGATCGAATTGTCTCCGCTGGTTTTTCACCCAGTCAACGGGGGTCCCTTTCGTCGGTCTTAGCATGTAGAGTTGGTTACGAAGTGCAGTCGCACATTCGTACCGTGGTTTCTCAGTTTGCTAGGTCAGAGGCTGAATCTGCTGCTCTTGCGGATTCTCATCCTAGTACTAGCTGTCTCTATCCCGCCATCGGTCCTTTGCTTGCCCGACATTCTGAACTAGTCTTGTCCAGTTTGTTTTCTGACCCAGACTCGCCCCTTCGATCGATATTTTCCAGTTCGAAAGGGCGTAGCAGTGTGTAGTGGCCCGGTCCGGCCACTCATAGTCCGTAATGTATCAGGCCTTGGCTGCTCTAGGTGACTCGATGCGGAGTTTGTCTTCTTCAGTATGAGTTCCATGGCCTTAGGTGCTACCGTACCGCTAAGCTGTACGCCACCACTGTCTCGCACTTCTTCCTGAAGTGCATGCCGTTGTATTCCTCCCCTCTGATGGCACTAATCCCCCGGGTGTTGAAGAAGTCCTCCGGGAGCACCCGGACTTGATTCTCGTCACACCAATGTGGCCCACGAGCCATTGGTTCCCAGAGCTCCTCGACATGGCGCAAGACGGTCCTCTTCCGCTCAATCTCACTCCCGCCACTCTTCTTCAGTCAAGAAGCGGGGTCGGACACCCTTGCCCTTCAAGGCTAAACCTGGTCGCATGGCGGCTGTCCGACTAGGCCTTCGCTCTCAGGGGTTTTCCACGCGCACCGTGGATCTGTTGGCCGCCTCTCGGCGTAAGTCTACAAACGATCTGTATGATCTTCGCTGGGCCACCTGGTTTGCGTTTTGTCAGGAGAGAAAGTTTGACCCGCTTCGTCCCTCAACGGTTCAGTTCGTGGAGTTCCTCTCTCACTTGCTTAGAACTAGGAACTCTTCCTCTCAAACCTTGTCAGGTTATAGGGCGGTCTTGATTAGCACGATCTCGTTGTCTTTAGGTTCCAAGTTTACGGGGAATCTCTCGGCTTTGCCAGTTTCTCACTTCCTGGACGCTGTGCGCCTCCAAGCCCCGTCCAGAACGGTCCAGTGTCCTCAGTGGGACATCTTTTTGGTTCTGGCTTTTCTCTGGGTCAAATTTGAACCCCTGGAGTCGTTGTCTCTTAAGCTTCTGACTCTCAAGACAGTTTTTTCTCATTTCTTTCGCCACTCCCGTCGCCTCAGTGGTTTGCATGCTCTGAGTGGTCTCACCAAGGATGTCAGTTCGAGGAGGACTTCTCGTCTGTCTCCCTTTCTTTTCTCCCGGAGTTCCGTGCAAAGAACCAGTCTGGTTATGTTTCCTCTCCCTTAGTCTCTTTTTCGAGTCTTCGCTCCGTTCTGGGTCCTGATGATCGTGATATCTTCCTCTGCCCCGTTAGGGCTCTTCGTTCTTCTGGCTCGTACCAAGTCCTTCAGAAGGGCTAAACGTCGCCTGTTCGTCTCCTTTAATCCCAAGTACTGCAGCGATGTGGCTAAGGGTACTGTGTCCCGTTGGTTCCTCGACCTCATTAAGTTGGCCTATGCCCGCTCGCTGGTTAGGTTACCTGATAACCCCATTCGCGCCCACGAGTTGCGGGCCATCAGCTCTTCCCTGGCGGTAGTCAAGGGTGTCCCTCTTGTGAAGGTTATGGCCTCAGCGTTCTGGTAGTCGCAGAACACCTTTCTTCAGTTTTACCTGAGGGATATCTCTGCTCAGGGCGAAGACGACTCCTTTTCCATCTAGAAGGTGGTCGTTTCGCAGGTCCCGGTCTCCTTGTAGTGTGAGTTCCGGTGTTTTTTGTGCCTCTGTTTTTTCTCTGTGTTCTTTGGTATATCATTGACATGACTGTTTGGGGGTATTTATTTGCATATTTTCAGGGATGTTGTACATCTTTCGGGGGATTCTCTTAGGAGTGTTTCCCTCTTTTACTGATATGCTTTTGGGGTTGTTGGTGTGTCAGTTGGCACGCATCACCCTCCACCACGGTGGTAATCTGCAGTTGTTTTGAGTGTTGGTATAGTATGATTAAATTAGATTGGTGGATTTTGATTAATCCTACTATCTATTTAATTTAATACTTACCAACACTCAAAACAAAAAATGTTCCCTCCCAGCCTCCCTCCTGATGCGGGGCTGTAAAATTACACGAATGACATATCCGGTGCCCCAAGGGTGCGCGTCATACCCGGAAGTAAGGGGAGTCACTCCCGCTACTCCCTGCGGTATGGGTGCAGTCCCTTGGGGCCACTTTCGTTTTAGCTATGTGCTAGGGTAAGGTTCCAGGTTGTTTTAGGCTAATGCAGTTGTTTTGAGTGTTGGTAAGTATTAAATTAAATAGATAGTAGGATTAATCAAAATCCACCATTTCTAGGTGGTTAGTGGGCGCTATTAAGTTAGCGTACTTAAGTGCCGACAAGTCATTGCCCTCTAACCCCCTGAGAGCCCATGAAATCCGGGCTATCAGCACATCCCTGGCTATGATCAAGGGAGTGGCGCTTTCCAGCGTTATGGAAGCAGCGTACTGGAAGTCTCAGTCCACCTTCACTAGCTTCTACCTGCGCCATTTCTCCGCCAGAAGGCAGGACGACACCTTCGGCATCAGGAAGGTGGTGCTTGCGCAGACTCCTGTTTCTCTGGCCTAACGGTAATCGTTTGTTATTTTTTGTTCTGATGTTGGTATGCATATGCTTATGCTGTTTGGGGGTATGGATGTTTTGATTGTTTATTTGTTATAATGTCCTCTCTCTTACAGGTTATCCCTGGCGTTCCAGGTCAGGTTTGTCTTGTGGGTACTGTTTGTTTGGCTTTGTTGGAGTGTAACTTCAACAATGTTTTCTTACCCACCTCCTCGCTGGGAATCAACTCATTCGTAGTGAAACGGTAACATGATAGAATAGATTGGATGATTTTAGTTAATATAACTATCTATTCTATCTATATACTTACCGTTTCACTACGATCAAAGGTTCCCACCCACCTCCCTCCGACGAAAACATCATTGGGAAGGTTGGTTTTTAAGGAAAGAAAGGAGAAAATTTCTTATCATGACTTGAAGTTGCCTCTCCGGAAGTGACGTAGTGAGTGGGTTCCACGGCAGCTTAGTGGTATTGGCTGTGTAGACCAAGGGAAGTAATCTAGTCTTGTTAAGACTAGAACTTTTTGGTCTTTGGTAAATTGGCATTTGCTCCAAATTGGAAAGATAACTCATTCGTAGTGAAACGGTAAGTATATAGATAGAATAGATAGTTATATTAACTAAAATCTGAAACCGTTTTCTAGAAGCAAGCGGATGATTTCTGTTTTTTTAAACTGGTTGATAGGTTTGGTGTTTGGTTTTTTTTTTTTTTTCCCCCCGAGTGGTAAATATTATTTGTTTTATCTCTGTTATTTCAGAGCGTTCAGTTCCACTGCATACGTCATGGAACATCTGGCAATCTTTCAGTCATCCTACATAGCTGACTGTGCGGAAGCGGGGAACAGGCTTGGCGCTGTTCTAGGAAACTATATTTTGCTCCCAAATGACATCAAGAATGGTTAGTATACAGTCTTGAGTTTTTGAACAGTACTACCCAGAGGCGGATTCGGGGGGGGGGGGGGGTGTTACAGGGGTTCTGCGGCCCTTCTCCCCCAAAAACGAAAATAAAATAAAGAGAAGTGTAACTCTGTGCCATAATTTTAGCTCTTTCTTTTCTTTTATAGCATTTAATTTTTTTCTCAGGAGAGGCCTTCATTGCATCTTTTAAAATCATATTATTGTCAGCTTCTGGGGGGCTCCAACCCAGCAATTGGAACTTCACCTTCCATGACTAACTGATCCACCCCCGCAACCTACAAGGTACTCTTTGTCATTGGTTGTACCAGCTTTCAAATATTGGGCATAGTAATAGGAGGGAAGGGGGTGGAAAGCATTGTAGCGTGCAAATCTGTCGCTCGTGCAAATCTGCAGCTCGCTACCTATGAGAGTCTGTATTTGCGGCATTTTGCGACATTGAGCATGAACCACAAATTTCACTTTTTCCGTGGGTTAGGGTTAGGTAAATGGTTCAAGTACGGAAAAAGTGAAATTTGTGAATGTCGCAAATACACACTCATAGTAGCGAGCGACAGATTTGCACGAGCGACAGATGTGCAGGCGACAAGCATGCCATCTTCTGACAGGCAAAGATGGGTAAAAAGTTCAACAGGCCTTGACAAGGCTTGTACTTTTTTTTACTGTGAAAGGTAATGTTTACTTCTGCTTAATTAATTTTGCCCCAATATATGTATTAATTTATATATGTATGAATTGGAAAAGAAAATTAGAATGCAGGTAAAAGAACCAGTTAGGGAATGCTGAGGATTCACCTTAATGATAAGACAAAAAAGGAGAATCAATAAATATTATTTTTACATCATTTTCCCTGCTCATGCTCGCAATTGTACTCATTTTCCTATTCAATTCTTTGCATACACGAATGTTTCTGTGGTGGAACCTCCCTTATAAGACTCTCTCCCCTAATAAGACTCCCTCCCACTTAAAGACCCCCCATGTCACGTGTCACATTCCCTCTTATGCTAGGAAGATTTCTTAAGATATCTTACCAGCTATAAGGGAAAACACGTGAACACCGTGATTTTGACACGTGACGTGGTGGGTCTTTAAGACCTACTTCTCTGAGACATTGCTCTTCTTTGTAAGTATTATAATTACTTCCCTTATACAATTCCCTCCCACTTAAGACCTTATTTTGGATGATTTTCAAGGTCTTTAAATGGATGTTCCTCTGTAATAGCTAATATTGAAAACAGCTATCCAAAAATAATTTTTTTTAACAAGATACAAAAATTCATTTGAATTGAATTCTTTCTCACTTTTTGTTTGTTTTCCAGAACTTGAGAACCTTCCAGTGATATCTTGCGGGGTTTCAGATTCTCCTCATCCTATTGAGGTAACAATGGATTTGAATCGAAGTACAGTGGAACCTCCCTTATAAGACCTTCAAAAATCATCCAAAATGAGGTCTTATAAGGGAGGTAATTTTAATACTTACAAAGAAGGGCAATGTCTCAGAGAAGTAGGTCTAGAGAAGGTGAGATTAGCGTCCAATCTGTCAGAGACCCGTATGGACGGTGAAGTAGGTCTTATGTGGGAGTCTTCTAAGGGAGGTAATTTTAATACCTACAAAGAAGGGCAATGGCTCGGAGAAGTAGGTCTTATGTGGGATCGAGTCTTATAAGGGAGGTTACACTGTACTCTTTTCAAGGCATTAATCATAATTGGGCACTTTAAAAAAAAGTTGACATTAAAAAAAAATCTGAACATGCAAATGCATGTATTCTGTAAAATGTGTGGTGTTTGCAGACCTGCCAACCTTTCCGCTTTGAGCGGAATTTCTTTCTCTCGGACTACATTTCTTCCGCTCGTCAATTCCGCACAAATTCATCGTCTTATATACAGACACTTTCCAGTTTCTGTTTGCGCACTTCCGTCAAGATGGCGATTGACACATCGATGTGTGTGAGACTCTGGGGAGAAAAGAAAGAGAATAGACCAATATTTCTGCCAAGATTACATGGAAAAGTATCTGTGCATTCAGAGATCAAGAAAGTGTGCATCATGCTAGATGTATGATGTGCTCACTACACTTAAAAGTCTCCTATGGAGGGTGTCAAGACATCAAATGCCACATTTATGTGTTATTACTTCTCAGCGTCTTATCGAAACTGCAAACTCCCAGACTTCATCTTCCACCGTTACCGATTTTTTCAAGCCAACAGAAGGAAAGGATAACAAAGATGAACTTGAATTGATTTATTATTTTCCTTCCAAGTCTTATTCATCTATGGCACCAACCGTCTTGGTCTGCCCAAATAAAAAGGGCAGAGGAACAAACCAAAAGCTTCTATTGTGTTAGGAATAGTTGTGACACTTCCAGACAAGACTTGTTTTAAACAAGACAAGTTCACAAGGATGAAAATTGCTTGCTTCAAATTATGTTTATGCGCAAAAGGTATGATGCCGCGTCAAAATTCCTCTTAGCTGCCCAAATAAAAATTCCTCTTTCCTGCTACAAATATTCCTCTTTCGTCTGTTTGTATAATTATGTTGTTTTTCTTCATGATTACAAGTATGAAAATATGTATCAAATTTTTTTGTAAAGCGCTGTGAGTCCTGCTGCGCCAGGAGAACGGCGCTATATAAGAGTTATTATTATTATTATTATTAGGGGGTTGGCAGGTCTGTGTTTGGTCTGCGGGGTGTGGTGGAAGACCTTTCTAGCTATTGTTTGGTCCTTATGGTTATCGCTTCACCCGTGGGGCAACAATAAGCCTGAAAGGAATGCGTGGTTAAATCTGTTTGAATCAATCAATCAACTTTATTCTGTCCTCGCTCATTGGGTAATTTTGTTGTGGCATGTCACACGCATACACAAGAACATGTGTGTGTTTGTTGTGATTTGTGCTGTCGATTTGGGTGTGTGTGAGAGAGAGAGAGAGAAATGTGTTTTTTTACCTTAGCCAAACTTATGTTTTTGTTTCTGTTAGGTGGACGGTGTTGGTGGGGGGGTAAATGCAAGAGAAAATGTGTGCGTGCGCGTGTGTGTGATGGGCATGTTACATTGTGACTGGCCTTTCACTGTGTTGCCGTGGTTGGGGGTGGGGAGTGTTCACGTGTGCAGTCTCTTTAACGTGTATGTATTTATTGTATTTTATTTTGTATTCTTTTATATCGACTGCAATACAAATTTCCTTGTTGTAAATGGGGACAATAAATAATTGATTGATTGATTGATTGTCTGTTAACAGGATGATGATGAGTGTGACATTGCTGACCTGCAGAAAGTGTTGTCCGAAAATGTCAGTGACTTTTCGCCATCAGGAGATGGAAATGAAACCTTCCAAGTGTGTGGACGCTGAATGACAGCAAAATGCTTACACGTCAAACTGGTGCTACATTTTTGTCCTCTGATTTGTTATACACTGATTGTACTCAGAAAGTTGATCTGTCCATATTATTTATAGTTGTCTGATTTCCATTTTTAAAAAAATCCGCCTTGGCTGTCAGACCAATAGACGATTTTCAGCAAAAACTAGGGGAGAGCACTTTGTGAAAATTAGAGTTGATTACTTCGACTTACTCGGTCAAAACCATAGCAACCATGGCGTCGAAGCTTGAAAGCAGGATGCGAGTCAGCTACTTGCAAACATTTGTTTTTAGAAAAATGAAAAATGAGGGGTGGCCAGTATCCACAAACTGATAAAACTTGCAAATGTGACGTAAAAATATAAATGACATCTATTTTAGAATGAAGCACAGTGTTCTAATTGATGTAAGTCTACTCAAACACACAAGGCGAGAGCTGGGGATCTACCTGATGGTAGAGTAACTTCCCCTGTTTGACCGATTGAATTAGGCAAGATCACTCCCACGCACCATCAAATTACTCCCCTTAATTATTTCTGAACAATTCCTATTGATATAGGCTAGAACACTAAGGCTACATCAAAATGTTATGCTCTGCATAGTTATGCGGGGCTGTCTTTAGCCATGACATGCTCCCAGCATAACACCATGTCTCCAAAATCGGAGTGTGGCTCCCTATATGGCAGGGTAATCAAAAACGGTCACACACATAATGATCTCATCCCTAGCTGGTGCATTGGTACCATAGTGTTCAAGTGCTTCGGCTGTTGGGATGATCCCTGGAGTCTTTAAGCCAGGGTATGAAAACAACATAAAAAAATGAAGTGCCAAAAATTGTCATTCCACATCTAGTTTTTTTAAAATTTTAAGCAAAGCTATGGATAGTTTTGCTCAGGTTCCTATTTAGTTTTCATTATTAAAGGGGCACCCTGACGCATGAGTTTTTGCAAGAAACCAGAAAGACAGGCTTTTTAAGGATTGGAACACTCACTTTGCTCTGGTTTCGTATAAATCAACCCGTCATAACAGCTATTCCTCTTTGGCAGAGTTGCCGAAGAGATAAGCCATTTTGGACGGGGTGGGTGGAGGCCACTCGAGTGGTTGAAGTTTTTCTTCTTTGTAGTGCAGTAAAAAAAAAAAATTGGAGCTATTTCTTTTGTTGTGAGCGAAACTCCTTTTGGTAAACTGTAAATAAAAAGGCTTGTATTGTGGATATTTCGTGATTTGGTCTAAGCGACTCAGGCGGCCATTTGAAAGGAAGAATCGCCGATTTGACAGTTCGATTTCTAGGAAACCAGAGCAAAGTGAGTGTTGCGATCTCTGTAAAGGGTGTTTTCCTGGTGATATCAACGTGTTTCTTGCAAGAACTCATCCATCAGGGTGCCCCTTTAAGAAATTGAATGCTTTTTTGTCATATATGATTTATATTTGTTTGCTTTATGGCATGTTTGATTTAGCTCGAATCTCACTAGTGTGGAGATATTGAGACACCACATCACAGGCAAAGAGTGAACATTGGGGGGATGGGAATGAATCCTGAAGAAGATGATGCTGTGGGGTCCATAACGGTCCGAGACCCATGACAAGGCTGTCCCTCAGTGCTCTGAATCAAATTTATCCTGGCGTCAACAAGGCCTGAGAATGCTTTAGAAATAGAATACGTGCAGTGTTGGTCTGGAAATTAGAGCAACACATTCAGGACACATGCGTACAGTGGATGAGGCTTGACTCCATGGTTGTCTTCCCTTGGAGTCCACAGCACATTTACTCTGGGCCGAACAATACCCACAAGACTCTGGTGGGATTCGAACCCAGGACCTCCTAGCCAGGAACCCGTAATTTTGTAGAGTTTCTGTGCCAACTTCATTACATAAAGAGATGTGAATATACTGTGATTTGGGTCTCTTGCACAATTAAGGTCATTATGAGGTGTGAATATAATTTTGTCTTTTGCATTTTGTTGTGTTGCCAATCTTCTGTACAATTAAGAAGTCATTACGAGGTGTGAATTAAGAATATAATTTTGGCCTTTGCCGTGTTGCCAATCTTCTGTATGTATTATGTTGAAGGCTTGTTAACATATCCAGCACATATTTTCTTGCATTGACTGATGGTTGCCTTTTGAATGTATTTTTTACAGTTCCGAGATCAGTATTGAATATGTTGTCTTCTGCTCGTTCTGTTCTCCGTGATCTGAAATATTTGAAAAATTAAAAAAACTGATCCAGAGTTGCAGCTTTGTTGTTGCGCATCTGATCACTTAACAAAACACAGAGAGAGAGAGAGACACAAACAAAACATTTAAAGATACAAACAATACACAATGCAGTTTGTGCACAGCCTGTATTAAAGTTATGACAAGCCCTTTGTCAGTATTCTCTCCTAGTTGGAGGCTGCATTTCGACAAAACGAATAAATATTTTTTAAAAAAACTTTTGTTTTCTCTTTTGTCTATTGCAAGTTCTTGTTGCCATTTGGCATTCATTTTATTCCAAAATAGTTTATCAATTTTATGAGAATGGAAGGGTGAATCAATTGTATGTAGGCTTTTGCTCTGAAAAAGGAGGAAGGAAGGAAATGGTAGTGGCACTGCAGAGATGTGTTAGTTTCAGTAGAGGTTTGGCAAAGGAAACGTTGGATAACATTTCATTTTCACTTAACAAGTAAATCATTTTTGTATTGTTATAATCTCAACAAAAGTTGTGAGCCTAGCTGCATGCATGCACCTTACACTCTAAGGTCGGGTTCACATTAGGTTCCATACGGATAACCCTAAATAAGTGGAAGAAGGATAAAAGTTTACGCAAATAGGGGAAATTTTTTCCCTTCTTTGTTTCACTTATTTATGGATTGCGCACGGGTTTCCGCATGGAATATTCGCTTATGTATGTACACGGCCTAAGAATCCAACAACTTAAAGAAATTCATTTTTAACTGGCCCTCTCTCTTGTGCAATATGGTGACCTCATTCTTACCAACAAATCACTTTGAAATAAGTTAAGCTCTTCCAGACAGTCTTTCACACAAATCAAAGATATCTGATCACACAAATTGTAATCAAAATTGTATTCGAGAAAAGAGTGCCAAGCCTGTGTCCATACCAAGGCAAAATTATTATTGCAGAATGAGTAACACAGATGTTGATAAGAACCAAGTGAGGCGAATAGACAAGTGGAGGGCATGTCATAATAACAAGTTACAGGCCAACGTTGCAAGCACCAACATGGAGTTCACAAACACAGCACATAGATGACGTTAATATGATCGATCGAAGAAGCAAGGGGGTAAACTGATGGCATAAAAGGGATTACTATTACAATGTAACTGGCAACACAATAAACCTGTTAAGATTAAATTGAACTTGGCAATCTGTAACTTCACTTCAGTCATTATAAAAGTCCCTTAAGTAAGAAACAATGGTCATAACAAAAAAACCACAATCCTTGGAATAAGACATTTTCAAAATATACGTGGTTTGCTATAAAATAAAATAAAGTAGAGCTTGATAAAATCATACAGATTGAGGTACATGTACACATCTTTCTTGTGGAAACTTTGTTACTTTTACACTGTCACGTGTTCCGTTATGAAACCAGAAAATCATTTAGAAACCCAACTAACTCAAATAAGCATTACAATGAAAAGCGTTGGAATAATTCCAAAAGTTTTAGCACAAAATGACAAGTGATTTCAACACGCTGTTGCATTATACACAGGTTTTATTTCAGCCTTTCCAACTGGCATGGTTGGAAATAATCTCTCCAGTCCAGTCCTAGCTTATTGACAGCAAGAAGTGTCCACACAACAACAAAGAAAGCACAAAGGGTTGTTGTTGGCAATTTCGTTGTCACTTTGGTTCATACTTGGTCAGTCTCCAAATGATAAGGCTTAAAACACACTGATAATCATAGTTTTGTGTCTATTGCCCATAAGCATTTTTCTTTTTCTTTACAGAGATTGGAGAAACATGAAAACACAGCTCTCACTTATAGCTATACACAATTTCTGACCACAAAGTATTTTTTTGTTCCATTTTAGCTGTAGAGGCATATTACCTGTTGACTTTGGAATGTGTTTAACTCTGCAATGAACTCTAAGTTTGTAACAACGAGCAAACATCTGTCACTTTTCTTAAAATAACAAGGAAATGACTGCTTCAAATCAATTGGAAATGCAGTCTTCCACAGGTGGAAAACAGCATCATTTTCTTTGCTTTCTCTTGAGTGAAAATTGCAATCACAGTTAATACCCAAGTACGCTTACAGCAGCAATAATTCAAAACTGACAAATGAGGCTAAATAAGGCAAGGAAAGCACCTGGTCAAAGCTGAATTGCATTCCACTGCCCACACTACATACCTCACATATGCAGGTTGAACATTGAAACCAACATCTGTCGAATCAAAATGAGTACTATTTTACTTTACTAGGTATCACTGTACAATCTTTTCCAAGCACACACAATTATGACGCAAAGGCAGACAGCAAAAAGAGGAATGTATAACTGGTAATTATTTAAAAAGGACAATTTGTGGTCACAACAGACTACTAAACAAACTTCAGTTTCTGAACTCTTACTTCTTCTTCTTCGTTCCCAGGCCATAATGGGTAAGTACGTATACGTCCGGTTTTTAGTTTTCACTGGTCTCCCCGCTGCATACAGCCGACACACTCCGATTTCGGAGGAGCTCAAAGGAGAAAAATTTGAAAGATTTTTTTTTTTTAAAGGCAGGAGAGTGGGCCAATAAGTCAGAAAGATAGTAGATGACAGAAAGCAAAGGGAAAAGGCAGAGTCAAAGAGAGTGGCAGATTAGAGGAAGTTACAAGCACAGAAGGTGGGGGGAAACTTTATGAAAGACCCCCCGGTATCCCCACGGGAAGGAACTCTCTTACAAAACTTTTAACTAAACAATATCAGCCAGATTTTTTTTTCACAAAACAAACCAATCGTAAATGCATAAAAAAAAAGAAGCTTAAGAGTGTAAGGAATGCATTTGTAAATTATTTGAAACAAACGGTGGAAAAACATTCTAAATGTGAAAATATTAAATGAAGGGAATGGCATTTCCTTAACTCGCTCGGAATGAATGAGCCGCATCCGGCTCATGGCCTGCACAACCGTTTTGGACGAATGAGCCGTGTTCAGCTCATGAGAAATTTCAAGAGGTTTTGATTTTTGGTACGTAACCAGCTTTCAAGAGCCACCATTTTGGACGAATGAGCCGTATTCAGCTCATGAGAAATTTCAAGAGGTTTTGATTTTTGGCGCGTAACCAGCTTTCAAGAGCCACATCTTAATCTATTTTTAGTTTGCTTTGATCTTTTTTCTCTTGAAATCAACCAAACATTGCAGACTACTTTCAATTTTAGCTGGGGGGGGGATCAGAATGTGAATTTTTTCTTCTTTCTATGCGATAGCTGTTTTCGTCAATGGGAGACAAACGACGAAGGTATGGAATCTGATATTTTACGATCGTTTAGTGCATGGGATTGCTAATCTTTTCTGAAAATATCGGCCCCTAACTTTACATAACTTTTTTGTGGTGATGTGTTTTTGAACCTAACCGAATGGCCCGTCTGAATGGTTGTTAAGGGGAAGCGACCGATCAGTGCAGAGTGAGTGAAAAGAAAAATGATTAAGCTATATCACAAGCAATAACTGCTTTCAAATACAAACGTTTTGGCAACAAAGATGGGGAACATTGGAAGAAATATTGAACAAAATAAGGAAGACATTGCACATCCTTCAATTTAACTACAGTGGAACCTCCCTGATAAGACTCCCTCCCACATAAGACCTACTTCTCCGAGACATTGCCCTTCTTTGTAAGTATTAAAATTACCTCCCTTATAAGACCCCTCCCTAATAGACCTCATTTTGGATGATTGTTGAAGGTCTTATAAGGGAGGTTCCACTGTATGAGGAAATAAATATTTCAAGGTTTAAAAAAAAACAAAAAAAACTAATGACGGTGTATCTTGAATTATACTGTTTTCCTTAAGAAAAGTACTAATGTAAATCTTAACTGTGGACTGCCCAAACTGTTGAATTGTTTTCACAATCCTACTGAACAAGTTTTATCTGAATACAAAGAAACAAACATTTTCAGCATTTAACAGCTTAAGTGACTAAGATAGTTGGTTTTGGAAATTATATATATATATTTGGCCTGGTGTCAATAAATCTTTTTATTGGAACTTTTATCAGAACGAGTGGACAGAGAGTGCCGTGATTTTATTCTTTTTGTATTGAGACTTTGTCTGTTATTCACGTGCACCTAGAGTAATGGTGCGGTGCCAGCAAGGCTAGTTTTATCAAAGCAAACTATATATATAGGTTCAAGTCAAATATATATATATATAGTTAAGAAATAAATCCTATAGACCAACGATCACCATCAGATGGTGAGCTGTGCAGGACAGATGAATCAAATAATATAGAAAAAGATAACAGCCGCACAAGCCAAACTTCCCACTCCACACAACTCTGTAGGACTAAAAAGTTGTTGCATTTGAAATGCCGAATTGATGAAACTTTTCTGTATCTAATGTATGAATTTGTGAACTTCAGAAACAAGTTAACGTTATAAAATATTCTGTGTTACTTTAAAAAAATTAATAATAACATTTATTAATAATAAAATAAAATGTGCTGATTTACTTTTTCTCCCAATGGGGGAGGGACAGTGCCTTATGCAAAGACAGCTGTTTCGACCTAAGAGAAGGTCTCATCAGTTTGCATGATCGGCCTGTAATTTGACTGTCCAGTGGATGCCAACCTGAGCAAAAAAGACATTCTACAAGAATATATATATACTCTTTTTTTTTATAATATGGTATAATCTTTAAATGGCTTTTGAATGGAGATGTTCCATCACTAGTATCACATAATGGTTATTTCTAGTAATTGATATATGAGTAGATTTTATATGTAATAAAGAAAATAGCTTTAAAAAATGTATGTTCCTTAGGTACAAGCAAAATTGAGACAAAAAGTTAAAAGTGAAAAATCTCTTTTAAATCAAGTATAGATGTATGAATGATTCTATCACAGTTGTATGAGAAGAAGAGAAAGACATTTACCAAAAAATCAATAACATAGTGTATAAACGATTACTCAGCCAGCCAGCCAAGTCAAATTCATTGTTGAATTTTAGAATGTAACTGAATATCTTCAACAGATTCTTCATACATGAACTTCACAATAGATTTAAAGATTAAAAAAATTAGCAAGCACATAAACTGTACATAAAATACAAAAAGACAGCTGTACAAATCTGAATCAACAGCCTTAAATGCAAAATGTACATTTGTTCAACCTCGTAAAACATTAACATACACTGTTAAATAATATACATTTTAAAACAAAACACTGTTGAAGCAGTTTACAACATGTCTACATTCTGTTTCTTAATTGTATGCTACCACTGCTAGCGCATATCAATTTTACACAGTTGATTCATTCAGGCAAGCGTGCATTTTATTTTGTACACAATTACATATTTGTTTCAAGTCCAACCAATGCCAGTTTCTCTGTGTGTGTGTGTGTGTGTGTGTGTGTGTGTGTGCTTGAATGCAATATCTAAAAGTAGTGTGAACAATTCGGTTCATAGGTCATAACATATACAGTGGAACCTCCCTTATATGACTTCCCATTATAAGACTCCCTCCCACATAAGACCTACTTCTCTGAGCATTGCCTTGCTTTGAAAGTATTAAAATTACCTCCCTTATAAGACCACTCCCTTATAAGACTTAATTTTGGATGATTTTTAAAGGTCTTACGAGGGAGGTTCCACTGTATATCAGGCATCAGAATAGTCTGAAGTCTAATCCTCTGAAAACTGCGGTACAAGGGCCATCAAGGCCCCAGACTGTAAAGGGACAACGCTGACATCAGTTCCCAACATCACCAAAAAGGCTTAATGCAGTGAGGAATAAAATGCTATTTCAGAAGAGAAAAAAATAAATAAATAAAAAGGCAAAACCTCTGACAGAAGAGGCCAATCCTCTGTCAGAAATTCTCAATCCTCTGAAATTAGCTGATCCTCTGACAATTCTGATGCCTGGTATATATGTTCATAGCATATATATCCAATCAAGCACAGGTTTCTTTCTTTCTTGAAATAATGTAAGACGAATGTTACTGTGGAATATTATTGTGGAATAATTGAAGCTTTTAGAAACATGGAATGCTCACTTGCATGCCAACATATCCCCCCCCCTCCCCCCCCCCCCTTATCTGTAGCCATTCTTTCTCAGTCTCAAAATTTTGTGGGAATGGTAGGAAGACTATCTCTTTAAACCCTTTCAACGCCACTGTCGCCCCTTGGCACCACAATGATTTAACACCCATGTCACTGAAAGCATCAGATGAGGGTCTGTTATCCAGTGACCTTATGTTCTTAATTTTGGGAGGTAAGGATTGGCCCTATTTTATGCATGTCACAGAGGAATCCCCAATATTGCACATAGAATCTTTTCTCTGCCCAGGTAAGTTTGATGGAAAGCTTTAGCTGAAAAATGGCTGGCGTTGAAAGGGTTTTAACAACTAAGCGAGTTGTTGCCCTTCTGAGGGCTACATGAAAGGAATTGCCACTTGAATAAAAACGAAACTCAAGAACAATACCAATAATATAATTCCCTGCAAGTGTAAGCTATGATGACTGCTCAGTGTTTCAGCTGACACAGCCAACAATCCAATGCTAGGTGGCAAACACGAAGGCGGGAGAAGCGAGAATTGCGGTTGACTGGTTACTTATGGTCACTTGTAAGCGCACAGAAAGCTTTTACGCCAAAACAATTATGAAACTGCAGCAAGGGCCAGTGATTAATAATAATAATTAGCATTTATAGCGCCTAATCGTAAAAAAGCCCTAAGCGCTTACAATAATAAATGAAAAACCCCAGCAAGCAATATAAATAAATAAAGGACAAAAAGATATACACACACGCGTGCGCGCGCATGCATGCACTAAACACAGACACAAACGCACACACACAAGCACAAACAACACGCAGGCACACAAACACATGCGGATGGAAGGGGCACAGTACTTTGAAAAGAAATATAGCAGACTATGATTTGAACAGAGTAGTTTTGAGAGAAGACTTAAATGAAGAAAGGGAGTTGGTAGAACTCACATCAAACTTGGGAAAAAGGATAATGAGTAATCACCAAGGACAGTCCATGTAAATGCCATCAGCTATCAAACACACAAATGATAACAAATAATTGTATTTCAACTCTTGTTCTGTGTTAGTTTTCAGATTTTCTTCAATTCTAATACATAGTTTTCTGTGCTTGTGTTAGCTTTCAGATGTTCTTCAATTCTAACACATATAGTTTTCTTTTATTTTCAAAGCATTGTAATTCCTTTCCACTTGCAGGAACGTGTATTGATCAACACAGCACCAAAAAAAAAAAGCAAGTTATTCAGCACAATTATACAGTAAGTATCAACAAAAACTAGTTGCCATTCTTTTCAAGCCCTTTTGTGGCTAAAATTTCATTCTTTAAGCCATTAAAAAAAAGAAGTAAATCATGGTGAACAGAGCTTCAGATTGCCCGCATAATTGACTCATATTTGTTAATGATGGCGCATGTCAACACCTTGTGATGCGCCCTTAGGGCTCATCCCATTCCACAGTCACCGCGTGTGGCTGGCAACTGATAGTGAGAGTGATGAATGTGCCTATGTGATTTGAAGCAGACAAGCCTGGCATACAATGCCTGCTTGTCGGATTAAAATTCCTAGCTCGCTATACTATAAGACTGACTATTTGCGGCATTTTACGACATTGAGCATGAACGACAAATTTCACTTTTTTGTAGGGTTAGGGATAGGGTTAGGGTTAGGGTTAGGGAAATGGTTCAAGTAACGAAAAAGTGAAATTTGTGGTTGTCGCAAATAGTCACTCTCATAGTAGCGAGCTAGGAATGTTAACCCTACACTGCTTCTCTGACATTTCATTACCCTCTACAAGGTCACTACCAAGTCCCACCCACCCCTTTCTCTCTGTCTCTCTTCTATGAGGAAAGTCGGAAATGTGATAATTACGGGCTAAGGGGAGGGAAGGCCTATTTCTATGATGTGCTCGTATTGCAATAAACTTGATTCTTCAGACACAAGTAGAGAAGTCTAAAACATGAAAAGCTGTCCCTTTGGCTTTTTCCAAGGTATTTTGTTAACATCTAGTCTTTTTGCAAGATACATAAAGTATGTTCATTTTGTTGTTACATGCGCATGTACACACACACACACACACATTGATCATGTTTAATAATGAAATCATTGCCCCGCATAAATGGTCGATCATTTTCAAAATTGACCCCTCCTTTGGGCTGCCAGGGGTCATATGACCCACAAAGTCTGAAAACAATCTGAAGCTCTGGGTGAATTTAGCACTCAAAAGTTTGTTTTATTTATTATCACCAGATGTACCAATAGAAATATGCAACAAATCTTACCTCAGAGCACTCAGGTAAAACAGAAAGGGGATGATGACAATAACAACAAAAGTCACTGCTTGGTTCACTTCTAAAAGTGAAAAGTAATGCTAACATACTACAATGCATGATTGTGCAAATGGTGATGGATATTGCACACAAATGTTATTTTATTTTCCTAAATAGGTCTTAACTTCTGAAAATGCCTAAAAAACAAAAAAATGCTTCTCTATCTTCAAAATCAGTCCTAAAATATGCTGTAACAGTAGATTGAAACTGGCCTTTTTTCTTTTACATTAGACAAATATTATACCAAATTGTCACAACACTGCCTTTTTTCTGGAATGTAAATAAAATTTATAATAAATCCACTTCTGATCACTTGAAAATCTTTTTAACACAGAACACTTTGAAAAAGTTTGATCACTAAAGTTGGTAAAATATAAGTTTGTCTACAAATCTTATTTTTTGCGCACATACTTTTTGTCAGTAAAAAAAAAAAAGACAAAGTATTTTTCTGAACATTAACAATGGAATCGATAACAATGCAGAGCTACCTCAGTTTGATTTACCTTGATTTCCTTCAAGATACAAGCAAATAACTCAGTTAATATCAACTGGTATGCAGAGGAACAAAAATTTGATGGACTTGAAAAATGATCTAGCGATGATCATAGGGAACACTTGATAACACTCTTGGACAGAATGTCTGTTAATTATACTACAGGTCACAATTCAGTCGTTTTACTTCACTTTGGCAGTGACGGTGCGGAGAAAATATGATTTCCAAATTCAGAATCTGATGCAGTATGATGTTGAGATCAGTTGGCCATGGTAACTGGCCTTTTTCACACCATACTTTGAAGAGATTCTCTTTCAGAACATGTACTTTACAGTGACTGGACCTTCGTCATTACACTTTAGAAGGAGCTAATTAGTCGATGGACGTTCTCAATTCCATGAAGAGATTATCTTTCATGCTAGTTACAGTCACTGGACTTAATACACTTCTTTGAAGAAAGTCTCTTTCAGAAGGTGTTAGTTTCACTCACTGGACTTTGTCATTACACTTCTTTGAAGAAATTCTCTAACAGGTGTTCGTTACAGTAATTGGACTTTCTCTTTACACTTCCTCAAAGACATTCTCTTACAGTTACAGTCACCTGACTTTCTCCATACAATTTCTATGAAGAGATTCTCTTTCAGGTGTTAGTTAGTCACTTCACTTCTTTGAAGAGATTTCTCACTCAGAAGATACACAAGTCACAGTATCTGGCCTCTGTCAGTTCACTTCCATGAAGAGGTTCTCTTTTTCAGAAGATGTTCTCTGCAGCCTGGAGGATCCTGGCCAGCTGTTGGTCGAAGGCCTCGTCGTCCTGCCAGATGCCGCAGCCCACAAAGATGGAGGCCAGGGCGCGCTGCAGCGTGCTGAACACGTCCAGACACAAACACAGGCAGTAGTTGTCCAGGGCCAGGTGGAACTCCGGGTCCAGGCCCCAAGCCAGGCGGAAATGCAGCGCCGCCTCCCGGAACACCCCCATCTCCATCAAGGCCAGCCCCAGCACGGCCTGCAGGAAGGGGGAGTCGTGGCTGTGGGTGTACACCTCGTGCAGCAGGTGCAGCAGGCTCTGCTCGGCGTGGCGCATCTCCCCCAGCTGTTTGTGGGCCAGCAGCAAGAGGTAGTGGGCCAGGACCATCGATGGGAGCAGCACCTCCTCCTGGGCCTCCACCTGGTCCTGGAGCGCCTCGGGCAGGGTAACTTTTTCCAGGCCGCCATACACGATGTCGGGCACCTGGTCGTCATCGGCCTTGAGGGCATCCTGCAGGTACAAGACGGCGTCCTCGTAGTTGGCCTGGCTGTACAGGAAGTTGGCGTACTTCACGCACACAGACTGGTTGATCTCCAGCTTCAGGGATTCCTGCAACCAAGTTCAAACAACACCTTGACAATAAGTTGGTATTTAGAAGCCACACAAAGGATAACATGCACCAAACTCACCATTTTTCTGGATCGGTCAAAGAATGAGGCCACCAAAAACTTTTTGACCAAAATATCTTGCTGAAGTGTTTGATCTGAATAAGTGATGACTTTGTTATAGATATTCACACACCGAGTCTAACCTACCTGGCAGTACTGTTCTGTTTATACCTAGGTCTGAGACCCAGGATAATATTTTGTCCATACATAACCTACCCGACAGTACTGTTCTGTTTATACCTAGGTCTGAGACCCAGGATAATATTTTGTCCGTACATAACCTACCTGGCAGTACTGTTCTGTTTATACCTAGGTCTGAGACCCAGGATAATATTTTGTCCGTACATAACCTACCTGGCAGTACCAAGGGTTAAACCTGACAATTTTCAAAAAACGGAAATGTGACACTTTTTTCCTCCCTTTCTTTTCACAACTCACAATGAAGACAAGTTTCGCATCTCACATTGTTGAAACTTTCAATGAAAGGAAATTGCCCTTCCTACGGGGTTCACACTTGGCCGAACACGGATCGGTAATCACTTCCGTTTCCGTTAAACCGAAACTGGTTTCAATGCGGCAATCGCGTTTTCGCTTATCAGCAAGCCGTTTTCCCTTCTTTTTTTTTTTAGGGGGGGGAATTTTGAAAAAACGGATTTCCGTCTTTACTGATTTTTTTATGGACGGATTTCCGTCCTAAAACGGAACAGGTTTAAGCCATGCAGTACTGTTCTGTTTATACCTAGGTCTGAGACCCAGGATAATATTTTGTCCGTACATAACCTACCTGGCAGTACTGTTCTGTTTATACCTAGGTCTGAGATCCAGGATAATATTTTGTCCGTACATAACCTACCCGACAGTACTGTTCTGTTTATACCTAGGTCTGAGCTGAGACCCAGGATAATATGTCATCCGTACATAACCTACCTGGCAGTACTGTTCTGTTTATACCTAGGTCGGAGACCCAGGATAATATTTTGTCTGTACATAACCTACCCGACAGTACTGTTCTGTTTATACCTAGGTCTGAGACCCAGGATAATATTTCGTCCGTACATAACCTACCTGGCAGTACTGTTCTGTTTATACCTAGATCTGAGACCCAGGATAATATTTTGTCCACACATAACCTACCCGACAGTACTGTTCTGTTTATATCTAGGTCTGAGACCCAGGATAATGTTTCGTCCGTACATAACCTACCCGGATGTACCCATCTTCTTAGAATGTGGCCTGAAATCAAGAATAAGCCCTACAGTCACTGTACCGTAACGTGGCCTGCCTGGAAGTATTCATCATTCAGCCTACTATAAGTACTGTTCTTCTTAGGGCCTGAAATGAAGAATAATCTCTACAGGGAAACACTAGAATCTAGGAGACAGAAGATCCAGCTCAGAATGCTCTTCAAAACCATCAATAACCTTTTGACATCAACAGTAATCAATACCTTACCAACATGGACAAGAATGAATCACTCAAACAAATTTCGGCAATTCCCAGAACACAAATTGCTTAAAATGATTATTACCCAGGACGGTTCCTGTTTGGAACGTTCTTCCAGCATCTGCTGCAGAAGCTCTCAGCTTGGTATCTTTTAGTTTAACCTTTACCCTGCTTTATGGGTCGTCCAAAACCCAGAGACACACAAACAACCTAATATCTCAGGAACTATTGGGACTATGATAGTAAAATTTTAGGTATTTTAAAAAAACAGTTTGGCATATGTCAGCAAATTTTGGTGCCAATACAATAAAAACTAAAGTAATAATTAGATACGTCATTTTAAGATACTTCTCCTATGTAACGCGGGTCACAGAGGACCCATACTTTAAAGAGCAGAAATATGTCATTGCAGTGCATTGAGTATGGGTCGTGGGAGACCCGCGCCATCTAGAGAAGCATAAACACATGGTGACTCTTTGACGAGTATGGGTCCTGAAGAACCCACATCATCTGGAGAGGGATAAATACTGTTAAAATGCATGTACAAATCTGTGGGTATGAGACCCGCATCATCTGGAGAAGCATAATAACAAGCAACATCTGGTAAAAGTTAAGCGGGAGCTCAACACACTGTCATTCTAATTGTGTCACTCCCTCCCCAGCAAAAAAAAGTGACAATGATGGTTGGGGCTGTGCCAGTCAGGGGCTTGTCCCCAGGGGCTGCTACGGCAGCCAGATTGGCCTGACCGGAGCCATGAAATGCTGGAGAACTGCTGTACTTTTAAGTTTCTTTGTTTTTCTGTCGATTTTTAGTTCTGTTTATTTTTCTTCATGCCGCAACACACAACGCTGCATCAGTGTCTGGAGGGACAGCTCAACGTCACCCGATTCAGACTCAGACAGGCGTTGTGTCCCTCTGCTGTCAGAGCCATCACTACTCTGTAGGCTCACTCCCCAAGGGGAAGTCTTTATCTTATTTTGCTCAGTTGAAAATTTGGTATGTGTCAATCGGTGTGCTTGCATGCATGCGGTCTCGTGTGTGTGTGCGCGTGCGCGCGTGTGTGTTGGCATAAATGTGTATGTGTGTGTGTTTGGTGTATGTGTAGGTGTGTGTCTGAGAGTAAGAGAGAATCTGAGGGAGAGATACATTATCATATCACCTGATTTTGTTACCATACATATTTTCTCTCTTTATATTGGTTGTTCATCCATGTGCATGCCTTCGTTGTTGTCGGATTGTGTGTTGTGGAAAACCAAAACGATTTCCTTTGTACATTGATGCATTAGCTAATTAAATCATCTTGACTATCATCCTACGTACACCTGCCTGGAAGTACTGCTCTGTGGCCAGGATCATGTCCAGCTCCTGGTCGATGCCCTCGCAGATGCAGGCCTTGATGTAGTGGCCAAACCATCTCGACTATCCTACGTACACCTACCTGGAAGTACTGCTCCGTGGCCAGGATCATGTCCAGTTCCTGGTCGATGTCCTCGCAGATGCAGGCCTTGACGTAGCACATGGTGACCAAATCATCTTGACTATCCTACGTACACCTACCTGGAAGTACTGCTCCGTGGCCAGGATCATGTCCAGCTCCTGGTCGATGTCCTCGCAGATGCAGGCCTTGACGTAGCACATGGTGGCCAGGTTGCCCAGCGTCACGCACATCTCGGGCCCCAGCAAGTTCTGGTGCATCTCGCGGAACACGTCCAGGCTCTCCCGGTACGACTCGATGGACTTGTCAATGTGCCCGGCCATCGTGTGCATCTGGCCCAGCTGGTGCAGCGTGCTCACCAGGTCACCTGCAGGCACGCATACATACCGTAAAACACGGACTATAAGCCGCTACTTTTCCCCTCAACTTTGGCCCATGCGGCTTAAAGACTGATGCGGCTTATCTGTGGATTTGTTTCCTTTCTACATTGATCAGTATGATTCAATCTGTTTCTGGCCACATTCTTCAGCCTATTTTGAGCTTCTTTCGACTCAAAACTGGTTTTGGTAATTAATAGATTCAAATCTCATGATTAAAGTGTCTGAGAACATTAAATACACATGTTCTGATAGGAGAATTTATATATTTGTGTTGCTTTGTGCACATACAATTTTCTCTGCAGCTTATAATCTGGTGCGGCTTATATGTGAATAACCACCAAATATTTTGTCTATTTAAGGGATGTGGCTTATATACAGGTGTGTCTTATAGTCCAGTTTTTACGGTAGTAGTGATTTAGATCATGCACCGCTGAGATAAATCAAGCTGAATGGGCCTAAGCTAGTAGTATGGCAAGTGATGCTTGCGGTTGGCTGGTTCTGTATAGCTGAATGAGCATTAACGGTATGAGCTTGTGCACAAGAAGCTTTGATACAAACATCATCTTATTCTGGTAATGTGTGTGTGTGTGTCCCAAATTGTTGGGCACACACACCAGTTACTTCTGTAATCAATCACATAAAATATTAATGAGTAAAATGAGCTTAGTCTGCAGGCCATTTCCTTTGGAATTACCTGCTGAACCCATGAGGTTGCTTAAAGCGAATGCTATGTAAAGCGAATAGGTCAGTATTTGTTAGCTTTTTCAATAAAATGAGTTATTCTCTCTCAGAACCCGCTGGCTGGGAGTGCAGCTCGCAGGTCAAGTGATTAGGGCACAAAGAGGTAATACAAACATCACTCTCTCTCTCATAATATGTCCACCCCCCCTACCTTTGATGTCCTCCTCCAGGACGTCCTGGATATCCCGGGCCTGCTCCAGGTAGTGCACGGCACTCTGGTACTGCTTCATGGAGATGTGGGCGTCCGCCGACCGGCTCAGCAACTGGTTATGGAGAGCCATGTCCAGGTCCTCCGACGAGGACACCATGGCCCCGCCAGACTCCCCACTCCCGCTGCGCGACATCTCCGATTCCGACTGGGAGGTGGTCAGCTTGTCGCCGATTTCCAAAGCCTCGTTGTAGTAGGTCAGGGCCGTTTTGTAGTCGTACTGCGCGAAGTAGCAGTCCCCCAGTATCTGGAGGATGCGCATGTGTTGGCGGTGCTCTCCCACACAGCTTTCCTGCACAAATAAGAACGCTATGAATAGACAATAATCACAGCGCCATAATGCTCAGAAAAGAACTGAAGTTGGAAAATGACCTTGAAAATAAAATAAAATAATCAACAAAATAATCTTACTGGCACAGCTACTCTTGCAGAACAAATGACTGTGTTTTCATTTTCTGTGCTAGTGGCATAATTATGGTCAGCTTAACTCATTCGCATCGCAACAATTTTAAATTATTTAAAAAAATGACTGTGTTTTCATTTTCTGTGCTAGTGGCATAATTATGGTCAGCTTAACTCATTCGCATCGCAACAATTTTAAATTATTTAAAAAAACTCACAAATCACACAAACAAAACATACATTTAACAAAATGAGAAATGAAAGAAGATTACATGTTTTTACTTCAGGTTTAGACATAGGGAAGTGGTAGATCGCACTTTTTTATATTTATATAAATTTTATACAGAAAAACTACACCGATTGGTTCCCCCACAACAAACCACTACAAAAGCAAAGTCAGAAGCAAAATTGTGGTCTAAGGGAGCGAAGCGAGTTTAGAAGTGACCAAGGTATGGTGTGCACACAGATTTACTTCCCTTGAAGCAAATGCATCAAATTGACAGCTATCTATTAATTTGGGCACATATATGGCCGGAACGACTTGAATGAGCTAAAAAAAAAAAAGATAGAAAAGCAAAACTAACCCAAATTCAAATTTCAAGAGAATAGATTTATTATTTTTGATATGAACATTACAAGTATTCACGGTTAATTCTGATATGCATAAAGAATTCAGCTTTACATTTTTTAAATGACTTGGTATATTTTAAATTAATTAAATTTTAAATTTTTAAAAATATTTTTCACATCTTATTTTACAATCACAGCCATACATTTAATATCAGTTCCCACTAAGTAAAGAAGTGTCTGTGACAATGATTCACCGGAACAAATCTGCCCCAATTCCTGACTGGCTGTCACTGACCTGCATGAAGAGCCTGCCGATGTTGAGGAACTTGATGGCTTTGTGCTGCAGGTTGAGGATGTTGTAGGTGTTGCCCAGCATGTACAGGTTCTGGCACACCAGCCAGAACTTCTGCTGGGGCAGCTCCGTGATCTTCTCCTCGTACACGGTCCAGAAGGTCTCGAAGGCCTGGCTGCAGAAGGACACGCACCTGTGGTAGGACTTCATCTTGTAGAAGGTGATGCCCAGCAGAGACAGCAGCAGCCCATGCAGGAAGGTGTACAGGGTCAGGCCAAAGGCGTGCTTCACCATGTGCATGGCCAGTTCAAACACGTGGGCCGCCCGCGGGTACACGTGCAGCATGAACGTGGACACGCCCAGCATGATCAGCACGTGGGCGTTCTCCAGGATGGACTCCTTCCCGTACACCCCCGCCAGCCGGAACAGGCCCAGGGCTTTTTCGTAGAACACCAAAGCCTCGGGGTAGCTCTTCTGCACGAAATGGCAGTCCCCTAGTTTTCTCAGCGCCTTGGCCACAATGTATTTCTGGGTCTCTTCATTGTTCTCCAGAACGCTCAGCGCTTCGGTGTAGCAGCTGATGGCGGCGTCCACGTTCCCCATGCTGTTTCGGTTCTTCGGTTCTAATGGCTTTTCTTTGACACGCTCGGGCCTGGATCCTTCGTCCTGCTCATCGGCGGCCTCTTTCTCAAAGAACTCGCAGATGGCGGCGATGACCTCGGCGTAGAGGGCGTCCTCGTGCAGGGCCTCGGAGACGTAGGCGTTGCCCAGGTCGATCAGCACCATGGCCACCTCCCTGTGGGCGTCGTGGTCCTGCAGGTCGCGGAACAGCCGCAGGGCCTTCTCGAAGTTGAGGCGCCCCTTGTTGATCAGGCCCTGACGCAGGCACAGCAGGCCGGTGTTCTGCAGCACCTGGGCGCTGCACACACATCAGAGGGAAAATAAGGTATCGATGCATGTGTAAACTACATGACCATTGACATTTATTGAAGAGATAAAGACATGGGTGAAACCTGGACAAAATGAAACGCAGGAAGGATTGGGTTCGGTGAAGCGCCTTGGCGGGGTCAAGGGGCGGAGTCAATTGTAGGGCTCAGGGGGTGAAGCCAGCAAAGCTGAAAGAAGTTTTTTGGTGTGTTTTTTACTTTTCACTTTTACAGATAAAATTGGAGCATTTAGAGACAGCTTTCATTTTTATTTAAATAGTAAAATGAGCTTTTTTTCTCATTCATGTAACGTTTCATCAATAACCCTCTTGTGCCTGACACTCTGTGCTCTCTATCACCTCTGAAATCTTAGCCCAAGGGACGTCACTCCGTACAAAAGGGGGGGTAGCGTCAGAAAAATAATAAAATAAAATATACCCTAGCAGATTTTGTGGTTTTTTTTGTGTTTTGATTTGCAAAGTGAATTTCAAGATGTTATGGGGATGCATGGCTCCACACAAAAAATCAAACTGCCAAAGTGTATTCGCAAACTACATTCACTAGTCATTCACAGCCTACTTTTGCAGACTGGTGAAGCCTAAGACGACTGAAATGGAAATGTAGATCAAAATCATTCACTTAGCCTTTCACTTCACGATCCTATAATTCCTATCTTTCACAAAAAAATGAATTTTCATCGCTGTCATCACTCAGTGGATGCAATAACGACTCATCATCCATGATGTAAAAGTCGGGGAAAATGCCGATGTCATTAACATGACTTCAAAAATTCGCATTGATCGAACAAAAACAAGTTTGCTGCCGAAATAGGTCAAAATACACTCCTTACTCATCACTTCGCGATCTTTCCCATCTTTCACAAAAATACGCCTATTCATCGCTTTCCTCAGTCAATGGACGCCACAACTGTTCGTCATCCACTAATTTTTAAAAATTTATATATTTCAAACCAATCAGCCTAGAAGCCATTGCAAGCAACAGGACGGAAGTGTAATCTATAGCGAAAGCGAGGCTGAAGCGCTCACGTGACTGCCATGTGATAGAAACAAAATGGAAGCGCCCAAACCGGCCACGTGGAATCCGTACGTTCCCGAATGTTCTTGGCATTTCCGATCCGGTTTTTTTTCTGAACGTTCGCGAACGTTCACCGCACAAGAGAGTTAAAGCATGGCATTGTCAAGATTTCCTGAAACATAACAAAGCCAGATTCAGGATTCTTGCCTTTCCTAACATAATGGTTTCATCCATGTAAAGATAATTAATAGTTACATAAACAACCCTCTTCCCCCTAAATAACATCCATAAACACACTCACAAACTACAATTTACAAAACAAACAAAAAACAGCACCTCAACACACACTCACATGAACCCCACAAACGCACTCAGACCAATGACACACTAATACATACTCCCCCCCCCTCCCCCCCACACACACACAGACCTGAAGCGGAGGAGGTCGGAGGACCCGTCCTGTATCTCGTCGACAATCTCCAGGATGTTCTCACAGAGGAGCTCGGCCTGGGTGTAGGACTCTGCGGCTATGAGGTGGTCCACCAGGCGGTGGTAGATCTTGCCCATCATCAGCTTGATGCGGCTCTCCGGCAGGGGGGAGAACATCTCCTTCTCCGCCTCTACTTCCTCCTCCTCCTCCACCACCACCTGAGGTATTGAGGATAGAATGGATGTTATGTGGTTTAATGGTCTTAACCCAGTGCAAACTTTAGGTCTTTCATTTCTATGTTTTCTGTAGGTCAGACCTCTTTACCCCCTACACAAGTCTTGAGTAGCCTGGATAGCTGAAATGAGTAGTTTTGGTGTGAAATGTGTAGTCCTATTCATTAACACCATCAAACACTGTTCACTGAAAATGAGTAGCAATCAAGAATTAAAGAGCAATACTATCAATTTTGAAGAGTAGTAGGGGTCCAAATTGAGTAGAATACTACTCGAAAAGAGTAGAGTAAACAGGTCTGGTAGGTGCATGCGCCCTCCTAGTTCCGTCGCGACTATTGCCAGCATTGGCACCTGCGACATATTGATCTTGATCCTGATGTGTGTTGATTCAATTGAATAAAAATCAGAGTTCAACACAAATTTAATATCTGTTTTCTTTGTGATTGAAACAAACACCCACTCTGCTTCTTTTGACCGACCATTCGCAACCCGTACGGTTGCTGCCGAGTCTTTAGTGTGCACAAAATGTATGTAGCATTTAGGATATCAGATTTATTGTCTTTTCCAAAAGATTAAAACTAAGGCCATAAATTACCACTGTACTGGAATACGTGCAGAAAAATGAATGCTGTCCAGCTTTTAAGGTGAGCAAATTAACCTCTGAGCCAAATACAAATAAGTAGTGTCATCCCAATGACCTGAACAGATCCCCCCGTGGGGATACCGGGGGTCTTTTGTACAAATAGTTCCCCCACCTTCTGGAAGTTCTGTGCTTGTAACTTCCTCTAATCTGTCACTCTCATTGACTCTGCCTTTTCCCTTTGCTTACTGTCATCTGCTATCTTTCTATCTTATTGGTCCATTCTCCTGCTTTTTTTCTATACATTCTTACGAAGATTTCTTCAGCCGAAGTCGGACATGCTGGGCCTAACTATTTCTTAGTTAGGCGCATAACGGCAGCATGACGCATCCACGCTCATGTGACAGGAAACTGTCTGAGCAAACGAAGAATAAGACCTGAACAGATGACATTGAAGAGAAAATCTCTCCAAACATGCTTTCCTGCATGGGATAGGGCTGCTATGTCCCAGGCCCATTGTATCCCAGACCTGATGTGTCACAATCCTGGTTGTTCCCCTTGTGTCCCAGGCCCATTTTGAGGATTCCATTAGGTCCCAGGCCCAATAGGGCCCATTGTGTCACAGGCCCAATGTGTCCCACTCCTGGTTGTTCCCCTTGTGTCCCAGGCCCATTTTGAGGATTCCATTAGGTCCCAGGCCCAATAGGGCCCATTGTATCCCAGACCCAATGTGTCCCACTCCTGGTTGTTCCCCTTGTGTCCCAGGCCCATTTTGAGGATTCCATTAGGTCCCAGGCCCAATAGGGCCCATTGTGTCCTGAGCCAGATATATGTCCCACTCCTGGTTGTTCCCCTTGTGTCCCAGGCCCATTTTGAGGACTCCATTAGTTCCCAGGCCCAATAGGGTCCATTGTGTCCCAGAACCAATGTGTCCCACTCCTGGTTGTTCCCCTTGTGTCCCAGGCCCAATGTGATGTGTCCCACTCCTGGTTGTTCCCCTTGTGTCCCAGGCCCATTTTGAGGATTCCATTAGGTCCCAGGCCCAATAGGGCCCATTGTGTCCCAGGCCCAATGTGTCCCACTCCTGGTTGTTCCCCTTGTGTCCCAGGCCCATTTTGAGGATTCCATTAGGACCCAGGCCCAATAGGGCCCATTGTGTCCCAGGCCCAATGTGTCCCACTCCTGGTTGTTCCCCTTGTGTCCCAGGCCCATTTTGAGGATTCCATTAGGTCCCAGGCCCAATAGGGCCCATTGTGTCCCAGAGCCAGATATGTGTCCCACTCCTGGTTGTTCCCCTTGTGTCCCAGGCCCATTTTGAGGACTCCATTAGTTCCCAGGCCCAATAGGGCCCATTGTGTCCCAGGCCCAATGTGTCCCACTCCTGGTTGTTCCCCTTGTGTCCCAGGCCCATTTTGAGGATTCCATTAGGTCCCAGGCCCAATAGGGCCCATTGTGTCCCAGGCCCAATGTGTCCCACTCCTGGTTGTTCCTCTTGTGTCCCAGGCCCATTTTGAGGATTCCATTAGGTCCCAGGCCCAATAGGACCCATTGTGTCCCAGGCCCGATGTGTCCCACTCCTGGTTGTTCCCTTTGTGTCCCAGGCCCATTTTGAGGATTCCATTAGGTCCCAGGCCCAATTGTGTCCCAGGCCCGATGTGTCCCACTCCTGGTTGTTCCCCTTGTGTCCCAGGCCCATTTTGAGGATTCCATTAGGTCCCAGGCCCAATAGGGCCCATTGTGTCCCAGGCCCGATGTGTCCCACTCCTGGTTGTTCCCTTTGTGTCCCAGGCCCATTTTGAGGATTCCATTAGGTCCCAGGCCCAATAGGGCCCATTGTGTCCCAGGCCCGATGTGTCCCACTCCTGGTTGTTCCCCTTGTGTCCCAGGCCCATTTTCAGGATTCCATTAGGTCCCAGGCCCAATAGGGCCCATTGTGTCCCAGGCCCGATGTGTCCCACTCCTGGTTGTTCCCCTTGTGTCCCAGGCCCATTTTCAGGATTCCATTAGGTCCCAGGCCCAATAGGGCCCATTGTGTCCCAGGCCCAATGTGTCCCACTCCTGGTTGTTCCCCTTGTGTCCCAGGCCCATTTTCAGGATTCCATTAGGTCCCAGGCCCAATAGGGCCCATTGTGTCCCAGGCCCAATGTGTCCCACTCCTGGTTGTTCCTCTTGTGTCCCAGGCCCATTTTGAGGATTCCATTAGGTCCCAGGCCCAATAGGACCCTGGTTGTTCCCCTTGTGTCCCAGGCCCATTTTGAGGATTCCCATTAGGTTGTGTCCAGGCCCGATGTGTCCCACTCCTGGTTGTTCCCTTTGTGTCCCAGGCCCATTTTGAGGATTCCATTAGGCCCCAGGCCCAATGTGTCCCAGGCCCGATGTGTCCCACTCCTGGTTGTTCCCCTTGTGTCCCAGGCCCATTTTGAGGATTCCATTAGGTCCCAGGCCCAATAGGGCCCATTGTGTCCCAGGCCCGATGTGTCCCACTCCTGGTTGTTCCCTTTGTGTCCCAGGCCCATTTTGAGGATTCCATTAGGTCCCAGGCCCAATAGGCCCATTGTGTCCCAGGCCCGATGTGTCCCACTCCTGGTTGTTCCCCTTGTGTCCCAGGCCCATTTTGAGGATTCCATTAGGTCCCAGGCCCAATAGGGCCCATTGTGTCCCAGGCCTGATGTGTCCCACTCCTGGTTGTTCCCTTTGTGTCCCAGGCCCATTTTGAGGATTCCATTAGGTCCCAGGCCCAATAGGGCCCATTGTGTCCCAGGCCTGATGTGTCCCACTACTGGTTGTTCCCTTTGTGTCCCAGGCCCATTTTGAGGATTCCATTAGGTCCCAGGCCCAATAGGGCCCATTGTGTCCCAGGCCCGATGTGTCCCACTCCTGGTTGTTCCCCTTGTGTCCCAGGCCCATTTTCAGGATTCCATTAGGTCCCAGGCCCAATAGGGCCCATTGTGTCCCAGGCCCGATGTGTCCCACTCCTGGTTGTTCCCCTTGTGTCCCAGGCCCATTTTGAGGATTCCATTAGGTCCCAGGCCCAATAGGGCCCATTGTGTCCCAGGCCCAATGTGTCCCACTCCTGGTTGTTCCCCTTGTGTCCCAGGCCCATTTTCAGGATTCCATTAGGTCCCAGGCCCACTAGGGCCCATTGTGTCCCAGACCCAATGTGTCCCACTCCTGGTTGTTCCTCTTGTGTCCCAGGCCCATTTTGAGGATTCCATTAGGTCCCAGGCCCAATAGGACCCATTGTGTCCCAGGCCCGATGTGTCCCACTCCTGGTTGTTCCCTTTGTGTCCCAGGCCCATTTTGAGGATTCCATTAGGCCCCAGGCCCAATGTGTCCCAGGCCCGATGTGTCCCACTCCTGGTTGTTCCCCTTGTGTCCCAGGCCCATTTTGAGGATTCCATTAGGTCCCAGGCCCAATAGGGCCCATTGTGTCCCAGGCCCGATGTGTCCCACTCCTGGTTGTTCCCTTTGTGTCCCAGGCCCATTTTGAGGATTCCATTAGGCCCCAGGCCCAATGTGTCCCAGGCCCGATGTGTCCCACTCCTGGTTGTTCCCCTTGTGTCCCAGGCCCATTTTGAGGATTCCATTAGGTCCCAGGCCCAATAGGGCCCATTGTGTCCCAGGCCCGATGTGTCCCACTCCTGGTTGTTCCCCTTGTGTCCCAGGCCCATTTTCAGGATTCCATTAGGTCCCAGGCCCAATAGGGCCCATTGTGTCCCAGGCCCGATGTGTCCCACTCCTGGATGTTCCCCTTGTGTCCCAGGCCCATTTTGAGGATTCCATTAGGTCCCAGGCCCAATAGGGCCCATTGTGTCCCAGGCCCAATGTGTCCCACTCCTGGTTGTTCCCCTTGTGTCCCAGGCCCATTTTTAGGATTCCATTAGGTCCCAGGCCCACTAGGGCCCATTGTGTCCCAGACCCAATGTGTCCCACTCCTGGTTGTTCCCCTTGTGTCCCAGGCCCATTTTTAGGATTCCATTAGGTCCCAGGCCTAATAGGGCCCATTGTGTCCCAGACCCAATGTGTCCCACTCCTGGTTGTTCCCCTTGTGTCCCAGGCCCATTTTGAGGATTCCATTAGGTCCCAGGCCCAATAGGGTCCAGAAAATTGGTGTGGTTGTTATTGTTCGTGTGTTATGGTTATGGTATCGATGGTGGTAGTCTGCGTTTGTGAAGAGTGTGTGTGTTTGTGTGTACGAGTGTGTTATTATTATTATTAGAAGTAGTATTAGTATTAGAACATTTAGCACACCTAATCAATTTAATGCCCTAGGCGTTTACAATATAAAAATATAATATACCGTAATTTACGGACTACAAGGCGCACCTGATTATAAAGCGCACACCCCAAATTTTACACAGAATTCAGAGTTTGTTATTATAGTTTCTTACTATATTATCAGTCACATTATAAGGTGCAGGGGTCTCAATCTAGGAAAAAGGTATCGCCTTATAGTCACTAAAATATGGTACACATATAACAACACTACACTTAATAATATTTAACATACAGCATAAAGAATGGGAAATCAAAATTACACAAACACCCAAAGACGGTCAGACAAACACACAGAATTATATACATACGCGCGCGTGCGCACACTCACGTATATACACACGCGGACACACACTCACACAGATAATTATATGCGCTCACCAAGCGCAGACGTTCACTCTCAGACATGCACACACCAAGTCATGAAGGAAGGGATTAGTAGTTATTTAGGAAACAGATACGTTTTGAAATGGCGTTTGAATGCAGGCAGAGAGGATAAGTATCTGAGAGAGCGAGGCAACTGATTCCAAGTAACAGGAGCTTGTTAGGCGAAAGATTGTTGACCATAGGTTGTAGTGCGGACAGTGGGGATACAATAGAGACGGGTGTCAGATGAGGAACGCAGAGCTCGAGACGGTGTGTTGGGTGTTAACTATTAATGCGCGCATGTGTGCGCGAGTGTGAATGACTCTCTCTGTCTGTGTTTCTCTCTCTCTGTATGTATGTATATAGGGGATTAACTATAAATGCGTGTGTGTTTGTATGTGTGTGTGTGTGTGCACGTACGGTCGTGCAATCGTACGTGCGTGTGTGTTCTTCGATTTTACGTCCTTCCACTAAAAGTGATTCATACACACACTCTCTCTCTTTCTTTCTCATTCACTCACACCAACACAAACAACAGAACCCACCTCATCTCCATTTTCTTCTCCTCCTCCCGGACCCTGCTCCCCACGCCCTGCTGTGTGCTGGCCCTGCCTGCTGCGCTCTGAGGAGGGCACCATCTGGATGACGCTGTCCACCACATAGTCCTTCCTTTGCTCCAGGAAGAAGTCCCAGCCCGCCTGGTCCACCTTGCTGGAGGCCAGCTCAAACGACAGGGAGTACTCCCGCACCGGCGTGTCCGTCTTGGACAGCTCGTCAATGTCCCCCAAATCCATGGAGTCGTTCAGAACCAACTCGCTCTCCTCGGAAATGGTCTCGTGCTCCAGTTTCTGGTCCAACTTGTCCGAGTCGAGGTTCTCCTCGAAGGAGAGGACCTCGCGCAGAATGGCCTTGACGTCGTTGCCGTGGAGGCGGCGGTGGCAGTAGAGCTGGATGCGCTGGAACCAGTTGCTGTGGCTGAAGTGGTTGCCCAGCATGCGGGCCGGGGGCTCGTGCAGGCTCTCCAGGCTGAAGCCGTGCGTCAGGAAGTTGGCGTGGTAGGGCTTCATGCCGCCCATCTGGCCCCCGGTCAGCGGGTAGTGGGAGGGGGTGAGGGGGGTGCGGGAGCCGATGCGGTTGAGGGCATGGAAGGGGTTGATGAGGCGCCAGTCCTCCCGCAGCCAGTTCAGCAGGGTGCGGCCCACTACGTCAGCCAAGTTCTGCGAGCGCCCCGTGGCGAAGGCGTGCTGGGCGGAGAGCCAGTCCCTGGTCTGGTTGTCTAGCTCTGTGTCCAGCCCCGCCTGGCACAGCCTGACCGCCTCGCCCAGCAAGGCCCCCCCGTGCACGCAAAGCCACAGCCACTCCAAGGGGTTCTGGCGGTAGCCGCGGCTTCGGCGCGTGCACACCTCGGCCAGGCCCGTGTAGATGGTGACCAGGCAGGTGACGTCCGCGGACTTTTCCTGCGCCAGGCGGAAGGTGTGCAGGAACTGGTGCTCGGCATCATCCAGCCGCAGCTCTTCCAGGCTGGTGCGGGCAGTCTGCAGGGAGGAGGACACTTCACTGCTGCTGGCTTCCTCCCCGCCCCCGTCACTCTGCATCTGACACACACAACCAAACTGGTGGGTTAGCCTTCTACCAAACAGCCAGTGCCTTAGATTTAGCGTTACCAATATCAACTCACCACATAACAAAACTACTATTTTACGGACTATAAGGCGATGGGTTTTTCCACATACTGAGACCCCTGTGACTGATGATATAGTCAGAAAATCTGAATTTGGCGCTAAATTTGGTGGGTGTACCTTATAATCAGGTGCACCTTATACATGTAGTCTGTAAAATACGGTATTACTATTAGGTTTGGACACGCTTTAGCAAAAGCAGGTCTACAGCAACAGCAACTGTACACAGAAATTACTTCTTTACTTCCTTTGACAAGACAGGTACTGAGGAAATTGGGAATAAGGGGCCAAGAAGGGATGATTTCGGAGTCTGGTCATGATGGGAACAATGATGTTACATTATTATAACATAGGCAGCCTTCCAACATATATACACACTTTGAAATATTTCTAACTTTGAAGATGTGCCTATATTTATGATCACGCTTATCTAAACATGTACAGAGATCTGTAAGCACCCTATTAATGCATGTCTGCAAACATTCCTTCTAAGCACAAGTGTCTGCACACACACACACATAATGCAGATAAGTTAGAATGGTCCACCTAGGCACTGCAAAGCAAGCAGATACCTTTGTCAATTCCTTTTTAACCCGTATCTTTTCATAGTTAAACCTGAAAAGCTTGTTGTGCATATTCCCCCCTCCCAATCACATACCCCACTGGTCGTAATAATGAATAAAAAGGCCTCAAAACATAACAGCTCCAAACACACTAAGGAAGAGAACATCAGCCCAAAACAAGCATTCACACAATGTAGGCAAAATAAACGTATCTAACTTATAAACTGTAACAGTTGAAAAATGACTCCAATTCTTTTTTTATGCCATTTTGCATTTCTGGAGTAAAATTTTTTCTTCAGCATCACAATAAGCCATAAATTCTATGCAGAGTCACACCTGCATAGAATAATAAGAGCGCCATATGAACTGTGTCAAGAGGCCAGCAAACAGAGATGAGACAGTCGCACCCTGTGAAATGTTAATAGTACTCCTCCACAAAAACTACAGCAAACATCTTAAAAGCTGTTTTCCTCTGTTCATGAGGCTCTCTTTGCCGTATCATCAAAGGTGTATATGAATACTGATGCTTCGCCGAGAGGACAGAGCGCAGGGTCGATAGTACTTGGGACTATCAAGTTAGCAAACATACAAGACTGTGTTATGTCTGTGGAGGTGAACTGGTATGGGCAGTGTGAAGGGCATTGCTTAGATGAATGCCTGGGCAGAACGTTTTAACAATACTAGCGCAACGCCTAGTACTGGCAATGCACCGTACTGGTAATGCCTAGTAACGGTAACGCCAAGTACAGCAAATTTGAAGTGATTCGGTTAAGAAACGGTGGAGTTATAAGGCCCCGTTGCTCTGAGAGTGACGCGCTCTCCCGATTGTCTTCCAATTTGCTGCTAGGCTTTACCCGGGCCATAGCAAGCCTGACAGCAAATGTGAGGCGATTCGGTTAAGAAACGGCGGAGTTATTCGTGAAAAGGTAAAGCGGCGTATAGCGCGCGCGTTTCTGAACCGATTCGCTTCCGGTTTGGCACACAGATAGTCACCGTCCCCGGTCATCTACCTGCCAAATTCGAAGGCAATCGGTCCAGAAACGCCGGAGATATGGGCGAAACCGCGCAAATGACACGGCCGCCTCGGTTGCCGTTGCCATCGCCGCGTCAGGGCTCACAGCAAATTTGAAGCGATTCGGTCGAAAAATGGCGGAGTTATAAGGCCCGTTTTGTGTTTCAGACAGACACACACACACGGACGGACACTTGGCTTTTTACTATATGATGAAATAGATATCTTGCATAAGATTCTCTTAAAAGATGAAATTGTGTGTGTGTGTCACTGTGCATGCATGCGTGCATGTGTATGTGCATACT
>CM065685.1:38923617-38968158 GCA_017654935.2 Phymorhynchus buccinoides | reverse complement strand
CAACGCCTGTCTGAGTCTGAATCGGGTGACGTTGAGCTGTCCCTCCAGACACTGATGCAGCGTTGTGTGTTGCGGCATGAAGAAAAATAAACAGAACTAAAAATCGACAGAAAAACAAAGAAACTTAAAAGTACAGCAGTTCTCCAGCATTTCATGGCTCCGGTCAGGCCAATCCGGCTACCGTAGCAGCCCCTGGGGACAAACCCCGACCGGCACAGCCCCAACCATCATTGTCACTTTTTTTTGCTGGGGAGGGAGTGACACAATTAGAATGACAGTGTGTTGAGCTCCCGCTTAACTTTTACCAGATGTTGCTTGTTATTATGCTTCTCCAGATGATGCGGGTCTCCTCGTACCCACAGATTTTTACATGCATTTTAACAGTATTTATCCCTCTCCAGATGATGTGGGTTCTTCAGGACCCATACTCGTCAAAGAGTCACCATGTGTTTATGCTTCTCTAGATGGCGCGGGTCTCCCACGACCCATACTCAATGCACTGCAATGACATATTTCTGCTCTTTAAAGTATGGGTCCTCTGTGACCCGCGTTACATAGGAGAAGTATCTTAAAATGACGTATCTAATTATTACTTTAGTTTTTACTGTATTGGCACCAAAATTTGCTGACATATGCCAAACTATGTTTTTTAAAAATACCTAAAATTTTATTATCATAGTCCCAATAGTTCCTGAGATATTAGGTTGTTTGTGTGTCTCTGGGTTTTGGACGACCCATAAAGCAGGGTAAAGGTTAAACTAAAAGATACCAAGCTGAGAGCTTCTGCAGCAGATGCTGGAAGAACGTTCCAAACAGGAACCGTCCTGGGTAATAATCATTTTAAGCAATTTGTGTTCTGGGAATTGCCGAAATTTGTTTGAGTGATTCATTCTTGTCCATGTTGGTAAGGTATTGATTACTGTTGATGTCAAAAGGTTATTGATGGTTTTGAAGAGCATTCTGAGCTGGATCTTCTGTCTCCTAGATTCTAGTGTTTCCCTGTAGAGATTATTCTTCATTTCAGGCCCTAAGAAGAACAGTACTTATAGTAGGCTGAATGATGAATACTTCCAGGCAGGCCACGTTACGGTACAGTGACTGTAGGGCTTATTCTTGATTTCAGGCCACATTCTAAGAAGATGGGTACATCCGGGTAGGTTATGTACGGACGAAACATTATCCTGGGTCTCAGACCTAGATATAAACAGAACAGTACTGTCGGGTAGGTTATGTGTGGACAAAATATTATCCTGGGTCTCAGATCTAGGTATAAACAGAACAGTACTGCCAGGTAGGTTATGTACGGACGAAATATTATCCTGGGTCTCAGACCTAGGTATAAACAGAACAGTACTGTCGGGTAGGTTATGTACAGACAAAATATTATCCTGGGTCTCCGACCTAGGTATAAACAGAACAGTACTGCCAGGTAGGTTATGTACGGATGACATATTATCCTGGGTCTCAGCTCAGACCTAGGTATAAACAGAACAGTACTGTCGGGTAGGTTATGTACGGACAAAATATTATCCTGGATCTCAGACCTAGGTATAAACAGAACAGTACTGCCAGGTAGGTTATGTACGGACAAAATATTATCCTGGGTCTCAGACCTAGGTATAAACAGAACAGTACTGCATGGCTTAAACCTGTTCCGTTTTAGGACGGAAATCTGTCCATGAAAAAATCAGTAAAGACGGAAATCCGTTTTTTCAAAATTCCCCCCCCTAAAAAAAAAAAGAAGGGAAAACGGCTTGCTGATAAGCGAAAACGCGATTGCCGCATTGAAACCAGTTTCGGTTTAACGGAAACGGAAGTGATTACCGATCCGTGTTCGGCCAAGTGTGAACCCCGTAGGAAGGGCAATTTCCTTTCATTGAAAGTTTCAACAATGTGAGATGCGAAACTTGTCTTCATTGTGAGTTGTGAAAAGAAAGGGAGAAAAAAAGTGTCACATTTCCGTTTTTTGAAAATTGTCAGGTTTAACCCTTGGTACTGCCAGGTAGGTTATGTACGGACAAAATATTATCCTGGGTCTCAGATCTAGGTATAAACAGAACAGTACTGCCAGGTAGGTTATGTACGGACAAAATATTATCCTGGGTCTCAGACCTAGGTATAAACAGAACAGTACTGTCGGGTAGGTTATGTATGGACAAAATATTATCCTGGGTCTCAGACCTAGGTATAAACAGAACAGTACTGCCAGGTAGGTTAGACTCGGTGTGTGAATATCTATAACAAAGTCATCACTTATTCAGATCAAACACTTCAGCAAGATATTTTGGTCAAAAAGTTTTTGGTGGCCTCATTCTTTGACCGATCCAGAAAAATGGTGAGTTTGGTGCATGTTATCCTTTGTGTGGCTTCTAAATACCAACTTATTGTCAAGGTGTTGTTTGAACTTGGTTGCAGGAATCCCTGAAGCTGGAGATCAACCAGTCTGTGTGCGTGAAGTACGCCAACTTCCTGTACAGCCAGGCCAACTACGAGGACGCCGTCTTGTACCTGCAGGATGCCCTCAAGGCCGATGACGACCAGGTGCCCGACATCGTGTATGGCGGCCTGGAAAAAGTTACCCTGCCCGAGGCGCTCCAGGACCAGGTGGAGGCCCAGGAGGAGGTGCTGCTCCCATCGATGGTCCTGGCCCACTACCTCTTGCTGCTGGCCCACAAACAGCTGGGGGAGATGCGCCACGCCGAGCAGAGCCTGCTGCACCTGCTGCACGAGGTGTACACCCACAGCCACGACTCCCCCTTCCTGCAGGCCGTGCTGGGGCTGGCCTTGATGGAGATGGGGGTGTTCCGGGAGGCGGCGCTGCATTTCCGCCTGGCTTGGGGCCTGGACCCGGAGTTCCACCTGGCCCTGGACAACTACTGCCTGTGTTTGTGTCTGGACGTGTTCAGCACGCTGCAGCGCGCCCTGGCCTCCATCTTTGTGGGCTGCGGCATCTGGCAGGACGACGAGGCCTTCGACCAACAGCTGGCCAGGATCCTCCAGGCTGCAGAGAACATCTTCTGAAAAAGAGAACCTCTTCATGGAAGTGAACTGACAGAGGCCAGATACTGTGACTTGTGTATCTTCTGAGTGAGAAATCTCTTCAAAGAAGTGAAGTGACTAACTAACACCTGAAAGAGAATCTCTTCATAGAAATTGTATGGAGAAAGTCAGGTGACTGTAACTGTAAGAGAATGTCTTTGAGGAAGTGTAAAGAGAAAGTCCAATTACTGTAACGAACACCTGTTAGAGAATTTCTTCAAAGAAGTGTAATGACAAAGTCCAGTGAGTGAAACTAACACCTTCTGAAAGAGACTTTCTTCAAAGAAGTGTATTAAGTCCAGTGACTGTAACTAGCATGAAAGATAATCTCTTCATGGAATTGAGAACGTCCATCGACTAATTAGCTCCTTCTAAAGTGTAATGACGAAGGTCCAGTCACTGTAAAGTACATGTTCTGAAAGAGAATCTCTTCAAAGTATGGTGTGAAAAAGGCCAGTTACCATGGCCAACTGATCTCAACATCATACTGCATCAGATTCTGAATTTGGAAATCATATTTTCTCCGCACCGTCACTGCCAAAGTGAAGTAAAACGACTGAATTGTGACCTGTAGTATAATTAACAGACATTCTGTCCAAGAGTGTTATCAAGTGTTCCCTATGATCATCGCTAGATCATTTTTCAAGTCCATCAAATTTTTGTTCCTCTGCATACCAGTTGATATTAACTGAGTTATTTGCTTGTATCTTGAAGGAAATCAAGGTAAATCAAACTGAGGTAGCTCTGCATTGTTATCGATTCCATTGTTAATGTTCAGAAAAATACTTTGTCTTTTTTTTTTTTACTGACAAAAAGTATGTGCGCAAAAAATAAGATTTGTAGACAAACTTATATTTTACCAACTTTAGTGATCAAACTTTTTCAAAGTGTTCTGTGTTAAAAAGATTTTCAAGTGATCAGAAGTGGATTTATTATAAATTTTATTTACATTCCAGAAAAAAGGCAGTGTTGTGACAATTTGGTATAATATTTGTCTAATGTAAAAGAAAAAAGGCCAGTTTCAATCTACTGTTACAGCATATTTTAGGACTGATTTTGAAGATAGAGAAGCATTTTTTTGTTTTTTAGGCATTTTCAGAAGTTAAGACCTATTTAGGAAAATAAAATAACATTTGTGTGCAATATCCATCACCATTTGCACAATCATGCATTGTAGTATGTTAGCATTACTTTTCACTTTTAGAAGTGAACCAAGCAGTGACTTTTGTTGTTATTGTCATCATCCCCTTTCTGTTTTACCTGAGTGCTCTGAGGTAAGATTTGTTGCATATTTCTATCTGGTGATAATAAATAAAACAAACTTTTGAGTGCTAAATTCACCCAGAGCTTCAGATTGTTTTCAGACTTTGTGGGTCATATGACCCCTGGCAGCCCAAAGGAGGGGTCAATTTTGAAAATGATCGACCATTTATGCGGGGCAATGATTTCATTATTAAACATGATCAATGTGTGTGTGTGTGTGTGTGTACATGCGCATGCATGTAACAACAAAATGAACATACTTTATGTATCTTGCAAAAAGACTAGATGTTAACAAAATACCTTGGAAAAAGCCAAAGGGACAGCTTTTCATGTTTTAGACTTTTCTCTACTTGTGTCTGAAGAATCAAGTTTATTGCAATACGAGCACATCATAGAAATAGGCCTTCCCTCCCCTTAGCCCGTAATTATCACATTTCCGACTTTCCTCATAGAAGAGAGACAGAGAGAAAGGGGTGGGTGGGACTTGGTAGTGACCTTGTAGAGGGTAATGAAATGTCAGAGAAGCAGTGTAGGGTTAACATTCCTAGCTCGCTACTATGAGAGTGACTATTTGCGACAACCACAAATTTCACTTTTTCGTTACTTGAACCATTTACCTAACCCTAACCCTAACCCTATCCCTAACCCTACAAAAAAAGTGAAATTTGTCGTTCATGCTCAATGTCGCAAAATGCCGCAAATAGTCAGTCTTATAGTATAGCGAGCTAGGAATTTTAATCCGACAAGCAGGCATTGTATGCCAGGCTTGTCTGCTTCAAATCACATAGGCACATTCATCACTCTCACTATCAGTTGCCAGCCACACGCGGTGACTGTGGAATGGGATGAGCCCTAAGGGCGCATCACAAGGTGTTGACATGCGCCATCATTAACAAATATGAGTCAATTATGCGGGCAATCTGAAGCTCTGTTCACCATGATTTACTTCTTTTTTTTAATGGCTTAAAGAATGAAATTTTAGCCACAAAAGGGCTTGAAAAGAATGGCAACTAGTTTTTGTTGATACTTACTGTATAATTGTGCTGAATAACTTGCTTTTTTTTTTGGTGCTGTGTTGATCAATACACGTTCCTGCAAGTGGAAAGGAATTACAATGCTTTGAAAATAAAAGAAAACTATATGTGTTAGAATTGAAGAACATCTGAAAGCTAACACAAGCACAGAAAACTATGTATTAGAATTGAAGAAAATCTGAAAACTAACACAGAACAAGAGTTGAAATACAATTATTTGTTATCATTTGTGTGTTTGATAGCTGATGGCATTTACATGGACTGTCCTTGGTGATTACTCATTATCCTTTTTCCCAAGTTTGATGTGAGTTCTACCAACTCCCTTTCTTCATTTAAGTCTTCTCTCAAAACTACTCTTTTCAAATCATAGCCTGCTATATTTCTTTTCAAAGTACTGTGCCCCTTCCATCCGCATGTGTTTGTGTGCCTGCGTGTTGTTTGTGCTTGTGTGTGTGCGTTTGTGTCTGTGTTTAGTGCATGCATGCGCGCGCACGCGTGTGTGTATATCTTTTTGTCCTTTATTTATTTATATTGCTTGCTGGGGTTTTTCATTTATTATTGTAAGCGCTTAGGGCTTTTTTAAGATTAGGCGCTATAAATGCTAATTATTATTATTAATCACTGGCCCTTGCTGCAGTTTCATAATTGTTTTGGCGTAAAAGCTTTCTGTGCGCTTACAAGTGACCATAAGTAACCAGTCAACCGCAATTCTCGCTTCTCCCGCCTTCGTGTTTGCCACCTAGCATTGGATTGTTGGCTGTGTCAGCTGAAACACTGAGCAGTCATCATAGCTTACACTTGCAGGGAATTATATTATTGGTATTGTTCTTGAGTTTCGTTTTTATTCAAGTGGCAATTCCTTTCATGTAGCCCTCAGAAGGGCAACAACTCGCTTAGTTGTTAAAACCCTTTCAACGCCAGCCATTTTTCAGCTAAAAATTTCCATTAAACTTACCTGGGCAGAGAAAAGATTCTGTCTGCAATATTGGGGATTCCTCTGTGACATGCATAAAATAGGGCCAATCCTTACCTCCCAAAATTAAGAACATAAGGTCACTGGATAACAGACCCTCATTTGATGCCTTTCAGTGACATGGGTGTTAAATCATTGTGGTGCCAAGGGGCGACAGTGGCGTTGAAAGGGTTTTTAAAGAGATAGTCTTCCTACCATTCCCACAAAATTTTGAGACTGAGAAAGAATGGCTACAGATAAGGGGGGGGGGGGGGGTGGGGGGGGGGGGGGGGGGGGTGGGGGGGGGAGGGGGGGGGGGGGGTTGATATGTTGGCATGCAAGTGAGCATTCCATGTTTCTAAAAGCTTCAATTATTCCACAATAATATTCCACAGTAACATTCGTCTTACATTATTTCAAGAAAGAAAGAAACCTGTGCTTGATTGGATATATATGCTATGAACATATATACCAGGCATCAGAATTGTCAGAGGATCAGCTAATTTCAGAGGATTGAGAATTTCTGACAGAGGATTGGCCTCTTCTGTCAGAGGTTTTGCCTTTTTATTTATTTATTTTTTTCTCTTCTGAAATAGCATTTTATTCCTCACTGCATTAAGCCTTTTTGGTGATGTTGGGAACTGATGTCAGCGTTGTCCCTTTACAGTCTGGGGCCTTGATGGCCCTTGTACCGCAGTTTTCAGAGGATTAGACTTCAGACTATTCTGATGCCTGATATACAGTGGAACCTCCCTCGTAAGACCTTTAAAAATCATCCAAAATTAAGTCTTATAAGGGAGTGGTCTTATAAGGGAGGTAATTTTAATACTTTCAAAGCAAGGCAATGTCTCAGAGAAGTAGGTCTTATGTGGGAGGGAGTCTTATAATGGGAAGTCATATAAGGGAGGTTCCACTGTATATGTTATGACCTATGAACCGAATTGTTCACACTACTTTTAGATATTGCATTCAAGCACACACACACACACACACACACACACACAGAGAAACTGGCATTGGTTGGACTTGAAACAAATATGTAATTGTGTACAAAATAAAATGCACGCTTGCCTGAATGAATCAACTGTGTAAAATTGATATGCGCTAGCAGTGGTAGCATACAATTAAGAAACAGAATGTAGACATGTTGTAAACTGCTTCAACAGTGTTTTGTTTTAAAATGTATATTATTTAACAGTGTATGTTAATGTTTTACGAGGTTGAACAAATGTACATTTTGCATTTAAGGCTGTTGATTCAGATTTGTACAGCTGTCTTTTTGTATTTTATGTACAGTTTATGTGCTTGCTAATTTTTTTAATCTTTAAATCTATTGTGAAGTTCATGTATGAAGAATCTGTTGAAGATATTCAGTTACATTCTAAAATTCAACAATGAATTTGACTTGGCTGGCTGGCTGAGTAATCGTTTATACACTATGTTATTGATTTTTTGGTAAATGTCTTTCTCTTCTTCTCATACAACTGTGATAGAATCATTCATACATCTATACTTGATTTAAAAGAGATTTTTCACTTTTAACTTTTTGTCTCAATTTTGCTTGTACCTAAGGAACATACATTTTTTAAAGCTATTTTCTTTATTACATATAAAATCTACTCATATATCAATTACTAGAAATAACCATTATGTGATACTAGTGATGGAACATCTCCATTCAAAAGCCATTTAAAGATTATACCATATTATAAAAAAAAAGAGTATATATATATTCTTGTAGAATGTCTTTTTTGCTCAGGTTGGCATCCACTGGACAGTCAAATTACAGGCCGATCATGCAAACTGATGAGACCTTCTCTTAGGTCGAAACAGCTGTCTTTGCATCGGGCACTGTCCCTCCCCCATTGGGAGAAAAAGTAAATCAGCACATTTTATTTTATTATTAATAAATGTTATTATTAATTTTTTTAAAGTAACACAGAATATTTTATAACGTTAACTTGTTTCTGAAGTTCACAAATTCATACATTAGATACAGAAAAGTTTCATCAATTCGGCATTTCAAATGCAACAACTTTTTAGTCCTACAGAGTTGTGTGGAGTGGGAAGTTTGGCTTGTGCGGCTGTTATCTTTTTCTATATTATTTGATTCATCTGTCCTGCACAGCTCACCATCTGATGGTGATCGTTGGTCTATAGGATTTATTTCTTAACTATATATATATATATTTGACTTGAACCTATATATATAGTTTGCTTTGATAAAACTAGCCTTGCTGGCACCGCACCATTACTCTAGGTGCACGTGAATAACAGACAAAGTCTCAATACAAAAAGAATAAAATCACGGCACTCTCTGTCCACTCGTTCTGATAAAAGTTCCAATAAAAAGATTTATTGACACCAGGCCAAATATATATATATAATTTCCAAAACCAACTATCTTAGTCACTTAAGCTGTTAAATGCTGAAAATGTTTGTTTCTTTGTATTCAGATAAAACTTGTTCAGTAGGATTGTGAAAACAATTCAACAGTTTGGGCAGTCCACAGTTAAGATTTACATTAGTACTTTTCTTAAGGAAAACAGTATAATTCAAGATACACCGTCATTAGTTTTTTTTGTTTTTTTTTAAACCTTGAAATATTTATTTCCTCATACAGTGGAACCTCCCTTATAAGACCTTCAACAATCATCCAAAATGAGGTCTATTAGGGAGGGGTCTTATAAGGGAGGTAATTTTAATACTTACAAAGAAGGGCAATGTCTCGGAGAAGTAGGTCTTATGTGGGAGGGAGTCTTATCAGGGAGGTTCCACTGTAGTTAAATTGAAGGATGTGCAATGTCTTCCTTATTTTGTTCAATATTTCTTCCAATGTTCCCCATCTTTGTTGCCAAAACGTTTGTATTTGAAAGCAGTTATTGCTTGTGATATAGCTTAATCATTTTTCTTTTCACTCACTCTGCACTGATCGGTCGCTTCCCCTTAACAACCATTCAGACGGGCCATTCGGTTAGGTTCAAAAACACATCACCACAAAAAAGTTATGTAAAGTTAGGGGCCGATATTTTCAGAAAAGATTAGCAATCCCATGCACTACACGATCGTAAAGTATCAGATTCCATACCTTCGTCGTTTGTCTCCCATTGACGAAAACAGCTATCGCATAGAAAGAAGAAAAAATTCACATTCTGATCCCCCCCCCAGCTAAAATTGAAAGTAGTCTGCAATGTTTGGTTGATTTCAAGAGAAAAAAGATCAAAGCAAACTAAAAATAGATTAAGATGTGGCTCTTGAAAGCTGGTTACGCGCCAAAAATCAAAACCTCTTGAAATTTCTCATGAGCTGAATACGGCTCATTCGTCCAAAATGGTGGCTCTTGAAAGCTGGTTACGTACCAAAAATCAAAACCTCTTGAAATTTCTCATGAGCTGAACACGGCTCATTCGTCCAAAACGGTTGTGCAGGCCATGAGCCGGATGCGGCTCATTCATTCCGAGCGAGTTAAGGAAATGCCATTCCCTTCATTTAATATTTTCACATTTAGAATGTTTTTCCACCGTTTGTTTCAAATAATTTACAAATGCATTCCTTACACTCTTAAGCTTCTTTTTTTTTATGCATTTACGATTGGTTTGTTTTGTGAAAAAAAAATCTGGCTGATATTGTTTAGTTAAAAGTTTTGTAAGAGAGTTCCTTCCCGTGGGGATACCGGGGGGTCTTTCATAAAGTAGTTCCCCCACCTTCTGTGCTTGTAACTTCCTCTAATCTGCCACTCTCTTTGACTCTGCCTTTTCCCTTTGCTTTCTGTCATCTACTATCTTTCTGACTTATTGGCCCACTCTCCTGCCTTTAAAAAAAAAAAATCTTCCAAATAATTTTTCTCCTTTGAGCTCCTCCGAAATCGGAGTGTGTCGGCTGTATGCAGCGGGGAGACCAGTGAAAACTGAAAACCGGACACATACGTACCTTACCCATTATGGCCTGGGAACGAAGAAGAAGAAGTAAGAGTTCAGAAACTGAAGAGTTTGTTTAGTAGTCTGTTGTGACCACAAATTGTCCTTTTTAAATAATTACCAGTTATACATTCCTCTTTTTGCTGTCTGCCTTTGCGTCATAATTGTGTGTGCTTGGAAAAGATTGTACAGTGATACCTAGTAAAGTAAAATAGTACTCATTTTGAATCGACAGATGTTGGTTTCAATGTTCAACCTGCATATGTGAGGTATGTAGTGTGGGCAGTGGAATGCAATTCAGCTTTGACCAGGTGCTTTCCTTGCCTTATTTAGCCTCATTTGTCAGTTTTGAATTATTGCTGCTGTAAGCGTACTTGGGTATTAACTGTGATTGCAATTTTCACTCAAGAGAAAGCAAAGAAAATGATGCTGTTTTCCATCTGTGGAAGACTGCATTTCCAATTGATTTGAAGCAGTCATTTCCTTGTTATTTTAAGAAAAGTGACAGATGTTTGCTCGTTGTTACAAACTTAGAGTTCATTGCAGAGTTAAACACATTCCAAAGTCAACAGGTAATATGCCTCTACAGCTAAAATGGAACAAAAAAATACTTTGTGGTCAGAAATTGTGTATAGCTATAAGTGAGAGCTGTGTTTTCATGTTTCTCCAATCTCTGTAAAGAAAAAGAAAAATGCTTATGGGCAATAGACACAAAACTATGATTATCAGTGTGTTTTAAGCCTTATCATTTGGAGACTGACCAAGTATGAACCAAAGTGACAACGAAATTGCCAACAACAACCCTTTGTGCTTTCTTTGTTGTTGTGTGGACACTTCTTGCTGTCAATAAGCTAGGACTGGACTGGAGAGATTATTTCCAACCATGCCAGTTGGAAAGGCTGAAATAAAACCTGTGTATAATGCAACAGCGTGTTGAAATCACTTGTCATTTTGTGCTAAAACTTTTGGAATTATTCCAACGCTTTTCATTGTAATGCTTATTTGAGTTAGTTGGGTTTCTAAATGATTTTCTGGTTTCATAACGGAACACGTGACAGTGTAAAAGTAACAAAGTTTCCACAAGAAAGATGTGTACATGTACCTCAATCTGTATGATTTTATCAAGCTCTACTTTATTTTATTTTATAGCAAACCACGTATATTTTGAAAATGTCTTATTCCAAGGATTGTGGTTTTTTTGTTATGACCATTGTTTCTTACTTAAGGGACTTTTATAATGACTGAAGTGAAGTTACAGATTGCCAAGTTCAATTTAATCTTAACAGGTTTATTGTGTTGCCAGTTACATTGTAATAGTAATCCCTTTTATGCCATCAGTTTACCCCCTTGCTTCTTCGATCGATCATATTAACGTCATCTATGTGCTGTGTTTGTGAACTCCATGTTGGTGCTTGCAACGTTGGCCTGTAACTTGTTATTATGACATGCCCTCCACTTGTCTATTCGCCTCACTTGGTTCTTATCAACATCTGTGTTACTCATTCTGCAATAATAATTTTGCCTTGGTATGGACACAGGCTTGGCACTCTTTTCTCGAATACAATTTTGATTACAATTTGTGTGATCAGATATCTTTGATTTGTGTGAAAGACTGTCTGGAAGAGCTTAACTTATTTCAAAGTGATTTGTTGGTAAGAATGAGGTCACCATATTGCACAAGAGAGAGGGCCAGTTAAAAATGAATTTCTTTAAGTTGTTGGATTCTTAGGCCGTGTACATACATAAGCGAATATTCCATGCGGAAACCCGTGCGCAATCCATAAATAAGTGAAACAAAGAAGGGAAAAAATTTCCCCTATTTGCGTAAACTTTTATCCTTCTTCCACTTATTTAGGGTTATCCGTATGGAACCTAATGAACCCGACCTTAGAGTGTAAGGTGCATGCATGCAGCTAGGCTCACAACTTTTGTTGAGATTATAACAATACAAAAATGATTTACTTGTTAAGTGAAAATGAAATGTTATCCAACGTTTCCTTTGCCAAACCTCTACTGAAACTAACACATCTCTGCAGTGCCACTACCATTTCCTTCCTTCCTCCTTTTTCAGAGCAAAAGCCTACATACAATTGATTCACCCTTCCATTCTCATAAAATTGATAAACTATTTTGGAATAAAATGAATGCCAAATGGCAACAAGAACTTGCAATAGACAAAAGAGAAAACAAAAGTTTTTTTAAAAAATATTTATTCGTTTTGTCGAAATGCAGCCTCCAACTAGGAGAGAATACTGACAAAGGGCTTGTCATAACTTTAATACAGGCTGTGCACAAACTGCATTGTGTATTGTTTGTATCTTTAAATGTTTTGTTTGTGTCTCTCTCTCTCTCTGTGTTTTGTTAAGTGATCAGATGCGCAACAACAAAGCTGCAACTCTGGATCAGTTTTTTTAATTTTTCAAATATTTCAGATCACGGAGAACAGAACGAGCAGAAGACAACATATTCAATACTGATCTCGGAACTGTAAAAAATACATTCAAAAGGCAACCATCAGTCAATGCAAGAAAATATGTGCTGGATATGTTAACAAGCCTTCAACATAATACATACAGAAGATTGGCAACACGGCAAAGGCCAAAATTATATTCTTAATTCACACCTCGTAATGACTTCTTAATTGTACAGAAGATTGGCAACACAACAAAATGCAAAAGACAAAATTATATTCACACCTCATAATGACCTTAATTGTGCAAGAGACCCAAATCACAGTATATTCACATCTCTTTATGTAATGAAGTTGGCACAGAAACTCTACAAAATTACGGGTTCCTGGCTAGGAGGTCCTGGGTTCGAATCCCACCAGAGTCTTGTGGGTATTGTTCGGCCCAGAGTAAATGTGCTGTGGACTCCAAGGGAAGACAACCATGGAGTCAAGCCTCATCCACTGTACGCATGTGTCCTGAATGTGTTGCTCTAATTTCCAGACCAACACTGCACGTATTCTATTTCTAAAGCATTCTCAGGCCTTGTTGACGCCAGGATAAATTTGATTCAGAGCACTGAGGGACAGCCTTGTCATGGGTCTCGGACCGTTATGGACCCCACAGCATCATCTTCTTCAGGATTCATTCCCATCCCCCCAATGTTCACTCTTTGCCTGTGATGTGGTGTCTCAATATCTCCACACTAGTGAGATTCGAGCTAAATCAAACATGCCATAAAGCAAACAAATATAAATCATATATGACAAAAAAGCATTCAATTTCTTAAAGGGGCACCCTGATGGATGAGTTTTTTGCAAGAAACACGTTGATATCACCAGGAAAACACCCTTTACAGAGATCGCAACACTCACTTTGCTCTGGTTTCCTAGAAATCGAACTGTCAAATCGGCGATTCTTCCTTTTCAAATGGCCGCCTGAGTCGCTTAGACCAAATCACGAAATATCCACAATACAAGCCTTTTTAATTACAGTTTACCAAAAGGAGTTTCGCTCACAACAAAAGAAATAGATCCAATTTTTTTTTTTTTACTGCACTACAAAGAAGAAAAAAACTTCAACCACTCGAGTGGCCTCCACCCACCCCGTCCAAAATGGCTTATCTCTTCGGCAACTCTGCCAAAGAGGAATAGCTGTTATGACGGGTTGATTTATACGAAACCAGAGCAAAGTGAGTGTTCCAATCCTTAAAAAGCCTGTCTTTCTGGTTTCTTGCAAAAACTCATGCGTCAGGGTGCCCCTTTAATAATGAAAACTAAATAGGAACCGGAGCAAAACTATCCATAGCTTTGCTTAAAATTTTAAAAAAACTAGATGTGGAATGACAATTTTTGGCACTTCATTTTTTTATGTTGTTTTCATACCCTGGCTTAAAGACTCCAGGGATCATCCCAACAGCCGAAGCACTTGAACACTATGGTACCAATGCACCAGCTAGGGATGAGATCATTATGTGTGTGACCGTTTTTGATTACCCTGCCATATAGGGAGCCACACTCCGATTTTGGAGACATGGTGTTATGCTGGGAGCATGTCATGGCTAAAGACAGCCCCGCATAACTATGCAGAGCATAACATTTTGATGTAGCCTTAGTGTTCTAGCCTATATCAATAGGAATTGTTCAGAAATAATTAAGGGGAGTAATTTGATGGTGCGTGGGAGTGATCTTGCCTAATTCAATCGGTCAAACAGGGGAAGTTACTCTACCATCAGGTAGATCCCCAGCTCTCGCCTTGTGTGTTTGAGTAGACTTACATCAATTAGAACACTGTGCTTCATTCTAAAATAGATGTCATTTATATTTTTACGTCACATTTGCAAGTTTTATCAGTTTGTGGATACTGGCCACCCCTCATTTTTCATTTTTCTAAAAACAAATGTTTGCAAGTAGCTGACTCGCATTCTTTCAAGCTTCGACGCCATGGTTGCTATGGTTTTGACCGAGTAAGTCGAAGTAATCAACTCTAATTTTCACAAAGTGCTCTCCCCTAGTTTTTGCTGAAAATCGTCTATTGGTCTGACAGCCAAGGCGGATTTTTTTTAAAAATGGAAATCAGACAACTATAAATAATATGGACAGATCAACTTTCTGAGTACAATCAGTGTATAACAAATCAGAGGACAAAAATGTAGCACCAGTTTGACGTGTAAGCATTTTGCTGTCATTCAGCGTCCACACACTTGGAAGGTTTCATTTCCATCTCCTGATGGCGAAAAGTCACTGACATTTTCGGACAACACTTTCTGCAGGTCAGCAATGTCACACTCACCATCATCCTGTTAACAGACAATCAATCAATCAATCAATTATTTATTGTCCCCATTTACAACAAGGAAATTTGTATTGCAGTCGATATAAAAGAATACAAAATAAAATACAATAAATACATACACGTTAAAGAGACTGCACACGTGAACACTCCCCACCCCCAACCACGGCAACACAGTGAAAGGCCAGTCACAATGTAACATGCCCATCACACACACGCGCACGCACACATTTTCTCTTGCATTTACCCCCCCACCAACACCATCCACCTAACAGAAACAAAAACATAAGTTTGGCTAAGGTAAAAAAACACATTTCTCTCTCTCTCTCTCACACACACACCCAAATCGACAGCACAAATCACAACAAACACACACATGTTCTTGTGTATGCGTGTGACATGCCACAACAAAATTACCCAATGAGCGAGGACAGAATAAAGTTGATTGATTGATTCAAACAGATTTAACCACGCATTCCTTTCAGGCTTATTGTTGCCCCACGGGTGAAGCGATAACCATAAGGACCAAACAATAGCTAGAAAGATCTCCACCACACCCCGCAGACCAAACACAGACCTGTCAACCCCCTAACAAACGAAAGAGGAATATTTGTAGCAGGAAAGAGGAATTTGGGGGAGCTAAGAGGAATTTTGACGCGGCATCATACCTTTTGTGCATAAACATAATTTGAAGCAAGCAATTTTCATCCTTGTGAACTTGTCTTGTTTAAAACAAGTCTTGTCTGGAAGTGTCACACCTATTCCTAACACAATAGAAACTTTTGGTTTGTTCCTCTGCCCTTTTTATTTGGGCAGACCAAGATGATTGGTGCCATAGATGACTTAAATAATAAGACTTGGAAGGAAGATAATAAATCAATTCAAGTTCATCTTTGTTACCCGGCCAGAGGCCGAGGTATTGCGATCGGTTTGTGTGTCTGTCTGTGTGTCGATTATCTTAAAAACTACTGTTTGGATTTTGATTAAAATTGGCAGAGGGGTAGACAGCTTGAAAAGGAAGCTTCCTTTCGTTAATCAACACCGTGCTGACCTTGACCTTGAAAACCGAAATTTCCTTCTTTGGGCTATGCAATTTCCCCCCAGCTTTATTCCGTGAACTAATGAACAGAATCGCTTCAAATTTTGTGTGGTGGTGTACCATGGTGCAAGGAAGCTTGTATTAAAGATCAGCTGTATCTCGTGAACTACTGAACAGAATCGCTTCAAATTTGGGGCTATGTATTTTATGCGTTCTGTAAGGGTGGAAAGCGGTGTGTTTATGGGGGGGTGGGGGAGAGAACATCACTAGGTGCAAGGAAAATTGTATAAAAGTTCAGCTGTATCTCGTGAAATACTGAACAGAATCGCTTCAAATTTTGGGCTATGTATTTTATGCGTTCTGTAAGGGTGGAAAGTGGTGTGTTTATTGGGGGGGGGGGACAGGACATAACTCTGGCCGGGTTTGCATTGTCACAATGCGTTGCTGCCGCTCGGCGATGCCCTTGTTATCCTTTCCTTCCGTTGGCTTCAAAAAGTCGGTAACGGTGGAAGACGAGGTCTGGGAGTTTGCAGTTTCGATAAGACGCTGAGAAGTAATATCACATAAATGTGGCATTTGATGTCTTGACACCCTCCATAGGAGACTTTTAAGTGTAGTGAGCACATCATACATCAAGCATGATGCACACTTTCTTGATCTCTGAATACACAAATACTATTCCATGTAATCTTGGCAGAAATATTGGTCTATTCTCTTTCTTTTCTCCCCAGAGTCTCACACACATCGGTGTGTCAATCGCCATCTTGACGGAAGTGCGCAAACGGAAACTGTCTGTATACACCACATTTTACAGAATATTTGCATGTTCAGATTTTTTTTTAATGTCAACTTTTTTTTAAGTGCCCAATTATAATTAATGCCTTGAAAAGAGTACAGTGTCACCTCCCTTATAAGACTCGATCCCACATAAGACCTACTTCTCCGAGACATTGCCCTTCTTTGTAGGTATTAACATTACCTCCCTTATAAGACCTCCCATTATAAGACTCCCTCCCACATAAGACCTACTTCTCTGAGACATTGCCCTTCTTTGTAAGTATTAAAATTACCTCCCTTAGAAGACCTCATTTTGGATGATTTTTGAAAGTCTTATAAGGGAGGTTCCACTGTACTTCGATTCAAATCCGTTGTTACCTCAATAGAATGAGGAGAATCTGAAACCCCACAAGATATCACTGGAAGGTTCTCAAGTTCTGGAAAACAAACAAACAAAAACAAACAAAGTGAGAAAGAATTTAGTTCAAATTCAAATTAATTTTCTTATCCCGTTAAAAATTGTTATCTTTGGATAGCTGTTTTCAATATTTGCTATTACAGTGGAACCTCCCTTTGAAGACCTAAAATAATCATCCAAAATAAGGTCTTAAGTGGGAGGGAATTGCATAAGGGAAGTAATTATAATACTTACAAAGAAGAGCAATGTCTCAGAGAAGTAGGTCTTAAAGACCCACCACGTCATGTGTCAAAATCACGGTGTTCACGTGTTTTCCCTTATAGCTGGTAAGAAATCTTCCTAGCATAAGAGGGAATGTGACACGTGACATGGGGGGTCTTTAAGTGGGAGGGAGTCTTATTAGGGGAGAGAATCTTATAAGGGAGGTTCCACCACAGAAACATTCGTGTATGCAAAGAATTGAATAGGAAAATGAGTACAATTGCGAGCATGAGCAGGGGAAATGATGTTAAAAAAATATTTATTGATTCTCCTTTTTTGTCTTATCATTAAGGTGAATCCTCAGCATTCCCTAACTGGTTCTTTTACCTGCATTATAATTTTCTTTTCCAACTTCATACATATATAAATTAATACATATATTGGGGCAAAATTAATTAAGCAGAAGTAAACATTACCTTTCACAGTAAAAAAAGTACAAGCCTTGTCAAGGCCTGTTGAACTTTTTACCCATCTTTGCCTGTCAGAAGATGTGCTTGTCGCCTGCACATCTGTCGCTCGTGCAAATCTGTCGCTCGCTACTATGCGAGTGTGTATTTGCGACATTCACAAATTTCACTTTTTCCGTACTTGAACCATTTACCTAACCCTAACCCACGGAAAAAGTGAAATTTGTGGTTCATGCTCAATGTCGCAAAATGCCGCAAATACAGACTCTCATAGGTAGCGAGCTGCAGATTTGCACGAGCGACAGATTTGCACGCTACAATGTTTTCCACCCCCTTCCCTCCTATTACTATGCCCAATATTTTAAAGCTGGTACAATCAATGACAAAGAGTACCTTGTCGGTTGCGGGGGTGGATCAGTTAGTCATGGAAGGTGGAGTTCCAATTGCTGGGTTAGAGCCCCCCAGAAGCTGACAATAATATGATTTTAAAAGATGAAATGAAGGCCTCTCCTGAGAAAAAAATTAAATGCTATAAAAGAAAAGAAAGAGCTAAAATTATGGCACAGAGTTACACTTCTCTTTATTTTATTTTCGGTTTTTTGGGAGAAGGGCCGCAGAACCCCTGTAAACCCGCCCCCCCCCCTCCCCACCCCCAATCCGCCTCTGGGTAGTACTATTCAAAAACTCAAGACTGTATACTAACCATTCTTGATGTCATTTGGGAGCAAAATATAGTTTCCTAGAACAGCGCCAAGCCTGTTCCCCGCTTCCGCACAGTCAGCTATGTAGGATGACTGAAAGATTGCCAGATGTTCCATGACGTATGCAGTGGAACTGAATGCTCTGAAATAACACAGAGAAAAAAAAAGAATATTTACCACTCGGGGGTAAAAACCACCAAAAACCCCCACCAAACCTATCAACCAGTTTAAAAAAACCGAACACTATTCATTTAAGGAAAGTCAGTACAGTTGCATATATGATATAGAGTACTGACAAATCTGCGCGTTGGCTGGGTCAGTGCGTACCTCCTCTTGAAATCGTAGAGATTGTAAAGAAATCACGTCATGCTTGTGTCATTTTTTCAAATGACGTTTATTTATTTCCGGCTAACATTTTTCAAATAAAAGAGACCAACTTTCATGGACTTAGAAGGTAAGATCTAAATCTACTCATTTTACTAATGGTTTCCTTTATACACTTGGTATGGGGTGAAAGTTGCTATGGGTTACATATAAGTGTGTATATAGATAAAAATGCAACACCCGTATGTAGGGTGCGCACTGACCTGACCAGTATGCAATGACCAATTCGTCATAGTCTTCAGAAATCATCCGCTTGCTTCTAGAAAACGGTTTCAGTTACAAACCAGAGCTTTGATACAGTGGAAGCAGAAACATTTTAACAAACGCTGGTGATCTAAATCTTTTCCAATATCGAACTGGAGATCCATAAATTGTCGCCATAGTACGATAATGCCTTAAGGGGTACGCAGCCCTCTTCAGTACTCTAGCCCTCAACAAACCAGGTGCACACATCACTCACATTTTACACAAACACAGATAATTCTTACGCACATAATTATGTGCATTTATGACACTAAAATCTTCCATCTCACATATTGGATTTCAGTACAGTACTTCATAAAACGTAGCAAAATTTTACCTGGCGCAGTTTAAACAAGGGCATCGCCGAGCGGCAGCAACGCATTGTGACAATGCAAACCCGGCCAGAGTTATGTCCTGCCCCCCCCCCACCCCCCCCCCCAATAAACACACCACTTTCCACCCTTACAGAATGCATAAAATACATAGCCCAAAATTGGAAGCGATTCTGTTCAGTAGTTCACGAGATACAGCTGAACTTTTATACAAACTTCCTTGCACCATGGTACACCACCACACAAAATTTGAAGCGATTCTGTTCACTAGTTCACGAAATAAAGCTGGGGGGAAATTACATAGCCCAAAGAAGGAAATTTCGGTTTTCAAGGTCAAACTTCAAGGTCAAGGTCATCACGGTGTTGATTAACGAAAGGAAGCGTCCTTTTCAAGCTGTCTACCCCTCTGCCAATTTTAATCAAAATCCAAACAGTAGTTTTAAAGATAATCGATACACAGACAGACACACACAGACACACAAACCGATCGCAATACCTCGGCCTCTGGCCGGGTAACAAAAAGTTACAAAAATCATAGAGACCCTTAGAATAATCCAGGTGACCCTCTGAAAATCTACAGGTATATGTCGGGCGCTGATTCTGTCTGACTCCCTGATTTTGAAGCTAGAATTAATATATAATTAATATATTGAGACCTAAAACCAAGGTCCCGTGTGCAAACGCACGCACAAGATCTTGCGCACACGTTAAAAACCCATTCCACTCTTTGGTACGAGTAGGCCGTGTGTGCCGGTGGAATGGATTACACGAACTCACAAAGCATGCATCCTGTGCCGCCAATATCAGTCTAAACGAAGACTTTGGGCGTGGGGCAGGATAAACATCCCCAATCGGAAGAAGAAGAACAGTTATCACGCTTACCTCGTTGTGTCCGGAGCAGTGCTGTCATCACTGAAGATAAAGTCTGCAGTATCAAAGCCAGCTTTGCATCCTCCGTGGCTTTCTGCGTGCATAAGAAACAACCTTCTTTACCACACACGCATCTACAGCTACCATGTGCACTACAGTGGAACCTCCCTTATAAGACCTTCAAAAATCATTCAAAATGAGGTCTTATAAGGGAGGGGTCTTATAAGGGAGGTAATTTTAATACAGTTTACAAAGGGTGATGTCTCAGAGAAGTAGGTCTTATGTTGGGGGGGGGGGGGGGGAGTCTTATAATGGGAGGTCTTATTAGGGAGGTTCCACTGTATTTAAATTTGTATAACTATAGGTATGTGCACTGCAGCACATATATATATGCGGAAACCATTCCGCATATCACATCCATTCTGGAAGTAAGAAACATGAAGGCATGTGCAAATACATAGAAACCCGAATATGCATATACTCATCCACATTTCTGCACAGAAACCCATCCGCATTTTCCGTGTATGTAAACTTCTAAAGCTAGAGACTAAAAAAGAAAAGAAAAAGATAGCCTAATAGTAATATACATACTTAACATTGCAAAAACAAAATGAGAAATAAAATAGCCAACCCAATTACAAATGAAAATCTTTCTTACCTTTTTTTTTTTACCATGACATCTTTACATTCATCACAATGATTTCAAAACCATTCTTGTTTGAACGAGCATATTCTAACCATTAAACATTTCAATTTCAAACAACCTCATAAGAAAAGTCTTCAAAACATCCAAGTAAGTCATTTCAAAACAAATCCTACCAGACTTTCAGCAAAGTATCTAACAAAGAGCTATTCCTCTAGCTCTAAATAATACTTTAATAGGTCAGTTAGTCGGAAGCTTGCTTCATCTACATGCGTTCACACACAAAATCACAGGCATGTTTTCTTGAATCAACTTAATGATTTAAGTTAAACCTTACCCCACAATTGCTTAGTGTGTTCATCAACACTTGATGAAAACCAGGCAGTCAGATCTTGAAACATGGTACACCACCAACACAGCGGATCTCTGCACAAGAGACAGAAAGTTGGCAAAACTTAAATAACTGACATAACAGCCCACATCCTCAGATTATCAAGGACAATTCTGAAAAAATATTCATCATCTTCTTCCGATAATGTTCACCTGCCGTTTAACGGCAATTATTGACATGTACTGGGGTTCAAAGATGAAGACGCACTGCATGAGATAATATAGGATTTGAGACAGTTTTAATTAAATTTAAAGTGTTTCCTATTTGAAGTAAGAGGATATATTGGTAGGATATTTTGGAGGTTTAAGGGGAATTTATGGAAGTGTTTAATTTTCAATTTTTAGTCCCCGAGCCGAAGGTTCGGGGAGCTATTGTTTTTGTCTGGTCCGTCCGTCCGTCCATCCGGCATGCCTCCGTCCGTCCGGCTATTTGTCCATTTTTCTCAAACACTATTCAGTCTATCATCATCAAATTTGGTATACTAGTTTGCCAAGATGCAAGCTACTGTTTTTAGGGCTAAAGTTAATACATAAATCCCCCATTTCATTACAATTTAGCTCAAAACTGATTCTAATCTAACCCTATCCCTTACCAGGTTTTACAAACTTTACCCAAGTCTAGTCGAAATATGCATGAAATTGGCGCAGATATAAATGGTGCCTGAAATAAGATTTAACCACTTGCCGTTTGGTGAAGCTGACACAACTGGTATCATCATTAGGGCATGGGGGAATCATTCTACAGAGTGTTAATTTGATTGGTTCAGTAGTTTAGGTTCTGCCTCTGGTGGGTGGAATGCATAATTGTTTACACATCCAGTGGACAAAAAAAAAGAACTGAAAGTACATGTTTCAACTTTAAGATTTAAGGTACAACAACTGTCTGACATGACGCGTGTATTAAAACTAACTTGGAAAAATGACTACTTCTTCCAAAAGGAATGCAGGAGAAACATAAGAAAGGCGGAATGGACTTTTGTCAACTCCACAATTGAAAGAGGCTTGAAAAACAATGATTCAAAACCCTTCTGGCACTATGTTAAGTCAAAATGACAAGACAACATTAAACATAGGTGTTGCACCCCTGAAGGATGGACCAAACCTACTTAGTGGAAGCCATGCCAAAGCCAAGACTCCACTGAACCAAATCTGTTCTGTATTTACAAAAAACGACAATCAGCCACCACCAAGTATGTCCGGAAACACTTACCCAGACCTCGCACCCCTATGTCAACGGAGTGGAAAAACTGCTAAGAAATCTAAACCCCTCTAGCGCAAAATGAGAGTGGCACAGGAGGGTGAAACCTCTGAGGAGGTGGAGGTGGAATCGGGCGTCCCTCAAGGCACAGTCCTAGGCCCTCTACTTTTTCTATGTTATCTGAATGATCTGCCAGACAGTGTGAAATCTACTGTGAAATTATTCATTGATGACTGCCTCCTTTAAAAGGCTCTATCGAGAGATTAACAGCTTCCGAGACCACATCACACTACAAGAGGATCTTCAACACCTTGAAAACTGGGCCAGAACATGGGGAATGCGTTTTAATGCCTCAAAGTATACCATACTCCCCATCAGGCAGAAATCAAAATATCTCTACAAACTAGATGGTATCCCCCTGCAACAAGTCCAACAGAGCCAATATCTGGGAGTCCAGCAGTCATCCGACCTGAAGTGGACAACCCATATCATTGTATCAATCATATCTGCAAGAAGGCTGGGGGTGTCGTGGGATTTTTGCGCAGAAATCTTCTTAACTGCCCTCCAGAGTGCAGACGTCTTGCCTATATCTCACTCATCAGATCCAGACTGGAGTATGCAGCAGCAGTGTGGGAACCGGATCCATACATGCAAACAGGACATAGACAGGCTGGAACGGACCCAGAGGCAGGCAGCATGCTTCATTACTGCGTGACAAAGATGCTGGCAGACTTAGGCATCCCAACGCTGGAAGAACGACGCAAACAGCCGCGTCTAAACCTGCTGTACAAGATTGCTGAGGGCCAGATTCCAGCATTACCACCTGATGCCTTTTTGACTCCAGTTACCTTTGACCGCATAAGGATCAAGCCAACACATTTCAAGGACTTTGATAGTGATATCATGAAGAGGCAGGCATTAAATAATTCTCGAGGCTTTATAGTCAGACAAAGCCATACACAACAGCATAAGAACTCATATTTTGTCAGGACAGTTGTGGAATGGAATCAGATGACTGACGCCTCCATCGAAGCAGGCCCCGCCAGCGCAGCATCATCAGCGCCAGGCGGTTCACCAGGGCCTGCACCAACTAAAAACTTAAATTAGGGATTAGGGGCCATAGATCAGAGTAGTGGTAAATGAAGGGCAGGAGCTGTGCCGGTCGGGGTTTGTCCCCGGGGGCCAGCTACGGTAGCCGGATTGGTCTTGCCCGGATACTGTGAAAGAAAGGTCTATGGCCAATAAAACAATTTTAACTCCTCGGTGTCAGTACCATTAAGACATAAATTTTAATCTTCTTTGTCACATTTGTGTCAGTGACAGCAATTCAGTAAAAGTAAAACCCTTGTGTCACTACCATCAAATCTACGTAATAGGGTGACGTGTGTAGCCCTACCTCGGAAAACTGATAATGTGTGTGCCCTTTTCTCTCTTCCGCTTCTTTTTCTATGGTCACCCATTAAACTTAAAGTTAAAGTGTGTATAATTACTTCTGTATAAAGAAGTTGGTCACCACCACAGAAGAAGAAGAAGACACCAAATTTTAAGTTTAATGGCAAATAATCATTATAATGCGCTCTCCTATTCTCTAGTCTATTATTCTGTTGTAACGTGTTGTGTATACTGCTCCTACAACGTACATGATCCAGATTCAGAATAGTCAAGTTTGACTGTGGTCACTTATAGGAGGGAAGGAAGGAAGGAAACACAAACACAAAAGCCCGAAACTGAGCTTACAACTTTCAAGATGTTGGGTTGTTGTCTGCACTTCGATTTTCACCGCCTGCTTGACCCAACGGGGAATCAGCATTATCTCCCTTTCTTTATAATTCATACGCGCTATGTCAGTATGTGCACCATTTATAAGTCGAACTATCTTTGTAAAACATTTATGTTTCACTAAAACATATACATATTTTGTTTTTCTACTACTAACAGGAGTCGATTGATATCATTTATTTAGTAAAGACATTTCAAATGATTTGAGAACTATATTGTTGCGGCATCACATTAATAGAAATCGGCATTTCGGTTTCTCTTCCGGTGTAAGAGAAAGCACTTTCACTTTTACATGCGCGTAGCACTGAGCTATATATATAACGTTATATATATAGCTCAGTGGCGCGTAGTCGCTAGTCACCTTCTTCTTCTTCTTCTTCCAATATAGTGACAGTTAGCTGGAACAAAGATGTATTAGTATTGTTATCACTGTGAAAAATGTTGTATGTGTTTATCAGATCCCCACGAATTCTTCTATATTTCAGAGATCTATGATCATTTAAATTTCCTTAGTCTATGTTCGTAATCAAGCCAAGCCCAAGGTGACTAACGCCTAATTTTGTTGCTCGTCTTTGGACCCTTTCTAATGCTGCCAATTGCCTTTTTATCTGGATCTGGTAGAATACACTTCTGACGATAGACGCGACTGAACTTGGTTTGTATAAGTGGAATCTTTTTAAAAAACAGATTACATGAAGCTGAGTGACACAACTTTCCTGGTATTGCATTGCAGTACCTCCAGGATCGTCCCATTATCTTTATAGTTATTAATGTCCCATATGTGCCTGTTCCAGGCTGGAGGATGTTAAATGAACTTTCACTTGTCCTTAGGAAGAAAAAGTTCAATCATGTTCCTCTTCTCCGTTCTCTGCACTGGCTACCAGATAGAATCGAATATAAACTAAACATCCTTTGCTATAAATCAATCCATCACTCTGCTCCCTCTTACCTCTGCGACAATATTTCCATATACGCCAGCTCGCACACTATGTTCAGTTTCTGACCCTCTCTCTCTCTCTCCAGATCCCTAGACCTGTATAACTATAAGCTTTCAACCTTTGGTTAGCGCTCTTTTGCTGTTTCAGGACCAACCTGGAACAAGCTTGCTCTCTCCCTTCGACAATGACCGTGGCGTGTTTATGTGAATGCATTATGAATGCTAATGTCATGTGTGTGTGCGCTTTGATTTGATTTCCATAAAGATGAAGCGCCGTATAAATATTGTAAGTTGTTATTGTATGAACATATGCTTGTATTCCATGTTGCAGAACAGCAATGCAATCCTGTTGGAACCTTTTGAAAAATATCCACGAATCTCTAAGCCTAACAAGGTTCCACACCATCGATCCAAAGTCCTGGCATCATGTCATCACACAGACTCTGTCGTCATCTTCCAGCACTCCAGACAACAAGTGTCATCTCTCCCCCGAGACTTGTCAGCATTGCTGTCAGTTGATGGCTCTGTCAGCTGTCACTACCATGGGAGCGTTGTTGGCAAGGAACAAGAAGGGTCGATCCCAAGGCATTGCGGAAACATATTTGCAGCCTCTTTTGGACCACAAATTTCTGAAATGCATGGTATGTTTTGAGAAGAATTATACTATTTGTTAAAGACTTGACAGTGGAATTGAAATGTACCAGGCTGTTATTCTTAGCAATTGTGCTAATTGCTATGTTCAGTATTTTGAAATAGTGTCACTAACATTAACAAAGTTCTGCTATTGATGCGTCAAATAAGAATTAGATGCTACAACTACAAGTTCTTTTCTTGGATATTGTGATTTGTGTAACTTTTAGAACTAGTGTAATGGAACAAATACCAGGTGCTTTATAAAATTGTTTCAAGATCTGTTTGAGTTTTTATTGTGTATATTACCAGAAAGACTATTTTGAAATAGTGTCACTAACATTAACAAAGTTCTGCTATTGATGCGTCAAATAATAATTAGATGCTACAACTACAAGTTCTTTTCTTGGATATTGTGATTTGTGTCACTTTTACAACTAGTGTAATGGAACAAATACCAGGTGCTTTATAAAATTGTTTCAAGATCTGTTTGAGTTCTTATTGTGTATATTACCAGAAAGACTATTTTGAAATAGTGTCACTAACATTAACAAAGTTCTGCTATTGATGCGTCAAATAAGAATTAGATGCTACAACTACAAGTTCTTTTCTTGGATATTGTGATTTGTGTAGTGTAATGGAACAAATACCAGGTGCTTTATAAAATTGTTTCAAGATCTGTTTGAGTTTTTATTGTGTATATTACCAGAAAGACTATTTTGAAATAGTGTCACTAACATTAACAAAGTTCTGCTATTGATGCGTCAAATAATAATTAGATGCTACAACTACAAGTTCTTTTCTTGGATATTGTGATTTGTGTCACTTTTTCAACTAGTGTAATGGAACAAATACCAGGTGCTTTATAAAATTGTTTCAAGATCTGTTTGAGTTCTTATTGTGTATATTACCAGAAAGACTATTTTGAAATAGTGTCACTAACATTAACAAAGTTCTGCTATTGATGCGTCAAATAATAATTAGATGCTACAACTACAAGTTCTTTTCTTGGATATTGTGATTTGTGTCACTTTTTCAACTAGTGTAATGGAACAAATACCAGGTGCTTTATAAAATTGTTTCAAGATCTGTTTGAGTTTTTATTGTGTATATTACCAGAAAGACTATTCTCTCTGATATTACTGTACCAGTAGAAGGGGTGTTAGTCTAGGTAAAAAGTATTGCCTCGTACAAGTTATAACGTCCATAAAAACAGTAGGTGCTGGATGATAGAAGTAAGCTTAATATGTTAATTGTAAAGCCATAATCATAATGATAATGTTATTTTAATACAGTGGAACCTCCCTTATAAGACCTTCAAAACATCCAAAATGAGGTCTTATAATAAGGGAGGGGTCTTATAAGGGAGGTAATTTTAATGCTTACAAAGAAGGGCAATGTCTCAGAGAAGTAGGTCTTATGTGGGAGGGAGTCTTATATGGGAGGTCTTGTAAGGGAGGTTCCATGTGCAAGTGACTATGTAAGTTGTTAACCCTTTTGCTGCCAGCCATTGCTTAGCCCCCAAAAATTATGAAATTTAACTGAGTAGAGACACACAATTATCTGCAATATTGGGAATTCGTCTGTGACATGTACAAAATTAGGCCTATCCTTACCTCCCAAAATTAAGAAAATAGGGTCTTCAGATAACAGGCCCTGACTTGATGCCTTTTAGTGACATGGGTGTTAAACCATTGTGGTGCATAAATGCGACATTGGCGGTGAAAGGGTTAACTTATATATTGATGGTTAATCATAGTAAAGTATACATGTTGTCTAAATAACACCTGAATCATAGTTACTGTAGCAATTCATTAAGGGATATTATGCATTTGAATTTTCAACAGGTTGATCTTCTCAGGCACCACTGCCTATTCCTGAGATATCAGTCACTGAAAGCTTTGACTTCCCTCTGCTCGTTACCAGGACTGACGGTGAGACACGCTTTTCGCTTGCATAATTATGTCAAACTGATTAAGAAGTCTTGGTCACAAGGAAACATATTGTCGGTAGTAAAGAAAGTGATGGTTCTTAGAAAAACTGTAAAATAAATGAATTGTTAGTGTCTTTTTGTATTGTATCCCATGGTGTGTGTTTTTGTATTATATTTAAGGTCAGAGAAAAATAGCAAGCCGAAGCAGCTTTAAAGGGGGAAAATGTGTTGTTGTTTTTTTAGTATAAATTTATTCCCCTTTTTAGAAGAGGTCATATTGTCCTTTCTGGTGAAGAGACTATTGATCCTCTGCATGGCCATGTTGGGTAGGATACGTACGTGTCAGGTTTTCCCCTATGCTTGTTGTGCAGGTGTAGGAGTAGAGGTCTGCTCGCTGTTGGTTTCAGCCAACACGTTCCATCTTCAGGGCAGTTCATGGTTTTATTTCGAAGTACCCTTCTCCTAGACAGGTTGCCGTCCAAAGCTGTGAGCCCCATCTGCCCGGTGTGGCCAGCAGCAACTCTCGCACCCATGCTGGTGCCCGGAGGATTTTCAGCTGAAGGGGTCTGGGTGTGGATGAACCTTCAGGGGTTTGAAATGTGTTTTCCTTCTCCTAGATGGACTGCTTTCCTTGGCTCATGAGCTCCATCTACCCATGGTTGCTATTTGCCCATAGCTGGGGATCTGGTTCGTCGGCATCTGGCCGTATCCACACGCCGGTGGGCCTGCATGCTGCACGTCTAGGGGCCAGACCTCCTCCGAGACCCTTGTAGTTCAGCCTGGGACCGCGAGGTGCCCAGTTGACGTCTGCCGCCACAGGGAGGCACTACATAGGGCTTGCTGTTGTAGAGGCTTATGTACTGACAGAGAAAGGCTTACGCACTCGGCTTTCCTTTTCGCGGATGCTGTCAGACAGCGGTGCTAGACAGCGGTGATAAATCACACTAGACGCATGCAACAGCCGGAGACAGACACTATTGATCCAAAGCTGTAATTTCATTGCTACTTGAGGGAACGGAGGAGAAAATGCAGTGAAAAGGGACAACCATTTTTGTTGTTCATTGCCAAGTGCTAATATCTGCTTACACAATATTACCCCCACCCATGTGCTTAATCTCAAAGACATTTATAAAAAGAATATAAGTGTGTTTATGTAACCATTTAACTCTTGCCGCCAGCTGTTTTTCAGCCCTAAAATACCATCAAACTTAGCTGGGTAGAGAAAAAAAAGTCTGCAATATTGGGACTTCCTCTGAGACGTGAATAACATTAAGCCTATCCTTAACCTCCCAAAATTACGAAAATAGGGTCTTCGGATAACAGGCCCTGATTTGATGCCTTTTCGTGACATGGGTGCTAAACCATTGTGGTGCTAAAATGCGACATTGGCGATGAAAGGGTTAATGATGTATTATATATTTTGCCATAATCTGTTTTTATTTTCTTTCATATACTTTTTTGTGTTCCTTTTCTTTCATGTATACCATTGCTTGAGGTATGTTTTCTTTTGATCTCCTTTGGTTGTGGTTTAAACATAGATTAAAATTTTAAACAGATGTGAATGCGTTTAAATGTTGTCTTTTGTTAACATTCTTTGTCTGAAATAACTGAACCAAGGAAGTTTGCACTGTATATAAAAAAAGAATATTAATTATAACAGGACTTTGTTTTTCAATTTTACTCACAAACATATGAGATTTGGAACCAGTTTTGCTGACTTGCAGCTTTCCTTGTTTCAGGAAAGTTCAGCACGTTACGTCGCAGAGCTGTGTATTCAGGTCGTGCTGCAGAGGTCCCCAGGAGATGCCCTCAGCCTGGAACCATTGCAGCTCCTGTGTTGTCTTCTGTCGGCACGCACAGGCTGTGAGCACACGACAGCCGTTTCAGCTTTGCTTCTTCAATACTTGCCAGCCCTTTACCAGCAATGCTGTTTTCCTGCACTGCGCAATTCTCCTGAGAAAGTGAACTCTGATGCTTTGCCTGCAGGCAGTGAAACAAGTGACAAAGGTGCTGTGCTAGATGATTCTATGCAAACCGTTTCCAGTTCTGTGAGGAAGAGAGCATACGATGATGCTTTGGGAGAAAGCCTGATGGATGAAGCAGGAATAAAGTCCTTGCAGGAAATGTGTAAATGTAAAACTTTGTCTGAGACTGAGAAAGAAAGCCCAGGAAAATCAGGGTGTAGAAAGGCAAGTGAAGAAAACCAGCATAGCTCTTTGGCTGAAACCAGCTCATTTGGAAAACCAGTTGGACAAATTTCAAAGGAACAAGTCATTGATGTTCATGAACAGAAACCTTCAAATAAAACCCACAGTGTTTTACAGAACGTCAATCCTCACAGTTTTGAGTCATTATTGCACTTGGATAGGCATAGCGAGCCACACACGGATACCGAGGAGAATGACAGTGACAGTTTTAGTTCTTCATCTCACACATCTAGCTGTTCTCATCAGAATTTATTGCCACACTACATGTTTCTGTGCCTGCTTCAGAAACTGTGTAAACTTTTCAACTTGTTGCCAACGAGTGAAAGAGTGACACAGGTACAGGTTTTGAAAGGTACTTTGCTGGACCAGTTGGTAAAAGATCATGCAGTTATGTTCAACAACGCACACCTACAACTTGCCAGTCATCATTGGTTGGTGGAAAGAAAATTCCTGGATGTTCTGGACACCATCATAGACTACGTCCAGTTGAGAACAAGCAAGAAAGTGGAATGTGTGTATGAAGAGATTGCAGTGCTCTTTGTACACTGCTTACAGGCAACTGATTGTTTGTGGTCCTTTCCCTGCCAAAGCACCCTAATTGGTGGTCAGCCAGATAAACAAGACGGAGAGCCCCTATGTAGACCTAGTGATGACCAGACACACAGATGTGAAGAAGAGATGCTTGATTCGAAAGAAAACGGTGACAGCAACCCTGTTCTGGTTCTTTTGGTGGCAGTTGTTCTCAAGTCGTGTGCCATCATTTTCAAGACTCGTGGGACACAAGCTGGGGAAAGTATGACATTTTGTTTGTATATTTTGATTTAAACGTTTTATTGTCTTGACATAATAAACACACAAAGTAACAAAACTGAAGCAACAACAAGCTAAGCTTATGGCGTGCTCAGTATAAAAGAACATGCACATCAGACAATATTGGCGGATTTAAATGTTATATGCATCAATCAAAATAAACAAAAGACACAAAACCGAGAACTTTGTGTACTTTAAAGGATATTCATTCTTTTCAAAAATAAATTTCTGCATATAAAGTGTGTAACAAGTACATAGAAGAAGCAGGAGGGGGGGGGGGGGGGGATTATATTATCTATTTCAGATTTGGACTTGTCTTTAAGATCATCAGGCTACTAACTAAGGTACTTTTAGTTTTACTAGCATTTTGATATCATTTTAGCTAAGGAAGAGTGAAAAAGCAACAGAACACGGATGACCAATATTAATTATTATGGACATTAATATTCATAAATGATTTTTAAAATGTCGTTCATGAGTCTCCACATGAGACATTGTACTTCTGTGTTACTTCTTTGTCACCATTAAATATTTTGCAGATAACTTCTTTGCTGCTGAATTAGGTTGAGTGCATCGATTTTCATTTCGTAGAGATTTATGAAAGTCATCAAAATATGCCCAAAAATTGTGAAACATCATTGATTAAAAAAACAACTAATTAGGAAAGTGATTAATTGAAAATAAGCGGCACAGGCGGAAATAAAAATAAAGTTCCTGTCTCAAGTAACCACAGAATTGTTATCAAAACGTTTTATATTTTGCTAAATTTATAATTATTGTGTAATTTGTGCACATTTTTTTACTTTGCAAAAGTTTCCGATTAAATCACAGTGTACACATGGGTAAAGTTGATGACAATCATTACATAAAGCACATATTATTATATTCTAAGTAACATTGCACTTGATAGTTGTGATACTTCCACTGTACATAAAATGTTAAGTTCAGTGATAGATTTTAATATAGCTGGGACCAAAAAAAGATGTAAGAGGGAAATTCAACACAAAAAAAACCTGTGGGATGTCTTTTGTATAAATAGTTCCCCGACCTTCAGGAAGGTCTGTGCTTATAGCTTCCTCTAATCTGTCACTCTCTTTGACTCTGCCTTTTCCCTATGCTTGCTGTCATCTACTATCTTTCTGCCTTTCCGGTCCATTCTCCTGCCTTTTTTCAAGAAACACTTTCAAAGAGATTTCCTCCAGCCGAAGTCGGACATGCTGGGCCTAATTATTTCTTACTTAGGCGCACAACGGCAGCAAGACGCATCTGCACTCATGATTGACAGGAAACTGTCTGAGTGATCGAAGAAGAAGAAGAAACAAAAAAACACTGAGCTGTGGGATGCTTCTGAATAGTTTAATTATTGCAACAGATTACATTCACTGCAAAGATAATTCTAAACAGTGACTTTTATGTACTGGTACACTTTCAGGCAAGGAGACGACAGCTTGCGTGTCATTGCTGCGCTCTATGCATCAGCGCCTTAATCAGCTGTTTGGTGCTGGTTCTGAAGGAGTGGACGACAAGACTGGTGTGGACTGGCTGACCTGTGTGTGTGGGGAGCAGGATGACCGCTGGACAGAGGCCCTGCTCTGCATGCTGGACATCTTCGTCTGTCTGCAGTCGGTGTGAGTGATTGGAAGAGGTTTCACTCCCTTCTCTAAAAAATAGTTGATTCCTATCCATATCTACCGCCCAATACCCACCCACCCCCTCCTTCCCATAACCTCCTCCCCACCCTCCCCACCCCTCCCTTCCAAACCCTCCAATGTATGCCATTGCTTATTTTGCATTCCTCTAGTTCCAGTTGTGGTTGTGAGGGAGAGAGAGAGTGTGTGTATGTGTTTGTGTGTGCATGTGAGAGGGGTTTGTTGCACTTGTCTTTGACCACTTGCGCATGGGTTTTTTCTCCCAGAGAGGGTTTTTTCCCCCTTAATCCTTTATTCCTTTAAATTTGTTTATATTTTTCATGTCTTAGACAAGTGTGTCTGACTAGGGGGGGGTTTCTCGGAGAACTTCCGTTTTCCTCCTCACCCCTCCCTGCCAGGGTGGGGCAACCCACTTTGGGGTCAGACATGGGTTTGATGCGCTAGGCGGCGAACCCCCCCCTCTATTTCCCTCCCCCTCCCCCCCCCTTCTCTCTCTGTCCTTTTCATTTTTCAATTGAAATGTAATGTCAGCTTCTGCTACATGTGTTCACAAACCTCCCCCTCCCCACCCCTTACACACAACTGACCCTTGTTTCCAACTTCTACCATCTATGATTGCGTACTCACTGTCCCCAACCTCTCTCACTTCAAATTGGGTTGGTTTTTGTTTGTTGTTTGTTTTTCCTTGATTTGTGTTCACAGCCTTGCTCTTTGGTTTCAACTTTGTTGTATCATTTACGCGTTGGACTGTAGAGGGGGAGTATTGTTTTTATTTTGATCTTGATGGTTTTTTGCTCCTTTGGTTGCCTGCTTTTTGCTCCTTTTGCTATATTTGATGTTTGCTGTTTAATTGTTTGTCTGTGTTGATAAAGGCGCGTTCGCCGAAATATCCAGTAGTTTTGTTTTGTCTCTTGTGAATAAATAATGTCACTTTGCACTTGTCGTGTAGTTGTTTGTTTATTGTATGAAAAATAGTTACAGTCTTGACTGTTTGTGTGTGTGAGTGAGTGTTTGTGTGTGTGTGTGTGTGTGTGTGTGTATGAGTGAGTGTGTATGTGAGTGAGTGAGTGTTTGTGTGTGTGTGAGTGAATGTTTGTTAGTGTGTGTGCGTGTGTGTGTGGCTTTCTAACCAGTGCCATGGTGCTCTGCTGCTTTTAATTGTATTTGTACATAATATTTTTCTTCTTCTTCAGCGATCAATATACATAATAGAATTGAACATAAATCATGATCAAGTCATATCAATCCATTAGTGATAATTATAGACACATAGTTTTAAGAGATAAAAGCACTCTTTTACTCTTTGCTTGCGTAAAGAAGGAACAGAATGAATCATTGAATGTGTAATGTGTAGTAACAAACTTTGGTAATGAAGTGTGGTATTGGACAGCCATACCCTGATGCTTTTTCATACAGATATAAGAGCATCAGAATCAAACAACTCTTCAAGATGGTACAGAGCCCAGTGGCCTATTTTATCAGAATGAGTGTACAGAATCTCTTGTTCTCAGGGGTACATTTCTTGAAAGCATTCAGGGTTCGTGGGGTCCTTTCAGGTGCTTTAAAGTGCTGTGAAATTGATCAGTCTTCAAAAGGCCTGTTAAGTCCTTTATATCAGCAAGGATGTCCTTTCAAATCAGTCAAAGGTCCTTTTAAAATTGGTGCGGTCAGTTTAAATCCTTTAATCGGCCCAAAAAAACAAAACTAAGTACCTTGTCATAAGAAATGAACTCCAAAAAATATATTAAATGAAATAAAATTTGCCAAAAATCGATCGCCTTTGTATCTTTTGAACAGACGATCTAATTTTAATAGTCACTGTAAATCCGGTCACGTGCGCGAGATTCGGCGAGATATCTTATGCGCCATGTTGAAATTCTTCGCACATGCTGGCTGCTTCAGTGCTTGTTTTCAAGTAAAAAGTGTAAAAATGCCTGGAAAGTGTTCGTTTCAGGATCGTTGGCTGAGAGAAGACATTTATAAGGACTGGGTCCGAAAAGTGATGGACAACAAACATGCAGTTCGTTGTGCATATTGTGAAAAAACCATCAACATCTTGTCAATGGGAGAGTCGGTGCTGAAACAACATGCAAAGACTGAAAATCACAAAGAAAGCTGAAAGAAGGCACAAGGCGGAATCGAGGTGCAATGTGACCGACTTTTTTTGCAAGCAGCAAATGAATCTAACAACAAATGAATCTGCTCAGCCAAAAAAAAAAAAAAAAAATCTGCTCAGCTACATAGCCTACAATCGTCGGCAACTGGCTCTGCGCCCACCACGTCTGCAAGTACAACTACAAACAAGGTTTAAATAGGTCCTTTAAAAACATTTGCTGGTCCTTTTAAGGTCCTTTTAAGGTCCTTTTTTTGCACTCTTCCAAGTCCCCACGAACCATGGCATTACTTGGTAGATAGAACAAACTTAATGCATCTGAAAGCAGCTTGCTTGTAATTTTTCAACTTTAGACTTGCTTCCAAACTTTTAACCCCTTCGCTGCCGTCTACTACTTGCGCATGTGCCGCCGGCTTGAACGCGGCAATATCGCTACTTAGCGGCGACGTATATATACGTCAGTAGCAAGTACTGAAGCGCTATAGAGGACGTATATATATGTCGTGGGCAGCGAAGGGGTTAACAGGGTTCCCACAAGTCCTTGAAAACTTGAAAAGTCCTGGAAAATTAGCAAGGCCTTTTCCAGAGCTTGAAAAGTGCAGGAAAAAACAGCACAGGCCCTAAGGCTCCTGGAAAAGTCCTGGAATTTTCTTAATATGCTTACCAGATTCTCAACTTTCAAGCAAGTCAAACCAACACTTGATCTCTTAGAAAATATATACAGTAAAACTGAAAGTTACTGTAACGCTTGTTTTTTTTAAAATTCAGACTTTTGACCGCCTGATATTGTGACAGTAGACGACCATGATTTGGCATGTGGACTTTTGGTGTGTGCTTTTAGTTTCAAATAATTAGAATAGTTCGATATTAGCACACCTCTTACCGTAATGCTTATTATCCATATTGCGAGCAGTATTTTCAGTCCTTGAAATTTATCAGCATGGTCCTGGAATAGTCCTGGAAAAGTCCTTGAATTTTTCTTTTAGTGATCTGTAGGAACCCTGGGTTAATTTTGTACGTGAATAAGTTCATTTTGTGTGTGTGTGTGTCTGTATATACATGTGTGTTTTGCGTGGATGGTTATGGTTCTTTTTTTAAAAACATATTGTAATATTTGAGAGCAATATATTCACCACTTCCATGACCATACTATTACTACTAATAATTATAGCATATTTTGAATGCGGTTTGTGAAGTGGGTTTTTTGTGGGTTTTTTTTTACTGAGTCGCTGATTACATGCTCTAGCTTTCATGATAGAAGCTGATGATTAAGTCAGCGATACCGACATTTTTCAGGAGAGCTCCTGGCAGCAACATGACGACGCTGATGACCTTGCTGAACCCTCACCCCCTGTTCGTTCAGCTGCTGGAGCTGACTCACTTCAACGCCTCGCTGCTCATCGACTGGCTTACGTCCCCTGAGACCTGTTTCCTGGCCTACTTCACCCGATATCTGCGATTTTTGGCTGCAGATTTTGCCACTTTCAGGATGGTTCTCTCATCCTTGAATCCATCTGTTGAGTCTGGTGGCTCTTCTTTTCACAGAAATGGCGGTCGGGAGAAAATGAAGCCTGAAAAGAAATGTGATGTAGGTGGACAGGAAACCTCAACAGAAGCTGGATCTGTCAGTGTAGTCATGCACACTAGTGCACAACCATCATGGACAGTTGTTGGAGAAGCTGTATCCACATCGAGTTCTTGTTCCAGATTACAAGAACATTCTCCTTCAGGCTTGGCAGACTCTTCGGTAGAGCACAGTCCTGTTGCTGCGAGCTCTGACAATGCCAGGGACTCCAGTTTAGGGATGGCCCTTCTCTCTTGCTATGGCAGCGACGACGATGAGAGTTGCGAAGACGAAAATTCTCTTGATGGTGATAGTGCCTTAGAAGACGCTGGAGACTTTGTGCAAGCAAAAGATGATTTATCAGACATGAGCAAAAGTGTTGACGTTTGCAGTAGTGATGCTGTAGTTTGCATTGAAACACATGGAAACCAACCCAGAGTCAGAAATGGTGCCAAAGACAATGAGATGAGTATGCCCCTTAGTTTAAGTTTGAGCCAAACACAACCAGAAGGAGCAGACAAGAGTCTCCGATCTGAACAGAACACGTCCGCAAGACTAACCAAACCTCCGACATGGCAGAGAGGCGGAGTTGAAAGGGAGAGTATCTGTGAAGACTATGTCATGAGTGTTGACAGAGTTATGTGCCTTTTAACAGAAGTGCGTGAGAAGCTGGAGAGGCTTGAGCGAGGCAGACTGCTGGTGTACAACCCTGCCCCCCTGCTCCATGTCCTGAAGAAATGTGAACAGCAATATAACGCTCAGTGAAATGTGTGAATGTGCATGTAAGGTTTTGTTTCACATGTAAAAATTACATGTATAGTGGTGATAAAGACTTGATTATATCACATTTGCTTTCTCTACTGAACTGTTTCAATATTAAATTTTTTATTATTGAGGATTGTGTGTGTGTGTAAAACTTTTTTTACAAATGTTATTATTATTATTTGGTCGCCTGTTTGTCTGCCTGCCTGTCTCATGGTCATGCACCTCTCTCTCTCTCTCTCTCTCTCTCTCTCTCACACACACACACACACACACACACTTTTGTCTTTGCTATTTGTGTACATGATTTCATTCAAAAGCAAGTAACCACTGAAATAAACAACCCTCCGCCAAGGGAATCTATTCAACCCAATAACTCACACTTACTGAAGTACATTGCAAGTGTGGTTATTTCCCTTTATCTGTTTCTGTACAAGAGTAAACAAAAACGTGTTTTTTTGTTTTGTTTTTCTAATCTTCTATCCAAAAATGATGACTCCCATTAACCCTTTGAACGAAAAATTTGCTTTACGTCCTCCCGGCCGAAGCCATGTGGGACATTTCTTTATATAAAGTTCTGGATAACCCTTTCGCCGCCAGCCATTTTTTAGCCCAAATGTTCCATTAAACAAGTGTTTAAAAGTGTTCCATGGATAGAGAAAATATTTTTGTCTGAAATATTGGGGATTCTTCTGTGATATATTTGAAATAAGGCCAATCCTTACCTCTCAAAATTAAGAACCCAAGATCATTGGCTAACAGACCCTCATTTCAAGCCTTTTAATGACATACGTATTCAATCATTGTGGTGCAAAAACTGGCAAAACGATTGGCAGTTCGTTCTGATTTACATGTTACTACCCGTGTTAACTGTTTAATATGCACTAATGATTACGGTACCAGACAACTGCTAGCACAGATGAGGTAACTGAAAAGCTAGGCTGGGGTTTGTTCGTAGTGAAGAGGCCTTTTATTAGGGTGCCCACCGGTTCGCATAATGCGTTTCGCATAATCCTTTGATCAGAGCCGCGGGTGCAAGTCGAGTGTCTCTTCAAAAAAAACCTGGCAGTTCGCATAAACGGGTTTGCCATTTCGCATATTATGCACTCTTGCAGGTTCTAATGCACTCTAAGTGACTTTCTGTTACTTTCTTACTATCCCTAACCCTATCCCTAACCCTATCCCTAACTTTCTGAGTTTTATGCGAAATGCCATGTCCACAAAGCGTTGTATGCGAAGTGGCAGTATGTGAATCGGCTTTATGCGAAGCGGCAGTATGCGAAACGGCAATATGCGAACCGGGGCGCACCGTTTTATTATTATTTACATGGGGACTATTTCCAGTCTCTGGGTCATCAGGACCATAGAACTGTAAAATAAATGACAATTCGATGGCTTGGAATCAAAACGAACTATCTTTAGATAGTCCATTGACGTATTATTGAACTTATTGTGAAAACTAATAACTTGTTTGAAAATAAGACTGCAGAAATATAAAAAGCATAATCCCAAATTTTACATTATTTACAGTCGTTCTTAGTTTTTGCAATAGCATCGATAAAAAGTCAATGGACTATCTAAAGATAGTCCGTTTTGACTCTAAGCCATCGTCAGACAGTTGGCGTTGAAGATGGTTCCTCAAAGGACAGCTGATCACCATCACCAAGGTTGCAGCTCTAAGACCCAGCGCAAACAAATCGTAGAGTCACTGTCATCCACAAAATACTAACACACTTATGGCAACAGTTTTAACCTTTTTAGCGCCACTGTCATCCACAAAAGACTAACACTCTTATGGCAACAGTTTTAACCTTTACCGGATCATGCTTTTGACTACACAGACACGATGGCGGGGGTCTTCCACGACCCCCTACTCAGCAAAGAGCGAATTCCTAGGTGTTTATCCCTGTCCGGATGGCGGGGGTCTCCCACGACCCCTACTTGTCAAAGAGTCACCATGTGTTTATCCCTGTCCGGATGGCGGGGGTCTCCCACGACCCCTACTCAATGCACTGCAGTGCTCTTTAAAGTAGGGGTCGTGGGAGACCCCCGTCATCCGGACAGGTATATCAAAATTACGCGTCATATTACGTTATTTATATTTTATACACATTAATGAAATTTAGCACACTTAAAGCCATTTACGTTTTTGACAAAGTCATGAAATTTCATGAAGATTGCTTAAATAGTTTTAGAGATATAACATGTTTTGTGTGTCAAGGGGTCGTGGGCGACCCCAGAAGTCCAGTAAAGGTTAACCTTTTTAGCGCCACTGTCATCCACAAAAGACTAGCACACTTATGGCAACAGTTTTAACCTTTTTAGCGCCACTGTCATCCACAAAAGACTAGCACTCTTATGGCAACAGTTTTAACCTTTTTAGCGCCACTGTCATCCACAAAAGACTAGCACTCTTATGGCAACAGTTTTAACCTTTTTAGCGCCACTGTCATCCACAAAAGACTAGCACTCTTATGGCAACAGTTTTAACCTTTTTAGCGCCACTGTCATCCACAAAAGACTAGCACACTTATGGCAACAGTTTTAACCTTTTTAGCGCTGGCCCCCAGATACGCAGTGCACAGTAGTGACCCAAAGCCCCAAGACGTGACAACAACAAAAGACTAATAAGCTGTGAAATGATTTTCCCTTGCTGTGGTAAATCAGTTACTGTCGACACAAATCTCACTCTTAATTTGCTCTTTGCCCTAACCAATGATAAACACAAAACATGCATCTGTTGCTGGTATTCTGTGTCGGTTATATGTTATCATCAACGTATCCTCTCCCCTTCCCCACCCTCTGTCTCTCTCCCATAGTATGTGTGTGTGTGTGTGTGCACGCATGTGCCTGTATGTCGCCTGGGGTCAGTTAAAAAGCTGAAGTAAAACTTGTTTCTTTGTTTCTTCTCACTCCACCCAAAACAAGGGGGGTTTAAGGGGTGCCCCCCCTTTTTTTTCTTTAAATCTTGACACAGGACATTTTTCATAACAGAGTCCTGGCAAAGCCTGGTCTGAACTACATTCTGTTGCTGCATCCAGAGCACAACCAGAGCAGGAGAGAGAGAGAGAGAGAGAGAGAGAGAGAGAGAGAATGAAGAGGGAGGTACAAAGATCCAATCACCAGTCATCGTGTCGCCGACATCTTGACGTAGGCTAGTGGCCGTTTCTAACTAATCCTGTTGTTGTGGCCAGCCTGGGGAAAGTGAAGGCAGCAAGGAAAGTAATCAGCTTTCAGCTTCCTTCCTTCCCCGCTACCAATCTTCTTCACCTTTTGGGCCGCTGTAGCCTACACCAATCCTCTCGGGGTTCTGAACCCACTTTCCCCCCTGGTCGCTGTGATTGGTATAACAGTAGAAGAGGCCCCCAATCTGTCGGTGGCTAAACCTTCGTCAGACCATGAATTAAGACCCAGGGATAACTGTCGTCTTATGTGGCCCCCGAACAATGCAGCAAGGGGCAAGAGAAGGAAAGTTTTCACCTGCAAGGGAGAAAGAGAAGGGGAGGGGGTGGGGGGTTACCTGTGACGGTTAAAGATACACTGACGCACCACGATTAAGTCCCTTGGTTTTTTCTGGGTAGCTGTGACCCACATACAAATGTCCCCAACTTCAAATTGAGGCTGCTCTTTAAAATGTTTTCGGTTTGAATTTGGGGGCATTTGTATGGGAGTCAGACCTGGTCAAAACAAGATTTCTTTCCAGCTATAAGAGGAAAAACACGTGAGACCCGTGATTTTGACACGTGATCTGGTGGATCTTTAACGGCTGAGGAGTGAAGCACAAAGTGGGCGGTCAAGTGGGTCTTGGTCCAGATGGAGCGATCTTTACTTGTCCCGTGGCTGAGAGCCTTTGGGCTGATCACAACTTCGTCAATCTGCAGCCTGGCACGTGCCGCCCGTCAAACAAGTCTCCCCAAAGCTGTGCTCTTCTTCTTGTTTTAGTTTCCCGACCTCGGTATTGTTCCATCTGTCAATAGCGGTATTATGGAGGCGTCAGTCTTCGCCGTCGGAGCATCACTGTTTAAAGCTACAGGGGAAAAGAATGATGATGATGATCAAATGCCATACACACAAAAACACAAGGGTGTTTCGTTATTTTATTCACGACATACAAAACAAAAACAACTAACTTGTAATATTTCAGCAATTATGGCTTTATCAGACAAACAAGACAGACACAACAAAACAAAACTATGGCTTGTACCCACGTGTCGTCATATCCGGCCACAAGGAGCGCTCCATAGTATGGGAGACCGCCATCTTAGTCAGTAACTTTGTTTGAAAAATGCCCGATCGATGCTGTTTACACGTTTAAATTCTGATCGCTTCTCGGCCTTTTGGCTAAGACAGTGATTCAGGAACATAAATTGTTGTTTATACCCTGGTTGGTTTGTTCAGCCCGTCGTACATGGCGAAAGCCGATACGCGACGTTAAACTGAACTTCCATCCTGTTTACACACAAATCTGACTAAGATGGCGACACTTTCGTTGGAAGGGTCGAGATGCGCATGCAGGTGGGCGGGAGCCATAGGCCCTAATACTTCGCCTCTTCCTTTCTTTAGCGATGGTAATAGTTACTCTACGTGGACTAATAATTGTACAAAATAAGGTCGTGTACACACATAAGCGGATATTCCATGCTGAAACCTGTGCGCAGTCCATAAATAAGTGAAACAAAGAAGGGAAAAGACTTGCGCACGGTGAAAATGATGTGTTTTACGTCCTCTCGGTCATAGACACATATGGGACATTTGTAAATACAAAGATGGTGGGAACAATACTGGCTGCAATGCCCAGAGGCAGTGCAACACCAATAAAGTCCCGAGTTTTTAACAAATATAGATAGGTGTAGCGGTAACCACGCCTCGGTTAAACCTCATCGGCTATGGTACCGCCACATGATGTACTGAAGAAGGGAAAATATTTGCGCACGTGTCCGAATTTCCCCTACATGCGTAAACGTTTATGAAACGAAAAATGGTGTTTTACGTCCTCTCGGTCTGGAACAGACACATATATATGGGACATTTGTAGATACAAAGATGCAAAGCAACGGCCATACCACGTTGAAAACACCGGTTCTCGTCCGATACAAAGATGGTGGGAACAATACTGGAGGCAGTGCAACACCAGTAAAGTCCCGATTTTTTTAACAATAACAGATAGGTGTAGCCGGGTAACCACGCCACCTTTGTATTAGACAGAATAAGTAAACTTGTATCCTTCTTCCACTTATTTAGGATTTTCCGTACGGAACGTACGCGTCGTTTACCCAAGGTGGTTTATGTTTGGTTCTTTCTTTTTCGCCTGCAAGGCAACATTATTCGGGTTTCGTTGTTAACTCTGTCGAAGAGCGAGGCCTATAATTATGATGTCTTTGTCCATCGTCTCCCCACCTTCTGGAAGTTCTGAGCCGCAAGCAGCTTATTTTAGTCATCTATCACTCTTAGGCTTTTGCTTCAGTTTTTAGTCCCCGAGCCGAAGGTTCGGGGAGCTATTGTTTTTGTCTGGTCCGTCCGTCCGGTGTCCGTCCGGCGTGCTCCGTCCGTCCGGCTATTCGTCCGTTTTTTCTCAAAAAACTATTCAGTCTATCATCATCAAATTTGGTATACTAGTTTGCCAAGATGCAAGCTATCCACTGATGTATTTAGTTTTACATTACCCGCTGTGCCCTAGGCCCTTTGTGTCACAGGCCCGCTATGTCCCACTTCTTTCCGGCCGTCCATCCGTCCGTGCGTGCGTCCTGTTTTCAGTTCTCAATGGTCTCCCCGCTGTGTGTACAGCCGACACATTCCGATTTCGGGGAGTAGCTCGGCGATGCTGCGAGGGGACTTTGCAGACGCTCGGAGTTGCACTTGTTTCTGTTCTTTCTGTCATCCATTTTTGTGCCTTTGCCCCCCTTCAGTTATGCTTTTGTTTCTTCTCAAGAACATCTTTTAAACAGTTTTTAAAATTTTATGTTGAGTTCCTACGACTTGAAATCGGACGGCTGAAGGCAACGAGGAGACAGGGACATTGAACATCGGACTCATAGGACCTACCATAGATATGGAGCTACCCATCTATGGGCCTACGTACTTCACCCATTCTGGCCAAAGGCCTATGACCTGGGCATTCAGAACACTGAGTCCGTCGTCTGTCTGTCAACAACTCCATTCAAAAGGCTAGAAACAAAGTTCGGTGATTTGCTTTTTGCTGTTGACTAAGATACATTTTCCCTTCCCTTTCACTAATGGAAATCTAGCATTAAAACTGGCGTTAATGAAAAAACCCACATAAATTATTAGATGGCTCAGATTTTGCATTCAACTAACCAAATATGTCTTTCTCTCTTATACTTTTTTCAGTGGTTTCTATATAATATTTTGTTAAATTAAAAAATGAAAAGCCAATGACTATGATGCAGGATTTTGCTTTAGAACAGTAAATAATGTTAGGCCTATATCTCCAGACTGTTTTGCCAAATTACCCTATCAGTTCTCTTTTCCATTTGATAGGTGGGTTTTTTTTAAACGTGTTCTATATTTCTCTCACATTTTCTTTGTCAGTCAAGGGGTGAACAATGTCAACATAAATTCCAGGACATTCAGGTTATCCAAGCAGAACATTAACCACTGGACAACAAAAGCACTCCGTGATTAACCGGGTCCGTGGTGAGAGGGTCTCTCTCTCGCCACGTGATGACACCGATGCAATGGTGGCAGTTGCATCGAAGTCTCGCTGGGTGGCAGCCAGTGGGAAGGGCGACGCTGGATCTCCTCCCTCACCATGGGAGTTGAACGACTTGCGGACTGGATGGATCGACGGGCAGCAACTTGGACCATCTCTGCAGTAACGCCGATGCCCAGTGGACGTACGAGTGGGAGTTTTGGGGCTGCTACCACTTGTCTACTGGGAGGATCACATTCGCCTGCAGAGACGGCTCGACTTGGCTGCGTGTCTACCAGCCCGCCCGCAACGACATCGACTCCCCGGTATGGAGCAGGTCGCCCGGTGGTCCTGAAGACGGCCTTAGGAGGAGGAAGACCATCTACTACAAGAGCACCTTGACGCCAACGCCAACGGCAGCGACAATTTCATCAGATGCTCGCATCTATGCACAACAAATTCAACGATGCTAACATCAGCATCACGCACAAAGTTCCAAGACTCGGATCCCGTCCGAGATGTTCCCGCAACCAACAGCGTTATCCGCGATTCCAGGATGCGCAACGTGTTCGAGTCATCAAAAGACGACGTATGCCACGTCATGAACTACAATTTCAGCTTTCCACGGCCTCCATTCATCATCATCATCATTTCAACGGGAAGACTGTCCAGTCTTCAAGAAGAACGTCCATAAGGATCTACGATCAATTGGACGATAATCTCACTCTCTTAAGGGCAGACAGACAACAACAACAACAACAACATACAGTAATTTTATACGGCGCTGAATCTTGATAGAAATCAAACCATAAGCGCACATACACGTTAGCATTCAAAGCGCATTCAAACAAAAAACGCAATGACAACAATGCGAACACACACGGATAACATAAATGAAATA
>CM065685.1:38716733-38923117 GCA_017654935.2 Phymorhynchus buccinoides | reverse complement strand
TGTATGAAGGCACATACAAAACTCTCCCTTGAAAAGATAACTCATGAAAAAATAAAATGACAATAACATGTTGTCTCAAAAATGATCTAAATATACTCTTTCTAGATTCAACATGCATCTCTAATGTTTTCTGTATTAAGTACTGTGGTGAATGTTTTACACCAAACAAAGTTAAAAATATCAAAAACAGCAGGAAAGAAGCTTAATCAATTAAAAAAAATGTGTTCATGCTAAAACAGCTGCTGCATGACCAATGGAATGTTGACTTTTGCTTTTGATACAGTTTTTGTCTGTATTGTGAATCTTGATGGCCTTTTCCACTTTAGTTTGCAAGCCAGAGGGAAAGGGAGAAGGGAATCAAGGAGAAGTTGTATATGAAGCACAAATATTTAAACCCTTTTATCTGCTATTGCCTGTTACTCAGGGCCTGTATTCACGTTGAGATAGCATGAGACTTAGCATGATGCTAACTTAGAAGCTCTTCCAAAGGTCCTATTACATCCTATAGGACATTGGAAGAGCTTCTAAGTTAGCATCATGCTAAGTCTCATGCTATCTCAACGTGAATACAGGCCCTGATTAATAACAATAAGAATGATTGGATATAAAAAAACACCCACTATTGTTCATTAAAAAAACATGGATTTGTTTTATTCCATTTCATTTGGCTATGATTGAAGCATCCATAAAATGTCATCCATCAACAAATATGCAAAAACTGTGCCAGAGATTTTTGACCAGAAAAGTCTCATCTATGTATTGAAAATGTTGGAATGGGTGTGTGTGTGTAAGTGTGTGTGTGTGTGTGGTCACCGTTTCAATTTTATCAGAAACTACAAATAATAGCACAACCAAATTTTTGCATGATGATAAAAATCACATTATGTCTGCAGTGACTGCTTTTATTTAAAAGTCACTAGAACAAGTTGTTTGGAAATAATTTTTCATTTTAGCTTCAGGGATTTATTTAAATTCCTGAAAAAGGTTATGCTACTTCGATTCCTCTACGTAAGCCTACACAAAGGTCATGGTGTTATGTCATAAAGAAATGTCATCTTTGTGATGTAAAGTAAAGAAATGATGTCAAGGTTTGCTCTAGGCCCTAGTGAAGAGCATTAGACTGACAAGATTGTGAAGAATAATGTGACACGCCTGAGCGAGTCAATGTGGCGCTTCGCTCTTGTACTCATTGAAAGGAAAGGCCTTGTTAATCTTTCATGGTTTTGAAAGTTTACAATGACAAGAAAAAAAGTACTGCAACGCCAAAATACAAACATGAGTTGTTTGTCGTTGTTGTTGTCATACCATGGCTTAAAGACTCCAGGGATCACCCCAACAGCCGAAGCACTTGAACACTATGGTACAAACGCACCAGCTACGGATGCGAACATTACGCGTGTGACCGTTTTTTTTATTACCCCGCCACATGGGCAGCCACACTCCGACTTTGGAGGAAACAAACATGAGTGAACATGTTCATTTAAGCTCTGCTTACTTGTGGGGGAAATATACACTACACACGCTTTGTTGTTTTCTGTTGGTTTTGATTTTACATACACAGATGCAGAGAATTATAAACAAATGACAGTATATATGAAGTAGTGAGGCTGGGACAGAGGATATAGTGAAATGAATAAGGGGAAGGAACTTCTCGTAATTAACAGTAAATGACAGTATGTTCTGAATCGTGGGACAGAGGTAAGATCAAATGGCAAAATGTGAACCAGTTCACTGAAACATACACAAAGACAAAAACAGTCACAATTTATGACATACATGTAATCCACTCTTGACATACCCCTCACTTCCACTGCAGAAAAGATTAATTCGCACAACATCCATCACAGAAATATACTATGTACAACGACAACGTAAGGTCAAAAAATGCAGAGTAACTAGACACTGGTAAAAAATGCTGTTTAAAAACAAATACCACAATGTATAATAACTATACATTTACCTTGCAGAGAACTAAGACTACAAATACATTAGTATCCTTTCTTATTTCATTATCTTTCCATCACTAAAATACTCTAGAGCAATGAAATTCATAACAAAAGGAAGTGTGTTTTTGTGTGGACTCAACAGCCAAAGAAATGTTATTATTACCGGTACCCAAACTGTCATTTACAAGATGTTAATAATTTGTAGTGAATAAATACTCTTAAGCACCTTGAAACTTTTCCTGACCGCTTCTGCTTAGCAGAAATGCACATTTCTTACCGATTATATGATTACCTTGATAATTTGTGAGTGAGTGTGTGTGCATGTGTGGTGTGTGCATGCATGTTTGTGTGCAAGTGTGGGTGTGTCTGTCTGTCTGAGCCATTTATAAGGATTTTTTTGTGCCTCTTTGCAACTGAACGACTCTACACATACTGTACATGAATGCATGCATGTATGCATTTGTGCATACTATTTAGTAGGCCAAACACTTTTTAAAAATTTAAAACCACATTATACTTAATCTTCTAATTCTCCTCTCTCTCTCTCTCTCTTTTTTTTTTCTTTGCTATTTACAAAGAACACATCAAATCTTTATTTACATACAACTCCAACCAATGTCAGAATAGTCCAAAATCTAATGGCAGTCACCCTGAAACGAGTGCAAATCCTGACGCACCTTTCCAGGTACACCATACGGGCACAATGAACACAGCTGCAACAATACCCATCCACCACCACAGGTACCCAGGACCCCTTCCTCCCCTACACACACACACACACACACACACACACACACACACAGAGATGCCTACCCTGATTTTCAATTTTTTGGAACAAAAAAACTTAAAAATCCAGAATTAACTAGGATTTTTCAGAAAGTGGCAAGGAAATGCAGCTTACTAAATCTGGTTACTATCGCTGATGTGGTTCCTCTTTCTATGCCAATTCACTAGAGCAAAGTTCTCAAAATATAAGAAGGTCTATCTTCTGAATTCTTCCGTAGCATGATGAACAAACAGCCTTTTGGCATGTTTGGGATTGTTTGACAGTTACCTTAATCTTTAGGGCAGAAAAAAAGAAGAAGCGATATCCAGTCAAATTTCCCTTACAGCTCACTGTTTTGACGTCATCTTTGAAGACAGGAAGTGACATCACTCAATCAAAAGCTTCAAAATGGCTACAGTCCACAATTTCGGAAGTTTCAAATTTCTCTACTTGGCGATTTTCTACCTAACAAAACAGATTGGAAAATCGTATATTCAGAACACTGTGACCAATTTTCTTACTTTCTGGGACAAGTATGGGCCTGCCACGACAGTAGGCATCTCTGCACTGGGTCTCCCTAAGGGATTGTTATTCTGTGAAGTTGGTGAACATGCCGGAGAGGTCGTTGAACTCTGGGGCGGGCTGGCTGAGCATGCCGAACATGTCGCTGAACTCCTCGGGCTGCTGCTGCTGCTGCTGGGCGGGGGTCTGCTGCTGGTCAGTGCCGTCACCTTGTGCCTGGGGCCACTGAGACCACAGCCCTGCGGCACCTGGCACACAGGAGGAAAAAGCTCAGGGAATTACATTCGCTACAGAAAACAGGCATGGGAATTGGATAAGTAAAACAAAGCTGAAAAGCGGGGGTCTAGGGGCTGCACAAGGCCCCTAGTAGGGGTCCAGGGGTGCTGCTGAAGATTGTTTTAGTAATTGAAGCCCTGAAACAGCATTACAATGGATATATTTAGTGAATGTTTTTTTATTTGGTGGATACTTTTCTTTGGGCGGAAAAGCAATGTCATTTCGGCGGAAATTTGCTGTTTGGTGGACAATTCCCATCCCTGAGAAAAATTGCAAGATTCCTGTCATTCCTGCGGCACCTGACACACAGGAGGAAAAAGCTCAGGGAATTACAATTGCTACAGAAAATCTGCACGATTCCTGTCGTATGGACAGAATGGCGATGCTGAGACCACAGCCCTGCGGCACCTGACGCACAGGAGGGAAAAGCTCAGGGAATTACATTCGCTACAGAAAATCTGCAAGATGCTGTCACAGGCCTAAAATTACACTACATCCCTTTGCGTTCGCCTAAGAACAATAACAAAGAACAGTTTCAAAGAACATTAACTCTAAAGAAACACAAGGAAAACACAAAGACCAATCACTCTGGGGATCGCAATCCAGTCCACAGAAAACACAAAGATTAATGAATCTCCAGACCTGATTACCCCTTACACAAGCCATGAGTAGTCTGGATAGCTGAAATGTGGAGTCTTGGTGGAAAACAAGTCCGAAATGTGTAGTCCAATTCCTTATTCATCACCAAGCACAGCTCACTAAAAAATGTGTAGCAGTCAAGAACTAAAGTGCTTTATTATCAATTCATAAGTGTAGCACTACTAGCAGAGGTCTAAATAGTGTACACTCCGACCCATAATGCATAGGCTAATCAGGTCTGGAACCTCCAATACAAGCCTGATGCGGATAAGTGACACTGGAAAATAAAAGAAAACAAGCATAACTGGGAAGCATAAAGAGAAAGACAGACAAGACTTTTGAGGGAGCCACAGACCTGTTTACTCCCTACTCAAGTCTCGAGTAGTCTGGATAACTGAAATGAGAAGTTTGTGTGTGAAATGAGTAGTCCTCTTCATTAACCCTTTCACCGCCAGCCATATTTCAGCCAAAAGTGTCCAATAAATTTACCTGGGTAGAGAACAAAATCCATCTGCAGTATTGGGGATTCTTCTGTGACATATATAAAATAAGGTCTATCCTTACTTCCCAGAACTAAGACAATAGGGTCTTTGGATAATAGACCCCAATTTGATGCCTTTTATTGACATAGGTGTTAAATCACTGTGGTGCTAAAATGTGACTTTGGCAGTGAAAGGGTTAAACCATCAAATGATGTTAACTGAAAATGAGTAATTAGAGCATTATTTTCAATTTTGAAGAGTACTAGAGGTTCAAATTGAGTAGAATACTGCTCGAAAAGAATAGAGTAAACGGGCCTGGAGTCAACAAGGAATACGAGAAAATAGAAAATACAAAGAAGTACGGAGAGAGAGAGGGGATGGCGAGAGAGAACTGACCAGGTGAGGTTGTGTTAGGGCTGATGTGACTGTAGTGTCCCTGCCCTGTTCCACCGTAGTCACCGCTGCCCTGCAACAGCCATCCAACTTTACAATATACAAACTTAAATAAAGGCGCAGAACATTAAATATAGAAGGAACAAAAATTGTTAGCAATAACATAAAAATGTGAACATGACACAACATTATTGTAAAAATGACTAAATACAGTCGACCCCCTCTTTTAAGACCTTCAAAAAATCGCGGAAAATCGGTCGTAAAAGAGGGGGGTCTTAAATCAGGGGTGACCAAAACAATGCACTCAGTGACTCACTACACCGTATATGACGCACAGCACATGCATACACTAGAACTAAAACATGCTTTCTCCGTCATTCTTGAATGAAACATCGCGGTCTAGCTAATATACGAAAACGAGCGAAAACGGGCTAAAACAGAAAGTGTGCTCGCGGCCCGTGTTGCACTCACACACACAAACTACACATAAGAACAGTACAGACCTAATTTTCGCCATTTTACGCTCTGGCAGTTCATTTTCAATCACAGTTTGCACACACGGAACTTTTACCGCGCATACAACTCGGCTGACAAAATGGCGCCGCTGAACCGCAAATACGAAATCACGGCAAACGCTAATGCGCCAGCTGCTTTCATTTATCGGATTTTGTGTGTTGTTTGCATTCAGTGAGTGTTTCAGTGCACGCACTAACGCTGATTTATCAGTTTGATAACGGAAAGGAGCTGCTTTTCAACTTATTTTTTGTAAAGTGAGACCATTCACTGAGTTCCAACTTATGGAGTGTGACCGATCACCTAGTTTCAACTTGGGAGTTGACTTCGCATTTAGGCCTACGTGTGCACAGAGTTCGTAAAGATCGACACGATGCGACCGTTTCAGTTCAAACTTTGATCATAAACTGCTCAGTGATGACACATGTGCATAAAAGTGGTGACATTTAGTGGTCAGATCGTGATATCGCTGATTAAATTCTTCAATTTCGGCATGAGAACGGTTCGTTTTTACCGAGTTTGACCTAACAACAGTGGTACCCCAGCTGTGCGTCGGCTCGAACTGAGGCCGAGAAGGATAGATATCATCGTTTTTGCGACTGATAATTGTCAGAATGTGTTGCATCGGTCGTAAAATCAACAAGATTTACGGTCGCAAAACGCGTTAGAGGGGGAGTCGTAAATGAGGAGGCAAATTTAGAAGAAAAATGATCTGTCATTCATATTTTAGTCGTAAAAGAGGGGAGGTCGTAATTCAGAGGGCCGTTCGTGAGGGGGTCGACTGTAACACCAAAACAGCTTAAGCAAATAAATTATTTTTAAAAATATTGTTTTAACTCTTTAACTGCCCCATGAAAGACCTATCCATCATCCTTTTTTTTTTCTCTTTTCTTAGCAGGATCCCATTGACATTTTTGGAGCAAATGCAATGGATAGTGTGCTCATTTGTATAGGTTATGGCTAATTCAATTGAACATTTACAATAACAGAATGTTTTCTAACTGATTACCGCCCCTCTGAAATTAAAATGACCTGAAAGTAAAGGAGTTAATACATTATAAATCCCCCGTGGGGATACCGGGGGGTCTTTCATAAAAATAGTTCCCCCACCTTCAGGAAGTTCTGTGCTTGTAACTTCTTCTAATCTGCCACTCTCTTTGACTCTGCCTTTTCCCTTTGCTTTCTATCATCTACTATATTTCTGACTTATTAGCCCATTCTCCTGCCTTTTTTCCAAAAAAAATCTTCCAAATAATTTTTCTCCTTTGAGCTCCTCCGAAATCGAAATGTGTCGGCTGTACGCAGCGGGGAGACCAGTGAAAACTAAATACCGGACCCATTATGGCCATATGGTCTGGGAACGCAGAAGAAGAAGAAGAATACATTATAAAAACAGAGAACAACGCTCGGCAAAGCAGGCCCCACCCATCCAGGTCCCTCTCACATCGTTCCGTGCATAGCTGCCTTGCGTGGGCCAGCCCGCAGGGCCCGTAGTTTGTGCGGCCGGGGAGCGACGCAGGCCCATGGGGCCTAACGCGGGGGCCGGGGACTGCTGGCTCAGCCCCATGGCCGACGAGGGGCTGGTGTGGGAGGGGTACTTGATGGTGGCCGCCCCCGCCTGGTTGTAGGGCGCGTACATGTCCTGGGCCAGGCCCCGGTTGCCCATGTGGTACAGGTCCCCGGCCTGGTAGTCGCGGTAGTCTCCCTTGCCGGCGTGCACGCCCCCCACCCCCATGGGATCCGCGGTATGCATGGGGCGGGCCGTGGCTGCACTGGGATAGGAGCTGAGGGAGGGTACCAGGTCCGGGGCCTGCTCCCCTGGCATGCCCGCTACTGGGCCTTGCTGCGAATTCCTGCCAACACACAGTGTACTTGATAAAAATGTAATTCATTCAAGTCCAATTATGGGGGAAAATCTAGCTGATATCAGATAATCTCAGCACATATTTCCTACTGATAATCTATTTGGCATGTAAACTCTTGTGAACTTAGTCATTATAGTTATCAACATAGTCATTCTAATAATAGATCTATTACATGTTTAAAACGAAGCCTAAAACCTATATTCATTCAAGAGAGGAAACTAAACAGTTAAACAAACAATAGGACAGCTCCTGTTGTGCAATACTGACTTAGTAGATGAGTTGGTGCACACAATGTATTCCACTTCATCAGTGTAAGGGTTCTGGAAGCTGAAGGCGGAGGTCCTTAGCCACACCCACTCACGATTGGACGCTCGGAAACGGTACATCATCGACATCACCTGACCCTTCAGCTTCAACACTGCACAAAGAGGGCAAGATCTGAATGATCAAGTTATGACCTTCAAAACAAATTGCATATAAAAGGGAGAAAAAGTTATAACCTTCAAAACAAATTGCATATAAAAGGGAGAAAAGGTTATAACCTTCAAAACAGTTTGCATCTAGAAAATAGAGAAAAAAGTTACAACCTTCAAAACAAATTGCATATAAAAGGGAGAAAATGTTATAACCTTCAAAAGAGTTTGCATCTAGAAAACAGAGACACAACCTTCAAAACAAATTGTATATAAAAGGGAGAAAAAGTTATAATCTTCAAACAGTTTGCATAGAAAACAGAGAAAAAAGTTACAACCTTCAAAACAAATTGCATAGAAAATGGAGAAACAGTTATAACCTTCAAAACAGTTTGCATAGAAAATGGAGAGTTTATCATTTTATTCCCAGCCTCACTTGTATTGGCAGACATGTAGAAAATATGGAGCGTATCAATGTATTCCCAGCTCTATATTCAATATTAGGCATACACGCACCAAATTTAATTACAAACCCATGGTTTGGTAATGGCTAGCCCATATGCAAATGATTGGACAGATTAACTAAATAGAAAAGGAGGGGATGGAGAGTTTTCTTCTTCTACTTTCTGATGACAGCCCTCATTTTGATGGTTTGGTTATGCAGAAATGAGGGATTTGGGTCCAGAAATCGAGACAAATATCAAGTTCATAGCCAGCCGAATGAGCAGCTTTATTCATGATTTTAATAGCAAGTCCAATGCTGTTGTGTTACCTTGGTCGAAGGTGTCCTTCATGTGACTCTGGTCCTCAGGGTGGTAGAAGTCAAAGGCCACTTTGCCCAGCAGTTCCTGGGGCTGGTAGCCCAGCACTGCCGTGACTCTGTTAAATATCAACGTTTCATTAACGCCTGTCAGCTCACACAACTCTTTGTTTCACTGTCCAACAATGTTCAAACACATGAGGGAAGACCAGCTTCAGTTGACCAGTTGAACACAACTGTAAAATATCAACGTTTCATTAACGCCTGTCAGCTCACACAACTCTTTGTTTCACTGTCCAACAATGTTCAAACACATGAGGGAAGACCAGCTTCAGTTGACCAGTTGTCTCCCCTCTTTCTTAGCGAGTCTAAACTTATAGCCTCGTCTTTTAGTGTTTAAAATCATTATTATAAGAAACAGATCTAATATGCATTGGTTAAAATGAATGGCCATCCACATTATGAGCTGAATTAGAATATATAACAATCTAACAAGTGAATTGTTGAACCTATTAAAAATATCTACTTTCATGATTGTTTTCTATTTATTTCTTTTTACACTGTTATCAGCTTTCTTTTTCACTTAATGCTCAAAGATGGCCTTCTCCTCTTCCCTTTCCATCATATCCTCCCGTTTTAGGTTGCTTTCATTGTACATTTATAATAAAAGGGGGGGAAAAAGAAGAAAAAGAATCATGTTCTTCCCGTATGTTCTTGTATTTAAAAAATCTTACATTCTGTGGTAAATATTTGGCCTTTACTTTTCCAAATGCCTTGGCATCCACTTGCTACCATTTAGACCTGTAAATATCAAGACATAAAGCCTGCCTTACCTCTGGTCAACGAAGGTGAACTTGCTGTCGACGCTGTGCCGTGAGATGAACTCTGAGTTGGCGTTGGGCCCCATGAGGTCACTGCAGTTTGGCGTGTTGGTCACCTGCAGTCGACCGATGGCCACCAGGCAGCAGTGGCTGCCGTTGTCCTCCCCATCAGACCTGTCCATCTGCACACCTGTGGGACCAACAACAGGCAGAACCTTACACCAAAAGCCCTTGACAAATGGGTGTTACCATTCATTGACTAATCCTTAACCCTTTCATTGCCACTGTCGCCTCTTGGCACCACAATGATTTAACACCCATGTCACTAAAAGGCATAAAATGAGGGTCTGGTATCCAGTGACCTTATGTTCTTAATTTGGGGATGTAAGGATAGGCCCTATTTTATGCATGTCACAGAGGAATCCCCAATATTGCAGACGAAATATTTTCTCTACCCAGGTACGTTTAATGGTAAATTTTGGCTGAGGAATGGCTAGCGTTGAAAGGGTGAAGTCAAAAGACCTTGACAATCAACTTTCATCACTGACTGACAATTAAGTTACCTTGAGTCAAAAAGCCTGAACAAACAGCTTTTACCATTAACGGACACTTGAAGTTACCTTGTTGATACCGAGGGCTGGGGCGGGAGTGGGTTTTTCGTACAAATAGTTCCCCAACCTTCTGGAAGTTCTGTGTTTGTAACTTCCTCTAATCTGTCAATCTCTTTGCCTCTGCCTTTTTACTTGTTTACTTGTCATCTATTTTCTGCCTTACTGGTCTATTCTTAAGAATGTTCAAGTACAGTGAGCGCTGTGTGACCAATGGATTCTACTGCATTGAGAAGTTTATAACAGATTAGTCTCTTTTTTTGACACACTTCGACTTTACCCTTTCGCCGCCAGCCATTCTTCAGCAAAAATGTTCCATTAAACTCAATTGGGTAGAGGAAAAATTGTAATTGCAATATTGGAAATTCCTCAGTAACATGCCTACCCATACTTCCCAAAATTAAGAAATAGGGTCTTTGGATAACAAGCCCTGATTTGATGCCTTTTAGTGACGTGGGTGTTAAACCACTGTGGTGCATAAATGCGACATTGGCGGTGAAAGGGATCCAATGGGATGCTCTCTCAGCCTCTGTACTGCATTCCTGAGGGTAGTTGACTAAGTGGACTATCTCCAATGCTGAGTGTCTAGAATCTTGAATTAGTCTTATAGTGCACAAAATACAGCAATTTGAAGACGAACCTTTGTTTGCAGGGGGCCAGTTCTTGATGTAGCCTGTGACGTGCACCACGGCGTAGTGATTTCCATCAGAGTCGGGCCCCAGGGTGTTGCGCTGGCGGATGCGCACCGTGTGGTTGGCCGTCATGGGGTCCACGTGTGTGTTGCCCATCCTCATGCGGCAGATGAAGCCACGCCGCGACCCCATGCACAGTCGTATCGAGGCTGGAAACAACACTAGATTGTCAACATTTTTTAAAATCATAATCCAACTCATTGTCGTATCAAGGCTGGAAACAACACTAGATTGTCAACATTTTTTTAAAATCATAATCCAATTCATCGTTGTATCGAGGCTGGAAACAACACTAGATTGTCAACATTTTTTTAAATCGTAATCCAACTCATTGTCGTATCAAGGCTGGAAACAACACTAGATTGTCAACATTTTTTAAATCGTAATCCAATTCATCGTTGTATCCAGGCTCAAAATAACAATAGATTCTCAACAACAAAAACGTAAGCATTTTACAAAACAAAACAAAATAAATTCATAAATAATAATAGAAACTGAATGTACTGTGTAACATCATAAGTTTTAAAAGAAAATTCACATGATTATTATTTTGAATTACTTTTAGAGCAAATTCAATCAATTTCAAAATTGTTACCACATATTTACTTTAGTTATCATTGTCTCTTACAATAGTCTACCTATTTATAGCTTCTTTTTTTTTAATAACAATAACAATAATGAATATTTATTGCACTTAATCTTTAAAAATAAAATGCCCTAAGCGCTTACAATCATAAAAACAAAGAATAAATATGCACACACACACACAGAAACACATACACGCACACACACAGGTTCAAAGGATGAGTTTAGAATTAGAACTGCAGGGAGAGATAAATTAAGATTTGAAGAGAGCTGTTTTAAGGGAAGACTTCAAAGAAGAGAGGTTGTTTGAGGTTCGGAGAGGAGGAGGGAGCCTGGAAAGAAAAAGAGCGTTCGCCAAGAGTTCTAGCTCGGAAACGAGGAATCTGGAGAATGTCAATGTCAGAGAAAGAGCGTAGCTGTCTGGAAGGAGTGTATATAGTCAGAAGATCAGAGAGATAGGAAGGGGCCAGACCATCCAGTGACTTGTAGCACAACGGGAAGCCAGTGGAGAGATTGGAGCAAGGGGGAAGCATGAGCAGAACATTTCAATACAAGGCAAGCTGCATTATTTTGCACCTTCTGCCATTTAATCAGGAGATTTTTAAGGCAACCTACAAGTAGAGAATTACAGTAGTCTAGTTTTGAAAGAACAAAGGCGGAAATGAGTTTTGGTGGCTTCTTCAGACAGAAGATGACGTACAGAACTGATGCGTCGAAGCTCTAAATAGCAAGCGTGACAGATAGAGGAAATTTGACTTTGGAAAGAGAGTGTCTGGTCCAGTGTAACACCTAGATTGCGCACAGTTGTAGAGGTCTGAACGAGAGTGTTCAAGTTGAACAGAGGAAGGAACAATGTTTGTTTTCTCTCCAAATTTTCTATTTAAAAAAAAAAATACTGCAAAATATTAAACTCAAATTACAAACATGATAATTTACTGGCATATTTATGCACATTTGAAAAGTAAAAGAGCATGGTAATCTAAGATAACCTTTACAAATTTCTATTTAAAAAATCCTTTTTCTACTAACTTTTAGAGTATGTTATAAATAACAAATCACTATGGGTGTTTTACTTACACTGGTGGCCCTCTTTCTTCACTGTACCAGCTGAAACAACATGAAATTCCACACATTAAAGCGTTTTCACAATTGTCATTTTCATGTTGGCTGTTCCACATTTGTCAACATCAATAACTTTTTTAAATGTAATGCTAAATATAAAGGCTGCATTTTGCTTTACAAATCATAAACAAAGGGCATGTATCTTCAGATTGCAAACTGTACCACAAACCTTAACCCTTTCACCGCCAATGTCGCATTTATGCACCACAATGGTTCAAAATGCCACTAAAAGCATTCAAATCAAGGCCTGTTATCTGAAGACCCTATCGATGGCTTGGAGTCAAAACGGACTATCTTTAGATAGTCTATTGACGTATTATTGGATTTATTACAAAAACTAATAACTTGTATCAAACAATGACTGCAGAAATATAAAAAGGGGGTTTTGTTTTTTATTTTGCAGCAGGTTTTTTTTTAATACAAGTTATTAGTTTTCGTAATAAGTTCACTAATATGTCAATGGATTATATAAAGATAGTCCGCTTTGATTCCAAGCCATCGCTATTTTCTTAATTTTGGGAGGTAAGGATAGGCCTAATGTTATACATGTCACAGAGGAATTCCCAATGTAGCAAATATTTTGTTTTCTCTACCCAGTTAAGCTTAATGGTATATTTTGACTAAAAAAATGGCTGGCGGCGAAAGGGTTAAAGCTGTTCATAGTCCAAAGTTGTAAACTAGCCATTCAAGAAAAACAAAACGACATAGTCAATCTGGCCAATATACTCATGGGACATACCACCTTATCATGTAATAAAGCATATAATGTAACATTTCAGGGTTGTTTCCCTTCACATGAAGGATGATACATGCAAAATCATCAACATTACTAGTTCTATATATATCTTCTTCTTCTTCTGCGTTCCCGGGCCAAAAGGCCACAATGGGTACGTAAGTGTCCGTTTCCCAGTTTTCACTGGTGTCCTCGCTGCATTCAGCCGACACATTCCGATTTCGGAGGAGCTATATATATCAATGTGGATATACCATGGAAATCTGATGTCAAAATTGAAAGGGCTGAAATTTTATTTTGTGATAGTTGATATTTTGAGATTAAAAAAATGTTTTTGCTTTTGAAGGATGAAATTGGGACCAAAAATGTATCGTGAATTATCTAAATTCTTTTGAGGTACCCATTTCTCAGTTATCTGGTTTCTTTCCATTGTAACAGAATAGGAATAATATAAAATGAAGCTAGCAGCACTATTCATTATATTTTCTTCTTTCAGAACACAGATCAAAATATAAATTAACTATACAGTGGAACCTCCCTATTAAGACCTTCCCCATTAACACTCCCTCTAAATGTGACCCCAACATTTTCCACCAATTTTCCCCCTCCATATCCGGACTACCGAGTGTCCACCTCCCTATTAAGACCTTCCCCATTAACACTCCCTCTAAATGTGACCCCAACATTTTCCACCAATTTTCCCCCTCCATATCCGGACTACCGAGTGTCCACCTCCCTATTAAGACCCCTCTCTATTAAGAACTGTTTTGGGTTGTTGTTGTTGGCTTACCCTGGCTAAAAGACTCCAGGGATCATCCCAACAGCCGAAGCACTTGAACACTATGGTACAAGTGCATCAGCTAGGGATGAGAACATTACGTGTGTGACCGTTTTTTACTACCCCGCCAAGTGGGCAGCCACACTGTTTTCGGGGGATTTTGGAGACTGATGATGTTATGCTAGGAGCTTGTTATGGCTAAACACAATCCCTGAACAAAGGGTGAATACTCTCTTTCTAATTAACTCCCCTCCATCAAAGGGGAGTTAATTAGAAAGAGAGTATTCACCCTTTGTTCAATTTCGTTATCTCCTATCTTGGCCTCACTATTTCATTCTATGCATAACAACATTTTGATGTAGCTTTGGTGTTCTAGCCTATGTCAATTGGTCAGACAGCCTGAAGGCAAGGTGATTTTGAGGGGGTTGATTTTAGACATTTTTTTAGGTTGATTTTTCAAGGTCTTATTAGGGAGTTTCCACAGTAACCGAGTTCCATTCTGAGGTTCACAATCACAGACATTGGACCAAAAAAATTTCATCAAGATAAAACGAAGCTGTGGGCGGCAGTGGACAGAGGGGGCTGTGCAAGGTCACCTACTTTTCAGATCCAAGATGCGTCCAGTGTTCTGGGACTCGGTGGTGGACAGCTGGTCCCTGACCTTGTCCACGTCATCGGGGTGCACCAGGTCATACAGAGTGGTGCTGAACAGGTCAGCCTGAGGCACACACACACAACATGCATGTAGGAACGAATATACAAGCAATCACATACACCTTCTTCTACTTTATCGAAGTTCCCAGGCCATATGGACATAACGGTTAATTAATATGTGTGTGTCCAGTTAGTTTTCACTGGTCTCCTTGCTGCATTCAACCAACACATTCCAATTTCAGAGGAGCTCAAAGGAGAAAATAATTGGAATATTCTTTTTTTTGGGGGGAGGCAGTACATTACATTAGATGACAAGCCCACATACCTGACTCTGGTTGAGGACTGGGGTGATGGAGTCGGACACGTAAATCATTCTGCCCGAGTCACACTGCACCACAAACAGGAAGCCGTCGGCAGCCTGCATCACAAAATGTGTGTAGTAACAGCTATCATACGCTATACACGATGAAACGCAATATCCAGAGTTACTGTTAACCCTTTCACCGCCAACGTCGCATTTTTGCACCACAATGATTTAACTAACACCCATGTCACTAAAAGGCATCAAATCAGGGTCTGTTATCCAAAGACCCTGTTCTCTTCATTTTGGGAGGTGGGGATAGGCCTGACTTTAAATATGTCACAGAGGAATACCGAATATTACAGATTTTGTTCTCTACCCAGGTTAAGCTTAATGGAATGTTTTTGCTAAAACATAGCTGGCGGCGAAAGGGTTAAGTAGGTGCTTGTGTGTGTGTGCATGCAAGGTATGTGTGTGTGTGGTGTGTGCATGGGTGGTGTGTGCATGGGTGGTGTGTGTGTGTGTGATGTGTGCGCGTGCGTGCATGCATGTGTGCATCAGTCACACACACACACACACAAAAGTGGGAACAACACAAATATAAAACTAATGCCAATCAGAATAAAGCCTCTTACCTCCAGAATGAGGTGCTTGAGCTCCTGATCGGTGAGAAAGGAGGGTCTGTAGGAGCCGTCATTGTTGGTGTTACCTGTACCTGATAAATAATGACTGTTGGTATTACCCGTACCTGTCACACAAGGCCAGAACAACACACATCAATGAGAGGGGTCATGCATACAACTCTTGTTTTTGTTTTCAGTTTGACAAAATAAGACTACACAAACACACCCTATGTTATGAGGAAATAAAAATTATGAAAACGAAAAGGTATGCAAACGAAGAACAAAAACTGAAACTGTAAAGATCTGTAAGCTAGAACTCAAGTTGTGTAACAGCTCTTCAGCACATATTTATGTGTTCAAATCAGCAGCATCAGATTAAAACATACCGGTATTTTTTAAATTTTAAAGCTCAAATGAAAGATTTTTTACTTCACACGGTTATTTTCATAGAGAAAGTGAGAGATAGACTGCAATAGAATATATGCATGTGTGTGTGTGTGTGCTTGCGTGCATGTGCGCGCACATGAACATGTGGATGATTGTGTGTGTGTGTGTGTGTGCGTGCATGAGTGCATGCATGCCTGCTTGTGTGCATGAGTGTCACCATGTAAGCATGCATGTACATGGCATTCATATGAACACTCCTATGCACATGGGTGCTCCTGGGGAATTAAAAAAATCCTGCAAGGGGGCAGCCCTGGTGGAGTGCAGGAGCAGCGCACGCACACATTTACTGCTTTTTTTTCACCCCTCTAGACTAGTACAAGTGCTACATTCCTTTGAATATAGCAAATGTTTTATATAGGCCCTTTTGATTGTACAAGTGTGTGTGTGTGTGTGTGTGTGTGTGTGTGTGCAAGAAAATCATTGTTTCTCAAATTCTAATCCGGCGACGCCGGCTCTAAGCAATTTAAAAATCCTGCAATTCAGGACATCCTGAAAGAAGGAGCATCCATGCATGCATGCCAGTCTACCTCTGAGTGACTTCATGTGGGAGACGGCCATCCTGAGGATGGTCAGTTTGTCTGGCTTGCGGGCCAGAGTGCTGCAGGTGGGCACCATGTCGCACAGCTCGTTGATGTACGCCGTCATCTTGTTGCGCCGCCGCCGCTCAATTTCACAGTGACTCTCCCTAAAACCAAAACAAAATTAAATATGCATGGGTGCTCCAGGGAAATTTCAAAAATCCTGCAAGGCAGGGGTCCAGGGGCCGCCCAGTTAACAACTTGACTTAAACAATCCTAAAAATATAAAGTTACTGGTAAAGGCATGTAATATTTATCTGTATTCATTTCTTTTATATTCTACACATGCGAAAAACCAACAAAACGTTTATAAATAGGAAATTTGTTGCTTCTCAAATTCTCATAATCCGGCGACGCTGGCTCCAAGAAATAAAAAAAATCCTGACTTTCAGGACATCCTGAAAGCAGGAGCATCCATGAATATGGCTTATGGAATGGGACGCAAGCTACAGAGTTAAGGCTAAGTCCGACGATGCAATCACTCGCTTTTTCGGAAGAGTGTTCACCCATTCTCACAGCGTGACAGAGCTACCAGGTGCATGCCAGAGGAAGCATCGTCGGACAAGGTCTTTATTGCTCTTTGTGTTTCCCCAGCATTTCTACAGAGTTGTTCTTTGCTTTTCACTACAGTTCTAGGATATTAGGTAGACACAAAAGGACCAGGGCTCCCAGGGACCCCCATTTGGGGGTCTATGAAGCACTAAAATTCTAAAAGACCCTCTAAAAGAATGTGCAGGGGGTCCCAGGGATGCACTAGAAAAATTCTTTTTAGCATTCACAATGCCACTGGGACCCTCTATCCCGCCTCTAGGACCCTCTAAACTGTAAGTGAAGGAGTCCCTGTGACCCCTTGTTTTGAGGAACGATTGGGAGCCCTGAGGACATAATAATAGGCATGTGACGGTGCATCGTCATATCACATAGCCCCACCAATTAAGGCCACCTGAAGGCTACCACTGCATAAAATCCAAACCAAGAAGGCTGTCATCTTGTTCTACCGCATATGCTCAATCATACAGACTCTTACTGCAAACAACATCAAAGTCATAAAATAAAATAAAATTATGGCTTTAAATTTAACAGCCCTGCAAAACGTTGATGATCAGCCTGAGGTTGTTTGTACATGAATAATTGTTTTTGCTGTACCAAAGTGTCCTTACTTAAGACTTGATTTTTTACTACTTCCATTTTTTATCAATAAAAAAAAAGAAGAAGAAAAACGACGCCTCACCTCGCAAAGCGCTCTTTGTCGGCAGTCTCAGCTGGATGTCCAAATGATCCGCCCTGACTGTCCTCATCATCAGAGCTGTAACCAAACAAAAACTCCCATGTTACTTTTAAGATTAATATTTAAAGCAACACACACAGTCAAGTGCTGCAGGATAAAATTTAAAAAAAACTACTACATTCCTGATGTAAGGGTAGGGCAGCTCTGCTTTACTTCCTTAAAAGAACATCTAAGTTTAAAATATTGAAAAAAAAGATTATAGACATCAGAAATGAGCAAAAGAAATTCATTTTGATTCACCAGCAATAGAACACTGACCAAAAAAACCCTGAAATAATTCAAATATTTCCACGGCCCGCTTTCAAATGGCCTGCTTTCAAAGGTTGAATCTCAGGACATAGATATTAGGTACTTTTTACTCAGGTGTGTTTTAAACATATCAATATCTGTATTGTTATAAATTCGGGACTTTCCTGGTGTTGCACTGCCTCCAGGCATTGCCTCCCAGATCGTTCCCACCATCTTTATTATCCACCAATGTCCTACATGTGTCTGTTCCAGACCAGAGGACGTTATTAAACGGATTTTCATTCATATTAGGTACTTTATAATCACAGAGGCGTCTCAAAGTGCTAAGTGAGAGGAAAAATCCTCTGCACCCAGATTTGAACTCGAGTTTACTAGACACAAGGCGATACACTACCTCTGCGCCACTCTACATGATTGTTGATCTATGAATGTCAAATATATGTAGCAATAAGGCTGAGAGATGGTTTAGCGACACAATTATCTATTAATCACACAGTAAGCAAAAGTTGACAGAAACAAATGTGCTCAAAGAATTAATTATCAAAAACCACAATGTTATTGCTTTTGATAGGAAACCTTTTTACTTGTGCCACAACATACTAATTTTCATAGATAAATCAAAATGACATTCAATGTAGGATTCTTCTCTTTTCTTTTTAAACGGAGAAAGACAAACAAAAAAAGAGACAGGGTGGTAGAAAGACAGTCACACAACAAAAAGAAAAGCAACAAAGACAGACAGAGTGTTAAGTGGACTTTAAACAAAGTTGACTCACTCTCTCCCAGTCTTCCGTTTCCTGGACTTTCCATCTGGGGTGCCTGCAAATGAAAGACACAAAACTGATGAGTGAACTTCTCCAGATCACTTCAAAAGCTGTCCTCGAAAGTCCATGAAGCCAATCTATGCTTCCAAAAAGTTCCATGCTCAAAACAATTGAAGCCAGAATTGAGGTCACTCACAAGAAGACAGAATCACTGACAAGGGATAGGAATGGTCGCAGAAAAAGAAGAAAGAAAGAAAAAAAGGACAATCATCTACTAGTGACCTACCTGGAATGACGTGTTAAAAAAATCCTTATTTTGTCTCGTCAATAAAATAACATCACTTTTGCACTTGGTGTATTTGCTTGTGAGGTGTTTTGGTCACAGGTCAGTGACATTGCAGTCTGTTTCAGTTTTGGTTTGATAAAGGAAAGTCAAAGGAGGAAGGAGGCGTGAGAGGGGAGGGGCTCCTTCACGCCACACTCACAAAAATCCACAAAAACTGATCAATAAAGAATACTCCAAATACAGTTGGTTACAAAAAAAATTCAACATGCAATTGGTTGGTTGGCCTACCCTGGCTAAAAGACTCCAGGGATCATCCCAACAGCGAGAAGCACTTGAACACTAAGGCACAAATGCATCAGCTAGGGATGAGAACATTACGTGTGTGACCGTTTCTGATTACCCCGCCACGTGGGCAGCCACACTCCATCTTCAGGGGAAGTCAACATGCAATGATGCATAATAGAAAGGAAAAAAACCTTCCCAATTTTCTCCCCATTAATCTCCTTTCAGTGACCCTTCCTTTACCCTCTGATCACTAAGAATAGAAGGCTTCAACAAGAGTGCACACTTCACACCCACCCTTGACAGGGCATCACGACAGGAAGCAATTTAATGGCAAACACAATGGTCACTGCCCACACTGCCAGCAACAGAAAACAGGCAAACCAGTGGCCATTTCCTTCACACACACACACACACACAGAGGCACACACACACAGAGGTGCACACACACGCACGCATGCACGTGCACACACACTGCAACAATCTGTGCAATAATTGGTGTTTGTTTTTTGTCATGCCACCAGACACCTTACTAGGCAGGTCAGCCTGCCCTGCTAGCTAGCCAATTTGTTTCATTTGACAATCATGACTTTCATAAACTAAAGCCAAATATGCTGCTAGTCAAATGAACACTAGAGCAAAGCGAGAAATGCTGGAACAATGCATAAAACTGGAAATCGTACACAAACCCCATTTACGTACACTCAAATCAAATCATATACACACAAATCCAAAACAAAACGTGGCATTAAGAATAAGATGACCAGATAATAGTCTAAACTGTCCGATTTTTCCTGAGGTGTCTTTCTTCAACAAGATACACTATTTTACTTTTTAAAACAAACATATGAAATATTACTTTACAAACATTTAGAAAGAGAGAGGGGGGGTGGGGGGGGGGGTGAGTACCATACTTTCCATTTGTATTGCAGTGCATAGCCTTAAACATCAGAGCATGCAAAATGTCAAGTACCAAGGTGGTTGTTTTTATTATTATTACTGTTTAATGATGCCCACTATGCTTGCTATAACCATAAGTAAACTGAAATGACAATGGTTATGACATAATAAATTATCTACTCAAAGTTTGAAATTGTAACGAGAAATTTTCATTATGCTTACAGCACCTCCCGCCCCCAGTACCCCTGTCCTACCCCTCAACCCCCTCTAAAAAAAACACCCCCAAAACAAACAAGCTAAAAAAATATTTTTAAAAAGTCTAGTAGACAGTAGTGTATCATAATAAATCAGTTACAAAACCCTGGTGTTATAAAAAACAAACAACAGAAACTGTTTTAGTCATACCTTCAGGGAAATATTCCATTTCCATGCATCCATTCCAATACATTGCGACCCTCTTTTACAATGAATTTGTCTCAAAAGCCAAGTCTTAACTATGTGACCCTCTTTTACAATTAATTCGGCTCAAAAGCCAAGTTTTAACTAATTATTGTGACCACGCTTTCTCCACACTTCTCCCTATTAACATTGAAAAACCAACAAAATTCACGCTGCACTCAACGACACAGTCACAAGGAAACTGAAAACACAACAAGCCAACAATAGATGTGGCAAAGCATGTTTTCCACACGGCGAGGAAACATATAATCGACAGCGATCACAATCAAAGTGGCAGAAACACGGGAGTCAGACAGCTGTTTCTATAGCAAGCCAGCCACTACAGCTACGAGGTCTGCAGGGAGAGGGAGTGGTGTTGGGGAGAAAGGCGGGCAATCTCCACGGGCAGCAAATAAGTGACAGTAAATCGTGACACTGTGACACCATCAGGCTGAAATATTGATCCCTTCAACCTCCTTCTCCTTCTGTCTCTTCCTTCTCTCTCTCTCTCTTTCTCCTTTTTGTTTCAAGAATCTCTTGAGATATTTCAAAGAGATTAGTGTTTTGCTTTACTCTATTTCTCTACAGGCGCTCAATCCCAGTTAATTTTGATTGATCAAACGATTTGAATTCATGACATTTTGCGTTTTATTTTTTATTAACAAAAGCCAGATAATATTCCTGGTTTGAGTTTTATTCCTCACTGCCTTTTATTTTTAATTAACCAAGCAAGACAATATTCTTGGTTTGTGTTTTTGTCTTTCTTTCTCCATTGAAAACTACAGGCATAATAGATGCCAAAAATTACTCAGGCTGAAACTATGCTTTTAAAAGAAACAACAACTGATGGCAATACAAAGTGTTCAAGGACCAAGACATACAGGAAAAAGAAAAAATGGCAATAATTATAAAACTGTTCTCTTAAAAAGAGAACAAGGATAATATCAGTCAAGCAACAGACTGCTTTTCTTTCAAATTCTATTTTAATAGAAAATATATTTGTATTTTGCATTTGTTTTCATAATTTGCATGCTTTGAAATGATTCAAAATAGAAGATTATGCACCAGCTTAGAGCAATTAACTTTAGGACTGAATTTGCCCCCAACCCCCCCCCCCCCCCTATTACTGTAACTCCTGTCTCTGATTACCCATTCCTCTCTATTCCCTTCAACAGACAACTGAAACATTTGGAGACTAATAGTACCCCCCTTTCTCTTATTTTGTTAAATAATCATCAAAATAAACATAACAATTTTAAGGTTTCTTTGGGTTTTTTCTTAATTTGTACCCTGGAATTCGCAAGCCTTTTCTAAGTTGTTTCTTGCCTTTATAATTATCTACTTCAGTAATAACGTTACAACAACAAACAAGAAAACTTTTAAACATGAAAACAACAAGGCTTGATGTCATTTTTTTTTAAAAGCCAACTTATATTTGCAACAAATGCCTAAACTAAATGTAAGTACTGCTACACATTTTCTAAATGTAATTTTACAATGACAGTTAGCCAACATCAAACAGAAGACTCCACTGTGCACTGTTCTGAAAACTGTTGACAAAGTTATAGTTAAAAATACAGGTGATGAATAGTTATAGTTATACAGGTCAGTCACATATAATCAATTATCATATATATGTCGTGCAGAAAAACATTGATAAGTTTATCACAAGCAACACAACAATTAATAAAATGAATCTAAATAATGTAGAAAACTGATAGCAAGTGAATGGATTTCTTGTCTACACTTAAAACTTCTTGTGCAAGCATAAGCTAGCCCTAGTTTAGACAACAGAGGTTACTAGGTACTGCAGTTTTGCCTTTGGTTTCCCCATTCTCTCTCATGCAAGTTTCAACTCATACTACAGGCACACCCAGACTCCTGCTATGAATACAAAAGGCTTGAAGTCGAAGTCACCTAAATAAAGTTTGCAATCTGAGCAAAAAGTTAGTTGCTCCAAATTGCTAGAAAAACAAGACGCAACTTACTGAAATGAATGCATGCAAACAGATACGGGTAACTAATAGTAATACACATGCATGCAAGCACACACACACACAAACACACTATGCACTCATGAAAGATTTGACGTGATTGTGTACATTTTAATTGTTTGCAAACATGAATCTATATCAGGTATAAACTAGGCCTACAGCATCATTGAATTAACTGTGTGTGTGTATATCTTGTCTACATGTGTGTCTCTCTGGGCTGCGTGCAAGCCAGTGGGAGAGGGTTATCGCACATGGAGTGCCTGCAGTGAGAAAAGGAGAAGGAAAGATGTAGTTAGTGGTGATTTGTTAAGGGGGGCAAAGGTTAGAGGGGGAGGGGGGATGAAAGGAAGGAAGCAAGTGATATGCTAAGCACCTAAAGCTTTTCGTGTCAGCAGTGATAGTAGAAAAAAATGATAACACACAAACACACACACACAGTGACACACACAACATACATAAACACAGTTGTTGTTGTTGTTGTCATACCCTGGCTTAAACACTCCAGGGATCATCCCAACAGCCGAAGCACTTGAACACTATGGTACAAATGCACCAGCTAGGGATGAGAACATTACGTGTGTGACCGTTTTTGATTACCCCGCCACATGGGCAGCCACACTCCGACTTTGGAGGAATAAACACAGTGAAACACTCACATTCACAAGTCACATAGTGACATACTATCATCTTTTATATATCTTTTCGAAATCTGTCTCTGTGTGTGTGTCTGTCTGTCTGTCTGTGTGTCCCTTATGCACGGCCACAGTTCTCAACCGATCGACACCAAATTTGGTATCAAGCATCCTTGGCACCCTCCGAAGGTCATGCCGTCCTTACTTTCCGGAAACCTCTGCCAAGGGGTCGTGGGGAGGACCACACGCAGCTCGGATTTACTAACGGCAAGTGGGTGTGAGCTGTGAGCGTGGGGGGGGGGTCTGGAGGGGTGGGATGGTTGGGGGGGGGGGGGTGTTCAGGGGGGTGGGCTGGAGGGGGCCACAGTTCTCAACCGATTTACACCAAATTTGGCATCAAGCATCCTTGGCACCCTCGGAAGGTCATGCCGTCCTTACTTTTCGGAAACCTCCGCCAAGGGGTCGTGGGGAGGGGGGGACCACACAGAGCTCCACACGCACTTGCGGTTAGTAAATCCGAGCTGTTCGGGTTTGTTTCTTTTTCTTTTTTTTTCTTTCTCGTTTCCAGTTTTGTGTGGTGGCGTGTCACCATGAGAGAAGGCATCCGCGCATAAATTATCGCCGTCATGACCTTCACGTTGGCGTATGACCTTGAACACCGAAAATCTTTAAGGGGCTATAACGTCCACACCGTTGGTCTTAGGGACTTCAAACTTGGCATGTAGGTACTTTGGCTTATGGTTGTTCTGATGATTGCATACAGATCAAGGTCAAGGTCATGGAGATCGGTAGGCCTTGAAAGTGGTAGGGGTAAAAAAATTGTATTTTCAGCCACAAAAGTAAAAATTTATTTTGCGGACCCGGCGAAACCGGTACTCAGCGGTACCGGTACTTGGCGTTACCTGTACAAGGCATTACCGGTACTAGGCGTTACCGGTACGGGGCGTTGCGCTAGTATAATAAAAAGGCAAGTCACCCTTACACACGGTGTTGATTTTCAATTTTGTTTTTTACTTTAAATTATATATAACTGATAATTGCATGCACTTGATTTGTTTACAAACTTCTTTTAGCCAGATATTCCTTTAACCATAATCATTCATTTATAGAGTACCAAAGGGGGTTGCGTACCCCTCAAAATGATGCAATCTCTATTATTACAAGGGGGGGTACGCATGTACCCAACTAACGTGCAGACCTGTTAGTACTCTATTAGTTTTCTTCAGCATCAACTGATCAAGCAAGGAATGCAATGAGACATTCTGAACTTCCAGTGCTAACCTCCGCCAAGGAAGTACTCACTGACCTGAAAATGATTTGCTGGGGACACCTAGACCTACATTGGCTACAAGTTAACCTTTGTTAAATTTTACAAAGCATCACCCAAGGAATACACTTTTACAGTGAAGCACATTTTGAACCTCGAGTGCAAACCTCCGCCAAGGAAGTACTCACTGATCTGAAACCTGTGGACTGTAGCTCAAGAACCATTGACTCTCAAAACTTACAACCATATTTTTGATCAGCACCATGCAAAGTTTGAAAAAAGTGCAGTGAGATACATTTTGAAATCTTTCCCCAGTACAACTTCCACCTTGGAAACATTCAGTATTTTCACTGACTCACTCCTGTTAGTAATGCAACTCAAAAACTCTAGGCCTTGGAAGAGTTACGCTGATTACAATAAGTGACACTGGAGCCGAGGTAAATGGAAAGAAGCCAGTGATGCAGCGGGAAATGGGGAACAGAAAGTGAGAGGGTTAAAGAGGGTGTACACATAATAAATTTAATTCTCTGTTTATCTATGCAGACCTGCCAACCCCCTAACAGACCAAAGAGGAATATTTGTAGCAGGAAAGAGGAATTTTGGGGAGCTAAGAGAAATTTTGACGCGGCATCTTACCTTGCGCGCACAAACATAATTTGAAGCAAGCAATTTTCATCCTTGTGAACTTGCCTTGCTTAAAACAAGTCTTGTCTGGAAGTGTCACAACTATTCCTAACACAATAGAAGCTTTCGGTTTGTTCCTCTGTCCTTTTTATGTGGGCAGACCAAGACGGTTGGTGCCATAGATGACTTAAATAATAAGGCTTGGAAGGAAGATAATGAATCAATTCAAGTTCATCTTTGTTCTCCTTTCCTTCTGTTGGATTGAAAAAGTCGGTAACCGTGGAAGACGAAGTCTGGGAGTTTGCAGTTTCGATAACGGATAAGACCCTGAGAAGTAATGTGGCACTTGATGTCTTGACACCCTCCGTAGGAGACTTTTAAGTGTAGTGAGCAGATCGTACATCAAGCATGATGCACACTTTTTTATCTCTGAATGCAGATCTATACTTTGCCATGTAATCTTGGCAAAAATATTGGTCTATTCTCTTTCTTTTCTCCACAGAGTCTCACACACATCGATGTGTCAATCGCCATCTTGACGGAAGTGCGCAAACCGAAACTGGAAAGTCGGTTATACGCACAGCAGCTGTGCTGCTCTGTATATAAGACGATGAATTTGTGTGTTAAAAAATGTATTTTTTTAAAGTTTTGAAAGCGGAATTTTATGGACTTGAGCGGAAGGGTGGAAGAAATGTAGTCTGAGCGGAAAGGTTGGCAGGTCTGTCTATGTATGCATAAATCTGTCTGTCCGTCTGCTGCGAGCCACGTTCCAAGTGTGGGCGAAGTGGTGTCTCTCTATATCTGCCCTGGGCAGGCAGAGTGGTGTGTGTGCATCTGCCACAAGCACAGCAGAGTATGTGCAATGCAACGCGCTCACGCTGGCGAAACGAAGTAGGCCCGCAGAGCACTGGTTTAAGCATAACATTCTTTTGATGTTGCCGATTTGGATACATCGGTACTCCAGATCTGATACATCTAACAGCCTCAGAATAGATTCAACTTCACAAGGATACTCAAATCTGAATCTTCTTAGAAATGCTGAAGCAAAACACCATGATGATGACTGTCACTGTGTCTGTGTAAATCACTTATATCAGCGATGTCTCATCAACAAACAGGGCTCCCCATTTTGTTTGACCATAGAGGGTATTTTCACCCCCAGGAAGCAGCTATAGAGGGTCTCTTCACCCCCAGGGTGAACTTATAGAGGGTTCACCCTAACCCTATGTTAGTGCACAATTCCTCAGATCCCTAATTTGTAAAGTGACAAAATAGTCAACGCAGTCACCCAAAGGAAGGAAGAAAGAAAGGAAGGAAGTTGAGGGCTCCATTGGACTTAGCGAGTAGAGGGGTGGAAGAGGAAGGGTCTTTATCTTCTAACCTAAAGACAGCAGTGGTACCAGACTTGTAAACTTTGGGCTGACATGCCTAATTGATCTCATGAGTCTGCAGTAGACCGCTTTTCGCGCTGGGTGAAATGGGAGACGAGCTCACGCACTCGGCAGATTTATAGTGCATCTCATAACCCTCGAGTAGTAATTATAGTGCGTCGTTTCACCCCCAGTACGAAGTTTTAATGCGTCTGTCACGCACATTTGACGCACAGAATGGGGAGCCCTGACAAAAGTACAAAACACATAACTTGAACCATGGCGTTTGGAGAGTGTTAGATAATACAATAAAGAAATGTAGACAACTCTCCATTTAAAACTAAAGATACACATCTTCTGTCAGGACCAAGAAGAGAGAAATGTAAACAAACTTAATGAATAGGCTTATTGTTATACTTATAGTCTTGAAGTCACATGTGAGCTATACAAACAACACACACCACAGAATGAACTAGTACACTGTACAGCCTTAGGAAATTTCGATTAAGCACAGAAACAATGACAGAAGCTTAGAGTTGGAGAGTGTAATTAAAAGCTAATAGAATACAATAAAAATAAAAGTCAAATCTGAGTGAATAAAAGTGAAACTGAATGACTGTGATGTAAAGTCTGAAAGTCTAAAAAAGTGAACATTTAAGCTTTCAGATTCAGTCTCTATCTCATCCTACAAATATCTTGTGATACACTGATAATGACTGTGATTTGTGATAAGACATTGTTTAATCAATTGTAAACAGTAATAGAGACTAGAGTTTATTACACAATTTTCTACTCGAGCTCGACTTATGAAATAATGGTGTACTTGTAACTAAATAGCAGTTCTTCAGATAAGACTTAAAACCAAGGTCACAAGATCTTGCACACATGTTAAAGCCTATTCTACTATTTGACAGAGATTCTGTTAACCGAAAATTCTCGGTATTTGACGGGAAAAATCTGGATTTGATGGAAAACATTGAAGCTGCCCATCACCATGGGACGATGACGGACAAAATCAGGGAAGGGTGGGAGAGGGCATCATGTCGCGGCAGAAGTCACCATCTCTCAGTGCGTGTCTCGCAGGTGCATTTGCCTGCAAAACAGAGCTTCTGCTCTAATCCCAAACATGAAAACAGCTCCGCCGTTTCCACCGAAAAATTTGTCGTTGAAAATGTGACCACGATGTTATTCTCAAACGGTGCGGTCCGTAACCGGTTGAGTGTACGCTTGCAGTTGGGAGTAAAAATGGCTGACATAACGACTGCACGATCAGTGTGCATGTGTGTTTGAAGGCAAGGCAAGCCATGACATAAGTATCCCCCCTCCCCTACAAAAATGTCTCTTTTTTTAACATTAGCTTTCATGCCTGAATCCGTGGCAGCACAATTCAGTGGGGACGGGTGAAAATGGTCCCATAACAGATTTTGTTTACCTCGTCCGTCACTGGGACGGATAAAAATAAAAGCTAGCGGAATGTCTGTATTTGGTATGAGTAGGCTGAGTGTGCAGGTGGGATGGATGAAACAAATTCACATAGCATGCATCCTGTGTACCAATAGTAATCTAAATAGAAACTTTGGGCATGGCTAGGATAAATGAAACATCACCAATGAGGCTTTATACTACTCCTTGCCGACACCAAAGGGCGATAATTTTAGGCCTGAACTGCCGATGCCCCCTGGTGATGAGTCAGGAGCAGATAATTTTCTGTGGCTATATACTACTGGTTCCTGACAGGCAAGGGCGATAATCTTAAGTAGGGGGCGTTCACATCTCAGGTCAGTGCAGAGAATTTTCGGTATAAAGCCTCATTGGAAGAAGAAAATCTAAAAGCCGCATACATTACAGCCATCAAATGAGCCATGTGTACATTACAGATTAGAGCTGGGAAAGTAACTAAATAGCAATGGTTTTAGAATGGGTGTTTACATAATCCTGAAAACCTTGAAAATCAGGGGTCCAGGGGGCCACCTTGTCCCCAACTCCCAAGTGATTATTTCACAGCAGTGCTGTATTAGCACTGGTCACCCCGAAAATGCACTAGGCAAGGTAATACTTATAGGCCTTTTTCAACCAACTTATGTACTTCATCAGGTAAGGGATACGGTTAGATTTAGAATCAGCTTAGCGATGTTTTCATGCCACGGAAAATTCGAAAAATTAAAATAATAAGCAGTAGTAATTTGGATTTTCTATCCTCTCGGCCCGGGAGGGCACATATAATGGGACATTGGTATTGATAAAGATGAAGAGTAAACATTAAAATAAGCAACAAGGAAAAACAAACATAAACCTTCCAAATTCAACGTTGCCATTCTTCCTCTTCTTTTTGGGGCACATGATAACTCAGCTGATCATTCTGGAACCTTCGAGGGAAAAAACCCAACTGGGGGTGACAGCAGTGAAAGAGCAGAGAGAGTTATGTCGCAGAGAGAGTCCTCCTGCCATTCAGTATTACCTTAATAACATGGCAAATTCCTCTAAAAATGGCGACCTAAAATGCACATGTACAGTAATGCTTCAACTGCTGTTTATTTTCTTATAAATTATAATTATTAATCTTTGAGTGTGAAGAAAATAGCCCTAAACTGGTTCTAACTCTATCCCTCGAATGAAGTAGTCTACGTCTACATCATGTAAGTTCTACATAAGCAGGGATCAGGAACTTGATCGGTTTTCGGTCATTTACGCATTGATTTTCTGTGGGACCGATCGTTTTACTATCCAGCCGGTCCGGGGACTTTTTTATTTTCCAGGCACTCGGTCCCGTCAGTCAGTGTTCCCGATTACGCAGGTCTGTACGTAAATTACGTACAAAGTTTCAAGTTTGACGTATAAATTTTTTAGTCAATACGTCATTGTGACGTACACTGTACAGTTTTTCTCTCAGCCGATTGCTTCCTCAAACGTGTTCGCCGCGATCAGAATGTTGAAGCCAATTCGGCTTGCGGCAAACGATCAACAAAATATACTGGGCCTATTCTTTCACTACTAGGCTTGAAGCAGACGACAAAAAACACAGAGTAATTTCCCTTTGTTTCTCGCCACCCATGCTGCTGCTCGCACGCGCGTTTTTTGGAAGCAAAAAAAATGGCGCTGCTTCGCTGGATTGCGAAAACTTCAACGCAAAGTTCTTCCAAAGACTCTGAAGTTTTAAGTCAGGTGACAAAAACCCTCGAACCAGTTCCAGGCCCTTCAACTTCAAGTTCTACTTCAACTGTCAGTAGTGATAAAAAGAAGAAAGTAACTGGCAAATTCAAGTCAAGTTGGTGTGAAGAATTTGACTGGCTTCAGCATCATGATGGCAAGCTCTTCTGCAGTGCGTGCGTGCGTGAGCGTGTTTGTGTGTGTGTATGTATGTGTGTGTGTTTGTGTGTGTGTGTGTGTGTGCATCATGATTACAAGTCTTATTTTTGAATTTATTTTTACTAAACAATTAATATCAATAAATGACTCTTCAAGCTTTGTACACATTGTTAAAGAGATGTCTTTATTTTAGAGCATATTGTCCATTTATTATGGCTTTTACTTTTGACCCTCAACAATTTTCAATTGACCCTTAAAATTTGGGGGCAAAGGGTCATGATGACCCTTAAAAATTTGGAAGCATGGGGAACTGGTCATTTTTGTTTCAAGCTGAATTAAAGAATTTCACCGACACCGTTTTCGATTCAAACAAGAGGTCGGCGCAAACTTTCTAGTGACGTATGACTCGGGGGTGGGGTGGGGGAGAACGAAACAGAATCAAAGTCGTTTCTAACGTGTTACTTACAAATACAACTGTGTTCTGAGTGCATGTATAAATACGGAAAAACCTGATTGCGAGAGATCTCCAAGACTGAGTTATTTCCTGATCCACAGTGCATGTCGGCAAACTTCTTCCGGTGGAGTGACAAACACAAAGATGATATTGTGATTAGGAAAAAAAATGGGACTTATTCATTGGTTGTCAAAAGGACCGATTGATTTTTTGGTCAATCAGTCCCAGGACTTATTGGTTTCAAAAGCCAGCCCGATCACTGCATAAGTTAGGCGAAAAGGCCTACTGAATTTCCGGGGTGCTGCTGTGAAATAACCCTCCTGGATCTGGATCTGGATTCGTACATCGAAGGAGCCTATGAACTTAATGAAGGCTATAAACTCGACGTAAACTGGGAGAGCGCAATGAGAGTTTGAAAAAAAAAAAGTTTACTGTCTGGTGGTATTGACAGTATATACTACAGTTGACCATCTATAGGCCTTTTCACAGTATCAAGGCTGGACCAATCCGGCTAGTGAAGCGCTCATCAGAGACAAACCCCGACCGGTGTGGCATTCTCAAAATGGATTTCTTCTCAACATGTCTGCGCATATATGCAAAATCGATCATGACGTACGTCGTACCATCAAATTTTATCTTTTGTGTATTCAACACTAAATTGACCCTAAACCTATCCCTATCCCTAACTCTTCGCACATGCGCAGACATGTTCTTCTTCTTCTTCTTCGCTGTGCGTGGCCACAATCAACTCTGATTATTTTGCCACGGAACCGGGAACAAATCCATTTTGAGAACGCCACACAGGCACAGCTCCAAGTCACCAGGATACAAGTGAAGCATCCCTCAGCATTAAAGTAAACGAGTACAAAATCTAACACAATTCAAAAACCTCCTTGATAAATACACCAACATCTCAAAAAGTTCTGCAATATGAGCATGAGTAAAAGGCAGATTTGCCAAAAACAAAATATAAAAACCTCTCAGCTGTGCAAAAGTTCAAACAAAAATGAAAGGACAGTGAAGGCGAGACCTAATGTCCTACCTGACCTGACCAGACCTTATTTCCTGTTCGAGGTGAGGAGGGGGGGGGGGGGGGGGGGGGGTCTCCTGAAGAAGATGGAAATTTTGTATTCTTGGACAGTACAGTGACAAGTGGAAGAAGGAACAAAATATGGGAAGGTGAGAAAGCTGTGAAAGGGAGGATCATCAGGATTACCCTCAGAAATCTTAAATTAAATTCAGGCACAGGCCACTGCAAAATAATTGAATTTAGGCATAGTCTGAAGAGACGCTTCTGTGTAATGGTAGACTACTGCACTGACTACAGTAACTAGGCCTAATATTGTCTATGTACTGCAAGATTAGATGCCTCACAACTGACAACACTGGTGCCAGTGCCAGTGCACTGGTGCTGTGCCTGTGGACTAGATTTATGCAAGCTTAGGCTAACTTGCTAATTAAATGAGCACAATACCTGATCCCGAGGGGCCAGGTGACAACGTTGCCGCTGCCATCGCTAGCCCTGGGTTGAGATCGACACCGTAGTTGGGATCAATCGTTGTAGATTAGGTAGGAACCTTCCAAAAAAATATTGGAAGTGGTGACAAGAATGGCAGACAAAAGCTTTCCAAGGAGCGACGAGACTTGACGAGACAAAACCATTCCCATCATCCTTTGTACTTCCGCTGCTGGTTGTCCGAGGGGAAAACAAGTTGAGAAGGAAAAGGAGTAAAAGTGAAACAAGTGAAGGAGATGAGCTACTGATCATTCACCATGAGTGACGGGTATGTTGCATCAACTTTACGTTTTAATTATTCACAATGGAAGCTAGAATGCTCCTACAATCATTTAAAATAGTTTTAATTTTGCCGTCTTTATCTCAGTTCTGACTAGTGAGTAGTGTGACAGTGTCAGTCAACTCAGACTCATTCTGTGAGTGTGACTCAGTTCAGTGTGTGGGCCTCTGTCTGTGAGTGAGTGAATATGTGTGAGTGTGAACTTGTGTGTGTGTGTGTATTTGTGTGTGCGCACATTTTATAATATAACCTACCAATCTCCCCCTTCCCCTCCCCCCCTCCCCTTGCCCTTACTTTTGTTTCCCCCCTGCTCATCCATCCATTCTAATTTCTATTTCCAGTCTTCACACCATCTAGTATTGACGCTGCATCATGCTCAAATCCGCTCATTGTGGGTCGTCGTGCACGAGCTGGCTGGGTCACTCCAGTCCTGAAACATAAATTTATGGCAAAGGCTAGGGTTAGGCACACACACAAAAAAGTTGAGGTAGGTAGGCGCTGTCACAGCCAAAAAAGTCGCTCAGTCAAATAAATCGCCCGGCTACTATGAGAGTGTGTATTTGCGACATTGAGCATGAACCACAAATTTCACTTTTTTCTAGGGTTAGGGTTAGGTAAATCGTTCAAGTACAGAAAAAGTGAAATTTCTGGTTGTCGCAAATTATACACACTCTCATAGTAGCGGGCGATTTATTTGACTGAGCGACTTTTTTGACTGCGACAGGCCCTAACTTCTTTTTTTATTTATTTTTGTTTTGTTTTGAGATCGCCGAGTGGTGTTGAAAAGTCTAGTTCGAAAGGTTCAGCTAAACCACCTCGGCAAGTGATAATGTTTTCCTTTCCTACATCTTCTTCGCCTCAGGCAGCCAACTTCATCAGGGGGTAGTAAGAAGGCTTTGGGGGGTAGTAAGAAGACAAGAAATTAGAAAGCTGAGGAGATAGAAGTAGCCTAATGGAAAGGAAAGTAAGCATAAACCTAGTTTTTTTTTTAGATATGTCTAAAAAAATGTGGACCATAGCCTTCATTTCGTAGTATCTGGACAAGACCAATCCGGCTATTGTAGCGGTCCCCAGGGGCGAACCCCAACCGGCACAGCTCCTGCCCAGCAGAGGGAGGCCTTGTGGCTGGTGTAGATCACTAGATGCCACCAAGGCCTGCCCGGAACACTTCTGGACAGGTGGTCTCTGTTGCGGGAATCATATTCCACTCTCTGAGTGTTCTTGGGGAAAAGGAGTGGTAGAGGACTGGATGGACTGTCCTTTCCTGATAGAACATTTTGACTTCCTCGTGTTGTGGGGTCGCTGAGGTGCAGGTACTGACTTGCGTTCAGGTCCACCAGGCTGTTGTTCATTTTATGCAGTAGGCAAATGCGGTTGATTTTCCTCCGCCCTTCAAGAGTGTCCCACTGCAAATGCCCCAGCATTATTTCAACACAGCCAGGTGACTTGTCTCCGTAGTTGTTGCAGGAGAACCTGGCTGCCCTCTCTAGTTGGTGTACATGTATCCATCTGTAGATGAGGATCCCAGGCAGCTGAGGCGTACTCCAAAATGAGCCATACCATGGTGGTGTAGGAAGCGGCCTTGACTTTGGTGGTGCAGTTGTTGATTTTGTGGTGCAGGAAACCGAGCATCCTGTCTGCTTTCTCTGCTGTTACCTCAGTGTGTTTTGACATGGTCAGAGTGACGTCAAATATTTACTGTCCTCAGATGTTTGAAGGACTTCGTCATGCAGGGTGTATGATGTGTCACTGACCCGCTTGGTCTTGTTGGGCGTGACTCTAATGACTGCACTTGCCTGGATTGAACTCCATTTGCCATTCCTTCTCCCACTGCTCCAGTGATGACAGGTCTGATTGCAGGGCTTACTGGTCTTTGTCAGAGGAGATGGTTCTAATTCTAAACAGGAGGCAATTATCAGCAAAGAGCTTTGTTTGAGAGGAATGTATGGCGTCGGGCAGGTCGTTGATGTATATATATATATACACACCAAGAAGAGGAGGGGGCCTAAGATGCACTTCCGATGTAACATCAGTTTGTGTGGAGTGTGTTCCTTCCAAGAGGACCTCCTGCTTCCTGGCAGACAGGAAGGACTGTATCCACTGAAGGGTATTGTTCCGAACACCGTAGAAATCCAGCTTGTGGAGGAGGTGGGTATGAGGCACTTTATCAAAGGCCTTGTTGAAGCCAAGAAGGATATTGTTATTGTTTGTACAGTGAAAATTGCCTAAGTCAAAATTGAAACCTTGGACTGAAATTTAATTTTGAAACTGTCTTTATTTTGAGTTAAATAGACCTTTTAGTTTTAGCATAAAGATTATTTTTAAGTGGGACCAGAAAAATATTGAGTTATCCAGTGTTTTTGAGTTATCTTTTTTTTGAGTTAGCAGGAATCCACTGTATTGTAAAACTAATTTTAAAAAAAATTAAGAATAAGAGGAGGGGAACAAAATAATGGAGTTTGACACAAAATGACAGTAAAGCTAAAAGTCTTGTATGCTAGCATTTCCGATTTCCCGCCTCTGTAGCTTTGTGTGGTGTGTATTCCTGGGTCAGTGGGAGCATGGATGTAAGAATGTGTGGGTGGGTGCATGCATTTTTGGGGTGTTATTTTACAGAATTCCATACAAATTTCACTCAGAATCTGACTGAATGATTGATTAGAGGAGTTTTATAAAATGTTGTCCAGAACAAATTTATTCTTTTAACAAGTTTAGAGTTTGGTTCGCCACCTCCACCCCCACACTCCATTTGGAATATTATTTACAGCAGATCACACTTAACGCAAAGCTGGATAACACAAAATATTGGTTAATACACAAAAATCTGTTTGAACGGACGAAACCCCTCTTTATTATTACTTAGAAAAGATTGTTTATCACACAGACTTTTTTTTTCTCAGCACAACATTAAATATGGTTAACAATATCACACAAACAAAAACTCAGTCCAATTGTTATTTATTGTACTATGGTTCGCATTGATAGCACCAAATAAAGCTGGAGCCACCAAATATTTCCTTACAAACTCTGCAAAAGCGCAAAGCATACTCAAATGTCGATAATGTAGTGAGGAATCTTAGATAAAAATACAGTTACATTGATAATTTAGTGTTACTAGCGCAACGCCGAGTCCCAGTAACGCCTAGTAACGGTAACGCCAAGTACTGGTAACGCCGAGTACAGCAAATTTGAAGCGATTCGGTTAAGAAACGGCGGAGTCGTATAGCGTGCGCGTTTCTGAACCGATTCGCTTCCGGGTTGGTACACGGATAGTCAGCGTCCCCGGTGATCTTCCTGCCAAATTGGAAGGCAATCGGTCCAGAAACACCGGAGATACGGGCGCCGAGAGGCCGGCGGATGCGGTTTCGCGCATTTGCGAAACCACGCAAATGACACGGCCGCGTCGGTTGCCGTTGCCATCGCCCCGTGAGGGCTCACAGCAAATTTGAAGCGATTCGGTCGAAAAACGGCGGAGTTATAAGGCCCGTTTCGTGTTTCAGACAGACAGACAGACACACACACACGGACAGTTGGCTTTTTACTATATGATGGTCAGACACTTGGCTAATGAAGTTTAATTGTCAAAAGTGTAAAATTATACATTTGAATTTTGATCTAGGAAAACAAAATTCCAAACACACATGCTATATTAATGACAGTAAAGAAAAGAGTGCTTGAGACCACAACAGCGGAAAAAGACCTAGGGGTGTGTTTTTTTACCCTAATTTGCCCTTTGATTCCCACAGTGTTGTATTAAAGGCTCACCATATTTCTGGACTTTTGGTGAGAACAATTACATTGTAAAAGGCTTGGACTTTTGGTGAGAACAATTACATTGTAAAAGGCTTCTAATTTACAAACAAATCAAAAGAGGTTATGGTCCCCTTAAGTCCCTGGTGCGACCAATTCTTGAATATATGGAAACCTGGTGTGGTGTCCACACCTACAAAAACATATTGATCGTATAGAGGGGGTACAGAGAAGATTTTCCCAAAAAATCAGGGTACCAACAATATGAGTTATGAAGAAAGGTTACAGTATTTGAAATTACCAAGCTTCAGGGATGTGAGAGATACGCGTAGGCGCGTACAATTGTGCTTTTTCTATTCGACTAAAAAAAAAAAAAGTACAGAGAGAGACGATTGTACAGATTGTCGAGTTTGGTAGACTTTCTATGCACACACACAGTGAACACGAAAAGCAGTTTGTAGCGTGAGTACATTCCCTTGACTGAATTCCGTAAGCTTCTCTGTGGTTCGTCAGTTAACGTGTGCGTCATTTTTATGCGTTCGGATATGATTTCAAAGGAGGATTTGGATGTTTTCAAAGCTATTGAGTAACTTTCATCATCAACCATGAACATTATTCATCACACCATTGATGTGAGGAAAGAGGAGATCAACAAAGGATGCGAGTTTTGTTTAAGTACTTTGACGATACCATCGGCTACGCTTTTTTGTTTGGAGCCCTCTCACATCCCTGAAGCTTGGAGTATAGAAGATTAAGAGGCGATCTCATTGAAGTGTATAAAAATCTGCATGGCCTCTATGATCACAGTACTACAAAACATTTACTAACTTTGTGTGAGGAGGATAGAACCTGAGGGCATGATTATAAACTCTTCAAGAAAGCCACTAACACCAGATTAGCACAAACTTTCTTTACTATTAACCGGAAAATTAATGCATGAAATGATCTTTTTATTCTTACTAATGAGCAGTAAATGCAAAATCATTAAATGTGTTTAAAAATTTATTGGATAATCACTTTCAAAACATTATTTATGCAGTAAATCTTACTAAGTTGGACCAGTAGAATAACACAACTGCTAAGTAGCCATCAGTTTTCGCCGATATTACCAACTAACATAATGGAATTACTATGGACAGGGCAAAAGGCTAAACAAAAAGCCTACAGAGCCTAAATTCGTTCTATCATATCACAAAGCTCGAATGTTTATCTATTGTGCCATGTGCTAGTCAGAAAATTGGAAGTTGGAAAGTATGAACTGCGCATGCATACTCAAGAACTGCACGTGCATACATGTACTCTCGAGTCCTGCACATAGTGTGTTGTCTGCAGCACCACTGTTCGTTCAGTTGGAGTTTCACATGTGAAACTCCAGTTTCACATTTTTGTCGAAAATGCAATGGTTAACACACACATAAATCCTTTCACCCTGAATTTCGTGTTAACAGTACTCCACTGTATTGGCAATATCAGCATTAGACAATAACACTACAGTGTTGTTGTTGTTGTCTTATCCTGGCTTAAAGACTCCAGGGATCATCCCAACAGCCGAAGCACTTGAACACTATGGCACAAATGCATCAGCTAGGGATGAGAACATTACGTGTGACAGTTTTAGATTACCCAGCCACGTAGGCAGCCACACTCCGACTTCGGAGGACTTTAGACTGATGATGTTATGCTAGGAGCTTGTCATGGCTTAAGACAATCCCTGTACAATCATGCAGAGCATAACAACATTTTGATGTAGCCTTGGTGTTCTAGCTTCTCAACTGGTCTGACAGCCTCATGCCTAGGCGTAATAACAGTGTTAATTCTGTATAAATTTGAAATCAGGAGTCAGACTTGGTGCACAAAATGTACCTCATAATTATATTTTTTAGGAGTTCCAAAATATAATTGCACAATTTGCAGAACTGCCAATCATTCACAGATTCAGGACTTTTTAGTCTTAGGGCAGAGTTATTTAATCTACTTATATTTAGCTAAGCATGTGTGTGTGTGTGTGTGTGTGTGTGTGTGTGTGTGTTTAATTAAAACATTAAACATTTATTCTTACAGTTTACAACTTTGAGTTTCTTACAGTTTAAAACTTTTCAGCTTCATATTGAACACATTTGGTTGCCAACCTTAGATTTATTTTTTTAAATTCTCCACTGAAGTTGAAAAGTTTTTTCCAATCTTGAGAACAAAAAGAAAAGAAAGGCTTCAGGTGCCTGTGTTTATCTTGACAGTGACAAAGGCATTGCATGAGATTGAGAGACAGCAGTTCCCAGCTAATTTTTAACTAGCCAGTCTTTTCATGGTGGTGAGTGGGAGAAGAAAGTGGAAGGAATGGGATGGCCATGGGGATGAGGAAGGTATGTGTTGGAATGAAGGTAGGGGGAGAAAGTGGAAGTAAATGGGATGAGGATGAGGAAGGTATGTGTTGGAAGGAAGGTAGGGGGAGAAAGTGGAAGTAAAATGGGATGGGGATAAGAAAGGTGTGTTGGAAAGAAAGTGGGAGGGAACAGGAGGGATGAAAATATTCATCTGCTTTGTCAATCACACTCAATGTGTGTTGTGGATTCCTTCGGAGGAGGGAGGGGATATAATGCATGTGCTGGGCAGAAGAGTGCACAGAGGCTATTGTGTGGATTATGATGAGATAATATACTATGTCGCATAGCTGGCATCATGTGTTGCTGTCGCCAGGCAACCATGGTCATCTTCATCATCAATCTGTGTGCTGTTTCTTGTTCGTGGTTGGTGTTGACTAGTACAGACTGTAATTGTTAGGGTTGGTTCCTCTTGTGAGATCCAGATTTGTGTTTGCGGAACTGGTGTTGTATCACATTTTGCTGATGATAATGAGTGAGTCACTGACAGGTACACTTACAGTCTTTGCAGTAGCCATAAACCATTAACTCCAGTATACAATTTGGTTTATGGGTAAAGCTTGACAAAAATAATTCCAAACTTTTTTGTCAATTTCTTTCTTGTTTGTGATCAGACACAAGTATCAATTGTGGCTTCAAAAATGTCAAGTAAACAAATGGAAAATTATTTGAAAGAAAAGAAAGAAAATATGGGGGGGGGGGGGAGTTCTTAAAGGGGCACCCTGACAGATGAGTTTTTGCAAGAAACACGTCAAGATCACCAGGAAAAACCCTTTACAGAGATCGCAACACTCATTTTGCTCTGGTTTCCTAGAACTAGAAGTCAAATCAGCTATTCCTCCTTCGCAAAGGTGCTGGAAGTCATTTCAGTGAAGTAATGACCGCCTGAGTTAGACCAAATTGTTTGCACAAAATTTCCACAATACAGACCTGCCAACCGTTCCGCTTTGAGCGGAATTTCTTCCGCTCAGACTACATTTCTTCCGCCCTTCCCCTCAAGTCCATAAAATTCTGCTTTCAAAACTTTAAAAAAAAAGGTTTTTTTAACACACAAATTCATCGTCTTATATACAGAGCAGCACAGCTGCTGTGCGTATAACCGACTTTCTAGTTTCTGTTTGTGCTCTTCCGTCAAGATGGCGATTGACACATCGATGTGTGTGAGACTCTGGGGAGAAAAGAAAGAGAATAGACCAATATTTCTGCCAAGATTACATGGAAAAGTATCTGTGCATTCAGAGATCAAGAAAGTGTGCATCATGCTAGATGTATGATGTGCTCACTACACTTAAAAGTCTCCTATGATGGGTGTCAAAACATCAAATGCCACATTACTTCTCATCGTCTTATCAAAACTGCAAACTCCCAGACTTCGTCTTCCACCATTACCGACTTTTTCAATCCAACAGAAGGAAAGGAGAACAAAGATGAACTTAAATTGATTCATTATTTTCCTTCCAAGTCTTATTATTTAAGTCATCTATGGCACCAACCGTCTTGGTCTCATATGTGCCTACCCGGGTCGAGAGGACGTAAAACACAACTTTTCATTCAACCGTCTTGGTCTGCCCAAATAAAAGGACAGAGGAACAAACCAAAAGCTTGTATTGTGTTATGAATAGTTGTGACACTTCCAGACAAGACTAGTTTTAAACAAGACAAGTTCACAAGGATGAAAATTGCTATGAATAGTTGTGACACTTCCAGACAAGACTAGTTTTAAACAAGACAAGTTCACAAGGATGAAAATTGCTTGCTTCAAATTATGTTTACGCACGAAAGGTAAGATGCCGCGTCAAAATTCCTCTTAGCTCCAAAAAATTCCTCTTTCCTGTTACAAATATTCCTCTTTGGTCTGTTAGGGGGTTGGCAGGTCTGACAGTACAAGCCTTTCTATACAGTTTTTATATAGTTTTAAGTTTACCAAAAGGAGTTTTGCTCACAACAAAGAAAATATCTCCTCTTTTTTTTTTACTGCACTACAAAGAAGAAAAAGCTTCAACCACTCAGTGGCCTCCACCCACCCGATCCAAAATGGCTTTTCTCTCCGCCAAGGAGGAATCGCTGTTTTGACGGTTTGATTTCTAGGAAACCAGAGCAAAGTGAGTGTTCCTATCCTTGAAAAGGCTGTTTTTCTGGTGACCTTGACGTGTTTCTTGCAAAAACTCATCCATCAGGGTGCCCCTTTAAAAGGTATTTGTTAGAGTGATCAAAACCAGAAGTTTGAAACCAAGGAAATAACAATAAATAGCTTGCATTCTTTAGTGAACTGCTTATAAATGGTTCAGTGGTAAAAACAAATCTGAGGAAAGTTTTTTGTTGTTGTTAGCATGGCTATGGTTGATATCACAGGCATTTAATGCTGGAGTGGCACACTTGAGCCGTAAGATAAACGGACCTTTCAGGGGCAGAGACAGGTCCAATTTGTCTGTCACACGATTGCTCTATGGGTGGACCAATCTCCACACTCCAACGGCTCAACCAAACCTTCAAGCCTGCTTGTCACTTAAGCCCTGTGGCAAGTTAAAATCTCTTCAAGGGATCATCAGTTTTACTATCAATGCTGTCAGGGTTTGCGATATGATCTTTAAATTACTAGTTACATTCCATAGATCCACGATCACTTTGCTTTGATAGTTTGATGGTTAAAGATCCACTCATACTTAGTCTTATAAATGATTTTTTTTTAAGTTGTGGTTGTTTTATGGCTTGTGTTAAGGGACATATTATAAAGTTGTGTGAAACATGAGCATCCCTCTATTGTGAAACCTGTGTATTTTAATAGATAGAAAAGTTGATTTGCAAACAAAGTTTGAGTTGGTGGCACAAAAGTCAGGTCACAAAAAGTGCAGTTCACACTATTTATAATCAACATTGGAAAGGTTGAAGGAAGACAGTGATACTGATAGGCTTTCAGGTGCACTTCAAGTTTACTGTTGTGTCAGTCCGATTTACTGGATTGTGATCGCCGTGCCTGCACAAGTGGGAGTGTTTGCTGTATTTCATGTGTAGCTGTGACATCCCAAACTCATGTAAGTAGTTCTCTCTGTGTGTGTAATAATACAGTAAAAATCACTTGAAGGGACTGAAATTTTATTTTGAGATAGCCAATATTTTAAGTTAAAGAGACTTTTTAACATAGAGATTATTATACTGGGACCCAAATATTATTTTGAGTTATCCAGTGTTTTTTAGTTATCCATTTTTGAGTCATCAGTTCTCCACTTCAACAACTTTTCTCTGCTGCCTATTGATTTCTCTGTGTACATACTTTATGAATCTTGATTTTTTTTTTGGGGGGGAATATATTCTTGTGCATTCATCATTTTCATGGTACTTTCTGAGAGTTCAATAACGTGTGACGTTTAGTTCTTGCTAATATGTGTCTTACAATGAAAATCGCTTAAAAGTCAAAATTGAACGGACTAAGATTTTATTTTGAGATAGCCAATATTTTGAGTTAGAAAGACCTTTTAACATCTTAAGATGATTAAACTGGGACCAGAACATTATTGTGAGTTTCCAGTGTTTCTGAGTTATCCGTTTTTGAGCTATCATGAATCCACTGTATTTACATCAACTGAAGTGTATGTTGTGGTGGATATTTTATATCAATGTGGCATGATGCAATGTTGCAATGTTCTGTGGCTGTTTCTCATCCTACTTTTGCACTGTCCAAGATGTTGACAACGGTCATTGATGTTTTGTATGCAAATAAAAACACATCATTAATACAAGCATGAGCTGAACACACACATATATACACACACAAGCACATGTGCGCGCACATACGTACACACTCACAAACACACATGCGCACTCAGTCTCACACACTCACACATACGTGCGCGCATGCACTTACACATATATTTGTTTGAGACTCAGAAAAGCTGTACAAATGCAGGAGGCATTTTGTTTTGAAAAGGTAGTGCTGTATTTTATGGCTTTGGCAATGCTGTGAGTCTCTTGCCGTGTTTATAATACCACCTCTTTCCAAGTAGCTATTCCTGCCCTATTCTAAGCCCTACTAATGCAAGTTATGTGACCAATTTATCTCAAGTCATTCCTGCACAGGGCAATACAATCCACACTACTAGGCTAGTCCAGCTGTCCCCATAAGTCACAAATTGATCATAGTATACTGCTCAAAATCCCTCTGCAGTCTTACTAGTACACCTCTACCCTCACCCTCATACTTTCTAGCTCCCTTCCCCCACCCCCACCCCACTCCACCTTCCACCCCCAATCAACCCTATCTCCTCCCAGTCCCCTATATACATTTGGACCATTTCTAGCTTCCATCCCCCACCCCACTCCACACACACACACACACACACACACACACTGATCAAACTTATCCCCTCATTTATTCTGCTGCCTTTTTTCACACTGTCCGTCTATCTCTCACCCCTCCCTTCTTTCCAGTCTTTTCTCTACCTGGCATACCATAGGGCCTTTTGTTGTTTTGGCGGTCATTGGTGTGTGCAGGTTAGGGACTTACAGCACTACAATGCTGGAAGTGCTGCTGTGTATGACCTTGGTAGACCTTTGACCAATAGAAGGGGGGGGGGGGGGGGTGAGGGGGGTGATACAGTTCACATCACTGAACACTGGTTAGACTACCAATACCATAGTATGGTTTGATTATTTAACCAACCTACTGGCTGCATCTTTTTTCCCCTCCACCTCCACCCCCCTCCTCTTCCTCTCTCACTCTCATTCTCTCTCTCTCTCTCTCTCTCTCTCTCTCTCTCTCTCTCTCTCTCTCTCTCTCTCTCTCTCTCTCTCTCTCTCTCTCTCTCTCTCTCTCTCAAGTTTACATGTTTACATGTGATGTGGTCAGATGACAATAATGTGTTCAGTTCATGTACACTCACACAAACTCATGCAACCATGTACGTGATTTAATGTTCTTGAATCAGATTCTATTCTTGTTATTTGAAATCACAATTTTTATGTTGAGAATCAGGAATTTGAGAGAGAGGGGGGGGGGGGGGGGGGCAAATAAAAAGTGGGCAGGCAGGGGGTGGGAGCTGGAGGGGCCTTTTTAATATCATCTGTTACACAGATATTTTGGAGAAAGTTGTATTACATACAAGAACGTTCCTTTCTGTTTGCTTGGCAGTATCAGTTGTTCCCATGTGCATTAAAAGAAAACCTTATTGTTTTAAACTCCCATCCCCATCATTTACTTTGACCAAACAAAATGGCAATCCGATTGATTGTTTGCAATTTAAAATCAGGAAATCAACAGATTATAAGAGAACTAGGTGTAAGAGAACCTAACTCCTTGAACGTCATACAGACGATGACAGGTCTGATAGCATCAGAAGATACCTGTTGTGTTGGAAACAATGAGTGTGGTGCCAAACTGGGGTCATGTATCCTCTCCTGGCAGGCAGGGCATACATGTACCCCGCTCCCTGTACATAGCCAGTAGATAGACTTTCCAGATTGGGGGAGTTGGTTTTGATCAGGGGCCAAAATCCTGCTGCTTTTATTCTAGTATGGTCTATTGGAAAAGGTAAGATATTTCGATGAACAGATGGGTGAGAACATATCTAGGTGCTGAGCCTGGAAAGCCCCATAATGGTGTTGTCAGACGTCTATGGTTGATGGGAACTGATGGAAAAGACATACAAATGTACACTATGTTTTGTAAGATTTGTTTGCTAGGGTTCTGTCTGCACATTTGTCAAGATTGTGTTTATCAGCCGCGAACAAAGAGAGCGAAGCTGGTAATGATTACCAGCCACGAACGAAGAGAGCGAAGCTGGTAATGTTTTCAGGGCATTCTGTTCTTATCTATCTGACTATGTTAACACAATAACGTTTGAACAGAGGGACATAGGACTGTAGGAGGCTAAAATTTTGCTTGCGGATAGGTACCGTAATTTACAGCCTATAAGGCGACACAACGCATAAGGCGCACCCCCTGCTTTTTAAAAATAAATCATAATTTGAACAAAGATAGGGCGCACACACCCGATAAGGCGCAAAGAAACCAAATAAATCAAAAAAAGGAAGAACGAAACGATCCGCGAAAGTAACATCATTACAGGGCCAGTGACGGAAGTGGAAGCCTAATTGTTTGATCCGATCAGTGCTAGGTCTATTGCTGTGTCCGATTGTGATCACGGAAGAGATACTATCGTGAAGCGAAAGTGCAATGTGAGTGAACTGTTGTTGGTTTGTTGTGGAAGCTACCAGAGCATGGTGAGTTGTTCATTTCAACTCTCGACCCCCTTACTTGTTTCTGTTTAGAGTATAGAAAGGGCGCATGCGCCGGATTGGTCAACGTTCAGTAAAAATGTTGTGCCTAATAGGCCGTAAATTACGGTACTAAGGATATTTAGGCCGAGTTCGAAAATGAAGGCCATAGCTCAAAGGTCAAGGTCACTGGAGACGAAAATGCTGCCAAGCACCTAACATTTTGAACGGAGGGACCTAGGAAGCTCAAATTTTGCGTGTGGATAGGTACTAAAGATATCTAGGCCAAGTTCGAAAACGAAGGTCATAGATCAAAGGTCAAAGTGAGTTGTGCTGAAAATGCTGCTGAGCACCTGGCATCATAACGTTTGAACGTAGGGACCTAGGAAACTCAAATTTTGCATACGGATAGGTACTAAGAATATCTAGCACAAGTTAAAAAATAAAGGTCAAATCAAGGTGAAAGGTCAAGGTCACAGGAGCCGAAAAAACTGGTGAGCATTTGGGCCTGTATTCACATTATGATATTTTAAAGATTTGTTACCAGCTTTGAGACGAAGCACTGCAGCTGAAAATACTGCTGCACGGCTGGTGAATTAGCATCTTAACGCTCTAGTTTCAGTGGATTCTGTTCCTGACTATCTATCTGTCTATTTTAACACGATAACGTTTGAACGAAGGGACCTAGGATGCTCACATTTTGCATGCAGATAGGTACTAAGAATATTTCGGCCAAATTCAAAAATGAAGGTCAAAGATCAAGGATCAAGGTCACTGGAGCCGAAAGTGCTGCCAAACACCTGGCACGATAATGGAGGGTCCTAGGATGCTCAAATTTCGCATGCGGGTAGGTACTAAAGATATCTAGACCAAGTTCAAAAATGAAGGTCAAGGTCATTGGCGCCGAAAATGCTGCTGAGCACCTGGCACGATAACGATTGAACAGAGGGACCTAGGACGCTCAAATTTTGCATACGGATAGGTACTAAGAATATCTCTGCCAAATTAAAAAATGAAGGTCAAAGGTCAAGGTCACTGGACACGAAAATGCTACCACGAGGCTGGTGGTCTAGCGTCTTAACGCTCTAGTTTAAATTATGCATTTTCCTCTCTTAAGAAAAATATGTTTAAAGATAGTCATTTCCTGGCATTTAGAATTAATAAATGACTACTATTTAAGATAGTTAAATAAATCTAAGCCTTAAAATAAAGACAAGCATTATGAACTTTTGATTTAAAAAAAGTGAAGGTGGGGGGGGTCCAACCCGAGCCAGCTCCCCTCTATCCTTTCATATGCACTGTTTTTCAGTCTAACCTCCTATGCTTTAGAGTGAGATGTAAGCATTCTTTAAGCTTTAAAGTTCAATGTTTATTTATTCTCTTTTGCGAGTCACAGAGTGAAAGATTGTGTTGTTTACAAGGAAGACGGTCAACAAATGTCACCTCCGTAAAAATACCAGTCCCACTTTCCTTTCTATTTGAATTGAAATGTCTTAACCTTCAGCAGGGATTTTTTTTCTTGGCAAAAATCCTAATTTTCGCTCGTAGAAGAAGATAAAAGTTGACAGAAAAAGCACCTCTTTTTAACAGCCACGAGCGAAGAGGAGCAAACCTGGTTAGTGGTAGCATTTTCAGTGAATTCTGTTTGTTCCTATCTGACTATGTTACCACGATAACGTTTGAATGGAGGGACCTAGGACGCTTAAATGTTGCATGCAGATTATGATAGGTACTAAGGATATCTAGGTCAAGTTCGAAAACGAAGATCTTAGGTCAAATGTCAAGGTCATGAGCCGAAACTGCTGCCGAGCACCTAGCATGATAATGTTTGAACGGAGTGACCTAGGATGCTCAAATGTTGCATGCGGATAAGTACTTAGGATATCTAGGCCAGGTTCAAAAATGGTCAAAGGTCAAGGTCAGGTTCATTACCAGCTGCGAGGTGAAGCACTGCAGCTGAAAATACTGCCGCACGGCTGGTGATCTAGCGTCTTAACGCTCTTGTCTCATGGAATTATCTCTATTATAGGGGGAAAAAATTGTGGATGTAGCCTTTTCTCCCCTCTCAATCAGTTTATTTTCTCATTCTGTGTATGTTGAAACAGCTTCAATTCAGCTGAATCTGTGTATGTGTGTCTTTCCCCCCGTGTTTGCTTTTCTGTATCCGCGTCTGTCTCATTTCCTATGTCTCTGCAAAGAAGGTGAGATGCTCCATTTTTTTCAGCCCCTGTAAGAGATGCTTTACATCTCAAAAGTCAAACTGTGTGAGATGTCAAAAGTCAAACTGTGTGAGATATTTTCAGGCTTTGACTGAGCTAAATCTCTTTATCTCTCTTGATTTCGCTCATGCACACATGTGCTCACATGCACGCACACGCACGCACGCACGCACGCATGCACACGCACACGCACACACACACACACACACACACACACACACACACACACAGAGATTGATTCTGACAAGAGTGGCAGTCTTGAATATGCCCCATTCAGTGATCTGGGCTATCATTTAACCGGTATTAATTAAACTGAAGTTATGCGCTTTCATGTTGCATCTTGGTGGTTCCCATCGTTCTTGCCAGTCTTTCTACACACAAGATGATCCCAGTTATCAGATGGAGTGTGTCATCACAATCCTCATCTGTCTTTCCATTTGTCTTTTCCTGCGTTTCTATGAGAATTGAGATGTTCTCAGTTCCAGTTTAGCTGTTATTCGCTTTTCGGCTGTCTTTTGGTGAAATTCCATCATTTGGCAAGGGCTGAATCTGATAGTCTGTTTTAAGCTTGGCTGTTGGTTTCTTTTCAGGACAGAGAGAGAGAGAGTGCTTGTGTGTGTGTGTGTGTGTGTGTGTGTGTGTGTGTGTGTGTGTGTGTGATGTTTTTATCAGCTGGCATTGAAAGTTAGATTAAAAAATGAAACTCCAGTAAATAATCCAATTTACAGTTTGAAATCAAAATGTTTGTTATTAGAATATCTTGCAAGCAACACTTTGTTTTCAAACTTCTATGTATTCCATTTCTGTATATATTTGTTTCCTTGTCTGTGTTTGTTATCTATTACCTGCCACTTGCTTTAGGTCTTGGCCGAGGGAAAAAATGTTTGACAGGATTGGGAAGAATTGCGCAAACATAAGCACTCAATAATGCTTACGTAAACATGCTCACGATCTTGGGGTAAACTCGATGTCGTCCCAATTCTCTTCCTTGCACATCAACTGGTATGCACTTGAGTCACATCATGTGTAGGTGCACATGTCAACTAGAAAATGAAACCGAATGCTGTATGTCTGCCGTTTCCCATTTTGACTGACAGGTAGCAGAGAGGCAGCTGCTATTCTGGATGGCTGGGTTAGAACTTGTTTATAGCGGAGATGCCTTGCCCAGGGTAAATCCCCACTCTCTGACAAAACGATTTGAGAAAAGCTGGCGTTGGGGAAGGTCCCCAAAGGCTTTGGCTGCAGCACGAAGAGCCAGTGCAGATGCCCCCTAGTTTGAGAGTCATGTTCTTCCACAGAAGACAAAGCTGTGCCACGATTTCCCATTACTGTAGAAAACCATTTATTGTACAACTCTCACTTTGCTGTTGGCTCCAACTACAGGCTAATGTCAACTAGTTGTAAAAGGCATTTGAGTAAAGGTCCGAAACTGAGCGTTACTGAACTCAAAAGAGGTGAAGATGAGAACGTAAAATGTGTTGTTGTGCAATTCTCACTTTACTGTTGGCTCCAAGTTCCAACTACAGGCTAATGTCAACCAGTTGTAACAGGCATTTGAGTAAAGGTCCGAAACTGAGCGTTACTGAACTCAAAAGAGGTGAAGATGGGCACATAAAGTGTGTTGTTGTGCAACTACAGGCTAATGTCAACCAGTTGTAACAGGCATTGGAGTAAAGGTCCGAAGCTGAGCGTTACTGAACTCAAAAGAGGTGAAGATGGGCACGTAAAGTGTGTTGTTGTGCATCTACAGGCTAATGTCAACCAGTTGTAACAGGCATTGGAGTAAAGGTCCGAAGCTGAACGTTACTGAACTCAAAAGAGGTGAAGATGGGCACATAAAGTGTGTTGTTGTGCAACTACAGGCTAATGTCAACCAGTTGTAACAGGCATTTGAGTAAAGGTCCGAAGCTGAGCGTTACTGAACTCAAAAGAGGTGAAGATGGGCACATAAAGTGTGTTGTTGTGCAACTACAGGCTAATGTCAACCAGTTGTAACAGGCATTTGAGTAAAGGTCCGAAGCTGAACGTTACTGAACTCAAAAGAGGTGAAGATGGGCACATAAAGTGTGTTGTTGTGCAACTACAGGCTAATGTCAACCAGTTGTAACAGGCATTTGAGTAAAGATCTGAAGCTGAGCGTTACTGAACTCAAAAGAGGTGAAGATGGGCACATAAAGTGTGTTGTTGTGCAACTACAGGCTAATGTCAACCAGTTGTAACAGGCATTTGAGTAAAGGTCCGAAGCTGAACGTTACTGAACTCAAAAGAGGTGAAGATGGGCACATAAAGTGTGTTGTTGTGCAACTACAGGCTAATGTCAACCAGTTGTAACAGGCATTTGAGTAAAGATCTGAAGCTGAGCGTTACTGAACTCAAAAGAGGTGAAGATGGGCACGTAAAGTGTGTTGTTGTGCAACTGCAGGCTAATGTCAACCAGTTGTAACAGGCATTTGAGTAAAGGTCCAAAACTGAGCGTTACTGAACTCAAAAGAGGTGAATATGGGCACGTAAAGTGTGTTGTTGTCCAACTACAGGCTAATGTCAACCAGTTGTAACAGGCATTTGAGTAAAGGTCCGAAGCTGAACGGTACTGAACTCAAAAGAGGTGAAGATGGGAACGTAAAGTGTCTTGTCGACTACAACACCGTCGAGACTGAGTCTGGGTTTTGTTTCTCGTTGGTGGACATAGCAGATACTTTGGTTGTTTTCAGTTGGTGTTTTCAGTGCAATGACTGGCGTGTTAAACTTTTGGCTTTTACTGCCTTTAGTTTTGCCTCACAATTGCCCAATTCAGGACAATTTTGCATCCTGTCCTTGGTTAGTATCCCCGCCTTCTCAATCGACATTTCTGGTGTATTTTTTTCGCTATCCTTATATATCTACCCAGCCTATTTTCATTTGTTTCATTTAAGTCTTTTTTGACCAGTACTATTCCCGCACCCCCTTCTGCACCTCTCCCCTTTCCCCTTTCATTCACACAGAGAAAGAAAGTGAGAGAGGGAAAGAGATTTGTGATATGTGCTAATTATAAAAGAAAAACAACTTTTTTGAGATTTGCAGCATTAGTAAAAACGAGACAAACTTAAGCTCCTTTGCCCAGTGCACTTGTGGGCAAAGGACAACAAAGTAGGAAAGAGCAACTGTTTTTAAGATGTTCATGAATAGGGCTTGCGTTTCAGTTTCCGGATTCAGCAGGCAATGGATTAAGGTCGATCTGTGAGGTTAAAGTGGTTTTTTGGAGGGGGTGGGGTATAGGGGTAATGGTGTTGGGGGACATAAGATTGGCTTCAGACCAACATGAGCACTATCTCTTGGGATTTCGACAACCTTCACCCGCCTACACCCCCAACTGCCATACTTTCTGTGTCTCTCCACTCCTCGGCATCATTCTCTTATCTTCTTCCTTCTCCTGCCTCCCAAGTCCTCCATTCGTCCCCCTCCCAACCCCCACCCGTGTAGACTGCATGTATACCCCTCACCAGGCATCAATCAACCCTGTGGTGTTGTCACTCGCTGCCAGAAAAGTCGGAGTTATCGGGCCCCACTGCAATACAACTTCTCTTCATACGACTGACTTTCTCTCAACTTCTCTGTTATGCTTTTCGCCCTGGGAGTGCTCCGGATGCTGTTTGATTGTGTGCCTTAATTAATTAGCGCTGTGGTAAGATCTGAGGGGGGGAAAGAGAAGCTTACAAGCTCGCTCTTGAAGATATGTTTTCCCCTTCTTTTTTACGTAATGGTGATCGTTTTCCTTTTCTGGAACAAGTGGCTTCCTACAAGGCAACTTGCTGTGAAACGTGAGGAGGAATATGGGAGGGGGAGGGGATGGGGGTAGAGGAACAAGAGAAAAACAAAGACGGTGAAGCAGTAAAGAATGATGAGGTTCACAGATAAGTGGTTGAGTGCAGTGTTACGACCGACCTAACCTGTCTACATCGTCATCAGACAAGCTGGGGATAATAATAGCCGACACACCGGCAGTTGTTTGTTCAGCAGCAGCAGTACAGTAGCATTGTTGGGCAGTGAGGCTGCAGGTGGTAGACTGTTGTATACGGCCTTCGCCCCTGAACTTATATCATGTCATTGAGGAAGTGATGGTTAATGTGTCGTATTGGCATCGTGTTGATGACATGGGTTGGACGTGATTAGGAATGAAACCGGACCCATCCATTGACTGGTTTTCTGCTCTGAAAGACACCTGTGAATTTGATTGAGACAATTGTGGCACCCGGTTAAAAAAAAAATGGTGTAGAGTTCTACCTATGTGTGTTGTTGCTGAATGGTTGCATGAATACATAAAGACGTGGGTTTCCAGCTAAGTTTATCCTTTTTTGTGGACTTCTTGAAAAAAATAAATGACCACTATGACCAGTTGCACAGAAAATAACACCGCAAACGGGATAAGCCCGCTGTGTCCCAGGCCCGATATGTCCCACTTCTGGTTGATCCCTTTGTGTCCCAGGCCTGATATATCCCAAAAGTGGGACATATTGGGCCTGGGACATAACGGGCCTGGAACACAACAGACACAACTGTAAATTTGAGGATTTTATTAAGTCAAGGCCCAACAGGTCCCTGGCCCAATAGAGCCTAGGAAATTGGTGTACTTGTTATTGTTTGTGTGTTATGGCTATGGTATCGATGATGATGGTCTGCATGTGTGGCGAGTGCGTGTGTGTGTGTTGGGGGTTAACTATTAATGCGCGCATGTGTGTGCATGAGTGTATATGACTCTCTCTCTGTCTCTCTCTCTCTCTCTCTCTCTCTCTCTCTCTCTCTCTCTCTCTCTCTCTCTCTCTCTCTCTCTCTTTCTCTTTCTCTCTCACCAAAGACACACCCACACAGGCTGAAATGTACATGGGACACATCAGGCCTGGGACACAACAGGATGGGATCTATTGGGCCTGGGACATATGATATAGGGCCGACCCCGCAAACAAGCAGGTTGGACTTTGCTGGTTGGGGGTGAAGCTCTGGGAGATAAGAACCAACATGAGATTGAGGTTGCTCTCTGAGCTAGGCCTATATGCTTCACCTCTAGCTGATATATTCCCATCATATGCACTCAGCAGGGGGGCTGGGCTACAGGAGTAAGGGATGAAGATGATACTGTAGTTGGAAGGGTGGAAGATGGAGAAGGTGAAGCACTGAACCCTGAATGTCAAAAAACACCACTACTGCCAAATGATTTACTCCGTCTCCCCCCTCTCTTTTTTCAAGGCGCCTAAATATATGAAATCCTTTAGCCGAGAGACAGACAGTATCATATGTGCATGATATCAAAAGTCTTGAGTGCGAAGTGATTTATACAGTCTTATCTCTCCTCTGGGTGCCAAGACTAGGACCAGGGAAGCAGTGTGATGGGGAGGCAGGCAGCAGGGGAATTGAGAAGTTGGCTTGGTGTGCTGCAGCCAAGTTGAACCATTGCAGTCGTTACTGGTGTCGATGTATGTAGTAGTGCAGAGCCCAGAAAGTCTGTGGTGCACAGCAATGACAGTGTTCTGTGGCCTGGCCACCACCTAGCCATTCTGTCCTCTGCCTTCTTCTCAGCTCTGTGCGTGACAGAGGGAGTCCTTCATTTGGCCAAGTGTGTTGTGATTAGGGGGAAATGCAATTAGGCCTTACTGGGAAGACAGAGTACAGTAGGTCTAGTGGTGGGAGAAGAGGGTGAGAGAGAGCCACTGTGTGTTGCTGAAAAAGAAGAGTTGCTACATTTTGCATTATCTGTACATCCGTATCTTTGACTTCAAAGGCAAATTTAATTTCAACGCTTCTTTGAGAATGTTCCATGAATTGTTACTTTGAGCATCTATCTGTGACTTGTAATTAAAAAGAAAGGAAATTTAGTTTTACAACGTGGTGTGTCTGTAAAACTGTGATGGGGAATCACTGTGAGCATCAACTTTTACGGAATTAGCAAAGTGAGAGAAGAAAACCTGCCTAATGTGACTGTGGTACAGCAGAGACCTTCGTCAGTGAAAAAGATGACATGACAAGTATAGGGAGAGATTTTTTTTAAAGGAAGGGGGAGGGGGTATTCTTTCTTTGTATATTACCATTGTGTTGAATGTAAATGGCAAATGAGTCGACCACATTTCTAGATTTATTGATATTTAAAGTAAAACTCGTATTTATCACCCACCCACCCTCCCACTTGCTTGCGGACATCAAAGTACCATTCACAATGTTTTCCTTTGTTGTTCAGTGAAATAACTGATTTTGATACACATGGGATCTTGTTGCAGGTTTAAAAGGGGATAAATGATTTTGAAAAGTGTGGGATCTGGTTGTTGATTTAAATGAGTAAATTATTTCATGTAATGCAAACGTATGTATTGGTTTTATTATACTTAGTGCAAAAGTCAGACTGATAAAGCTTGTATGACTGAAGAATATGTCATAAATGGGTTAGAATCTTTTTTAATGTGACAGTTTCTCTTTCATCTGCATTAAACTTAACCATTTAGTCAAGTTTGCGTTTCGCAAAAGTAAGCAAAGCAGTTAACCATGATTGCTTTGCAAAGCTAGTTCAACATCGTTAGCTTTGCTGCACCGACATACCTTCAGGTTATTTCGAGCTTTGGCACACAATGAGCTGCTTTGAGTGACAGAGAACGACAGTTGGAAGATATAGCTGGCGATTGAGAACTATCAGATTCGTCGTTGATCTTGTACAGACGTCTGCTTTAGCTTGAAAGCAGAGCTTTTTTGTTTAAGTTGTTGGTTGACATTTTCAGAACACCCGTGTGGTATGTGAAATGCATTTTTTTTTTTTTTTGTCCAACGAACCTGGATGGCTTTACTAGAATAAGCTGCCGTGCTTGCATTCTAGGGAAGACCGTTGCGCAGTTAGTGTAAAAGGTCTGATTAAATATTGTTGACTGACGGCCTACCCCACCTGTTAGCTATAAGGCCTGGGCTGGCTGATAAAATGTGGTCAGAGGGCGGACAGAAGCTGCAGGCGGGTCCCCCCGCCGTCCCTATGCGGCGTGCCAGCAGCTGGAGGGAGCTGGGGCAGGGTGGGGGTGGGGGTGCCACCAACACTTTCGGGGTGCCTGTGGACCCCTACTGGCTGACCAACTGCCGCAATGATTTGTTGGGGCCAGCTGCAGCGGCCAGCCAGAATAGGCCAACGGGGCAAGTATTGTAACAGGGGAACTGGTCGTTTCGTACCCAAGACATTTCGTACCCTGGACGTTTCGTACCTATTTTTCGTTGGGATAGGGTTAGGGGTAGGGTTAGGGTTAGATGGTCTTTTCTTTTGCCACAAGCATCTGTTTTTTTGTCAAAATCATTTCTCCTGTCTTTAAAAAATGACTAAAATTATGGTACGAAAAGTCCAGGGTACGAAACGACCTGTAACCTTGTAACAGTGGCTTGACAGTTCAGTTGTTTGTTAGCGGTAGTGTTGCGTTTATATGGGCCCTACAGTACTGATAAGGGAGAAAGCTCAATGGCGACTCTTCTCGATTGATAACCACTATCTACCTTTCCTCCAGCACCCACCCACTCCCTCACCTTATCCACTCTTCCAAATCTTGAAAAGTGGGGCCTTTGCAATTGCAGCCTTCTTTAGTGGAAGACAAAGTCTTATCTTGGAATGTCACACCTTCGTAATTTAATCTCTCTCTCTCTCTCTCTCTCTCTCGCTCTCGCTCGCCCTTGTTTATCCTGGAAAATAGAATGACTGGAAATGGTTTGTCACATTACAAGAAATCTTACTATTAAATTTTGTTTGTGATTTACGTACATGTTTGTTGCTGAAATAAAATGAAGACCATAATTGTGGCCACACACACGTGAAACGTGACATGTTGCACATAAGAAACGACACACAAAAAGAGAGATTTACCAAGATATCAACAGATGCGTAAACTCTGGGGGAAAATTTCATTAAAAACAAAACAAAAAAAACAAGCAAATTAAAACTCTTTGTGTTTGTCCTTTCATTATCAGCAGAAAACAGAAGTGCAGGTAAAAGCATGTAGAAAGAATGTCTCACTTCTTCTTCAATCGCTCAGTTTCCTGTCAATTATGAGCGCAGATGTGTCATGCTGCCATTATGTGCCTAACTAAGAAATAGTTAGGCCCAGCAAGTCCAACTTCGGTTGGAGGAAATCTTTTTAAAACTGTTTCTTGAAAAAAGGCAAGAGAATGGACCGGTAAAGCAGAAAGATAGTAGATGACAGTAAGCAAAAGAAAAGACAAGAGTCAAAGAGAGTGACAGATTAGAGGAAGTTACAATCACAGAACTTCCAGAAGGTGGAACTATGTATGCAAAAGAACACACACACACACACACACACACACACACACACACACACACACACACACACACACACACACACACACACACACACACACAGTATCCCCATGGGGTGATTGTCTCACTGACTTTTTTAAGGAATTTGCTCTTCATCATCCCAATCAACCACTTCTCATTTTTTCTTTCCTTTTTTTAAACACCTTTACAAAGCCAACACTCATCCATCTCTTCTCATTTCTGATCAGATCTCATCCTTTCCCCCTTTCTTTTTAACCTTCCATTCAGCCTTGAATCATTTGTGTTCCCCCATCCTTTTCAGTTTCTCTTTATATGATCTGTCTGTCTGCCTCTGCCCTTTTCGTTTGGTCTGGCTTTCTAAGTTTCTTTGTTTCTTTTGTCATTGGGGCGACTCTCTCTCTCTCTCTCTCTCTCTCTCTCTCTCTCTGTCTGTCTGTCTCTCTCTCTCTCTCTCTCTCTCTCTCTCTCTCTCTCTCTCTCTCTCTCTCTCTCTCTCTCTCTCTCTCTCTCTCTCTCTCTCTCTCTCTCTCTCTCTCTCTCTCTCTCTCTCTCTCTCTCTCTCTCTCTCTCTCTCTCTCTCTCTCTCTCCCCCTCCCTCTCTCTCCCTCCCTCCCTCCCTCCCCGTTACTCCCACACATGTGTGCACACTCATTTTTCCTTTAGTCAGACAACACAATGAAGAGCTGGGGATTGTGCACAGTTTAGATTTTGGGCTAGCTGTCATTTATTAATATCCAGCAGTCATGTCTCATTCCACTTTTGGCAAAGATGCAGAGTAACACACCCTCTCCATTTTCTCGGTTCTGTCCGTTTTTTCAGTCTTGCCTTTCTTACTGCAGATTGAGCACATAGACCTACATGGTTTTCTATATTTAATTAAAGTTAATTTTTATCCTTTGAAACAATCAAAGGTATGCATTTCAGACCTGTTTACTCTACTCTTTTTGTGTAGTATTCTACTCAATTTGGACCTCTTTGGACTTGTGTAGGGGGTAAACAGGTCTAGCATTTGCAAATAGTAGAATATAAAGGCGCGACTGAAAAAACGCAATGACCCAAGACATTGAGGGGGATCCCGGATGTTGAATCTGCATCCTAGTCCCACTTTTTGTGCCAACAGAAACTATATCCATCGTCAGGATCAAAGCACCGCAGTTCTTTCTGCCTTGAGAGTATACCATGAAAATACCTGTTTTGAAAGATGAGGTACACAAAGATTTAGAATAGGTCAGTCTCCCCCCCCCCCCTCCCCCCCCCCCCCCCCCCCCCCCCCCCCCCCCCCCCAGTGATTTTCTTTTTCTTCTGAAGTAAAAGAAACAAAATTATCTACAAGCAAAGTTCAGGCCAGGAGAAGATCTGTTTGCTCTGTTCTTTTCACAGCATTTCGTGGGGGGTGGGGGTGAAGGTTGAATTCATATTGTTTATTACTTAGCCAACTGGTGGCATTCTGTCAACACTCCTATTTTACTTTAAAGGGCAAGTAACCCAGGCTGTGGCGTTTGTTGGCTTGTCAACCTGTCTGGGGTAGCCCCCACATCAAAAGTGGTCACCAGTCTGTATTGAGGAGCCTGACCTTTTATTTTCCCCCCCCTTTTTTTTTTATTGCTTGTGTTTGAAGAGGGAGGACGAACTTCATGGGATGTATGTGTTGGGAGAAGGAGTTAAGAGGCTTTGTGTTTTAATGTCCCCACTCAACTCTTTCAAATGGTTCTCCGAGTTCTTGACCTCCTCTCCCAAACCCCGACCAGCCCTTCTTGTTCTTGCCGCAACCCTTCAATGTGACTGGATATTTATCTATATTTTCTTTTTTTTTCGTTTGTTTGTTTTTGTATGTTGTTGTTGTCGTCAAAGGTTTGTCTTTTTATTGTTTGTTCTTTTTTACTTTTTCTTTTTTCATTTTTTTTCTTCTTTTTTCCCCCCATGTACCCCCAAGGGGCTTTTTTGGAAATAAAAAACTTGAAACCTTGTAGAAGTTGTACTCACAGTTCAATGAGATCAGTAGTTCATCAGAATTGGAACGAGGTCCTGTGCATTTATCTGTCTGTGTGTATGTATGTGTCTGTTCTTGTGATCAGATTTTATATTCCAGCCTCTACCACTGAAACTAGTGAATCAAACATGAAAACTGGCAGGGGTGTCTCTGATATACCCAGACATTGATGCCTGTTATGTTGGTTTAACATGATGTTGTTAACCGTAAAGACCCAATATTAAAGAAATAAAGATAGGGATGAAAGTTTTGTTGTGAACGGTTCCAGTTAATTAAACGGATAATCTCAAATGAATGGCTAAGCTGACGCTTAACCGATGGCAGGGTGCTCACTGAGGGTGAGGGTGAACATGACAGAGTATTATGCAATCTGTTGTGTGACCAAGTCATGGAAGAAATAGGGTGTCATTTTCAGGACAAAGGTGTTCATCTTTGTTTTGTTCTTCGCAGTTTTGTTTTATTAATCCAACATCATTTCATTAATTCATGACTTGAGAAAGTCCTCCTCAGAACGAAAATTTGATTTTTACTGTAAGCAGTTTCCTTGTTCTTCTTTCTTTTTTTATACTGTTTTTCTTGTAGCGTTGTGTGCTTTCTGTGCCTGAATGTTGTTCTCAGCCAATGAACTAGGAGTACATGAATATGGCTTTGCCATCTTGTTAATTCTGTTTCTTGTTCCCACACTCCCAGCTTTTATTTGAGGGACTGGCTTTCCCACAGGTGTTCCAAATGATCTTCTTTTTTAACCCCATTATCCAGTGCGTCTTCAAGGGAACATGGTACATGTCTCTTCCCTTCCAGTTCTCTTTGTCTTGTTTGTTTGTGGCTGTGGTGTCTCCTAAAGTGGGACCTGAAGGTCACATTAACCCTTTCGCCGCCAGCCATTTTTTCAGCCCCAAAATAGCATTAGACCTAGCTGGGTAGAGAATTTTTTTTATCTGCAATATTGGGAATTCCTCTGCGACATGTACAGCATTAGGCCTATCCTTACCTCCCAAAATTAAGAAAATAGGGTATTTGGATAACAGGCCCTGATTTGATGCCTTTTGATGACATGGGTGTTAAGCCATTGTGGTGCATAAATGCGACATTGGCGGTGAAAGTGTTAATTTACCTGGTGAGATAGACCATGCCAAATTTGGTTAATTTTAACTTACTTTTTGTGATAGACTCTCAATCTGTGTTTTCTGTCTGACTGCCTGTATGTGTCTCTTTCTGTCATCCTGTTGTGTGTTGTATACCTTTGTTCAATTGTTGTTGTTTTCATTCCCCAGCTTAGACGCTCTGGGGGCACACCCAGTGCCATGTGAGCATTTCTCATAGCCTGGGTGGGAGGATTACGTGTATGGCTGCTTTTAAAGGGCCCTGCCACATAGGCAGCCATACTCCGACTTTAGGGGACATACCTTTGTGTAATTCATGTCTTAGCATGTCTTGACTATCCTTGAAATATCGATCATTGGTTCACCTTTTTATTTTTTCTTCTAATCTCTGTCAGTTGTTTCGGTCTGTGTCTCTGTCCCTCCCTCCCTCCTTTCTTTCTTATCCTTGTTAGTTGTATGTCTTGTCTTTGTGTCTGTCCTCTGCTTTTCCCCAATCACAGAAAAAACGCAAACTCTTTTATTTGTCGTAAAGCCATCAAAAGAATTATTGACACATGTGGTAAGCACATACTATAAAATAAAATAAAACAAAAAGCACAAGGTAAAGTTGGTGACAAAATAAATGTAGCACAGATGACCATTAACCCTTTCACTGCCAGCCATCTTTGAGCCAAACATTTCCATTAAACTTACTTGGCTATAGAAAAAGATTTTGCCTGCAATATTGCGGGATTTCTCTGTGGCACATTTAGAAATGGGTCAATCCTTACTGCCCTAATTTAGGAATACAATATCATTGAATAACAGACCCTGATTTCAAGAGTTTTAGTGACATGGGTGTTAAATCATTGTGGTGCAAAAATGCGACATTGGCGGTGAAAGGGTTAAATGTCTTGAGTTCTCAGCTCCAGCAATAAGGAATTAATTTTGACTTTGACACGCATTGTTAGTTATATAGGGCAGGGGGGAAAGACCAAAGAGGTTGGGCGGGGGGAGGGGGATAGTGTGGCTACTGGAGGTGTCCCCTTTTGTGCCCCTTAGAGGCGATTGTGAAAGGACCAGGAGCTTGTGTGATCTGGAAATAGGGGGAGAATAGTAGAGGCTGTGCCATTGTGTCCCTCACGCCCGCCCTCAGGCCCAGTCACACAGACATAAGGCACTGTGTTAGGCCTAACCCCTTTTCCTTCTTCTCCCTTCTTTGCTCCAGTCTTCTGCAATGATTTTCAATTATAGGATTTTAGAGTCAGAGATTTGTTTGTTATTTACCCCCTCTGCCCCGTTCTCTCCAATTCCTCTCATATTCAACCCTTTTATTGTTATTAAGCTTAGTTGATCTTGCTGTTGACCCAAAATTATGCGATTGAAAACTTTGCATTTATATCTTTTTGCTTCGTCTTTGAGGTTGGGTTGTTATCCCTGTGCCCGAATTTTGTAAGCTTTTGTTTCTTAGTTCTTCAGGCAAAATTATTGCCTGTTAAACTTATGATTTTATTTGTTTTCTATACCAGTTTGTGAAATGGAACAAAAATATGTTTTTATTGTCCAGCAGATTTAATCATGTGTGTCTGCACATTCATGCACACATAAGTACACACACACACACACACACACACGCACGCACGCACACACACAAACACACGCATGCATGCACGCACGCACCAAAAATAATTGATTTCTGTTGCTCATACATGTAAAAAGAAAAAAGACAACGATCATGAGGCAGAGATGCTCTAAAAACAAACGGTAGTAGTAGTAGTAGTAGTAGTAGATAGGGACAAAACAAGTCATCAAGCTTTTCAGATAGTCCCATCTTTATAATCAGTGTTATACAAGTAATGGTCAAGGTTTTTGCGGTCAAATTTTCCTACGATTACTCATCAAAGCATCTAAATTGCATTAAATAATTTGGAGATTTGTCGAGACGATTTTTGAATAAGTTAGTTTTGGGTTCACATTTTAGTTCGTTAGGTAAATCATTCCAGATGTTAACAGGGGGGAAAGACCCAGTCAAGGGCTCGAGCATACAGCAGACCTGTTTACTCTACTCTTTTCCAGTAGTATTCTACTCAATTTGGACCTCTACTACTCTTCAAAACGTTAAATAATGCTCTAACTACTCATTTTCAGTGAACATTGTTTGATGGTTTAATGAATAAAGCTACACATTTTGCACCCAAACTACTCATTTCAGCTAACCAGACTACTCAAGACTTGTGTAGGGGGTAAACAGGTCTGATACAGTGTTGTGCTGTGCTGGTCAAGTGTGCACATTCCCTAGCTGTCATGGCCTTGAGTCTTGAAAAAGACAGGTTGCAGAGTAAATAAGTAACAACAGTTTATGCCTCTTGCCTTGAGGCAGCCCTTGGGAATTCAGCCCTGCATACCTAATTGACACTAATGTCCAGTCCTCCGTAATTGGCATTCACCACCATATGGAACAAAGGTGCTCAAGTGACACTTCTGGTCATTCTGTGGGGGAAAAGAAGGAAGGAGGGAATGAATAAATGAAGAAATGAATGAAAGGATGCTTGATTGAATGAATGAAATGTTAATAAAGTATTCAAAGAATAAAGAAAGTATAGTCTTTTTACTTTAATATTATCATAAAGCAATCAAGGACAGGCAGAGTAGTGCAATTTTTGCCTGTGGCTGATTAATAAGGCAAAGAGCAAGAATGTGGCTGGTCATGAAATAGCATGGCACAGCAAATGCATGCTTGATAGATCATTGCTGTCAATGGAGAAGTCATCAAACTTCTAGACAGTTCCCATTTTTTATACTCGTCAGATACTGCCCAAAGCAAATAGAGTCGAGTATAATGAGAGACTGGGTTATTTTACGGTTAAAGCAAAATTAGGTCACTCAGAGCCCTTTTTATCTTAAACTAGCGCAACGCCGAGTACCGGTAACGCCTAGTAACGGTAACGCTAAGTACTGGTAACGCTGAGAACAGCAAATTTGAAGCGATTCGGTTAAGAAACGGTGCAGTTCTAAGGCCCCGTTTCCCGTTGGCGCTGCTCTGAGAGTGACGCGCTCTCCCTAGTAACGATAACGCCAAGTACTGGTAACGCTGAGTACAGCAAATTTTAAGCGATTCGGTTAAAAAACGGCGGAGTTATAAGGCCCCGTTGGCGCTGCTCTGAGAGTGATGCGCTCTGCCTAGTAACGGTAACGCCTAGTAACGGTAGCGCCAAGTACTGGTAACGCTGAGTACAGCAAATTTGAAGCGATTCGGTTAAGAAACGGCGGAGTTATAAGGCCCCGTTTCCCGTTGGCGCTGCTCTGAGAGTGACACGCTCTCCCGATTCTCTTCAAATTTGCTGCCAGGCTTTACCCCGGCCACAGCAAGCCTGACAGCAAATTTGAAGTGATTCAGTTTAGAAACGGCGGAAGTTATTTGTGAAAAGGTGAAGCGGCGTATATCGCACGCGTTTATGAATCGATTCGCTTCCGGTTTGGCACATCGATAGTCACCGTCCCCGGTCATATCCCTGCCCAATTTGAAGGCAATCGGTCCAGAAATACCGGGATATGGGCGCCGAGAGGCCGGCGGATACGCGTTTCGCGCATTTGCCAAACCGCGCAAATGACACGGCCGCCTCGATTGCCGTTGCCATCGCCCCGTTAGGGCTCACAGCAAATTTGAAGCGATTCGGTCGAAAAATGGCAGAGTTATAAGGTCCGTTTTGTGTTTCAGGCACACACACGGACACTTGGCTTTTTACTATATGATGTCCTTATTGATTGATAACTTGGAATTGCTATGAAGAGGAAGTGTGCATTTTTATTTACTTATATGATGAAAACTCTTGGAAGCTAAACTACAGTGGAACCTCCCTTATAAGACCTTCAAAAATCATCCAAAATGAGGTCTTATGATGGAGGGGTCTTATAAGGTAGGTAGTTTTAATACTTACAAAGAGGGGCAATGTCTCAGAGAAGTAGGTCTTATTGGGAGGGAGTTTTGTAATGGGAGGTCTTATAAGGGAGGTTCGACTGTATTAAGTTTGTAAATTGTTTGGGGGCATCTAACTTCCAAACTTTATGATTTTATTAAATAGGCTTGTAGGTGTTAGTTTTGTTGATAGTGCCTGTGCCTTTTTTTCGGGGGAGTATTTGTTTTTTGGTTTTGTTGTAGCTTATTCTTTTATGACCCTCAGTGGCTGTTCTATTATTTTTTGTTTCTGTTTGTATTAGAATATCATAATCATAATTCCCATTGGAGAAATCTAAATAAGTAGCAGCCGATGATTTGGATGGCTTAGAAATAAGCTCATGCTCTCTGTAAACTTTTTATTGGTAAAGGTCAAGATGTGCCCCCCCCCCCCCCCCTACATTTCTCGGTTAATTGTATTTTCCGTTTTTGCCTTTCTTACCATACATAAAGCTGTATTTTAGGAATCTTTTTAGCTAATAACCTTTTTGGAATACTAACCCTAGCCCTAACCCTAACCCTACCCCCCCCACCCTATAAGACGGAAAAACGCAGCGAACCACAACTGTGACAAATCGCGGTGTACTGCAGTACATAGTGGGGGTTAGGTTTAGGGCTAGGGTTAGGGTTAGTATTCCAAAAAGAGAATTAGCTGAAAATGTTCCTAAAATACAGCTTTATGTATGGTAAGAAAGGCAAAAACGAAAAAATACAATTAACCGAGAAATGCAGGGGGGGGGGGGGGGGGGCACATCTTTACCTTTACCTTTTTTAATTTCTTTTTTATATCAGCTTTGAAAATAGAATATGCAAATGTAAAGGTGAGTTGTGTGAGAGAAAAATAGTGTTGAGAGAAAAAGAGATATGAAGGGAGATCATATATATATATATATATATATATATATATATATATATATATATATATATATAAAACATGAAGAAAGTACAGTAATACTCCCATCTTGTGTGTGTGTTTCTGAAGCTTAGAGTTAGACTCTAGGACAGGTGCAGTTCTCTAATGGGAGCTGCAAAGGGAGAAGCTTGCCTGTTTGAAGTCTTTGGGGGGAAGCTCTCTAGAAGAGAAATCAAACAGTTTAGGGGCATTCAGAATTGATTAAAACCTACATTTTGTAATCATTTGGGGATGGGGTTGGGGAGCTTCCTATCATCAAGGCTATATTCACTTATTGAAATTTTCCATCAAGTAGCTTTGACGGACCCATACACTGCAGGCCTGTATCTCCCGTCCACCTATTTTTTAGCACCAGAATTTTTAGCCAGCATATAATCAGTGAACCACTTTTGAGTTTAAAGGAAGCCGTGGTTACTAAGATAAGAGACTAGAGTCGCTATCGTGCCACCGAGTTTGTTCCCATCGAAACTACCAGGCAGCAAGGGATAAAAGCTGGCTCCAAAGTTTGTACCCAGAAGGACTCTATCAACAATCATCAGCCATGAAAGCATTGGTGGGATAGAGAGGGGGTGATAAGGAGCCACCTGATAGGAAAGGTGGGCAGCTAGGGTAGACAGAAAAGGTAGGAGGGGCAAGGATGAGGGGGGCTTTGGTATCTATCGAAGGCAACCAGCCCTGATCTCCAAAATAACTGTACTTGCTGATAATTTACTGCTGCAGCCGATAGTGATTTGGTTGGGGAAGGGCTGAAAATGGCTACTCTTCCAGGGAGGTACTCACCCTAATAGCTATACTGGTGGAATAATTTTTTTCCTCAGGTTATGCTAAAACCTAAGTATAAAAAATGAATTGGGGGGGGGGGGGGGGGGGGGGAGTGGGGGCTGATACATGATTATTAATTTTAGAAAGCAATTTTTCTAAAAGGCAGATCACAAAAGGTGCGGGTTGGGGCAAAACTATCATCTAACATTGACGTTTTAAGTGGCATTCCCCAGTGGCATTCCTGGGGCCAATACTTTTTACAATTTTGATCAATGATCTCCCGGAGGAAATACAAAGTGTCTGTAAGATATTCGCAGACGATGCCAAACTTTACAACTGTTCTAAACATTCAGACATAATACAAAATGACATAGGTAAACTTATAGAATGGTCAGAAAAGTGGAATCTCTATTTTAATGCAGGAAAGTGCAAAGTCATGCATGTGGGCTATGACAATCAAAATGAAACCTCCCATTATAAGACTCCCTCCCATATAAGACCTACTTCTCCAAGACATTGCCCTTATAAGAGAGTAAGTATTAAAATTACCTCCCTTATAAGACCCCTCCCTTATAAGACCTCATTTTGGATTATTTTTTAAGGTCTTATAAGGGAGGTTCCACGGTACAGCCTTTCTCAGTTCTGTTGTGTAAACTTTCCTCCGTTCTGTTACGTAAACTTTCCTCAGTGTTTGGTTTTTTAAGCCATCTGACGATCTGTTATTCAACCTGTTTGCTCTGTGTGTGTGTGTGTGTGTTTTCAGGGAGCAGCCTATTTTCTCGACGAAGGCTCACGTGTTCCAGATTGACCCGGACACCAAGAAGAACTGGCTGCCGGCCAGCAAGGTGGCAGTCAACGTCTCCTACTACTATGACAGCACGCGCAACACCTACCGCATCATCAGCGTCGATGGATCCAAGGTCAGCAGCACGTGCATCGTGCTTTAGACATTATAACTTTATGTCTATGCCTCCCCACAATTGCACGCACGACATCTACTGCATCATCAGCGTCGATGGATCCAAGGTCAGCAGCACATACATCGTGCTTAGACATTAGAACTTTATGTCTACTAGCGCAACGCCTAGTACTGGCAATGCACCGTACTGGTAACGCCTAGTAACGGTAACGCCAAGTATTGGTAACGCTGAGTACAGGAAATTTGAAGCGATTCGGTTAAGAAACGGCAGAGTTATAAGGCCCCGTTTCACGTTGGTGCTGCTCTGAGAGTGACGCGCTCTCCCGATTGTCTTCCAATTGCGGGCCATAGCAAGCCTGACAGCAAATTTGAGGTGATTCGGTTAAGAAACGGCGGAGTTATTCGTGAAAAGGTAAAGCGGTGTATAGCGCGCGCGTTTCTGAACCGATTCGCTTCCAATTTGGCACACCGATAGTCACCGTCCCCGGTCATGTACCTGCCAAATTTGAAGGCAATCGGTCAAGAAACGCCGGAGATACGGGCGCCGAGATACCGGCGGATGCGCGTTTCGCGCATTTGCGAAACCGCGCAAATGACACGGCCGCCTCGGTTGCCGTTGCCATCGCCCCGTTAGGGCTCACAGCAAATTTGAAGCGATTCGGTCGAAAAACGGCGGAGTTATAAGGCCCGTTTCGTGTTTCAGACACACAGACACACACACACACGGACGGACAGTTGGCTTTTTACTATATGATGATGCCTCCCCACACTGCATCATCAGCGTCGATGGATCCAAGGTCAGCTGCAAGTGCATCGTGCTTTAGACATTAGAACTTCAGTTTGTATATCTATGCCTCCCCACAATTGCATGCACAACATCTACTGCATCATCAGCGTCGATGGATCCAAGGTCAGCAGCACGTGCATCGTGCTTTAGACATTAGAACTTTATGTCTATGCCTCCCCACATTTCCATGCTCAACACCTACTGCATCATCAGCATCGATGGATCCAAGGTCAGCAGCACGTGCATCATGCTTTAGACATTAGAACTTTATGTCTATGCCTCCCCACATTTCCATGCTCAACACCTACTGCATCATCAGCGTCGATATAGAACTTCAGTTTGTATATCTATGCCTCCCCACATTTCCATGCTCAACACCTACTGCATCATCAGCGTCGATGGATCCAAGGTCAGCAGCACATGCATCGTGCTTTAGACATTAGAACTTTATGTCTATACCTCCCCACATTTCCATGCACAATACCTAACGCATCATCAGCGTTGATGGATCCAAGATCAGTAGCACATGCATTGTGTTTCAAACAGACATCAGAACTTCAGTTTGTATATTTATGCCTCCCCACATTTCCATGCACAACATCTACCGCATCATCAGCGTCGATGGATACAAGGTCAGCAGCACGTGCATCGTGCTTTAGACATTAGAACTTTATGTCTATGCCTCCCCACAATTGCATGCACAACACCTACCGCATCACCAGCGTTGATGGTCAGCAGCATGTGCATTGTGCTTCAAACAGACATTATAACTTCAGTTTGTATGTACCACCCCACATTTGCATACATAACACTTGCCGCATCATCAGCGTCGATGGCTCCAATGTCAGCAACACATACTCTGTACTTCAAATAGACATTAAAACTTCACTTTCAAACTCATAACTCAAAGAACTTCATTATCTCAAAGATTGAGAAATTAAGATTTGTATACCAGTTCACATTTGCATACATAACACTTCACTTACCTCACCATCAGCATCGATGGCTCCAAGGTCAGCAGCTTGGGCATTGTGCTTCAAACAGACAGTAGAACTTTGAAAAGAACAGAGTGGAACAGCTTACAAAAAGTGACATGTATTTCTTTTCACCTCTTCAATCTTTAATGGTTTGTAGTAATGCCCCCACCTAAGCAGACTATTAATGATGTTGGGTTGTGCAAAGTTGGGGGGGAAAATTACTTTTTATTATTCCTCTGGGGAAAAAAGGAGATATTACTATTATTTAAGAAAAAGAAAAGAAGAAAAAGGGGTGGTATTAGTTAGACCTTTATTTTCCAGTATCCAAGCTGTTGATGATTTCCAGAAGAAAAAGTATTGCACAACAAATGTGGAGTACCGGTAGTATAGCATATTTCATACTGTTCACACACACTCCATTCTCTACCTGTGCCCGTTTGTATGCCGTTCTGTCTGTCTGTCCCCCCCCCCCCCTCTCTCTCTCTCTCTCTCTCTCTCTCTCTCTCTCTCTCTCTCTCTCTCTCTCTCTCTCTCTCTCTCTCTCTCCATGCCCTCCCTCTTATCTATCTAATCATTTAAAAGCTAGGGCTTGTTTTTAGTCATTCAGATGAGTCAGTGTCCAGGAATTTAGATGGAAAAGATATCAGTTGCCACTTGTTGGGACAGATTCAGGCGCATTTTGGCTCTGATCACTGGTGTGAATAACGCAGTTAAAATATATTATGTCTAATATCAGTTTTTGCAATCAGAACACCCTTTTTTTCATACCTCCTCTTCAGCAAACGCATCATTTCTCTATTTTGGGTGGCCTGGGGAAGTTAATGCTGCCGAGGTTTCAGATATTCTTCGCATAGTAAACAAACATAAAGAGATTGTGGGTAGGATAATCTGGAGGAGAGAGAGAGAGGGGGGGGGGGGAGAGAGGGGGGATCTGGAACAAGATGAGGATGGGGAGGGAGGAAAAAAGATTTGTTGATTATAATAATAATGAGGAAAATTTATATAGCGCCCATCCTACTATGTAGGCTACAGGGCGCTTTACACAAAATTGAAATGGAATAAAAACATGAAACAATGAAAATCCAATAACATGAGCAGACAAAACAATACACATAAAAATGTACATATCAATCAGCAACAACTGCTGTGACTACTACTACTACTACTACTACTACTACTACTACTACTACTACTACTACTACTACTACTACTACTACTACTTATAATAGGCCAATACACGTATGCATTGTCACACAATTCACAAGCATGAAATAACAGCATAATATTCACAACAACATACACACCTAAGCAACACACACACAACCAGCACGCGCGCACATGCACGCGCACGCACACGCACACACACACACACACACACACACACCACACACTCTATCAAGACCTATGAAAGATGTGTTGATTGTGAACTCTGAAAATTGAAGATTCATCTTTCTGCCAGCTCCTCTTAATTTGCTTTTCTTCACCTTACTCAATTTCTTGAAAACAGACGATCTCATTTATTTAGATATATATAGGTAGAGACACCTATCCACGCACACAAGCATATAATAATAATAATAATAGTGAATCATTTATATAGCGCATTCCTCCACCAAATGTGGAGCTCTATGCGCTTAGCAACAACAAAAATTAAAAGCAAGAAATTCAATATGGCTATTCAATATGGCTATGCACATGCACGCGTGCATGCTTGCACACACACACACACACACTTTTGTTTGTTTGTATGTTTTTAAAGAGGGGAGGGGGGTAGAGGTAGTATCCCACCTGTTAAGTTTGTTGATGTTGTAAAGTTGCCAGTGAAAACCTGAGCTTGGTTTAAATGTTACACCTGTTTCTGTTTGCTGCACTTACTTTTTCTGCCCCCCTCCTCCCTTCCCTACCCTCTTCATTGCCAATCTCCAATTTATGTTTTTTCATATCCTGAACCCCCGTCCCCCTCACACACACACACACATGCGCGCACACACACGCGCACACACACACACACACACAAACACACGCTTATGTAACACACCGCTTCTCGACTCTCCCTCTCTCTCCCCTCTCTCTCTCTCTCTCTCTCTCTCTCTCTCTCTCTCTCTCTCTCTCTCTCTCTCTCTCTTGTTTCTCTGTCTGTCTACTCTAACCCTCTCTCTCTCTCTCTCTCTCTCTCTCTCTCTCTCTCTCTCTCTCTCTCTCTCTCTCTCTCTCTCTCTCTCTCTCTCTCTCTCTCTCTCTCTCTCTTTACCTCTCTCTCTCTCTCTCTCTCTCTCTCTCTCTCTCTCTCTCTCTCTCTCTCTCTCTCTCTCTCTCTCTCTCTCTCTCTCTCTCTCTCTCTCTCTCTCTCTCTCTCTCTCTCTCTCTCTCTGTTGTTTTTCTGTCTGTTTACCTAACCCCTCTCTCTCTCTCTCTCTCTCTCTCTCTCTCTCTCTCTCTCTCTCTCTCTCTCTCTCTCTCTCTCTCTCTCTCTCTCTCTCTCTCTCTCTCTCTCTCTCTCTCTCTCTCTCTCTCTCTCTCTCTCTCTCTCTCTCTCTCTCTCTCTCTCTCTCTCTCTCTCTCTCTCTCTCTCTCTCTCTCTCTCTCTCTCTCTCTCTCTGATCTCTCTCTCTCTCTCTCTCTCTCTCTCTCTCTCTCTCTCTCTCTCTCTCTCTCTCTCTCCTCTCTATGTCTGTTGTCTGTCTCTCTCTCTCTCTCTCTCTCTCTCTCTCTCTCTCTCTCTCTCTCTCTCTCTCTCTCTCTCTCTCTCTCTCTCTCTCTCTCTCTCTCTCTCTGCATTTATCTATGTGTCTGCCCCCTCCCTTTGTGTGTCTCTCTGTACTTGTTTCCAACACTCTTTTTTTTCTCATTTCTTTCTTGCAAGATAGATCCATTCGTTTATATTACTATTCCAGAAGGAAACCGTCTAAATATTATTGTAAAAAATCGCCACTTCTATCCTGATCAATACAAAGATATATCCGTTTAAAGACAACATTTATGTAAAATTGTGTCTTTAAACGGCTTTGTCTTCATGTTGATCAGGATATAAGTGGCGATTTTTTATTATAATATTTCTTAAGCATCATACTACCAATACCAGTTGGAATTTTTTAGCCGTCTCAAATAATTAAGAAAATGAAAAATCTCGTTTTCTAGACGATTTAGAGACAGTTTTCCTTCTGGAGTATACTGCTTTCTATAAAATCAGAACAGTTTAGTAGGTAGTTGCCACAGGGATATCACTCATCAACATCTGCTCGCTAGTTCTCTCTTCTAATCTTGTTTGTTGTTTCTGGCCTATATCTCCAAAAAGTAAATGTCTTCTCAAGTTCTCTAAACCATATATATTGCTCTTATCTGAAACGCTGGTGTGTGTTTGCTAGCAAGTGTTTTGAATGTAAATCCATTGACATTTTACAGCAATGGAAAAGCAGTAAACACAACTTTATTGTTTTTTGTTGTTGTTGTTTTTTGGTGCTGTCTTGTAGTTGAATCCCTCCCCCCTCATATTTTCGCATTTCAATTTTCCACAAACATTTAACCACTTTGGGGAAAGGATAGGGTTAGGATCAGCCTAGGATTATTTCCATACAACTGAAAGAAGCAGACTTTGAGATTGAGAGGTCGTAGCATTCTGCCAATTTCTGGAAAAGGTAGGGTTAGGGTCAGCCTAGGATTATATTTTCATGAAACTGAAATATGCAGACTTTGAGATTGAGGGTCGTAAACATGAAGGGGGTGAGTAAAGTAAAAGAATTGACGCTTTTTATGTTGTGAGTGACTGTGATTGTCAAAAAAGGGACATAGCACTGACTCTTTGTGCTGCAGCCTTGAGGGGTGCTGCCTTCAGGGTTAGTTGGTCTTCAGGGCCATCCCCAACGCCATCTGCCCCGATGTCCTCATGGTTGAGAGAGAGTGGGGATGTACCCTGGCCAAGGCATCTATTAAAACTATAAACAAAGCTCCAGCCCAGATTTTCAGAATAGTATTTGCTTCCTCTGCTGCAGCGATTGCGCTAGGAATTTTGAAAACCAGTCCCATCAGCGACAATGCCCCCCCCCCCCCCTCAAAAACCAGTCTAAGGGAAACAAAAACCAGTGAAAACCACAATATCAAAGCCCCTGTTAAACAATTTATCAGTCCTGGCAAAAATGTATCAGTCCCTGGGACTGACAGGTCAAATTGTTTTCAGTATTTTGGTTTTGCAATCAGTATTTTACTGATAATTACCAGTTAGCACGGTCACTGTGCTTTCAAAGTTGAACATGAGTGACTTGCACAGTCTAAGGTCTAAATGAATAAGTGTGTGTGCGCCTGTTTGTGATATGTGTGTGTGTGTGCACATGCAGGGCTCCCAGGGACCCCCATTTGTGGCTCTATGAAGTTCTAAAATTCTAAAGGACCCTCCAAAATAATGTGCAGGGGGTCCCAGGGATGCGCTATAAATATTCTTTTTTAGCATTCACAATGCCACTGGGACCCTCTATCCCGCCTCTATGACCCTCTATGCTGTAAGTGAAGGAGTCCCTGGGACCCCTTGTTTTGTGGGACGATTGGGAGCCCTGACGTGTGTGTATGTGTTTTACAGGCCATCGTGAACAGTGTCATCACCCCCAGCATGACCTTCACCAAGACGTCCAACAAGTTTGGCCAGTGGTCAGACGCCCGCGCCAACACCGTCTATGGTCTGGGATTCTCCTCCGAGGCTGAACTCACCAAGGTTAGAAACCAGTTTCCTTTGCACCGTAATTTTCAGACTATATAGCAATATTCTTTTCTCTAATTTTAACCTCTGTCTAATAAAGGGGGGGGGGGGGGGGGCTCAAAATGTGTGGGAAAAAACATGCTAAGGAGGTGGCAGAGATTGCCGAGCACTGTACACTAAAAAAAGAAAGTGTTCTCGATTTGCTGATATGACGGATGCTTACTGTGAATCAGCAAAACCTCTATTATCATCTAATATATCGTTCAACAGATGCCATAACCCTTCATTGGATGTAAAAATCATTATTGTTGACCTAAATAAAAAGGTGCGGGTAACTTTCCAGAATTCTGTTACATTTGAATAGAAAAACAACAGGAAGTCATGGAAACAGATCTTCGCCCATCTCACAGGGGATCCTACTCTCAATAATGTAAACATTATAGCTGCCACAATTGTTGGCAGGTGTTATATCGGATGCTTGCAAGCTTGCCTGACTTTGGCCAGGTTCAAATCGCCTCATTTACAAAGCTGCCTTTTAACCCTTTCGCCGCTAGTCATTTTTCAGCAAAAAAATGCCATTAAGCTTAACTGAGAAGAGAAAAAAAAATCTGCAATATTGGGAATTCCTCTGTGACATATTTAACATTAGGCCTATCCTTACCTCCCAAAATATAGAAAATAGTCTTTGGATAACAGGCTCTGGTTTGATGCCTTTTAGTGACATGGGTGGTAAACCATTGTGGTGCATAAATGCGACATTGGCAGTGAAAGGGTTAAGATGTTTTCTTATTTTTCTTGAAATTTGCTTTATTTGCTTTTTACAAGCACTGAATAGGTTTTTTTTAAATATGGTAGATGCATTAGATTTTGTATTAGTTGATGCTGTGCTCTCAAAACTGTTTGGAAAGTTGAACAAAGATGTGCCTGCCGCTCGTTGTATAACCATGGGTGTGGATGTGAAACGGGGGACTATATCTGCTGCTCGGCGATCCCATTGTTTAACTTTGCTTCTGAGTTTGCTTATGTTTCTCTCAGTTTCATGCTGTCCTGTTACAATGCTTAACATGCATGCTGAACATCACATTTGTTTACCAAAAGATGGTAAAGAGTTGTGAATCATGTTTCTGCTGTTCGTTGACAAGATCATTGAGATCAAAGAGCTGACCCGGCTAGTTTGCCTTTACAGGCATGTGATTTCAGGCTTTTTGATGGCACTAGAGGTCAAATATTTAGATTTTAAAAAAGACCACCTGAGTGTTGAAATACTTGTTAGTGAATAAAAAATAACTAAATATATCCATTCTACTTCTAATGCTGTTTTTAAGCCTTAGATTAAAAAAACCCACTTCAGTTTCAGGAAGCTTCAACCTTTTTTTAGCCTTTTTCAGACACTTTTCAGCCTTAATCATAATTTCTCACTCTCATGCCTGCTTTATTTCTCTTGATTTTAGGCTCTGCCGTTATGCCAAATAGCAAACTTCTTTTAACCCTTTCATCGCCACTGTCGCCTCTTGGCACCACAATGATTTAACACCCATGTCACTAAAATGCATCAATAGAGGGTCTGGTATCCAGTGACCTTATGTTCTTCATTTTAGGAGGTAAGGATAGGCCCTATTTTATGTACGCGGCAGAGGAATCGCCAATATTGCAGACGAAATCTGTTCTCTACCCGGGTAAGTTTAATGGTAAATTTTGGCTGAGGAATGGCTAGCGTTGTAAGGGTTAAATGTGATACACCTAATAAAGAGCTGTCTGTGAATGGTGTTTCCGCAGTTCATTGACAAGTTCAAGGAGATCAAGGAGCTGACCCGGCGGTCGGTGGCCTCCTCCAAGCCCAACGCGGAGATCAACGGGGCGGTGGAGGTGCAGGGGTCCCCCCAGGCCAGCCCCGCCCGCCCGGGGAACCACCAGCGAACCAACAGCCTCTCCTCCATACAGGTGAACAAGGGCTTCGGTGCTGGGAAGGTTTCTTCTGGGGCTTGTTTTCTTTATCTTTAATGTCCAACATCTTTAATGTGTGTGTGTGTTGACATTGAAAATACCCTATTTTATTCTTTGCGCCTAGTGTAATATCTGTGTTTATGCTATTCAATGTATTTAGTCGTTATTTACAATGTTCATTGTGTGTGTGTATTCATGTGTATGTGTATTCTTTTGCATTTTAGTGTTTATTTTTTATATTGATGTAAAGCGCTCTGAGCTCCCTGCAAAGGGAGTACAGCGCTATACAAGTGTCCTTAATTATTATTAATATTACAGTGGAACCTCCCTTATAAGACCTCCCATTATAAGACTCCCTCCCCCATAAGACCTACTTCTCTGAGACATTGCCCTTCTTTGTAAGTATTAAAATCATCTCCCTTATAAGACCCCTCCCTTATAAAACCTCATTTTGGATGATTTTTGAAGGTTTTATAAGAGAGGTTCCATTGTATTATTATTCGCCTCTCTTGTTCCTATTTTCCTCTTGATGGCTTGCTAGGTCACCTCTCAGGTTCCTATTTTCCTCTTCCTGGCTTGCTAAGTCACCTCTCAGGTTCCTATTTTCCTCTTCCTGGCTTGCTAGGTCACCTCTCAGGTTCCTATTTTCCTCTTCCTGGCTTGCTAAGTCACCTCTCAGGTTCCTATTTTCCTCTTCCTGGCTTGCTAAGTCACCTCTCAGGTTCCTATTTTCCTCTTCCTGGCTTGCTAAGTCACCTCTCAGGTTCCTATTTTCCTCTTCCTGGCTTGCTAAGTCACCTCTCAGGTTCCTATTTTCCTCTTCCTGGCTTGCTAGGTCACCTCAGGTTCCTATTTTCCTCTTCCTGGCTTGCTAAGTCACCTCTCAGGTTCCTATTTTCCTCTTCCTGGCTTGCTAAGTCACCTCTGGTTCCTATTTTCCTCTTCCTGGCTTGCTAAGTCACCTCTCAGGTTCCTATTTTCCTCTTCCTGGCTTGCTAAGTCACCTCTCAGGTTCCTATTTTCCTCTTCCTGGCTTGCTAAGTCACCTCTCAGGTTCCTATTTTCCTCTTCCTGGCTTGCCAAGTCACCTCTCAGGTTCCTATTTTCCTCTTCCTGGCTTGCTAAGTCACCTCTCAGGTTCCTATTTTCCTCTTCCTGGCTTGCTAAGTCACCTCTCAGGTTCCTATTTTCCTCTTCCTGGCTTGCCAAGTCACCTCTCAGGTTCCTATTTTCCTCTTCCTGGCTTGCCTAAGTCACCTCTCAGGTTCCTATTTTCCTCTTCCTGGCTTGCTAAGTCACCTCTCAGGTTCCTATTTTCCTCTTCCTGGCTTGCTAAGTCACCTCTCAGGTTCCTATTTTCCTCTTCCTGGCTTGCCAAGTCACCTCTCAGGTTCCTATTTTCCTCTTCCTGGCTTGCTAAGTCACCTCTCAGGTTCCTATTTTCCTCTTCCTGGCTTGCTAAGTCACCTCTCAGGTTCCTATTTTCCTCTTCCTGGCTTGCTAGGTCACCTCTCAGGTTCCTATTTTCCTCTTGATGGCTTGCCAAGTCACCTCTCAGGTTCCTATTTTCCTCTTCCTGGCTTGCTAGGTCACCTCTCAGGTTCCTATTTTCCTCTTGATGGCTTGCCAAGTCACCTCTCAGGTTCCTATTTTCCTCTTCCTGGCTTGCTAAGTCACCTCTCGGGTTCCTATTTTCCTCTTGATGGCTTGCTAAGTCACCTCTCAGGTTCCTATTTTCCTCTTCCTGGCTTGCCAGGTCACCTCTCAGGTTCCTAATTTCCTCTTCCTGGCTTCCTAGGTCACCTCTCAGGTTCCTAATTTCCTCTTCCTGGCTTGCCAGGTCACCTCTCAGGTTCCTATTTTCCTCTTCCTGGCTTGCTAGGTCACCTCTCGGGTTCCTATTTTCCTCTTGATGGCTTGCTAAGTCACCTCTCAGGTTCCTATTTTCCTCTTCCTGGCTTGCTAGGTCACCTCTCGGGTTCCTATTTTCCTCTTCCTGGCTTGCTAGGTCACCTCAGGTTCCTATTTTCCTCTTCCTGGCTTGCTAGGTCACCTCTCAGGTTCCTATTTTCCTCTTCCTGGCTTGCTAGGTCACCTCTCAGGTTCCTATTTTCCTCTTCCTGGCTTGCTAGATCACCTTTCAGGTTCCCATTTTCCTCTTCCTGGCTTGCTAGGTCACCTCTCAGGTTCCTATTTTCCTCTTCCTGGCTTGCTAGGTCACCTCTCAGGTTCCTCTTGATGGCTTGCTAAGTCACCTCTCAGGTTCCTATTTTCCTCTTCCTGGCTTGCTAAGTCACCTCTCAGGTTCCTATTTTCCTCTTGATGGCTTGCTAAGTCACCTCTCAGGTTCCTATTTTCCTCTTGATGGCTTGCTAAGTCACCTCTCAGGTTCCTATTTTCCTCTTTGCTGCCCTGGCCCTGGGTGAACGAGTTCCTTCTCTCTCTCAGGCTGCCGTTGTCCGTCTGGGGCCAACTGTTTTAGCTATCCAAGGTTTTAAAATAAACCGAAAATTCGCTGCCATAACTACGGTATTGTTGTTTTTATTTATTCTAGTCTTAAATGACTTGTTTTTATCATTAAAAAAGTCTGTCCAGATGTACTTCTAGGTGCTTTATGGTTTGAGCATGTTATCATGGCGGTGTGTCATGTCACTGTGTTTCTCTCCCAGACGGACAATGGCAGTCTGCGAGAGAGAAGGAACTCGTTCACCCAGGGCCAGGGCAGCAATGGGGTGAACAGCGCCCCCAACCCTGCCGAGGCACAGCTCAAGTATGAAAACGACCGCCTCAAGCTGGCCCTCGCTCAAAGGTATCCCCATGGAACTTAGGTTGTTTGCTGTGATTGTTACTGTGTGTGTGTGTTTAGATGGGGGAGGGGGGTAGTATGATGTACATGCATGTTCATTGGGGTTGAATTTATGATTTGTAATTGGAAATGCAAGTTGTGTGTGTGTGGTAGTATACATGCATGTTCATTGGGGGTGAATTTATGATTTGTAATTGGAAGTGCGAGTTGTGTGTGTGTGTGTGTGGTAGTATACATGCATGTTCATTGGAGTTGAATTTATTATTTGTAATTGGAAGTGCAAGGTGTGTGTGTGTGTGTGGTAGTATACATGCATGTTCATTGGAGTTGAATTTATTATTTGTAATTGGAAGTGCAAGGTGTGTGTGTGTGTGTGGTAGTATACATGCATGTTCATTGGAGTTGAATTTATTATTTGTAATTGGAAGTGCAAGGTGTGTGTGTGTGTGTGGTAGTATATATGCATGTTCATTGGAGTTGAATTTATTATTTGTAATTGGAACAATGGAAGTGCAAGTTGTGTGTAAGTGTGTGTGTGTGTGCACGCGAGCGCGCTTGCATGCTTACATACATGTGTGTGTTTGTCTGGTAACAGTAGCATAGTTGTTGGAGAAAAACAATGATAAACAGCAGCATAGTGATGCATAGGCCAATGTAAAGGAGAAAAAGTGGAAAAATAGAAAACAAGATTCCCCAAACTGAGTTTCCAACACTAAAGGAAACATACAGTTCTGATCTCTGGCTTAATAAAATAAAAAATAAAAAATAAAAAGCAAAAGAGAAAGAAGAAAAAAAGCAGCATATTGTCTCTTATATTAACTCTTCTAGTGCCATGTAATGTTTTGGACCTTCTTGGTTCTCCATGGCATCAAACCAACAAGAGGAGACTAACCATTTTTTCAAGTGTGCATGCGTTGCTTTATTGGAAAAAAATAGCTGACATAAGCCCTAAAAATAGACAAACACATGGCAGGGTACATGGCAGTGAATGTTTGTCTTTGCATTTGGTGGGAGTGTAGAGTGATGTACTGGGCGAATGTAATTCACCCCTGGTGCTAGAAGAGATAATATAATGTAGTTATAGTTATAGTAGTTATAGTAATATCTATTGCAGTTATGCCATTACACATAGTGATGCACAGTGTTGAAAATATAGAAAAGAAGAAACCTTGTTCAAGAAACTGCTCTGAGCATCTTGTAGCTTTTAACTTTTCTGTTTACTGATTATTTCTGTGCCTTACTTTTCTCTTTGTTTTGTGTGTAAAACATCTGATGTTGTTGTTGCGGTTGTTGTCATACCCTGGCTTAAAGACTCCAGGGATCATCCCAACAGCCGAAGCACTTGAACACTATGGTACAACTGTACCAGCTCGGGATGAGAACATTACGTGTGTGACCGATTATAGATGTGCTGATTATAGAGAGGATTGTTGTGATGGTAAACTTACGGCCTCAAGTTTTAAAATCAGCTCTGCCAACGCGAAGAAGTGGGAGGTGGAGCTGAGCACGCTGAAGAACAACAATGCGCGGCTGACGTCCGCCCTGCAGGAGAGCACCGCCAACGTGGAGGAGTGGAAGAAGCAGCTGGCCATGTACAAGGAGGAGAGCGCTAGGCTCAAGAAAAAGGTACACTCATGCTGTGTCTGTGTCAGTGTGTCAGTGGAGGAGTGGAAGAAGCAGCTGGCCATGTACAAGGAGGAGAGCGCTAGGCTCAAGAAAAAGGTACACTCATGCTGTGTCTGTGTCAGTGTGTCAGTGGAGGAGTGGAAGAAACAGCTGGCCATGTACAAGGAGGAGAGCACTAGGCTCAAGAAAAAGGTACACTCATGCTGTGTCTGTGTCAGTGTGTCAGTGGAGGAGTGGAAGAAGCAGCTGGCCATGTACAAGGAGGAGAGCACTAGGTCAAGAAAAAGGTACACTCATGCTGTGCTGTGTCGGTGTGTCAGTGGAGGAGTGGAAGAAACAGCTGGCCATGTACAAGGAGGAGAGCACTAGGCTCAAGAAAAAGGTACACTCATGCTGTGTCTGTGTCAGTGTGTCAGTGGAGGAGTGGAAGAAGCAGCTGGCCATGTACAAGGAGGAGAGCGCTAGGCTCAAGAAAAAGGTACACTCATGCTGTGTCTGTGTCAGTGGAGGAGTGGAAGAAGCAGCTGGCCATGTACAAAGAGGAGAGCACTAGGCTCAAGAAAAAGGTACACTCATGCTGTGTCTGTGTCAGTGGAGGAGTGGAAGAAGCAGCTGGCCATGTACAAAGAGGAGAGCACTAGGTCAAGAAAAAGGTACACTCATGCTGTGTCTGTGTCAGTGGAGGAGTGGGAAGCAGCTGGCCATGCAGCTGGCCATGTACAAGTGGAGGAAGAGCAAAGAGGAGACTAGGCTCAAGAAAAAGGTACACTCATGCTGTGTCTGTGTCAGTGGAGGAGTGGAAGAAGCAGCTGGCCATGTACAAGGAGGAGAGCACTAGGCTCAAGAAAAAGGTACACTCATGCTGTGTCTGTGTCAGTGTGTCAGTGGAGGAGTGGAAGAAACAGCCTGCCATGCACAAAGAGGAGAGCACTAGGCTCATGCTGTGTCTGTATTTCTGTATCTGTGTGTGTCGGTAGAGGAGTGGAAGAAACAGCTGGCCATGTACAAAGAGGAGAGCACACTGACTAGGCTCAAGAAAAAGGTACACTCATGCTGTGATAGTGTGTGTGTGTGTGTGTGTGTGTGTGTGTGTGTGTGTGATCTGCGTGTACTCTTAATGATTGAAAGATTCCTGTTGTTACAAAGTTCAATTATGACATAACTGCTAAGCACACAAATACAGGAGTCATTGTCCATTTAAAGACCCCGCACGTCACGTGTCACATTCCCTCTTATACTAGGAAGCTTTCTTTAGATTCCTTACTAGCTATAAGAGGGAAAACACGTGCAAACCGTGATTTTGACACGTGACGTGCGGGGTCTTTAAAGGTTTAATCCTGCTGCACCGTTAGGTCTACGACATGCTTCATCCCATTCTTTACTCAATGAATCTTCACCTAACATTAAGCCCGTTGTTACGGTACCCTCCCTTAAACATCCTTTAACCCTTTCGCCGCTTGCCATTTCTCAGCAAAAAAATTCCATTATACTTACCTGGTAAAGACAAAATAATCATCAGCAATATTGGGGATTCCTCTGTGGCATGCACAAAGTAAAACATTCTGACCTCCCAAAGTTAAGAAAATAGGGTCTTTGGATAACAGACCCTGGTTTTATGCCTTTTAGTGACATGGGTGTTAAATCATTGTGGTGCAAAAATGGGACATTGGCAGTGAAAGGGTTAAAGTTTGGTAACTGTCTCATATAAGTCCAATCATAGCACTGTTTTAGCTCGTTTTTACGGCTGCTTGCCCTATATGACGAATGGATGCTGGTTGGCAGGCAGCAGAGAGGGACCACGAGGGGGACGTGGCCGACGCCAGCTCCCAGCGCCTGCAGCAGGAAGTGCACTCCCTCAACGAGGAGGCCTCACGCATGCGCCACGACAACAAGTCACAGCTACAGGTCTGTCCGCCCCTCACCTCGACCTGTGTGGTAGTACACAGCAAACCTGTTTACTCTACTCTATTCGAGTAGTATTCTACTAAATTTGGACCTCTACTACTATTTAAATTTGAAAATAATGCTCTAATTGCTCATTTTCAGTTAACATTATTTGATGGTTTAGTGAATAAAACTACACATTTTACAATAAAACTACACATTTTGCAACAAAGCTACTCATTTCAGCCATCCAGACTACTCAAGACTTGTGTAGGGGGTAAGCAGGACTGACACAGGCTCAATGATGTGCCGAGGATCGAAAAGTGATGGGACAAACTGTCCTGAGATAAGAAGTTGACAGGACAATGTCCTGCCGCTTGCAGAAATCAATAAGACAAAGCATGCCAGTGCTAAAAATGTAATCAGACGTTTGTCCTGACAGGGGAGGACACGATAGGACATGTTCAATGTTAATAGGTCAATGTCCTATGACCGGGGCCTCGGGACATCACTGCAGGCTAGTGGCAAAGTTGTGCTTTAGACACCCGTCTAATGTTTACGACTATCAATCTCAAAGTCACCTTGGCTTAATGCTGTGTCAGGTCAATTGGCATAGGCTAGAACACCAAGGCTATATCAAAATGTTATGCTCGGCATAGTTATGCAGTGATTTGTCTTTAGCCGTGACAAGCTCCTAGCATAACATCAGCAGTCTCAAAAATCCTCCAAAATCGGTGTGGCTGCCCATGTGGCAGGCCGTAATCAAAAGCGGTCACACACGTAATGTTCTCATCCTTAACTGATGCACTTGTACCATAGTGTTCAAGTGCTTCGGCTCTTGGGATGATCCCTGGAGTCTTTTAGCCAGGGTACAACAACAACAATCTCAAAGTTTTATTCTTTTAGTTTCATAGCATTAACCCTAGGCTGTTCCTAACCCTATCCCTTTCCTGAGAATGGCGAATGTTGCTTCTCGGTGAAAATATTCAATGCGAAAATCTGATGGGTGTTGTCTAGAGTACAAGTTTGCCCAGGCTTTTGTATTTGACTGAGAGCTTGTGTGTTTGGATTAACTGGGAATGGGGGGGGGGGGTTAGAGGTTGTGTCTGGCACATTGTATACCGGTACTTCGTATATTTTGCCTATAATTTGCTGCTATGCATATTTGTTTATTAGAATTTATTGTTAATGTTTGTTCAGGATTTTCTCAAATTGTTCAAGTGGTTGTCAGTCTGTTTATCGATTCATTGTTTTTTTAAAAGAAAGTTTGTTTGAATCGAATCAGCGTATGGCATTGCTGTTGGTATTATTTTCTACTCACAGAGACTGGCTCTGTGAAATCTGGGCTGTTCCCACTTGGAGAGTGCGTTTTCGCTAGTGCAGCACCATCACCATTTTTTATGCTAAGTGAATGTCTTCCATCCCACCAGCATAACATGACCTGTTCTTACCAAATAGTGGAATGGGTTTAACATGTGCACAAGATATTATGCATGCGTTTGCACACGAAACCTGGGTTTTAAGTCTCATCTGAAGGACTTTCCCCCCTACTGACGTTAGGTACCCATTTACATCTGTGTGGAATAAGAAAATAGGATTTAAGTGGTTTTCCCAAAGACACAACACCACAGACCGAATGGGATTTGAACCTCCACACTCACAAAACTGTTGGATTACAAGCCGGTGATTTTAACCACTCAGCATTCTGTGTGTGTGTGTGTGTGTGTGTGTGCTTATACTTAGTAAATGTTTCAGGATGAGAGAGAGAGGATTTATGAATTCATATGTCAGAATATCAGTAGTCAGGGGTAAACTGTGTAACGGTCACCTCACTTCGGGGTGATTGTACAGTGGCGTGTCACGGAAGATGCTGTTTCAGGAAATTTCCCAACTCAGGAAACAGCTGGAAGAGGTGGGCTTCAGGGAAACCCAGATGCCCACGCTTCAGAGAAGGATACAGGTAACTGTTAAAGTACTCTGATGTGTACTATCTCTTCTTTTTTTGGAAAGGTTTCTGTCCCCTTTCTTTACTTTAGTAGAATGGGGCTTTTTTGTGCGCATTCCGTAGATCGCCTGACAGAATAGGCAATGGTGGCTGATGTGTACTGTTTCTTTTTTTCCCCTTTTTGGGGGAAAGGTTTCTGTCCCCTTTCTTTACTTTAGTAGAATGGGGCTGTTTTGTGCGCATTCCATAGATGCCCTGACAGAATAGGCAATGGTGGCTGTGGTCGTTCTATGGAAAGAAGGAAATCTGGTTTCTGTTGAGGCTCACATCCTCTCGTAGTTAGTTAGTTGCGTACTCTGGCTAGAAGACTCCAGGGATCATCCCAACAGCTTAAGCACTATGGTACAAGTGCATCAGCCAGGGATGAGAACATTGTGTGTGTGACCGTTTTTTTTATTACCCCGCCACATGGGCAGCCGCACTCTGTCTTCGGGGGAACATCCTCTCGTAGTTCTCATGTGTTTAAAGTTTTGAGCAGGTAATGCATACACAAATAACAGATCAAAAGTTTTTATTTTTCCATCTTGTAATTAGTCTTTTGAAGAGTGGCACATTTGTGACAGAAAGAAGAAAATTCATGAGCTGTACAATCATACAACAAATACTGTATTGTTTTTACTATAGCGCGCACCTTTGTATAGGGCGCACCCCCAATATTTGCAATTTGAGCACAGAAACAAAGCGTGTTTTCACGTCCATTAAAAAAATGAGCTATCCAACTTTTCTTCGTCTTCTCCTTTTTTTTCCCCTTCTTAATTTTTTTGGTCTGTGAAAAAAACATGCATGCAGAAAATATTTTAGCTGAAAAATATGATTTGTTTTTGTTCGGGCCATCTGGACTGTATCAGTAAGCCCTACATATAAGCGAAAATTCAAAATAAAGTTCAGGGGCAAATGTTATTTTTAGCTTTTAATGGGATGGAACGAAGATCTAAACATTATTTGAGCAATCAGATTTCGGGGGAAATTTGTTGTTTTAATTTTAATTTAACTCCAAAATGGTCTGGTTTCAAAATGATCTAATGAGCTCTTAAATCGGCTTTGCAGAGCAACACAACCTTCTCGTTACTTTCACAGAGTTTTAGCTGTTCCCCATAAGTTTAAGATATTTTGGCCTTTCGTCATTGGGAGATCTGATTGCATGTTCAAGGCATGATACTGGAGGAAAAGCATTTGTCTCTGAAAGTATCTTTGCAATTCAGGGAATCTTGTGTCCTGATGGGGTCTAGAGATAGAGAAGCCTTTATGGCGATCAGGAGGCATCCCCTTGATGCTGGAAAAAATAGGAAAGAAAGGCATCTCCTCAAGCTAAAAGCCTTCCTCCAATCTTTGTTTTTGAAAATTGACTTCTCTCTTTTTCTTCTGCATTCCCTGGCCATAATGGGTAAAGTGCGTAAGTGTCTGGTTTTCAATTTTCATTGGTATTCCCGCTGCGTATAGCTGACGCATTCTGATTTCGGAGAAGCTCAAAGGAGAAAATTATTTGGAATTTTTTTTTTTTTAAAGGCAGGAGAATGGGCCAATAAGTCAGAAAGATAGTAAATGACAGAAAGCAAAGAGAAAAGGCAGAGTCGAAGAGAGTGACAGATTAGAGGAAGCTACAAGCACAGAACTTCCAGAAGGTAGGGGAACTATTTGTATGAAAGACCCCCCAGTATCCCCACGGGGAGAACTCTGAATTCAGCGAATCCACTGCAAAGTGCCATGCCTGATAGTGCCATGCCTTGTCTTTCCCAGGACCTTGAAGAGGAGAACCACAGTCTGTCGGTGAGGGTGCAGGACCTGCAGCGTCAGCTCCAGGAGACGCGCAGCGGGCGGGAGACAGAGTCCAGGGAGGTGCTGGGGCTACAGGAGAAGCTGGGCTCCAGGATCACAGACATGTACGAGCTGCACGAGCAGATCGTGGCCGCGCTGCGCAAGGAGTCCCACAGCTAGCACAGGGCCCAGGGCTCTCCCGCGCTGTTAGAACTAGCTGTGTGTGTGTGTGTGTGGCCGCCCTGCGCAAGGAGTCCCACAGCTAGCACAGGGCCTAGGGCTCTCCCGCGCTGTTAGAACTAGCTGTGTGTGTGTGGACGCAACCTTGAGCAGGGCTCCCAATATGGCCAGATTTTGTGGATTTCAGCGAAAATTTGAAAAGGAAGTGGGTTTTTTGGGAAAATGTTATTTTAAGATGTCAAAGGGATCGAGGAAAGATCTAGAACATTAGTTTAGCAATGAGTTATTGGATAAACTTTGTTGTTTCGACTCTAAACTGGTGTTGTGTTAGTATTATATTGCTCCAAAATATATAATCAGCATTATAAAGCAACAAATTGGTGAAAAAAACAAGGGATGCCAGAACCTTCTGTAATTTTCAGGGAGTTTGGGCTTTTTTCCCCTAGCTTTCAGACATTTTGCTGTTTGTTATTGGGAGTCCTGCTTGAAGGAGGTGAGACTGAGAGTGAGAGAGGTGTTGCCAGTCAGTCGAAGACCTTTGAATGCCGTGGAAAAAGTGGATGCCTGAATCGAGTGAATGCCCGACCAGTGAAAGTTTAAGCTCGATTTTCCTTAGCTTGTATGTACAGTGTGGAAAAATGATGAGTGTTTGTTTGCATTTGTTCCTGCATGTCTTATACTCAAAATGGCATTGTTACATTTTTCATTCTTCACAAGTGGAAGGTGTTTGAAAGCATTCACAAGTGAACAATTTTTTCAATGCTGATAGAACGAGTGATGTGAACAGCATTATTTATTATGTTGAAAGAAACTAAGAAAGAGATTACTGTATTTTTTTCAGTCTACAATTTGCTGTTATGCGCATATTTATGTTATTAGAGCGCATTGTAAAATGGTTGCTGACCAGGGGCAGGCAATGCAGAAGGCATGCTGGAGATCGGTCTTCCATGTCTCGAGTTTCTCACCAAGTGACTGTAGGTCTAATATCTGCAGATATTCTTAGACCACATCTGTGTATAGTGGTGTCACTTCACTTTCAGAAGTTCAGGGAAACCGAATTCATTGATTGAAGAATAAATATGTCTGACCATGAAACTTAAATTTTAGATCTGGCGGATGTATATAAGTATGGAGCAGTACAAATGAAACAATGTAACGTAATAAAGTACTTAACACAACAAATAGCATATCTTCATCAATCAGTTCTGTACATAGATATTTTTTAGCAAACCTCTCGTCACAGTTAATGTTAAATGCGGATTAAATTCTGATGCATGCATTATCATTATCAGCATGTTTGATCACTAATCGCATCATCATTGTCGGTGTGAAATGTATATTGGGCACGGGTGTGAATCTTTTGATACATGTATGTCTCCCCTGTTTTTGCCTGTTACATATCCAGTGTTACTTTGTTAATGGGTTGAAAGGAATGTTACGTCGTTGATTACTGCAAAATCAGGGCAACTGCTGGTGAGGAATTGAATTACAATTACTGTAAGACCCGAGAACACAGAAAACATTAATCTTATTTCTTTTTTATTCATGAAATAATCTTTACGTGCTGTTTGACTTTCTCCCTGACTTTCCTTCAACTTGAGTGCTCTGCCTAGATGTCCAAAATCGATATTGAAACAAAAAGGGGGGGTGCAGACAGAATAATCACACAGTTGTTTTGCTGTTGATGCAAAAGTTGCCATAGAATATCTCCCAGTGATTATATTTTGTGTTGTGAAACGTTTTTGTGTTGTTGTTTTTTATTTTATAGAACCTTTATTTATTTAAGAAAGCAGTGGGATGGAACAGTCCTGATTTGTAAACAAATGAGTATCCCCTTGTTCCTTTTTGTTCGGTGTTGTTGATGAATCCTGTAAGGCCATTGCTGTCCCACACAGACTTTAACACTTTCATACAAAACACACAGGCTGGTTTTCAGTTTTCTTAAAGACACACTGACCCAGCAAGATTAAGTCCCTTGGTTTTTTTCTGGCCAGGTGTAACCCACATACAAATTCCCTCATAGGCAAACGAGGCTGCTCTTCAAAGTCTGTCTCGTTTTGAATATGGGAGATTTGTATGGGAGTCACACCTGGCCAAGATAAGATTTCTTACCAGCGAGAGAGAGAAACGCGTGAAAACCGTGATTTTCACTCATGGATGTGGTGGGTCTTTAAAGTCTAAGACTGGGTGGTGTCCCAGAATCTTAAAACAACCACACACACATCCCTACCCCACCCCACCTCCTGTATGTGTATGTATGTGTGGTTTCTTGCTTGAATGTTAGTGTTTTACAGTCCATGTAGGCCAGTATATGATGAAAATCTTGCCTTTCCTTCTCCAACTTTCATACAGCAGTGTCTGATCTAGGTCAAATTCAAGCGACTGGAATGGGTTACTAAATTGGAGATGAGTATTATAAAGACTGCACTTTTTCGAGAGGTTCCTCTGAACATTTTTTCAAGAGGTTCCTCTGATGTTTTTGTCTGACTTTTAAGCCTCGAGGAGAATGTTTAGGCGCCATTCTGTATTACTGTCTGTTAGTACCTGGGTTGTTTTTTTCTTTGTATATTTTGTAACTTGGTAAGAATGTTGTATGTGCCAAGATGTAGAATTTCCCAATTTTGATCCTGAAGAACACTTGTTTTTGTCAGTGTCTGTTGAAAGTTGGAAAAACTATCTAAGACAACAATGAAATGCATAGTAAATAAGGAATGACTATCACTGGTAGTGGTATGTAAAACTATTAATTTGTTCAGATGAAACTAGACTGCCTTCGGTGAATGAAGGATTTGTTCCCACATATCACAAGACAAAGACAGTCTGACCACCTTCTTTTTCGTTTGATCTTCCACCTTCATCGTACTGAAGATTCTGAAGATTAACTTGGAAAAAGGTTTCTGCGCTTACATAGGTTACCGGTAGGCTTCTGGTTTAAAGTCTTGGCTTGGTATGAGGGGTAGGGAGGGACCTTGGTTAGCTTAGCAACGGTGATGTCCTTTTTTTCTCCTGACTGTTGCATGTTCACCCAATGGTAGAGGTCCTCATAATGACTGAGAGAAGTAACACAAAGAACTCAGGACCTGGTGTATTAAAGTCTTCCAAATTGAGCTGCTGACACGAGCAAGAGAAGCATTTTAATTTGTTTCGTTGTTATACTCTGGCGGCATTAAACTTAGTTGGCTGGGCTTTGTACCCCAATTTAGAGAAAAGACAAAATACAAAGAATAGCAGATTCACTATCATGATGTACAAAGGAAAACTGTGACAGCCTGACAAATCTTTTAAAGCGTCATCTGCTGATCTAAAGAGAATTTGGCCTTGACCTGTTGCTTCAGATGTCAAACTCTTCAGCTTGACGCTGATAAGGAGAAAAGGAACATTGTTGTGTGTGTTTTGGATAGAATGGAGAATTAAGACTTGGCAGCATATCAGTTTGTGGCTAATCAGCAATTTAAAATGTTTCATTCATTGTAGTTATTAAATATTCTGTGAAAAGGAAAAGGTATTTTATTACCTACTCTATCATGGGAAGTTTTTCATATTTACGAAAATGTTTGTGAAACTGTAGAAGTTGGTCTTAGTCCACCATGCTTATAGATCCTGTTTGTGTGGCAATGCCATGTCCTGCACTTAAGTGTCATCATTTCTGTAGTGGATTTATTTCTGTTCTCACTAGCTGTCTAATATTAAATCAACATAAAACAAAAATACTGCTGTTTAAAAGGGAGTATCTGAGGGGGGAAAGGTCAAATGGTGATTTTGTTTTCTTTGCTTTCGTTATATAAACATATTCAGCTTTGTAAAAGCTGTGTACTGACAAGAACCAATGGTCCCCTGTACTCACTTTATTTATTGTTTAGCACTGAAATTTATGGAAAAATACTTGGGTATAGCTAAGCTATTTCCTAAGTGTTGACAGTGTGTTTTAATATTTTGGCATGGTATATATATGTTATTTTATATTATTTGGATTTTGTTTTCTTCTCTAATGTCTTTGGGGGATTAGGAAATCTTTTTTATGATCTATCAAAAATTGAAGACAATTTCATGAATTAAGTGAACTGTGTTTTATTATTTACATTTAACCCTTTCACCGCCAATGTCGCATTTTTGCACCACAATGATTTAACACCAGTATCATTAACGCTCTTGAAGTCAGGGTCTGTTATTCAACGATATTGTGTTCCTGAATTTGGGTAGTAAGAATTGACCCTATTCTAAATGTATCACAGAGAAATCCCACAATATTGCAGACGAAATCTTTTCTGTAGCCAAATAAGTTTAATGGACATGTTTGGCTCAAAGTTGGCTGGCGGTGAAAGGGTTAAGGTGCTTGAAGTCTTCCATTAACAACCTCAACATTTCCCACCCCTTATTCTGTTTTTGTTTGTGGAGCCACAAACCTATAACTCACTTTGTCGGTCCAAAATTGTCGCACATTTTGACAAAATTGTCGCACTTCAAATCGAGGCTACACTTCTGGCCGCTCTTTAAAATGATGTATTTTAAAAGCGTACAAAATAATAAACATACGTAATACAGACACTACAACAGACACGACGAGTATGCGGTGCTTCTTTTGATGAGTATAAGTAGGATACATAGTTTTAAATGTTTTCCAAAAGATATAAAAAGTTACGAAATGGTGCAGAGATAACATTCTGGTTTACAGATTAAAATTATTGAAAAGCCAGGGGAGGTAACTCATGATTAGAGTGGTAAAAATAGACCGCGTGCCACAAACTATTGCGATTTCGCGCTTGTTCATATGTACCGTGCCAGACTTGATGCGGATATTTGCTTTCTAAATGGGAATATTAACATCAGTAAGTAATTGAAGACTGTACTTCCCATTGGTATATGGCTCCTGCTAATAAACATTCAAAGCCACTGCTAGTGAGATGTTTACTTTGGGGGGTGGCATTGATTTTACTGCTACTGTCACATAGCTGTAAGAGATATCTGCAAGGTGTATCAAGCCTCCTTCAGAGCTGATAGTATTCTTTGTCTACTGGATTTTCTGTGCTAGAAAATGTCCACTAATTTGTCTTTCTCTTCGACTACCTCTGTTTCTTCTGCGTTCCCAGGCCATATGTCCATAATGGGAAAACCGTAAGGTACATGTGTCCGGTTTTCAGTTTTCACTGGTCTCCCCGCTGCGTACAGCTGACGCATTCCGATTTGGGAGGAGCTCAAAGGAGAAAAATTATTTGGAAGATTTTTTTGGAAAAAAGGCAGGAGAATGGGCCAATAAGTCTGAAAGATAGCAGATGACAGAAAGCAAAGGGAAAAGGCAGAGTCAAAGAGAGTGGCAGATTAGAGAAAGCTACAAGCACAGAACTTCCAGAATGTGGGGAAACTATTTGTACAAAAGACCCCCTGGTATCCCCATGGGGGGAACTCTGTTTGATTCTTGTCCTTTTCGTCCCAGTTTTACAAAGCAAAATGCGGGTGTTTTCTTTCCCCATGTACAGTCACCCAGTAGAAAAGCTAACTAATTTGTGCGCCGTACGCTTGTTTGTTACCTTCGCTTTGTGGTGTCATGGCACATCAGTCATTGGCTATATGACTATTTCCTAACTACATCTTTACTGTTGTTTGATGATGGTAACGCAGTGGATAGTGATATGACGACGTTGTGATTAGAGCTTAAAATTGATAGTTATTTGATGCATAAACTGATGTTCTTGTCAGTGAAAACGGATTTAAGCATATCTGCATTAATGTAAGAAACATCCTTGTTATTGATAAACATTTATACGTAATCAGTATATTGTTGGTTGGTTGGTTGTGTGTTTGTTGTTGTTGTTTTGTATTCCATTGATTTTGAAAAATCTGTACTGTGGTCATGTAAAATGAACAAAAAAGACCTCATATCCCAGTCATTTTATACCTATGATATTAACGTGTACCAGTAGTTTTTGAATGCATATTTATGAACTTAATCCATATGCTGATAGTATCCCGTGTGTACAAAGAAAACAGTATATTGATCAATGCAGTAGTATAATATGCCCTTCAATATAAACTGCAGGGCGTAGTCATAGTCATTACTTTGATCATCCCCTTAACCATGGTCAGTGTTTTACAATGTTCATAAATGTCGGGTAGGCCTTGTAACCTTCTGATGTTTCTGTGGTTGGCTACGTTTTGAACATGGTTCAAGAATTTAGGGCAAGCTTATTTGTGCCTTCGTTCACTGATTTCTGATGCTAGGTAACTTATATTCAGGGTATAGAGTGGCACAGAGGTAGCGCGTTCGCCTCGTGTAAAATAAACCCGAGTTCAAAACTGAGTACAGGGGATTTTTCCTCTCACTTTGCACTAGGCCTTAACGGTCTGAACATGGAGTCTTTCGGATGAGACGTTAAACCGAGGTTTGTGCATGCAATTTTTTACAAACATTTTTAAATGGGTGGCGCGCCTCTGGCTGCGACACGCTCTCCAGGTGGGAGCAACTGGAATTTCAAAGACACCTCTGTGACTATAAAGTACCAAATACCAAATATATTATTAAGAAAAGTGTCTTCAATTTTTTTTATTCCTTTTTAGACATGCACACACAGATAGATATGTGCATGCACAAACTTACACACACACACACACACACTCCATTTTATTCCATGATTCATGAAAGCTGAAATTTATATAAGTACTTGACTGTTAAATAACACAAATTCTGATTCAGAAATGTTTCATGTGTTCTAGGGACTTACGTTTCAAACAGATTTTATTTCTTCAGTACACTTGAAAGGTTCTCACAATTCACCTGCATGGTTGATATTACATGTATCTGCAAGTTGTTTTCACTTGTCTTCTCTGGATGGTTGTCCAGACCTGCCTACTCATACGATTTTTCCGTATTTTGTACACGATTGTGAGCCCCAGTACTGCAGTACGGTAAATGGAAAATTAATACGGCAAAAATTTGAACTTAAGGTCTTCTAAGATCGATCAAAATCGAGTGTTTTTCATCATTTCGCATGGCGGTTTAATGTTCTGTAATGTTCCGTTTTGGGGTTTCCTTGCAAAATACGGAATTTTGAGAACAAGTACGGAATTTTATTTCATGGAGTACCTAAAAAAGAAATTGGGGGTAGGCAGGTCTAGTTGTCACGTGGTTCACTGTTGAAAGTTACTAGCTGTAATAACAGAAAGAAGGGGAGAAAGTGCAGTACTTTGAAAGCAGTGAAGCAGTGTGACAAGGTCTCAATGAGGCTTTATACTGAAGATTCTCTGCCCCTGTCTCATGCACTGAGATGCGAACGCCACCTACTTAAGATTATCGCCCTTGCCGGTCAGGAACTAGTAGTATATAGCCACAGAAAATTATCTGCTCCTGACTCCATGGATGCTCCTGCTTTCAGGATGTCCTGAAATGCAGGATTTTTTTTATTGCCTGGAGCCGGCGTCGCCGGATTATGAGAATTTGAGAAGCAACAAATTTCCTATTTATAAACGTTTTGTCGGTTTCTCACATGTGTAAAATATAAAAGAAATGAATACAGATAAATATTCACATGCCTTCACCAGGAACTTTATATTTTTAGGATTGTTTAAGTCAAGTTATTAACTGGGCGGCCCCTGGACCCCTGCCTTGCAGGATTTTTTTAATTTCCCAGGAGCACCCATGTGACTCATCACTAGGTGGCATAGGCAGTTCAGGCCTAAAATTATCACCCTTAGAAGAAGTATTATAAAGCCCCATTATATCCCCACCTTAGAATGGGAACATGTTTGTACAAAGGCAGATTTGGTACAATGTACTGTACATAGATTTATGGCAACTAGTAAAAGGTTCCAATGGTTGTTACAACGAACATTAGCATGAAATGATATTGACATATAACTAACTTTGAAGAGGATGAAAATGTGTTTTGAACAGCATGTTCTAAATTATTCCCCAAACACCTGTTTTGAAAAGTGGTGTTTTAAAAAAAAAATGTATGTGTCAAAGGAGGGGTCAAAGGCAAGTATGTAAAGATGATAGTGTTGAGCTTTTGCTGTTTTCAACAGCCGTCCATCAGTGTTGTAAATTTGATATTCTGTGTATTCCTGGCCTCATTGTAAATCACCAGTCCACACTAACTTGCCAAATGTTGTCACATTATTGAGAATGGAAACTCGTATGAAAGGGCCCACTTGCATAAATCTTGCTAAGAACCATCCTGTCTTGGTAATCATCTCAACGTTCTAGCAGCATTCATAATGCCCCAGATGGTCCGTGCTGTTAGTATTTACAATGCCCCCAACCACCTAACCTCTGCTGGTGACATGTTACCCCACTGGCCATGCTAGACTCCACATGTGTTGCCTAACCTCTGCTGGTGACATGTTACACCACTGGCCATGCTAGACTCCACATGTGTTGCCTAACCTCTGCTGGTGACATGTTACCCCACTGGCCATGCTAGACTCCACATGTGTTGCCTAACCTCTGCTGGTGACATGTTACCCCACTGGCCATGCTAGACTCCACGTGTGTTGCCTAACCTCTGCTGGTGACATGTTACCCCACTGGCCATGCTAGACTCCACATGTGTTGCCTAACCTCTGCTGGTGAAATTTCACCCCACTGGCCATGCTAGATTCCACACGTGTTGCCTAACCTCTGCTGGTGAAATGTTACCCCACTGGCCATGCTAGACTCCACATGTGTTGCCTAACATCTGCTGGTGACATGTTACCCCACTGGCCATGCTAGACTCCACGTGCGTTGCCTAACCTCTGCTGATGAAATTTCACCCCACTGGCCATGCTAGATTCCACGTGTGTTGCCTAACCTCTGCTGGTGACATGTTACCCCACTGGCCATGCTAGACTCCACATGTGTTGCCTAACCTCTGCTGGTGACATGTTACCCCACTGGCCATGCTAGACTCCACATGTGTTGCCTAACCTCTGCTGGTGACATGTTACCCCACTGGCCATGCTAGACTCCACATGTGGTGTCACAGTTCACCTCAGGCATGCACTGCACCATCCAGCAAGCAGAGCTACTGCACTGAATGAGCAAATGGAGGATCTTTTTCAAAGGAACGACATTCATTTTACAAGTAAAATATTCAAAATAATGCAAACACTAGAAAGTGGGTAGTTTATTGTCGATTTAGTGAATACAAAAGTGTTAAAAACAGCTATTAAAGTTATTTTTAAACCATCATACATAATTGATCTTTTAGATGTTCGATATAGGCCGACCAACACCTTTGAGGCCTCAAGTCGTTTCCACATTTGTAAGCATTGTGTGCTGCCATGATTTTTAATCACAAAACAATGAGCTATAGACAAGAAGGCACTTGGCAAGCAAGCACAATATAACATGTTTAGCCTCTTCATATTAAACACTATTTAAATACCACATTTTGTTTCTTTTCTGATATTGAACTCCATGCTGAAGTTGTTTCTAAGTATATTCTTTTTTAAAGGATCTAGCATATAATACATTTTTTTTTTTTTTTTTCATATGTTCCTCTGCAATATACTTGGGCTAGATGGACATACCGGTATGATTGCAAGATAGTTTAAAATGCAGTGTAAATGAGTCAGTTGAATGTTATAAAAAAAAAAGGTGTTGCACATGGGTTGCCAAGATGCGTAAATGATGAACTGTGAATACAAAAGTTATGTGTGAAGGCGTGTGTAGAAAAGCTTATGCACAGGGGAGCAAGCAGTGAAAGTTTATATCGCCCTGTTAACAATATTGTCCAAGTACATAATGAGTCAGTGTATTAGAGCAGTACCGTGCTCACTTTGTGTTGGATCCTGTCTTCATCGTGTTCCAAGTTTGTTTGAAACAAACGGAATGTATTGGTGGCATTTTTGCCTTCTTTTGTATTTATAAATGGTTTCTTCGGATGGGGTGATAGTAAGTGAGGCACATTTGCTTAACTTTTGCCACTCGAGATATTTATTATAATTATTAACAATGTTAATCCAATAAACGAAATACTAACTTTTCTGATCATTTTTTGTTATGAGTGTGTGTGCGTGCGCAAGGGTTTGTATATATCTGTGTAGCACACATTAATTTTGATGAAAAGTTTTCATGTTTAATACTACTTAGTCTAATTTATTAATTGCACTTTTAAAAAAATAATTTTTAATGAAGAGATTGTCTACAATGCATGCCTATAGGCATACTAAATGTCCTGATTTTTTATTCCTATAACATTTTGCCCCAATATTACACACACATTAAAAATCGCTTAAAGACCCACCACGTCACGTGTCAAAATCACGGTTTTCACATGTTTTCCCTCTTATAGCTGGTAAGAACTCTTAAGAAATCTTCCTAGCATAAGAGGGAATGTGACACGCGACGTGGGGGGTCTTTAACAAACTTTGTAGCGTGATGGTTCACTCGCCTGGCATGTTGCTTTAAGTAACCTGGTAGTTTCCCTTCACCTGTGACGAACTGACGGTTTGCTCAAACAACATTAATCATGCACACGCATTTACACCAAAACCATGTTGAGCCTTCACATATCAGTATACACACAATCTGCTCAAAAACATAAGTTTTCTCTTTAATTTTCCATCATGTTGTTCATACATATCTGCAATCATCTCAACAGATTTAATTTCTGTCTCAATTCAGTTTTACACTGCACAAGAAAAGAAAATGAACGAACATGTGCACAACTTAATCTCTTAGTGAGCATCTCTAGCCACAAAGGAAATCCATGACTACCGATATTCACAGCATGCATACACAAGTATACTTGTTGCAGAAGGAAATGTTAGTTACTTGGACCAAACTTAACTGAATGCGGATGAATGTGAGAACCATGCATGTAAAGACAATACAAGCACATTTTATATGACAGACTGAAGAACTTGCCAGCACAGAATTCCAATGATAATTTCAGGAAAGCGTAAGGAAGCCACCACCTACTTGGTGAAAAAAGAAGAGCACTACATTCCCCAGCTATGATTAAATTTTAAACATTTCAATTTCACTGCCATTACAAAATGTGATCACACCAATTAAAGATGTTGCTGAGGCTTCACTTAATTTTACAACTGTAATTGCTCACACATATATATTTTTTTAAATCTTGAACCTTAGCAGCATGATGATGAGCTGTGTATGGGGGAAGACTTGTTTTGTTTAGTGAGTGTGTGTGTTGTAGTAAGTCATGGTGAAAGTGATTTAACCTTAGCAGCACGATGATGAGCTGTGTATGGGGGAAGACTTGTTTTGTTTAGTGAGTGTGTGTTGTAGTAAGTCATGATGAAAGTGATTTAACCTTAGCAGCACGATGATGAGCTGTGTATGGGGGAAGACTTGTTTTGTTTAGTGAGTGTGTGTTGTAGTAAGTCATGATGAAAGTGATTTAACCTTAGCAGCATGATGATGAGCTGTGTATGGGGGAAGACTTGTTTTGTTTAGTGAGTGTGTGTGTTGTAGTAAGTCATGGTGAAAGTGATTTAACCTTAGCAGCATGATGATGAGCTGTGTATGGGGGAAGACTTGTTTTGTTTAGTGAGTGTGTGTTGTAGTAAGTCATGATGAAAGTGATTTAACCTTAGCAGCACGATGATGAGCTGTGTATGGGGGAAGACTTGTTTTGTTTAGTGAGTGTGTGTGTTGTAGTAAGTCATGATGAAAGTGATTTAACCTTAGCAGCATGATGATGAGCTGTGTATGGGGGAAGACTTGTTTTGTTTAGTGAGTGTGTGTTGTAGTAAGTCATGGTGAAAGTGATTTAACCTTAGCAGCACGATGATGAGCTGTGTATGGGGGAAGACTTGTTTTGTTTAGTGAGTGTGTGTTGTAGTAAGTCATGATGAAAGTGATTTAACCTTAGCAGCATGATGATGAGCTGTGTATGGGGGAAGACTTGTTTTGCTTAGTGAGTGTGTGTGTTGTAGTAAGTCATGGTGAAAGTGATTTAACCTTAGCAGCATGATGATGAGCTGTGTATGGGGGAAGACTTGTTTTGCTTAGTGAGTGTGTGTGTTGTAGTAAGTCATGGTGAAAGTGATTTAACCTTAGCAGCATGATGATGAGCTGTGTATGGGGGAAGACTTGTTTTGTTTAGTGAGTGTGTGTGTTGTAGTAAGTCATGGTGAAAGTGATTTCTATAAATCGGGCATGGTACTGGGGGAAAAGCATTTTTCTCTGAAAATGTCTGGGGGGGGGGGGCATAAGATGTCTCTTGGTGTGGTGAAGGGGTAAAAAGCCCTTTGTGGTGATCAGAGGGAAATTTCCCTTGAAGATGAATACATAGGACTATTACATTAGGGAAAAGAGCATCTCCTCTGACATTCGTATTTCTACATTCACTTTTCTCTGAATTCAGATAATTCTCTGATGATTACCATGCCTGCCTGAGACTTTGGAGAGCTTTTTAACATTTACAAAACAAACAAACAAAAACTGGAAAAAAAGGAGTTTCACATGAACATCACTACCAAACAAATCAGACAAAGAACAGAAAGAAGATTCATTGTACAGGATTCTCAATTCATTCAGAAATTATGGAAACAACCTTGACAGATCCACAACACTCACAACACGTCTGCACATTTTTCGGAAGAAAAATGCACACACGATGCATCAAACTAACAGACATCTCAACACAAAACTTATTTTACAACTGGACTGTACAATATGTAGATAATTGTGGCATGTGTGACACGCAAGTTCCTTCACGTAGACTCATGCCTTTCTTTTGATGAAGCGATCCTAGACCAAACACGGCACTTGAATAGAAAAACCTTTACAATGAATCCTTCCAAATGAATCCACAATTCCATCAAAACTAAACAAGTGTACAACAAAATGGGAAGAACAAAATGATATTTAAACATTGCCTTTTTAAACGGATCTAGATCATTTAAAGATTAAAATTGTGAAACTACAACTTCTATCAATCTTGCAGAAAGTTAAATTCAAAAATAAGGAAGGTGAGATTGGATATTATCTTTGTTTTGCAATGTATAATTGTGTTTGAACAATAAATTGTTTTGGGGTGCTCTATTTCATTGATACGAAATGTTGAGGGGAACACAGGCTGCAAACAGCAATTACACGTTCTTTTTCTGCAATATTCTCACTTTGTGCAAAAATTGTGCAATCAAATGAAAAGTAACAATATTTGATGTAACATCTTTTCACCAATCACCTGACAAAGGGAAAAAAACCTGGTTTGACACACACACACAAAAATCAATTATTTCTAACTTAAATTTCCTTTAATATCTTAAATCATTTCACAAAAGTCTCTGTTGCAATTTAGTCGTTACAATTTCAAAGTGAATTAAATAAAACTCAAAACTATTAATCTTATTATAACTCCTGAGATTGAAACCAACAAAGGAAAAGAAAAACTAAATAAAACTGAAGGATTTTAATCACCAAAACCTTGTTCTAATAATCAGGAAAAACTTTGAAAAAATATTACTAGATGGCAATAACACAATTCTGAGGAAAATGTTCTCTCCAAGCTTGTGAACCTCCACTAAAAGAAAAAAGTACCATGAGCCATACTCTGTTACTGTTTGTCCCATAATATCGGAAGTTACTTGCAGTGACAATAAGCAGATACTTTCCCTGAACTAATTTTCGAACATCACTTTGATACAAAAACATCAAATACAGGAGCCAAGTTAACCTGGCTAAAAATAAAATGGCCTGACTTTTCTTTACCTGTCGCAGCTAATCTCCAAAGGCAATGACACCCGTCTTCTCAAACAAAAAGCCTTTGACATTTTTTATTTACGAAAAAGTACCGGTGTCTTTGGCAGTGAAACAAAAAACAGAGAAGATGATTTAGAGACGGACAAAACCTGTCCTTTGTTTTCAAACGAAATGTACAAAGTAATCATGAAGGCATCAGTCACGACAACACTAGCACGACAGTCTACTAGCACAAGAACAGAACCTTGTTCACACAACAGATTGGCTAAACCGATAGTGAAGCGGAAGCCAAGGCCAATTGTCAAACGCTATACACAACACACAAACCATCAATCTCCCGACTCCACTCCTCAAATCAACAGCTGGAAAACGAGTCTAACAGACAAGGGTAAAGCAGGGATGAAACGTACGCATCTACATACACACTAACTAATACTGTAGAAGATATAACATGTTCTAACTCCACAGAAAAGTTCAACTGGAATGCATGACCCAGACAAAAAGATCTAAAGGCAAACAAACGTGAAGAAAAAAGAAGAAAAATCCTGCTAAAAAATCACCATTAAAAAAACACACAAAAAACATTCCTGCTCTCGCTGAAGTGAACACATTTTGGTTAAGTAGCAAGTGACCCACACACTCATAGCAGCTAACAACAGACATACACCACAAGCACACCAATTATAAACACACACACACACAAGAGACCTACATCGCTTTCAAAGCGCACATTAATGTCTGAATGCAGTCTGCATATGATTCATTTCCCCTACCTAAAACCATCTCTAATCTGACAGGTCAATGTTCTTAATTTTGCGACAAACCCCTCAATTAATTATTTCAAAATAGGAAAGCAACAATACACAACAAAGCTTAAATAGTGATATGTCAGTGTGATCGATAAGATAACTCTTGACAATATTTTTTAGTTACCCTTCGAGCTGATGCCATTATGATTCTTTGATCATTAAGATTATTTGAAGACCTGGCCATAAGTACATAAGTACTTTTTTTTCCATAAGTACTAAAACATTCAGTGTGTAAGGAGAAAAAAAAGTGATGATTCTCATGAATCAAAACATACCACTTATCAAATAAATATAAGCTTATATATATATATAAGCTTATAGCTTGTTGTGCTCATAAAATAATGTGTGTACACTGCAATGTATTATGTTAATAAACTTTCTTTAAACCAAATAAATAGAAATGGCTAAATTTATGATTCATTGACAAAAATCATCAAATATTAAAAGCATTAACCATCCCCAAAAAAATTATCAATGATTTAAAACACTTTGGGTACTGGAGGCATCCATCTAAGACGTTCATGAAGAAGAAGAAACAGGTGCATGTGACATCAGTGTTGAGAAGTGATTAAGCAGAGATGCATCTAGAAATTTCTGAATTGGGGGGCATTGCCCCCCTTTGTGTTGGAATTTGGGGGGATCTGGAAATTATTAGGTTTTTTTTAAAATCAATGCCAATTTAAGTTACATACATGAAAAATATACATGGAACTACAGACTGGAAGAAAACAATTTGACAACCTGTTGTGAACTAATTTTTCTTTTTGCTTTGTAAGCACCAGCCACAAAATATTGCTTTTGATTCGCTGTCAAACTGTAGCCAAGGTCTGCTTTTTTTCTAACTTTCCCTGAACTCATGCTTTCGCTTTTTGGAAGGTGGTGGAGCGACACTACTAGTACTGGGGTCGTCAGTGACATCACATTCCTGATCCGATGCTTTGTCATTCGATGAACTTTCCTCGTTGTCACAATTTACATCACTAACTGCCGATGAGGAACAAGGTTGTTGATCATTATTACACTCCGCACTGTTTCCTTTCTTTTTAGAAGTCACAGTAAAATAGTTCAGAAGTGACGCCATTTTCAGGCGGGCCGGTACTGCGCCCGGTACTGGTAAATGAAAGAGAAAGCCATTGATTGGCTAGATCATTTATAAGACCCAATCAAAATGCTCGTTGTTTGCTGAAGACAATTTATTCGAGAACAAACTCGATTGGTTTATAAGGAATCGAAATGCAGACGCGGAACGACCAAGCAATCTGAATATTAATTAGTTTGAGTTATTTTTAAACGATTTTTCGTTTGTGGGATTTCACAAAATTTGGGGGGATTTTCCCGCAGCATATTCTTGTTTTTGCGGGAACATAAAACAATTTTGAGGCAATGCCGCAATGCCATGCTCTAGATGCATCATTGATTAAGCATGCAAGAGAGAGAGTGAGACCTCATTCCTGCACATGGGCTTGTAAAAAACAGACCCTGGCTACTTACAGTGTTACCTCAGTGGATGGCATAGCTCACTGCTTGTACTATACATGGAGAGTAGGTTGCAGTGGATGGCATAGCTCTGTGATTGTACTATACATGGAGAGTAGGCCAACCAAGTCAAAGAGTTTGTCTCGCACAAACAACAAGCTTTAGATAAGACACACACACACTTGTCACATACAAACGACAAGCTTTTGATAACACACACACACATTATATATATATGAATTTTGCTCCCAGGGCTTCAACAAATGTCAACAATTCAATGTCATATCGCAAAACTCAAATCAATAGAAGAGCTGCTGCATCAAAGACATGAGCAGTCCATCCGCCTCAGTGCATCAAAAGTACACACAAACATGCACATGAATGAGATCCTGTAAATGAAGATATGGCGTCATCATTCACAGCCACTCCATTGCCTACCTTTCTACATCATATTCTTCATACTGGTAAAACACACAATATTCTTTAATACAATTCCTGAAATGCTCTTATCGCTTTCTATCCAATTGCTGAATTCATTTCAGGTCATGATAAGCGACTGCTGTAAAAAGCATTTTGTTAAAATCTTGCAGCACTCACGCTAAGTACCGGTAAACAATGAAAAGAGTTATCTCTTAAAAAACAAACCTGTCATCTTCTTTTATGGCGTTTCTCTTAACTCTCTCAACACGAATGAATGAATGAAAAATGGTGTTTTACGTCCTCTCGGTCTGGAACAGATATGGGACATTTGTAGATACAACGATGGTGGGAACAATACTGGAGGCAGTGCCCGGAGGCAGTGCAACACCAGTAAAGTCCTGATTTTTTTAACAATACAGATAGGTGTAGCAGTAACCACGCCTCGGCTAAACCTCAACGGCTATGGTACCGCCATGTTAAACTTTTATTTCTCTCAATACGAATCTCGCGTAAACGTTCAACACTAGGCAGGTTTGCATCATTACATAAAAATTATTTTTAAAATAATGCTTAACCGCACAGTTTTGAAAGGTTGCGGTATTGTTTAGAATAATAAAAGCTAGCATATGTTATAATTCCAAAGTAAAATTTTTATTATTAGCGGATTTTTAAAAAAGCATGACAAAGAAAATGAAGAGAGGGGTAGTAACTCATTTGCATTCATTGCAGTCCTAAAAATAGACTAGAAGTGATTTCACTAGTTGAAAACTATTAAGGGACCGTAGAGGAACACTTCTATACCAGTTTGGGTTGCATGGCTTCACTGAGTTGTGAAGTGTGAATGTCTAAACACTATAGCGTACATTTGTGTTGAACGGTTGTAAAGGGAAGCAATTGGCCAGTGTTGAATGAGTTAAGTACAATACAACAGACGCAACCTCATATCTATATATATCTATATATTTTAAAAATTTAAGGATCAAAGTTGTCTGTAAGTTTCTTTGAATTGTTTTAGTTGATAAGATTAGGATGCTACACATGTAATACTAGTAAAAATAATATGCAGAATACACAGTTTAAGTAGCCATGTTAAAGAGTATGTCGTTTTTCATTCTCATCTATTAGAACCAATTTTACTTCAAACACCTTGGTTTCAGTCCGGTTACGTTCCAACAGGTCTTGCATTAATATCAAAATACAATGGTCTATATGAAGACCACTGAACATGCTTTTTTGTTTCCGAAAGTACTTCCTCTGACAATGCCCCAGTTTCAGCTTCCCCCGAACTTCTTCTTCGATCGCTCAGATAGTTTCCTGTCAATTATGAGTGCAGATGCGCCATGCTGCCGTTATGCTCCTAAGTAAGATATAATCAGGCCAAGCATGTCCGACTTCGGCTGGAGGAAATCTTTTTGAAAGTGTTTCTTGAAAAAAAGGCAGGAGAATGGACCAGAAAGGCAGAAAGATAGTACATGACAGCAAGCAAAGGAAAAAGGCAGAGTCAAAGAGAGCAACAAATTAGAGGAAGCTACAAGCACGGAACTTCCAGAAGGTGGGGGAACTATTTATACAAAAGATCCCCCCATATCCCCTCGGGGGGTCTTTATTGTTTAACTCCTCCAGTGTGGTTGAAGGGAGTACATTAACCACAAGCCTTCAGACAACTGTGTCACACACACACGTAAAATCACTACCCTCTTCCAACCCACCCTACCCCTTACCTCAACCACACTTGCTCCTTTCTGGCAGTAAATTTAGTCACATTCAACACACATACACGAGAGCGCGCACGCGCACACACACGTAAAATCACTACCCTCCTCCAACCCACCCTACCCCTTACCTCAACCACACTTGTTCCTTTCTGGCAGTAACTTTAGTCACATTCAACACACATACACGAGATCGCGCACGCGCACACACACGTAAAATCACTACCCTCCTCCAACCCACCCTACCCCTTACCTCAACCACACTTGCTCCTTTCTGGCAGTAACTTTAGTCACATTCAACACACATACACGAGATCGCGCACGCGAGCAAACACACACACACACATACAAACACATATGCGCGCGCAGACACAGAGCCCACGATGGCGTTTTTTCACCCCACGATATCTTGATAACTCGCTCGAGGGCGCACTGACAAGCATGCATCCATACACACACAGCCTATGATGGTGGGGTTTTTTCAAGTCCACCCCCACCCCCAGGATCCTCCCCCCATCATTTATATCTGGCGGAGGTGGAGGGTCCGGCCTTGTTGCCGTTGTTGTTGGCCATCAGGTACTCGGGCAGGCGGGTTTGGCGACGCACGTAGAACAGGATGTAGGCCTTGCAGCGGGCCACCACTTCTGGGTCACAGGCCGACACCGTGCTGTCGTTGAAGTGGTACCACTGGCCTAGACCAACACAAAGCACATCAGGTTGATTTTACTTAACACGTAGAACAGGATGTAGGCCTTGCAGCGGGCCACCACTTCTGGGTCACAGGCCGACACCGTGCTGTCGTTGAAGTGGTACCACTGGCCTAGACCAACACAAAGCACATCAGGTTGATTTTACTTAACACGTAGAACAGGATGTAGGCCTTGCAGCGGGCCACCACTTCTGGGTCACAGGCCGACACCGTGCTGTCGTTGAAGTGGTACCACTGGCCTAGACCAACACAAAGCACATCAGGTTGATTTTACTTAACTCTTCTAGCGCCATGTTGTTGGGTTTTTGACGTTTTAGGTTGTCCGTTACATCTCAACTGACAAGAGGGGAGTAACTTTCTTTTTTTTTTGACTGTGCGTGCATTGCTTTAACTTCAGAAACATTGACATAAGCTCTAAAGATTGACAAACGCATGGCAGGGTGCATGGCAGTGAATGTCTTTGCATTTGGTGGGAGTGTAGAGTGATGTGCTGGGTGAATGTATTCGCCCCTGGTGATTGAAGAGCTAAAGCCACACCATGTTCAGCATAATTATACTTAAATGCCACAATCAGCATGAAAGTGAGGAACTAAGAAAACGGCAGTTTTCCTCCGACACTGGCAGCAAATCCTACTTTCACTCTCTTGTGGGAAAGAGCACATTTCTAACAACCCACAGTGGACGTTTGGATCAGCAGCTATGCCATTTACAGTCTTGCCAACCATAAATAGCCATGCTGGAAAATTCATCACAAGGCATTCCCCTCAGATGCAAGGATGTACAAGATTTGCAGAAGATTTTTTTAAATCTCTTGTAACGAAGAGTCTTGCAATGAAAAAGCAGTTTAATCAAATTGAAAAAAAAAGTTGTAATCTCACCTTCATGAGTCGCATAAGACGTGTAGTGGCCAGACCCAGCTCTGGAAAAAGAAAAAGAAACCATTGCAACGTTCATAATAATTGAAACAATTTGGACGTGGTTTTTTCCCTTAGAGCTGTATGATGAATTAATTTGTTTCCAATAAGGAAATGTCATTTGCTGCTTCCACTAAGGAACTGTCAATAAAGAATTATCAGTTTCTTTGTTTGATTTTTTTTTTTATAGAATGCAAGCGCCTTGAGACTATTTTATTTTAGAGAAAAGCGCTATATAAATACTATGTATTAGGATGATTATTAAGTTGGGGCCAATTATAAGGTAAGAGCTGTAAAAGAAATGATTTTCTACAGTCATGAGAATCATAGTGCAGCTTATTCCTTGGGGACCGTCCCAAGGCCAGGTGTCCTAAAGACCTTTTGGCCGAGAGTGGGGAAGTCGAATGCTTCTCCACTACAAACTCCAGCCCAGCCCAGCCCAGCCCGCCAGAATAGCAGTCACTATCTCTGCTGTTTGGAAAACATGGTCAGACATGACACACAGGCACATACACACTTGTTTTGCTACACTTTACAGTGTGTCCATTTTGCTCTTTACTTGTTTAGTGTTTAAAAAAAAAAAAAAAATTCTTCCTCTGATATTCATGGATCAGAGGGGTTTTCTAGCCCAGCTGTCTCTTCCGCGAAGCGAATCTGCCGATTGTTTTCACCACTGTTTGTCTGTTCCTGACTATGTGGCTGGCTGGCTAACCATGTATGTTACTACCATAGCGTTTGAATGGAGGGACCTGGGACCCTCAAATATTGCATTAGTTAAAGGTCAAGGTCACTGGAGACGAAAACGTTGCTGCGTGGCTGCTTGATCTAGCATTTTCACGCTCTGGTGTTTTCCTTTGCGTTCTCAAGCCATGCGGCCATAATGGGTTAAATATGTACGTGTCCTGGTTTTCAGTTTTCACTGGTCTCCTCGCTGCATTCAGCCAACACATTCCTATTTCAGAGGAGCTCAAATGAGGAAAGAGCATCTGTCTCACCCCGAGCCGTGATGCACAATGACAGCGGCCAGGTCGTAGAGGTTGGTGGTGGCGGCCCCGTTGCCCCGCGTCTCGTGTAGGTTGTCCAGCACGTACCGGTTCATGTCCAGCCCGCTCAGCGGGAACTCCACAAACGTCTCCAGCTTCACCCGGCAGTACGTGCTCCACCGGAAACGCTTCAGGTGAAGGCAGAGGACCTGCATGGAGAGAGAGGACACAGAATGAAGGCTATAACAGAGAACTCCACAAACGTCTCCAGCTTCATCCAGCAGTACGTGTTCCACCGGAAACGCTTCAGGTGAAGGCAGAGGACCTGCATGGAGAGAGAGGACACAGAATGAAGGCTATGGCAGAGAACTCCACAAACGTCTCCAGCTTCATCCAGCAGTACGTGTTCCACCGGAAACGCTTCAGGTGAAGGCAGAGGACCTGCATGGAGAGAGAGGACACAGAATGAAGGCTATGGCAGAGAACTCCACAAACGTCTCCAGCTTCATCCAGCAGTACGTGTTCCACCGGAAACGCTTCAGGTGAAGGCAGAGGACCTGCATGGAGAGAGAGGACACAGAATGAAGGCTATGGCAGAGAACTCCACAAACGTCTCCAGCTTCACCCAGCAGTACATGCTCCACCGGAAACGCTTCAGGTGAAGGTAGAGGACCTGCAGGGAAAGAGGACACAAAATAAAGCCCACACCTGTAGACTCCATCGCAAAGTTGTCTCTTTCCGCAAAAAAAACCCCAACCTTACAAGGATGTGACAATGATTTTGTCTCTATAGCCACAGTCAGCCTACATTCTCATCACCACTTCCAACTAAATTTCGATGCTCGAAGAGATAACTTAGCAACAGAGTCTCGAGAATCATCAGTTTCTGATCTGACATTACATTTTCTTCACTTAAATTTTCAGTCAAACAAACGAGAAAAAAGGCTATGAACGTTATCTTCAGTTGTTCAATCTGCGGTTTTCATAAACGCTTTCAAAAGTTTCCATTCTATTACATAAGAGAAGTTAAAAGACAATGAACATGAAAGAGCGCACATTACTAACGTGCAAATGCACTTGAAGATTGTTTCCCTTTTTTGTTGTTATTTAGCTGTCAGCTCTTTTTGCTTGTGCTTACATTTGGCAAACGTCGAATCCAGAACTTCTTGGTGGAGCGCTGCCGTAGCTTGCAGCTGCTACACATGTACAACTCTGACTCCTCAAGCTCCTCCACGTCCGTGAAACTCTGCAGGCAATCTGCACAAGACAGCTCAGCAACGTCAGCTTTCTTTCGCATCAAGTCTTTACACACATCGTTTTGATATCATAGATGGTCACGGTCAGAGAAAAATCCTCCAAAGACCTGTTTTACACAAGGTCTAAATTGCATTTATGTTTTCAAATAAGATTTTTTCATATCACTTAATCTTTCCTGTTTTTGTGCCAAATTAAGCCTGCAATATATATATATTTAATAAAGGCGAAAGCTTGAAATATGAGGAGTGGATTGAGTGTGTGCGTGGCCCTTACTATATTCCAGGACCTGTATTCACATTGAGATAGCATGAGACTTAGCATGATGCTAACTTAGAAGCTCTTCCAATGTCCTATAGGATTTAATAGGACTTTTGGAAGAGCTTCTAAGTTAGCATCATGCTAAGTCTCATGCTATCTCGACATGAATACCGTCCCTGGTCTATCTCCTTGGAGACTCCTGCAGCCACAGCACCAAACTATCTTTGTGTGGAGCACAGCAACAAAGGGTTTTAGCAAGTACTTCCATATATATACATACTTCTTTATTAACACAATACAATTAAAACAATACTTCCCCTCTACACTGAATCCAATCAATCTCCACTTCACATATTGGATTCAGTGTAGAGGGGAAGCACTGTTTTTTGCTCTGATTTTTTATCCTTTTGCTATCTTTGCTGTTTTCTTGTATGTCTATGTTGAAAAAGGCGCATTTGCCGAAGTATCCAGTTGTTTTGCTGTGTCTCTTGTGAATAAAATAGCATCACTTTACACTTGTTGTGTGCTTGTTTGTTTGTTGTAGGATCATTGTCTTTAAAATGAACATTAACAACACGAACATACTTCAACTGAAGCGACAGGGAAATTGCAGGACTGTTATGTTGTATTATACAGACTATCTTTGGTCTCATTATTGTTTTCAGCTCCAGTTCCATAGCTGCCAACCTTTGAGAAGCAAAATAAGGAATCTGGTGGGGGGTGGGTTTGGGATGGGGGCTTGCCCCCCTTCTGAGAAAGCGGGGGTCAGGGGGCTGTGCCCCCTGCAGCTGAAGCATTTTTTATACTTTTATAAGCTAACTCGTCATCTCCTGACAAGATAACATAGTTTTAAAAAACAAGCTAAATTGCATTCATGAATACTCAAAACACACACACAATATCACATGACCATGTAACAACTAACACACATAAACACACACACACAGATAATAGTACCCAGTATATTTTTGTCCACCCCATCATTACATACTGGATAAAACAATGTTTATATTACCTACTCACAATATACTGTGGGGGGGGAGACGGGGAAGGGGGGAGATTGACCCCAAGTCCAGAGACTGGTAATAATTGGTTCAAAAAGCTAATACCCAATGACAGGTTGAGAGAAAGAAAGAGAGAGAGAGAGAGAGAGAGAGAGAGAGAGAGAGAGAGAGAGAGAGAGAGAGAGAGAGAGAGAGAGAGAGAGAGAGAGAGAGAGAGAGAGAGAGAGAGAGAGAGAGAGAGAGAGAGAGAGAGAGAGAGAGAGAGAGAGAGAGAGAGAGAGAGAGAGAGAGAGAGAGAGAGAGAGAGAGAGAGAGAGAGAGAGAGAGAGGCATTGTAATCATTACATTATAACTTAGAAGAGAAATGGAAAAATATGTGACGTTTTTCTTTTCAATAAACAAAAACTCTTTCAAAATAAATGTCTATACCTCTACATTCATTGAACTGTTGTCCGTTTTGGAAGAGAAATATTACGCTATCGAAAACGTCTTCTTCACAGCGGGAGACTTCTACTTTCCGACTTTCGTATTCGGACTCTTAGTCTTACGCTTGTCCGTGTACTCGCGCTGGGTGATGTCACTTCAAAATTTTGAAATCATTCTGACATACTGTGCAGACGGCATACCATTTTTTTCCGCCTTGTCAAGGCACGTAAATATACAGAACATTCTTCTTATATCGGGGAACAAACTTCTGGTAGGCCCGACTTTTCGACTGCACGCTTTTCTTTGACGCCATCTTGGCCACAAAAGAAAGTTTTTACGCATGCGCAGAATATGGTTTTCGGGTCGGAAAAGATGGATCGGCATTGGAAAGCCGCACGCACGTCGACTCAACTCAATTTTAAGCGATTTTTTTTTTTTTTTAACATTTTGGAATACAGAATTTTTTTCTTTAAATCGGAAAAACGGAATCGCGGCCAGAAAACGGAAACATTCCGGGAAAAAAGGAATGGTTGGCAGCTATGCAATTCTAAGCTCTTCTACTCTCACTGAGTCAAACAGCAAAAACGGAAGTCACCGCTACCTGTGTATGTTGATTTTTGTTTCCAGCAAAATGCATAGTAGTTTATTTGTGACCTAGTCGCTGGGCTAGTTTCTCACAACAGGATTGCAAAGTCAAAAATCTAATTTTTTTGGTCAATTTTGAGTTATGGGTATTTTTGTGTTCTCCAACATCTTATCTTTCAAATTGATAAAGGATAATCTTTACTATGGTCTCTAAATGGTCTTAAATGTGTAGGTCAATGCATTTTCTACAGCTAGGCTAGACTTTAGACTGTGTTTTCTTAAAATGGCTGACGCTCACCCTACTAACTTTAAATGCTCATAACTCGGAAATGGAAAAAGATACAAGTACGGTTCTTGTATTATTAGAAAGAGAATTGTCTGACGTTTTCAATTGTATCATTTTCTCAGAATGGTCTAATGTCCCTTTCGTGGTGCTGGGTCACATTTGCATGTGTGTGCTGATCAGTCAGTAAGGCCACTGACCTGATAGTTTGCACACCGGATCCCCTTCTTTGGGTTTCTGGCGTACAACAAACTGGCTGGGGATGTCCAGGGAGAGGTCTGAAAGAAACCACATCAGACACATGGATGTACAGATCATGATTTTGCTCAAACACAGAACAGGTGCAGACAAAGATTATGCTCAAACACAGAACAGGTTCAGATCAAGATTATGCTAAAACACAGAACACCTACATGTTTGTGATCACAACTTGTTCAACACTCCACGGCATAAACAAACTGATGTTTCTGTAAGTTTCAAATGAAACCAACAGTCAAAGTTTTGACAACCTTGCGTCCCAAATAGTACACTGAAACTCAGTATTCAGACAAAATGATAACAAAGAAAAACTCAGGTTTACTTTTCTTCAGAAACGGTGCTAGAATCAACCCGGTTATCAGGCTAAATACTTCAAGCACGGATTATAAACCCAGCCAGCAAACCGACACACAGCAGCTGACCTAAGAAGGGGTCGTGTTTTTTAGACTCGATGCCGCAGATGAGGCACTTGACCTCTAAACAATAACTCACCCTTATTTGGGGGGAAATTATACTAGAATCAACCTGTTTATGATAATGAATAAATCCAGCACAGATAAACCCAACCAACAAAACACACACACACAGCTGACCTAAGAAGGGGTCATGCTTCTTGGACTCGATGCCGCAGATGAGGCACTTGACCTCTAAACAATAGCTCTTTTATTTTTGGAAAAACAACTAGAATCAATCAATTAATGAGTAATTCAAGCATGGATTATAAACCCAGTCAGCAAACCAACACACAGCAGCTGACCTAAGAAGGGGTCGTGTTTCTTGGACTCGATGCCGCAGATGAGGCACTTGACCTCGTTCTGCAGCAGGCCGCCGAAGATGGCGGTGACGATGGTGGAGGTGGACTTCTGGGTGATGAACTGGGAGTTGGAGGCGGGGTAAGGCAGCAGCTGCAGCAGCTCGGAGTGCAGCCGGTCCAGCAGGTAGCGCATGAACTCATGGGCATCCTGCTGCTGGTAACCCCTGCACACACACACACACCATCAGCTGTATCTTATTTTCAGTGCCTCTGCCCCTAAAAAATAATAATAATACAGTGGAACCTCCCGTATAAGACCTTCAAAAATCATCCAAAACTGGGTCTAAAGGAGGGGTCTTATAAGGGAGATAATTTTAATACTTACAAAGATCAAAAATAGTTGTTACATATTATACATCTGTATCGTTAAAAATTCGGGACTTTCTTGCAGTTGCACTGCCTCCGGGCATTGCCTCCAGGATCGTTCCCACCATCTTTATATCTACTAATGTCCCATATGTGTCTGTTTCAGACCGGAGGACGTTAAACGGATTTTCATCTACTTACAAAGAAGGGCAATGTCTCAGAGAAGTAGGTCTTATGTGGGAGGGAGACTTAAAATGGGAAGTCTTATAAGGGAGGTTCCACTTTGTAATAACATAATAATCATTAACAAGTATGCAGCACTTTATCCTGAATAAGCCCAAAACGCTATACAAATAATGTTAAGCACCTAACTAATAACTGTAATCAAAATGAACAAAACTGGACAACGACCCAAGCCCACCGTAGCATAGACACATGCACTAGTGCCATGTTGTCCGTTGCACAAGAAGGAACTTTTTTTTCGAGTGTGCATGCATTGCTTTAACAGAAAAATCACTGATATAAGCTATAATAATAGACAAACACATGGCAGGGTACTTGGCAGTGAATAGCTTTGAATTTGGTGGGAGTGTAGAGTGATGTACTGGGCGAATGTATTTGCCTGTGGTGCTAGAAGAGCTAAAATGCATGTGCAACACACCCATATTTACAGCATATCAGCATCAGGTGTGTGTTGTTCTTCAGTTTAACGTCCTTCCACTAAGCGTGTGTGCGTGTGTGTGTGTCTATGAGTGTGTGTGTGTTTTGCTTTGTACATGCACTCTTGCTGGTTTCTGTCAGTGTCATTCTTAATCACTATTTTTTTTTGTCTACTTGTTGATGAGCATTTGATTGTAAAGCGCTTTGGGCTCATTTGAGGTAAAGCATTATATAAATGTACTATTATTATTATATTATTATTAGGTAATCGTTACACAGATAGAAAAAAATTACAATTTAAGTAAGAATCATTTTCTGTTTCTTGATACAGAAGTAGTAACTGAAATAGTAGTACAGGGAAATTTTTAGTACGAGTACGGTTTACGAGAGCCCTGTTTAACGAGTGGTTTCAAAATTCCTTACCACAAGCCTTCTTTTTCCTTGTTAAACATTCTGCATACAACGAGCTCGCTACAAAGCAACTTGCATATAACGTACAATTTATTGACTACCATAGTCAAGCTTTTATGCAAAAACTAACGGTTAGAACGAGAACGGCCTTACAACCACACCGCCATCCCAAAGTCAAGCTATCCCCTTCCGGTCTGGCTAGAACGAGAACACAATGACAACTACATCGCGCCTTGACTGACCCCTCGACATGTAAGCGGCATTCTGATTGGCCGATAACTTGGGTGTCTGCAGCGCAAGCCTTTTTGGTTTCAGGTCTTTGCGCACTGATCTTGTGAAATAAATTTTAACTTTCTCTAAAAAGCGCGTGTGTGGATTTTATGTTTTTGATGTTATCGTGTGTTAATAAACTGTTTTAAATTGTAGATCGGCCAAAGCAGAGGAGGATACAGGATACTGGGCTTACAACCATGCTTTGTTGGGTAAGTGTGTTGTTTCCGTTTTTCTGTCTTTTTCACACTTTACCAGCACGCACATCACAGTAGATGTGAGGAGCGATTGATAGGCCATCAGGGTTGAAAAATCGATATAAAATGGTTTGAACGATAATGCTTATATCATGTAAATTGGCCCTCACCCCAATTCGTACTAATTGGTTTCACTGTAGTTATAGAACCAAGAATAGATGTGACTGATCAAGAGGAATGGTATAGAGAGCATATGGAAACGTGTAAAAAACCGACTGTTGGTAAAAAAAAGAAAAACGAGGATGAAAGAGGGCCAAAACACAGTCTCACATACACAGTACAAACAGTTGCACACCAAGATGTAGAATCAACGTCTAGGGAACACAGCATACCTGAATCTTGGCACCACCTTCCAAATGACGGTGAAGAGCGATTCCGGGGAGATGGCGGTCTTGTTGCCTTGCCACAGCGCCACCAAGATCTTCCTCAGCTCTTCCACAACCAGACTGTCAACACCACACAGGGCAGAAAAATGAATCATCGATGTTATCCAATGAGAGACTTAGTGCGATTTTTCTCACGCCAGAGGGCATGACGCTCGTGTGGGGCTAATCCTCTCTATATTATTAGTTGGGGATAAAGAAAGAGAGAGAGACAGTGAGTGGTCCTACCATCACTCTCTCTCTCACTACGCCCAAGTAAGAAAATCGCGTGATAAGCCCCTAGTGCATTGACTGCCCTCTGGCGTGAAACATATCGCCATAGGTTGACCATTGCACAAGAAGCATCATTTGTGGCAATTTGTACACTACACAAAATAGGAAAAGCTTAAGCAACCAAATTATAATTATGAAACTCCCCGTGGGGAAACCGGGGGGTCTTTTGTAAAAATAGTTCCCCCACCTTCTGGAAGTTCTGTGCTTGAAACTTCCCCTAATCTGCCACTCTCTTTCACTCTCCCTTTCCCTTTGCTTTCTGTCATCTACCGGTACTATCTTTCTGACTTATTGGCCCATTCTCCTGCCTTTTTTTCCAAAAAGTCCTCAAAATAATTTTTATCCTTTGAGCTTCTCCAAAATCGGAATGTGTTGGCTGTACGCAGCGGGGAGACCAGTGAAAACTGAAAACATACGTACCTTACTCATTATGGCCATATGGCCTGGGAACGCAGAAGAATTATGAAAAAGATTACCTAGCCCCGCACACCAAAGCAAAAACACAATTATCTTTATAGTTTGTGTACACCCTATACCATGCAGTGCATACATTTCAGTAAGACGGAACTAAATGTTCTTTGTAGGTGGCTTTTTTCGTTAATTTTTGTTTTGTTTTGTTATTATATGTTTTTCCTATTCATATTTTTCTTCCAACATCTATAATACTTAGTTGAGGACAATGCAATTGTAAGACTTTTCAAGCAAGGATAACAGAATCTTTATTTGAAAGATAGGTTCAGTCCCTTTATTTACAGAAATAACCCCCACACACACGTTAAACAAATACAATCGCATCAAGATCTAGCGCCTCAGATACTCTGGCATGGAGAAAGCAGGGAGATAGATAAGACTAAACATCAAGACAGATACATAACACACAATTCTTACGAGTCTTCTCCAAGATCACGAGATTTCTTGGTGTGGTTGTATCGCTTCACCTTCACTGCTTTGTCTTCTAGTGATGGAAGCTGTTTGATGTACCCGCAGAAATACTGAATGTTACTGGAAAACAAAAACACATCACCATTTATGTACTTTAAATTCCAAGCAAAGTGTTAATTAACCACATCACCATTTATGTACTTTAAATTCCAAGCAAAGTGTTAATTAACCACATCACCAATTATGTACTTTAAGGTTAAGCTTAGTGCGTTGTCTTCATTCACCTCGTCAAAGTCTTTTTAAAGACAAAAATTTGTTTTTCTTCACCGCATTTATTATTTTTTTCATCTTCGTGCGTTTGTGCGAGTGTAGCGTTTTGATGGTTTTTTTTAGTTCAATTGCACTTTAACCCTTTCACCGCCAAAGTCGCATTTTAGCACCACAGTGGTTTTAACACCTATATCACTAAAAGGTGTCAAATTGGGGTCTATTATCCAAAGACCCTATTGTCTTGGTTTGGGGAAGTAAGGGTAGACCTTATTTTATATATGTCACAGAAGAATCCCCAATACTGCAGATGGTTTTTGTTCTCGACCCAGGTAAATTTAATGGAATTGTTTTGCTGAAAAATGGCTGGCGGTGAAAGGGTTAAATTCCAGTACAATCAGCATACTGCACACAAAAGAAAACCCCACAACATGAATACTCCATGAAGAGAAAAAGGAGAGTGGAATGAGAGAAACAACAAAGGAATAAATCAAATCATTTCAGGGTGGGGTTTTTTCAATTCTTTTACTTTTTACATATTCCACAGCCCAACTCACCCATTCTAGTTTCCATTTCTCTCAGTTTTACTTTAACATGTTCTCACTTTTTAAACACTGTTTGACAACAGCCCAATGCTTGATTCCTAACCACTTTATCTTCCAAAGCCTGCCATCCGGGCCCATAAAACAAATTAAACTGTTCCAACAACAGTAATATGTACAGAGATTCATAATCCATCCTGATAAAAAAGGAAGCATATGGCAATAGCTTCTAACATGATGGAATAAAGGAACGTCAATGATTCGTGACAATTAGGTTCATTGCAAATGGTTTGACTGACAAGGCCAAAAAAAAAAATTCAAGAGAAATTCCAAATTTCAACACTGTGCATTAATATCAAGACAATGTCCAACATCATGCAAACAAGTACACAACATTATTCTGGGGGTGGCAATAATTTTTTAATTCTTATCAAATTGATCTTCCAACCATCTTGCATCTTTCTACCTGAGAAAAGGCCTGCACAAACAAAATAAAAATAACCTGCAAACTTAGCGCAATCTAAAATGGGCACAAGAAGTTTCACTAAATCTTGTTGATAATAAGCAACATTGCCGATTTAAAACATTGATAATGCTTATTTAAAACCAAAGCTGAAAGACAATATTGTCATTTTTTTAAAGACCTCGCACCTGAGTGATTGAAGAACTGCATTCATGAAGCAGGTATTTCCTAAGTTCCTAAGACCAGGTGTCCTGGGAGGGCAGGATAATTTCTTGTCATCCTGGAAGATTACATTTTTTTTTTTATAAAGAAAATAACAAAAAAGAAGTCACTATTTACAACATTGTGACCCAGCACCACGAAACTCCGTCGAAAGGGACATTAAGTGTCAAAATGACCATCCTGAGAAAAGTATACATTTGAAAACTTCAGACAATTTTCTTTCTAATCATACAAGAACCATTCTTACATCTTTTTTCTGTTCCAGAGTTATGAACATTTACTACTCTGATTTAGTAGGGTGAGTGTCGGTCATTTTGAGAAAACACAATCTAAAGTCTAGCCTAGCTGAAGAAAGCGCATTGACATACTCATTTTAAAGCACTTTTTAAAGCACTTATAAGACCATTTAGAGACCATATTAAAGATTGTCCTTTATAAATATGAAAGATAAGATGTTAGAGAACAAGAAAATACCCATAACTCAGAATTGACAAAATATGAGATTTTTGATTTTTCAAGCCTGTTATTAAAAACTATCCCAGCGACTTAATGTCCGTTTTGTGGTGCTTGGTCACATATGTGGAAGACTAAAAAACAACTAACATACACCAAGCATGGGACTGGAGAAAAAACAGAAAAAAACGTTTTTCTCTAAAAAATATTTTTTACCATGCCTGTACACAAGATGTTGCACTAGTAAATTAATGTACAGTTGCAAACACAGACCTGTATCAGTAGCTGGCACGGCAATATTTATTAACAAGCCCACTATGTAACCACAAACTTCATACAACGTACCCAAAATACATACCATATATTACCGACTACAAGGCGCACCTGATTATAAGGCGCACCCGCCAGATTTTACACAAAATTCAGATCTTGTTATTATAGATTCTTACTATATTATTAGTCACATTATAAGGGTCTGAGTCTAGAAAAAAAGTATCGCCTTATAGTCCGTAAAATACGGTCATCTTTTTGCTCTTTTCAGGACAAACAATTACGTTTTTTGTTTTGTTTTGTTGTTGTTTTTTGGCCAAAGGATGTTTTCTCTCAGCTGATGCCTTGGTGGGAAAAAAGCAGAATTTCCACAGAAATCAGGAGACTTTCACATCTCACTACCAGTAATATTTCACATACACGCACAAGCACACACACAGGCATGCATGCATACATACACAAAAGCTTTGACAAAAGAAATTAAAATACATAATACATTTTAAAAACAACATGTACTAAAACCCTGAATGTAGCCAAGTAACACGCCCCTGTGAAATCCTACCTTTTTCCTTCTCTTTTTGTCATTTTCTGAAGAATGAGCCGAGTCTCCTCTGGTACGTTTTCCAATCCTCCTCTTCTTCTGTGGACTAAGACAAACAAGCCAGCAAAAGCATTCGTAAGTAAACCGCTACGTAGTGTAAGCAAAACCTGAATACATAAACTAAAACAACAAATCACCATACTTTCAGACTCAAATTTAACCCTTTCATCGCCAACGTCGCATTTTTGCACCACAATGATTGAACACCCATGTCACTAAAAGGCTTGAAATTAGCAACTGTTATCCAATTACCTTATTTTGTTAATTTTGGGAGATAAGGAAAGGCCTTATTCGATACATGTCATAGGCAGATTCATAGTATTGCAGACGCCAACTTTTCTTTATCCAGGTAAATTACACTAAAATTTTGGGCTGAAAAATGGCTTGCGGCAAAAGGATTAAACAATTATCTGCACCCTCACTTTTTAAAAATAATCGCTTGAGAGAATGCACAGTACACTGCAAGATCCAGAGTCTAACACCCAATTTTCAATTCGGCGCTGGTCAGCTTACCTTTGGGATTTTTGCGCCAGCCGCGATAACGATTCCAGGGACTTTCGTAACTTCTCCAAGTGTCCAGTTGTTGTGTCGTTGATAACAAACTCATCACACGTGTAGCTGAAAAATAAACAAAACAAATTGCATAGTATCAAAGTTGAATAATCAGTGTCATTACATGTTTTTAAATAACACACACACACTCAAACAAACCTTTTAGTTTTCATAAGGTGCACCCCCAAAAGTTTAGATTTGTTCTATTTTCTTACTATTTCATTAGACTATTTCATAAGGCGCAGGGCTGGGGGGGAAAAGTATCGCCTTATAGTCTGAAAAATGTGGTAGTTCCGCACTTCACTCAGGAACTAACAATGCACACACACTGGCTACAACCACCTTTCAACACTAAATTCCAAATACTTTCAAGGCCTGGACATTCTCTCTCTTAAGCTTTTTACACATAAAAGTTCTATGTGATCGTTTTTATAAACAAAAGTAACGAACACAACCCCCATTTTCAAGACCTTTTTGCTCATACTTACTTCTAGCTCACTCACCGCCAGCATAACCCAATCCAAACTTCATGTCCCTTCTTTTGCTGTTGCATAGCACTTGTAAAATCTTTTTTCCTAACTGTAACCATAACGGTTAACCAGTGGTGAAAATGCTTGCCTCCGCTATAAAAACAAATAACTTAGAACAAGTGCCTGATCATAGCTATTTATTATTACTTATCAGGGGGGAAACTGAAAGCTCTCAGAATGTGGTGAATTTGTGTGCTAAAAACTGCTATGCGGAAGACAAAACACTACAGGTACACCTTACCAGAAGGCCATGTAGTTGTGGCAGTCCATACAGACATGATGCTTTTCATTTTCCGTTTCTTCAAAGTGTTTCTTTGCATGAGCATTGACATATCTGTAACAAAAAGACACAGTTAAGACTCATTTCATAATTCCTAAGTAAACAAGAACCACAAGAAAAACACAACAGAAGTCCACAATACTTCAGATTGTCAGCGGGCCCAGGGTCATTGACCTGTATTGATGGTGATCTGATCCCTCATTTCATGCAGCAGGGGGTCATTTGACCCATAAAGTCAGCAATAAATTTACCTGTAATCCTACAGTGACAAAGTCATGTTATTTATTGGCCCAGTATTTTGGAAATTGACCCATCATCTTCTGTAATCTGGGGTCATATGACTCACGAAGTTTGAAAACAATCTGAAACTCTGTGGAACCTCCTGATCAACTCTTCTACTTCTAGCACCATGGACAAACACATTCGCCCAAGACATCACTCTACACTCCCACCAAATGCAAAGACACTCACTGATAAGTACCCTGCCATGTGCTTGTCTTATATTTGTTTAACCCTTTCACCGCCAATGTCGCATTTTTGCACCGCAATGGTTTAACACCCATGTCACTAAAAAAGCATCAAATCAGGGCCTGTTATCTGAAGACCCTACTTTTTGTAATTTTGGGAGGTAAGGATAGGCCTAATATTATACGTCACGTCACAGAGGAACTTGCAATATTGCAGAATTTTTTTTCTGTGACTCAGGTAAGTTTAATGATATTTTGGGGCTGAAAAATGGTTGGCGGCGAAAGGGTTAAAGCCTATGTCACTGTTTCTTCCGTTAAAGGAATGCATGCACACTAAAAAAAAATGTAGTATCTCCCCTCTTGTTGGTTGAGATCCAACAGACAACCAAGAATGTCAAAAAATACATGGCGCTAGAAGAGTTAAGACCTTCTCTATTAAGACTTCCTCAAAGATGTGACCCAAAAAAGTGTTCACCAATTTTGACCCTTTAGTGTTCCTGTGGGGATACTGGGGTCTTTTGTAAAAAATAGTTCCCACACCTTCTGGAAGTTCTGTGCTTGTAACTTCTCCTAATCTGCCACTCTCTTTGACTCTGCCTTTTCCCTTTGCTTTCTATCATCTACTATCTTTCTGACTTATTGACCCATTCAATTCTCCTGCATTTTTTCAACAAAATTCTTCCAAATAATGTTTTCCTTTGAGCTTCTCCGAAATCAGAATGTGTCGGCTCTATGCAGTGGGAAGACCAGTGAAAACTGAAAACCGGACACATACGTACCTTACGCATTATGGCCATATGGCCTGGGAACACAGAAGAAGTCCCCTCAGTGTTCACCTCCTATTCAGACCCCTCCCTATTAGGACTTATTCTTTTGCTCGTCATCTGCCATAAATTAAGCGACAATAATAAATAAGGCATTCACCTGATTCAGTAACTTATTCATTTTTTTAGTTATTCCTAGCTACAGACCAACAATAATTTGCTTCTTTTTCCACTCCATCTGGGCACCACATATTGAATCACTAGTTTTATACACCGACTCATGCACACGTGTGTGCACCCATCCATACAAAGTGTATACACATACACAGCACCCATCCATACATACACACGTACACAAACACACACAGTGATGCACACACACAAACATACACACATGCGCACACACTCACAAAGAATTCTCTTGACTCGGTTATTCATACCTTCCACAGTTAATAATGCCACACTGTAAGCAAATCCATGGACTTTGTTCTGTGTTGCAAACTGAAACAAAAGTAGCTTTTTTTAAATGCAATGAAACATACTATTAAAAGTATTATGTGCATGTGCACGTGCATGCATGCGAATGTGTGCGTGCATGTGCATACGTGTGTTTGCGCGCGAACATGCACGCGTTCTGTGTGTATGTGATTGTGTGTGTGCTTGTGTTCACTTTCAGAGAATTCTGTTTGTAGCTATGTGAGTATGTGAATGTTTAAGTTATTATTAACTTATGTAATAAAATGTTATCACTTATTGTCATGATTGTCCATTTAAGCATTCACACATATATGCATTCTCCCCCGAAGACGGAGTGTGGTTGCTCACGTGGCGGGGTAATCAAAAACGGTCACACACGTAATGTTCTCATCCCTAGCTGATGCATTTGTACCTTAGTGTTCAAGAGCTTCGGCTGTTGGGATGATTCCTGGAGTCTTTTAGCCATGGTAAGCCAACCAAACACATGCATTCTTAATATTAATAATAGTATACATCAGTACTCTGCTATGACCTTGTAGTCAAGTCACAGAACACCTTTTTTCAGTTGTTTTTATCTCCCCCCCCCCCCTTCTCTTTTTAAAACTTAGTTTATTTTTATTCAATATATTATTGAGTTCGTTCCTTTTTCAGTAAGATTATCATTATCTTACACTGTTACAGCCACAGCATAGCCCCAATCAGAGTCCTGAAATTGTGATCCATTTAAGAAAGTGGGTCTAATAAACTCAGGCATCAGAATTGTCTGTCCAATCCTCTGAAAACCGCGGTTCAAGAGCCACGAAGGCCCTAAACAGTGAAGAAACAACACTGAAATAAGTTTCCAATATGACTAAAAACACTTAATGCAGTGATAAATCACTTTAAAAAGACATTCAACAGAAAAGATAAAAAGGCAACACCTCTGACAGAAGCCAATCCTCTGTCAGGAATGTTGAATCCTCTAAAAATCCTCTGAAATGTGCAGATCCTCTGACAATTCTGATGCCTGTCATATAGAACTAAATGTACACAATTTAGAGATGTGACCAGAAAGAGAAAGAAAAGATAGAACTACAGTGAAATTCACTTAACTCAAAATTGAAGGGACTGAAATTTCAGTTTGAAATAGCAGAGCCAAGCTGATATTCGTTTACTAGCCGTGACGAAGAGAGCCAAGCTGGTAATTACCAGCCGTGAACGAAGCGACTCCTTAGTGAGCAAAGCTAACTGGTTACCAGCCTCGAACGAAGAGTGAAAAGTTGGTAATGTTTTCAGCAATTTCTGTTTGTTCCCATGTGGCTGTGTCTGATTGACTATCTATGTTACCACAACAGCGTTTGAATGGAGGGACCCAGGATGCTCAAAGTTTGCATGCAGATAGGTACTATGGATATCTAGGTTAAGTTCGAAAATGAAGGAGGTCAAAGGTCGTCACTGGAGCTGAAAATGTGGCTAAGCACTTGGCACAATAACGTTTGAACCTAGGAATAGGATGCTCAAATTTTGCATGCGGATAGGTTTTAAGAATAATTATCTAGTCCTGGTTTGAACACGAAAGTCACTGATCAAAGGTCAAGGTCACTGGAGCCGAAAATGCACTACCTGTCTATCTATCTATGTTACCACGATAACATTTGAACGGATGGACCTAGGATGCTCAAATTTTGCATATGGATAGGTATTAAGGATATCTAGATCAACTTCAAAAATGAAAGCCATAGGTCAAATGTCAAGGTCAGTGGAGCCGAAAATGCTGCCAAGCACCTGGTACAATAACGTTTGAACGGAGGTGCCTAGTATGCTAACATTTTGCATACCAATAGGTACTAAGGATGCCTAGGACAGGTCCGAAAATGAAGGTCATTAGTCAAAGGTCAAGGTCACTGGACCCAAAAATGCTGCTGAGCGAATTGGCCTGTATTCACATTGAATATAAAACTTATCATAATGTTTTAGAAGTCCTTCTAAAGTTATCAACTACGAGGGGAAGCACTGCAGCCAAAATTGCTGCCACGCGGCTGGTGATCTAGCATCATAACGCTCTAGTTGTTTCTTTGACATCTCCCAAACCTCTTGACATAATCGCTTCAAATTTTGAGTGGTGGTGTGTCACTATGAGAGGAAGGCATCGGTGCATACATAATCACCATCGTGACCTTGACCTTGGTGTTTGACCTTGAAAACCTAAAATGTTTCAGGGGTCATAACTTCTAGTAGTTCTACACCGTTTGACTTAGAGTCTTCAAAATTGGCATGTGGGTGCATTGGCTTATGGCGATTCTGATGATGGCATACCGATCAAAGTCACCGTCAAGCAGATTGGTAGGCCTTGAAAGTGGTTGGGGTAGAAAAATTGGGTTTTAACAATTTAAGCCATACATTCCACATATGTGTACTTGTCAAAAGCGCTTCAGATTGTGCGTGGTTGGGTATCCCCTTGAGTAGAACTAGAAGACTTCCGAGCATAAATTATTGGCGTGCTGACCTTGACTTTGAAGTGTAACCGTGAAAACTGAAATGTCCTTCTTTGCACTACATGTATATATTTTTTGTTTCATCTGTATCTCGTGAACTAGAACTCAGTAGAAGATAGAATCCCTTCAAAGTCTGTGAGATACTTAGTGTACACAAAACCCTACAATACATTGGTACATAAATTGCCCCGGGAATAAAATGTCGCCGAGCAGCAGACATGTTTCCGTTTTGCTTCACCCTCATATCTCGTGAAATACTGCATGGAATCACTCCACATTTTGTGTGTGGGTGTAATACTAACTAAGAAGAGTAGAAGACAATGCAGCACAAATTATTTCACATGGTGTATGTCGCCGAACGGCAAACATGTCTCTGTGTTGTTTCCTCTCTCAAGATGCCCTGAAGACTCTAGTCTGTGCTTTTGTTCTGTCTCGCCTTGACTACTGTAACTCAGTTCTTGCTGGCTGTCCATCGACTCTCAGAGATCTCTAAGCTCCAACGGGTCCAGAATAATGCTGCTCGTCTCATTTCTCGCTCCCCTAGGTACGATCATATCACTCTGGTTCTTCGTTCCCTACATTGGCTTCCAGTTCAATCACGTATTGACTACAAAATTCTCCATGTCTTCAAGTCACTGAATTGCCCTGAAGTCGGAGTATGGCCGCCCATGTGGCGGGGCCCTTTAAAAGCAGCCATACACGTAATCTTCCCACCCAAGGCCATGCGAAATGTTCACATGGCACTGGGTGTGCCCCCAGAGCGTTTAAGCTGGGGAACGAAAACAACAACAACAAGTCACTGAATGATCAGGCTCCCTTAAGTTATATCTCTCTGATCTTCTTCATCTCTATGTCCCAGCTCGCCAACTACATTTGTCTTCTGATTCTCGTCTCCTTTCCCTTCCCTTCATCCGTCTCAAATCTGCTGGCCAACGGTCTTTTTCCTGTCAAGCACCATCTCTTTGGAATTCTCTGCCTTCTCCTCTCCGACACTCCAACTCAGTCTCCTCATTCAAAACCTCTTAAAACCTATCTTTTTCCTGCTGCACCCTAAATATTTGATCAGTTGTCTATTGTTGTGTGCATGTGAGGGAAGATTGAATAAGAGGTTTGTGGTGTGTGTGTGTGTGTTGTGTATGTGTGTGAGCATGTGTGCGTACATGCGTGCATGTGTGCTTTTGTGTGTTTTGGTTTTGTGGGTTATGAGTGCATGCATGTGTATGTGTGTCTGTACATGGGTCTCTCTCCTGAAAACTGGTGTGACATAGAAGCCAAAAAATAAAATTGGGCAAATTGAACAGAAAATGCATGCATAGAGTAGCTTTATGCATGTCAAGGCTATCGTTGCTGGGTTTTATGACTTTATATATATGCGTCCAGAGCTGGTAGCGCTGACAACACGGTGTCCTTCATTACATAATTTCATCAACTTAAATAAACTTTATGATGCATTTATCTCTTTAGAATAACAGACTGTCTTGAAATAAAGAGTTATGAATGATTTCATTAAAAACATTTTTTTTTTAAAGTTTAATATTGGTGTTGGTTTATACCGTCTTTGGATCTTACCATAATTGATTGTTTTATTTTTTGTTATATAATGTCGTGCCACTCAAAATGCCATTTATTTTATTTCAAATGTGTTAGAATAGTTTCATTATTATCTCTGATATTCCATTAATTTGACAATTAAAAAATAAGTGTTAAATTAAAAAAAAAAAAATTCTGGGTAGCGCTGACAACAGGACACCATCTTAGTGCTGACAACATGGTGTCCTTCATTTATAATTTGCTTAAATAGACATGGTGTATCACTTTAACATGGCAGACTTTCTTGAAATGACTTACAAATGGTTTCATACAAAATGCATGTGTTTAAATACTAGTGTTGGTTTGTGTGTTCATATCAAAATGTTGTTATATAATGTCTCACCACTCAAAATCTCACTGTCTGTCTGCGCTGACAACAGGGACGCCAACTGGTAGCGCTAACAACATGTGTACACTTTATGGTGCATTTATCACTTTTAACTTACAGATTACCTTGAAATGAAGACATGTTTTCAATGATAGAAAAAAAAGTAAAATATAAAGAGCTTAATAACAAAAATAATTTGTATGATTTTACCTACTTTGTGTGCGAGTGTATTTGTATACCCTCTAATGTTTATACATGTGTGTTGGTGTATTTGGTCAGTCCGTGCAACTCAGTTGCTTACTGAATGAAATTGAAAGATGAATAATGAGTTAGTGTCGATATAAGTGTGTGTGTGTGTGTGTGAAACTTTGTATGAATAATGATCTTTAGTAGTTGTTTGAGTAGAGAGAGAGAGAGAGAGAGACCAAAGATTTTTAAAAAATTGTAAAAAATCTATTTAACAATTATATTTACTGTTCATGCACATACATTGTCAACAATATGTTTTTTGATAAGAAAAAAATGGGTCTTAGAGAGAGGAGAAAAGAGAGAGAGAGAGATGAGTAAAATCCACAAGATTGAGAGAGAGAGAGAGAGAGCTAGCTTTGTATGCGTTGTTCCTGGTTTGTGTCATTCTTAAATACTATTGTTTGATTTGATTTTTTATTGTTATCTACTTGATGAAGTAATTGATTGCTAAAGATGTGTGTTGGTGTATTTGCTTTGGGCTCATTTGAGGTAAAGTGCTATATAAATGTACTATTATTATTATTATTATTACCGTCCATAAGGGTCTTTGACCGATTGGACGCTAATCTCACATTATTATTATTAAGTGTGTGCACACCACTGATTAAGGGCATGCAACCCGGTAAAGGATACATGTGCACTCTGGTAAAGGGTGTGTAGATCTGTGTGTGGCACCCAGAGGACAGGGGCTATCCACATGGGATCTGAATCAGTGAATGTCAACGAGCGGTAGACATGTCTCAGTGTTTGCACACCCCAGATATTAAGGGTGTGCACCGCAGTAAAGGATGTGCACTCCAGTCACGGGTATATAGGTGTATCACCTAAAGGATGGAAGGAGATTTTTGCAGATACAGGCGGGGCTAAGATGTGAGGGGCAGGGTAAAGGAGGTACAGGGTGGAGCAGGTACAGGGTGTAACGGGCAAAGGACATATATATCTGCCGCTCAGCAATGCCAGTGTTTGTTAGTAATAATATATGTCAGTGGCAAGCATTGTTCAGCATTAATATACTCATCTAGAGGTTGTGTCATAGGCACTGAAGAGGTTAAAATCAAAACATTTGTCTTGAGATGTTACTCCAATTCATTTTTTTCAATGATCTTCTTCATATCGTGTTGAAGATCCTCAGGCTGATGGCACCTACTCTGATACGGTGCTCTTGGTATATATAGTTTTATTCACCTGTCCCATATCTAAAGTGAACGGTTACCAATACCAAGCTATGTAATGATCATTATTCCAATCATCACTCTTTTGTCTGCTTCCTGAAGACTAGGCCTAGAGCTTTCCTGGCTAGGGGTGTCGCAGCCAAAAAAGTCGCTCAGTCAAATAAATCGCACGGCTACTATGAGTGTGTATTTGCGACATTTGCGACATTGAGCATGAACCACAAATTTCACTTTTTTGTAGGGTGAGGTAAATGGTTCAAGTAAAGAAAGAGTGAAATTTGTGGTTGTCACAAATACACACTCTCATAGTACTTAGTAGCGAGCGGCAGATTTGCACGAGCTACACTTTTGACTGCGACAGGTCTTTTCTTCAAATGCTAGACTATTAATTTATTTCAATTTAATAAGATACTTTAGATAGGCCTAAAATGAATGAAATTGTGGGCCACCGTGTCACAATGCGGTTATGAAATGCAAATTATGTGCCATGCAACGCGGTTTCTTAGGCTTGTTCAGTCATAGGCCAAGCCTCGACAGTTGACTGCTTGAGGCAGACGAAAGGAAATAGTGAATTTTAACTGCTTCATTCTTATTGAGCTGGTTTTTCAGACTCTAATAAACATTTACTTTCTTTCTAAAGGTAAAAGCCGTTATAATAGTGTGGTATGATGATGCATGCGTTTGGACACGAAATCCAACGAGTGAAAGACGTTGTCTTGAGCTTCCTGCTGTTCGACAAAGAAGCTGTATGACGCATGACAGTTTGGCCACTTTCTGCAAGTAAATTCGAGTTAACTGCAGATAACGTAATAACACCAATTTAGCTAACGAAAATGAAATATAAATACGGTTCTATTCATACGACTGAACAAAACATACTTTATCAACATATAAACCTACCAGAACATACAAATTCCTGAGGATTATTTTCTGTTTGTAAGTTTGGTTCCAATATTCTTGCGCACTCCTCCAAATGTGGACACTCCATCTAAATTCCGCTGCGACAATATGACAGGAATCGACACAGAAGGAAGAAATAATGGTACATAGAAGGCTCTTAGGATAAAATATGTCTGAGATAATTGCTTGTACAGAACACCAGGGTCACTGTCACAAAAAATTTTGTCGTCTTCTCCGTGAGCATGGAGCCACCACGCAGGAGGTCACGCATAGTCGGCCTATATCACTACGCAATTAAGTGTTTGATTTTTCAAAATAAACGATGAATAACACTAGTGGTTATATGTGTTACATATCTTCGCGTTAATATTCAATGATTTCAAGCGAAATGCACTTCACAAAATATGCTTATTAATAGAGGTACTAATTCACCGCGGATTATTTAAATTCTTTAGACACACAATGATCATGTGACTAATGCAAGCCGTGACAAGATGCCATTGAATGGAACTAAAGATTACAGGAAGAAAAGATAGTTAATTTGGAAAATAAAGGAGTAGTTAAAAACAACTGTTGTGTGTTCTTTGTTTAATGTATTCTTTGTTCTAGTACTTTTGTCTTCTGGAAGTAATTCGATGCGAATGTCAATCCTCTGTTCTAAAAATAATAACATCACGTGACATTTTTCCACGTTGCGTTAAAAATAGACAAAAGAGCGTCTAGAGAAGGGAGAACACTTTGGGCTTATTTTTGTACTCCCAGGGTACATTAGAAAGTAGTACACAAGTTGTAAAGTATTCACAGACAATACTAAGATTTTTAATAAAGCCAAGAACAATAAACTATTACAAAAAGATTTTAATAAATGACAAGATTGGACAGATGAATGGAACCTTTACTTTAATACTGATAAATGTAAGGTAATGTGCGTTGGTAAAAGTAATCCTAATGCAACATACACCATGGACAAAAACTTCCCTTGTCCAGAAAGTGCGAGCAAGAAAAAGATCTGGGGGTAACCTTTGACAAAGAGCTTTCATTTGATATACACATCCAGAACTGCATCAAACCAAATGATAGGATTGATTAAAAGAACATTTATCAGTATTGATCATGATATTTTCATCAAACAATACAAAGCTTTAGTTAGACCTCACTTAGAGTATGGCAACATTATTTGGTCTCCCAATTTTAAGTACCAGTAGAGCTACCAAACTTGTTAAAGCATGCAAAAACATGGGTTATTATCATAGATTACAGTACCTTAATTTATTTTCAGTTAAAGGAAGGAGAAAAAGGGGAGATCTTATAAAAACTTATAAAATATTCAACAATTTGTCCTGGGGTAATTTATTTTCATCTCTTCAATACAATATGACTACAAACGCCTATGGTAAAGTTTTTGTTAAAAGATATAATACTAACATAAGAAAAGATTGTTTTGGTAACAGAATTACTAACATGTGGAACGAATTGCCTACTGACATAAAATGTGCACCTCATACTAATATGTTTAAAAAATCGTCTGGATGCATTACCAAATTTTGTAGAAGTTTTTAGAAGGTATGACTAATAATGCTTTATTAGGAAAATTTATTCTGCATCAACCTTGACCGAAAGGAAAAAGTACCAGAAAATACATAAAAGATGGGACTGTTTTAAAAAGCTTCCCGGCTTGTTTGATCCCTACCTACCTAGAATGAGGGAACGAGGGCCTGTGCGTTTCTCTGTCCGTCCGTGTGTGTGTGCGCGTGTGCGCGCACGCATGTATGTGACCAAAATGTGTTCCAGCTCATAGCTCCTAAACCACTGAACCGATTGTAATGAAACTTGGTCAAATGGTTCCTGAGATCTTGCAGTTGCTATATTAGTGATGTCAGATTAACAGAACAACAAGCCATATGAACGTAATCACACCGACAATATTTTGAATATTAAAAAGACGTAACCGATTATTTCAAAGATAATGGATAACAGCAGCATGATGCATATGCGCTCATAATTGACAGGAAACTGAGCGATTGAAGAAGAATAAGAATGTGGTTTTCAAAAATAATAATAATAATGAAGCTATATTTACAAAAGTCACTTTTTTTTTAAATTACATACAAACTGTCCACAAATTTAGTCAAAATATAATTTGTGAAAAAGAGGTGAATGTAAATAGCTAAGAAAAAAAATCTGTATTCACATGACAATCCAGATTAACTGGATAATGAAATGTTCTATAGGCGATACTCTTCACCCTCAACCAAATTCCGTTATAATCCATTCATGACTTTTTGAGTGACATTCAGTGACCACACTCCACACACACTTATTAACAGTTGTTTCAAAACAAATTTGTTTATTTCAAACCACATGAATATCAAGATCAAATCAACCTGGAACTGGCAAGAAAACCCATACATGCATTACTCATTTACTGCATAACACTACTGTTCTTACATTGATGCAATTTTATCAGATATTATCCATTCATACCACCCTCACCCCCTTAAAAGATGAAGATTTTGCACATATGTGAAAACAAATCTTTTCCAGAGATCATTTTAGGGATCAAGAACATTCAAATGCATTTAATAAATCAATGAAGAACAAAAAAGCAAGATTTTGATTTTCTATAGTTCACTGATCCATTCAGGAGTCAACATTTCAGATCGCTGCTACACATCCTATTTCTACATTTAACACAATGATGAATGATACTGGACCTCAGCATATTTTCATAAGAACAGTTTATGTGCAGGAGCCATATATACCTTCAACCCCCTCAAGTTTTATATCAAATCCAACAGCAATAGCATGTTTAAAATAATCAATGTGCAATTCATACTATAACCTACCTTCAAACCCCTCGAGTTTTATGTTAAATCAAGTAGCATGTTTCAAATAACACGCTTTTCCTACCTCGATACAATGAAATAATCTTTGAAGGGTGTGTGACCACAAAAAAAGACAAGAAAAAAACACCCTAAAAACTATTTATTAAAGTAAAATGTTCTATATGAATCAACCAGTGAGTCAGGAAATGCACTAGCTAAAGCACTACTGGTGGCGAGACAGCATTATTTCTGTATTAATAAACAAATAAGGTTGACCGTGATTTTTAAAAAATCTTCTAATGACCAGGTTTATTAAAACAGCAATGAATGCGCCAAATTGTCATGGGGTGGGCCATAGCAAAAGGTTCAAACTCATTAGCATTTCTCTTACACAGCAGTATTATTGGTCCCAGTCAGATAGCATCGAACACAAACACTTCACTACCAACATAGGTTAGTTAGCAAGCACTGCAATTCTGTAAAACATACATTTTTATTTTACTTTTCAAAATGATGCACACACGCAGCACATATTTTACTTTTGATTAAAGGCATGAGATGAGCAATATGAGAAGCAAATGTGAAATAAGCTGAATTTCAGACACAGTCACACACACAAGAGTCCATCCAGCTGTGTCATTATGATCACAGAGTATCACAGCCATTCAGGTGAAAACCATCAAAATTTAATTTAAAACTAAATAGCGTGCGTACTTTCAACCATTCACAAATTTTGATCCGCGTAAATACGATTTAAACATCATTCCTACACCGATAACTACAGTAATAACAATACAAAGAACAAAAACATGCTCTGCTACAACTTTCATTAATCTCATCTCTTTTGTGATAATCAAAATCTGTTAAAAGCAGTTTTTAAAAAATCAATACTGTAAAGAAAGCATCAAAGACAAACTCACTCAAATGTTCAGAACGCTTACATTATAGTCATATCTATGCAAACTTTGATCTATTGACTGTTTGAAGCAATTAGTTCCCAGTAAAATGGCATATTAACCCCTTCCCTGCCTGCCTCGTGTCTACAAGTGTGTAATGTCATTGATGATGTCATAATGTTTGATGTCATAGTCCTAGAATGCTGATTTTTGTTTTAGACAAGTCGGGAAAGATATATCTCTAGATCATTTTGTCTAACAGGTCTCTTTTCAATTTTATAATAAAGATAATTTCTCCTTTTTCTTTCGGTAGTGAAGGGATTAGCAGAAATGCCTGTAATAGAAATATACAACTCTTTGCAAATAAACATGAATGAAAGTATGAATTATGAAAAAGGAAGGATCAGATGTCCACAATATCAAACCTAGCACACAAACACTCATAATCCCCATGATCAAACATGTGCAGGCACACGTCAAACAAAGGGAATAAACATGCTCTCAAGACAGAAAAACAGGCATGACTTGTTACTACCTAATATTCCTGTAGTTGGGTCATTGTGCATTTGCATACAATAATAATGGAATGGCAGATTCAACTGTAAAACAAGTAGCTAATAGTAACACACATGTTGACAATGTATCCAAAAGTATTCTTTTTGCTTTTCATTTTCTGTCACTGGAAACCAAATCTAATTCCAAAGTATATGTCCTTCAGCAACAACTCAAAATAAAATCAACCATAAAAGCATTAGAGCAATTGAACTCGAGTGCATGTCTCACCGATCAAATCACAAATGGAGACCTTGACAAAAATCATTTCCTCGTAGCACTCAAACAAAGAAAAAGGTAGACAGAAAACCCAACCTAGTACCCTAATATATCCTAGGAAAAGAAAATATATTCAGATAGAAAGCAAACTATGATGGCATACACAGAACCAAATACATACACACAAATTAAACAATGTAAAACAATAACAGGAACAACTACACTGAAGAACAAAATCAAATCAATGGTGAAAATGATAAAGAAAATTCCAAGCCAGCTGTTTTTGTAAAATAAAATAAAATAATAATAATGTGACAAAACACAAGCAAGATAAAAACCTAAACAACAATACTGACAACAACAAAAACATAGTGGGTGGGATTTGGGGGAAGGGGGGTGGGGGGCAAGAATGGAAGCAATTAGATACAAATACAAACAAAAGTTAAGGCCTCCGAAAACTCACGAACTCAATAAAACGCACCCAGCTCATAACAAAACTGAATTTATTTTTTTAACATTAAGTTCATTAAAAAAAATCATTAATCAGAACGAGTTCAGTCAACAAAATGCCCCTTTCAACAACTTCCCCCTCCGCTTGAAAAGTCACACATTCAGAATCAATGCACTTTGGAAGTCAGTAATGTGGGTTTTTTGTGTGGGTTTTCTGTCTGTCCCAAGGATATCTCCCAAACCGCTTAACCGAATCGCTTCAAATTTTGTGTACTGACTGTTCCAAAGTGCATTGATTCTGAGTGTGGCTTTTCAAGAGGAGGGGGAAGTTGTTGAAAGGGGCATTTTGTTGACTGAACTCGTTCTGATTAATGATTTTTTTGAATGAACTTAATGTTAAAAGAATAAATTCAGTTTTGTTATGAGCTGGGTGCGTTTTATTGAGTTCGTGAGTTTTCGGAGATGATTGTCTTTCTGGGCCTTAACTTTTGGTCGCTAGTTATTATCAAACAACATACATAATTTAAACAAGACATGGTACACAAAGACATCAAACAAATTGCAATATAAAAAAAAAGCAATGTAAAGAAAACAAAAAAACACCAACACCCCAAAACTATTCTATGATGCTTTCAATAAAGAAAAAGAAAAGAATACACATCTAGTTGTTCTTTCTCACTGCAACAATCAATCGACACCGTACAGAAAGGGTCTTCCATTTGCATTGCCACAGGTCACACATCTTGTGCGTTTCATGCATTGCCTCAGTGGGTGGAGCGGTAGTAGGCAAAGCCTGCAGAGAATGTGGCAGCCATTACTGCTCCAAAAAACAGGGACAACTTCAACACCTGTACACACACAAAAAAAAGCCTATTATCACTTGGCGAAAGAGCGGTGCATGGACCATGGAATCCTGAAATAACAAGTTTCAATGTTCTCAGAATGTTCCTAATCCTGAAGTGGTGACAACATTGAAAAATAATTTCCAATGTGTGTATGTCTGTGTATACAGGATAGGTGGGGATAGTGTTAGGATTGCATATCTATCGTCTCTTGTTTTCATCTGCCATCAATTCTGGCAGAAATGTTTGATGTTATAAGACCGTAGTTGCGGATGACAAGATGGCCAATCCTGAAAACTTTATTCTATCAGCTTTTTTTATCCTGATTTCAGAAGCATGTCTGAAACTACTTTCACCCAAGGCGGTGTGACAGAAAGATCCCTTGTGTTACTGACAATATTTGACAACAAATGACATGCAGGGGGGAAAAAGGTAGTGGGGTGGGTGGCCGACTGGTCAAGAACAAATGGCATACGTTTAACTCTTAACTAGGATTTCTAGGGACACACAAAAAGATAAACCAGTTTGCATTGCAGATCTTATTAGAGCATGGAAAGGAAAACAAATATGCCTTATCTGTCATTTCTTTATTATTAACTGTAATAATTTATAACTGGCATTTCAAGGAACTAGCAACTCAATCATGAAAATCACAAGCAACTAAAATAGATATCGAAATAAAGATGGTAAAACAAAAATTATTAAAAAAACCTTATCTAACCAAAACTATTATTTTCAGCTGAAAAATTATTAACCATCTGAATCATAAAATGTTAAGACTATTTCTGTGCAACTGGTGCTTAAACTTTTGTCTTTTTTTACACCCAATATCGATAAAACCACAATAAGTGAAGACTACTTACGCTACTGCCGGTCGACTTTGTTCTGTCTTTTGGTACAGGGGTACCAGCTTTGCGCTGTCCCACCATGCGGCGGTACATTTCCTTCTCCTTCTCTGTTGCCCTCTTCTTCTTGGAAACCCATGCTGACAGTTCTCTGTGCAACAGCTGGAATGACCAATTTATTTATAAATTAAAAAATTGAAGAAGAAAAAGCAACTCGTATATCATTCTAGTTATGACAAACACTAGAGTCCCCCCCACCCCCATCACAAAAAGAAAGAAAATAAAATGGGGAAAAAATGTAAACAGCACCACCCAAAGCTCAACCCGGCTGACCCCTACCACAGGCTCAGCAGTTCGAACCAGGTCATCGGGACATCCTGATCAGGCTGAGGACTGGGCATAACCGACTGCAAGCCCACATGTTCAGGAAATTCAGGATAGGTGAGACAAACATTCCCATGGGGACAAACATGGACGTGGAATATGTCCTGCAACACTGCCGACTGCATGATGTCCCCAGACAAGTCAGACCATATACCACTGAGGGAAAAGCTTTTTAGAAACCTGAAGGATCTCCGGAGGACTGCTGCTTTTGTGCGAACCACAGGCATCTTATCTCTGAGTGATTGACGAACAACAACAACACTATAAAAAGTAACTAACCTTTGACTCTGGCTCAATCTTGATAGCTTTCTTCAGGCTTTCAATGGCCTTGTCCATTTCCCCTAGAGAACTGTATGCCTGAAACAGTAATAGCACATACATTAGGTCCAGTCTTTGAACAGCAAACTGTTCCAATACTACGAACATAAGTTTTAAGGCACTTTTCTTTGAACAATCAAAGTGATTTGTATACAAATTTTTTAAAAAGATAAGCCTTCAAAAAGTAATACCCCCTCCTCCCCACAAAAAAAAGAAGTCACATCACGTTTGTGTCCATATATTTATGCACAGTGACAAAAAATGGGAATTCACCCAAAGCCTTAGAATATGAATCTGCAGTATTTAAAACAATCATGGAAAATAATCGCACAGAGCTACATGAACACTTGTACAAAACAAGACAATTACTTCTTTTCACTCTTTTCCGAGTGTCTCTTCTTTTTCGCACAACAAAGAGGGAAGAGGGAGAACACTTTCCTCCAAATCTGAGGGGGGAGGTCTATCATACAAATAGTTTTCCCATCTTCTAGAAGTTCTGTGCTTGTAACTTCCACTAACCTGTCAAGTCCATTTGACTCTGCCTTTTCCCTTTGCTAACTGTCATCTACTATCTTTCTGCTTTACTGGTTCATTCTCCTGCCTTTGCTCTAGAAACTCTTACAAAACATTTCTCCTACCCAAGACGGACATACTGGGCCTAACTATTTCTTAGTTGGGCAGCATGACGCATCAGCGCTCATTTGACAGGAAAATGAGTGATCGACGAAGAAGAATATTTTGTAAACATAAATTATATTCAGTGGCTTAAACATTATTTACACATATTCTAAGACTACTCCTAACTTCGTATGGAAAAAAAATAGGCTCTGCCACTTGCTAACCCCCAAACTAAAAGGGCTTTAGCCTAGTGCAACTCAGTAAACTCTTTTTGATCCTATTGTGGATGTAATGTTGCCGTTTTCAGCAGTATTCAGACTTCTAACTTGCACTGTTAAGCCTTTTTATTAGCTTGTGCATGCACTCTGCCTAGGAATTGGCAAACATGTGACAACATTACTTGGCAAAGCATGCTTAAAAGCATTGATGCGCAGTTTCCTTCATTTCATTCCTTCCGATAGTTTAAGTTGTGAAGGTTGGAACACATTTTTTCTTACATCAATACAACAAGAAAACACACACACACAAAGAATCACATAGGTTCCTAATTTAGTCACAAGATTCTTCTTTTACAAAGCTAGCACAAGACTGAATTTCCATGAAAAACTTGGATATAATTTCAATAGAAGCCTACCTTGCCCATTCTGTAGAGAGCTTTGACATTGTTCGGCTGACGATGGAGCACTTGCTTACAGGAAAATACGGCAGCAGAATCAGCCTTAATCTGTCGAGCAAAAAAGAAATCAAGCATGAATGAAGACGCAATGCAAAGAGTAACTGTTCATGCAAGAGAACTATAAACAACAGGACAAACATAAAATAATATATGGTTCCTCTCATTAAATGATTAAATGGGTAGTAAACAAAACACTGTGCAAGTAAAAATTGTGGTTGGGAGACAGAACCTGTCACCAGGATGCAAAGAAAAAACAACTTAGAAACATTTAAGAAGAAAAATACCAGCTGCACAATTCCTGCCTGAATGTACTTACCATATTAAACTAATCCGAACTCCTGGCAAATGAGGCAGCTCTGTTCTTTAAATCAAAATTTGTGGCTAACTAGAAATAACACAAATAGGGTGTGTTTTTTAAAGGAATTTAAACAACCAGTAATGACATGAGGACTATGTTAACAACAGTATACCTTCAATTGTGAGGCGGCCATGTTGTTGTAGGACTTGATCCGACAGTCTTCAATTTGATCAAGCACAGACTGGTCTCCTGTCACTTTCCTGCCGTCAGGTTCAAAGAACTTGAAAGCTCTGCAGGACAGACCACAAGAAAATCTAATTATGAAGTAAATTACAGACCATATCACCGTATGAAAATAAAAATGCCATATCTTGAAAGGCATCGCTTCACACGAGAAGGGTAAAAACTATGTCCGTCATTTCACGTTAAATTACTGTCTGATTCGTTCTTATAACGTTGCCATCCCTATTTTTAATCTTTGCAAATTGTTTTGTCTAAAGATACGCCTTGTCTTGAGCATTTGATATGCCCAACATATCGAAATTGACCCATTTTGATTTACATAGGGTCAGTGGGTGGATGCCTCGTGTCTCCAGCTGGACAACCCCGCCCCATCCACGAGTCTCTCCCCATGGGGATACCGGGGGATCTTTCGGAAAAATAGTTCCCCCATCTTCGGGAAGTTCTGTACTTGTAACTTCCTCTAATCTGCCACTCTCTTTGACTCTGCCTCTTCCCTTTGCTTTCTATCATCTACTATCTTTCTGACTTATTGGCCCATTCTCCTGCCTTTAAAAAAGAAAAAAATCTTCCAAATAATTTTTCTCCCTTGAGCTCCTCCGAAATTGGAATGTGTCAGCTGTACGCAGCGGGGAGACCAGTGAAAACTGAAAAATGGACACCTTACCCATTATGGCCATATGGCCTGGGAATGCAGAAAAAGAAGAAGAAGAAGATTTACACCAGTTTAACTCTTCTAGCTCCATGTATTTTTTTTATATATTCTTGGTTGTCCGTTGCATCCTCAACTGACAATATGGGAGTAACTTTTGGGGGGGGCATGTGTTGCTTTAAAGGAATAAACAGTAACAAAAGCTCTAAATATAGACAAACACATGACAGGGTGCTTGGCAGTGAATGTCTTTGCATTTGGTGGGAGTGTAGAGTGATGTCTTGGGCGAATACATGGTGCTAGAAGAGTTAATTCCCGAGTGGCAATATTTTCTTGGCTGCTTAAACCTAGGCTTTAAAAAAAACCAGCAGATCATAGGCTTATAGCAATATACACAAACTGCTTGTAGCCTACAAATAGATATTACCAGTTATTTTGACTCTGGAGTGGCACATGGCTTTTGGCCTATCGAGAATTTGTGGGTGGTTTTCCATGAGACTGGTAGGTCGAGTGGGAAAAACCCCACCAAATTTGAGATAGGCCAAAAGCTGTGTACCACTCCAAAGTCAAAATAACGGATATATACCGATCATACCATATTAGAGTAAAACAGCAGAAAATCTCAATGTATTGAAGAGGCAAGATGCGCCTCCACGTAGATCTAAATTATACCAACCACTGCACAAACATAGCAAAAATTCATTAATCCGCAAAAAATATAGTTCTGCAAGTTAGAAGGCCGAGAGTGATTTTAATGTAGATTTAACAAATCTTTGCAATATTAATTGTCATGTCCCGATTGATATATATATTTTTTTAAACTTACTGCACAGATTCTCAGACCATAGGAACTGTAGAAAATGTAGAATTCCCATGTAGAAAATAAAGTGAACGTATGAACTGAAACTAGGGGAGAACGGGGCTTGTCCGCCTATTTTTCAGTTTTTCTTGTTATAATAGGCAAGCTAACTGAAGTAGAAGCTTCCTTTTTAGACCAGTAGTTAGATACATGTAAATGTATGGACAACATGCGCATATAGAAAATTCAATTAATTCAGATTCATTTGTTAGAAAAAAGTAGTAAAAATCAATTGTTTTGTTTTAACTTTTCTCAAACTGATGCACACCCTCCAATCTTCCACAGGACATGGCAGTAGGATGGCATGTGTCTATCAGACGCTCGAAATAATTCTAGAGCAAAGCACTTAGCAATAAAATAAAAATGATGAATTTGCCACGGGTGCCTGATCTCCCCTATTTTTTGTCTTCCATAAACATGTCGTCACCAATTACACAATTTTTGGAGGTTGAAGTAAAAGCGAGGATGGCATCTTGTCTAGTCGCAGCCACATTGTTTTTATTGACTAGCTTCAATAAAAGCATGATGAACCTTTGCTGTGCAGATTTAGTCGACTTTTGTGCATCAAAACTGCAGAAAAAATTACTAACAGCAAAAATAGATAACAGCAGTAAGTATCGTGCTGGCGTTGACAATGCGGTAATGACATTCTAATGATATTAATGATGTCTACGTGCAAGGGCTTAATGATATTCATAGAGTATGATTACGCCATATATACCACGCACTTTTTACAAAGAGCTTAATGCGTTAATGATAATAATGACATGTTAGTATATGAAGATAATGTAATACTGACATGTTAGTATATGAAGATAATGTAATACTGACATGTTAGTATATGAGTTCATATACCACTCGGCTGGCTACTATATAACATGCTTAGCAGATCAGTATATAGTAGAACCTCTGTATTGTGACCACCTAACAGACTGGTAGAAACAGTCTGTGATATCACAGTGCCCATTAGGTAGGGTTCAAGTCAACTGTATACACACCCTTGTTTCAATTGCAAGATATTTCTTTCTTCTTTTACAAAACAAGAAGTGAAAGAATGTCTCATCTTCTACTTAATACACTGTAATAATAAATGAGTATAAAGAAAAGGTTTCTCTTTTTTTAAATTATAAAACATGAAGTTGGGAAAAGAAAGCCAATGGGGAAAGCACACAAAATGCACCCAAATTAGCCTAGAAACACAGATCCTCACAGTATCTAAACAAACGGAAAGCACACAAAATGCACCCAAATTAGCCTAGAAACACAGATCCTCACAGTATCTAAACAAACGGAAAGCACACAAAATTAGCCTAGAAACACAGATCCTCACAGTATCTAAACAAACGGAAAGCACACAAATTGCACCCAAATTAAACAAACGGAAGTAGCCTTGAAACACAGATCCTCACAGTATCTAAACAAACGGAAAGCACACAAAATTAGCCTAGAAACACAGATCCTCACAGTATCTAAACAAACGGAAAGCACACAAAATTAGCCTAGAAACACAGATCATCACAGTATCTAAACAAAGTTTTGTTACAAACTCCTTTTTAATGGAAGAACCATTCCATTCCCCTTGGCAATTCAGACAACTTCGTGCCAAATTTCATCACAACCACTCAAGTACTATATTCTAAGGACTATAAGGCAATACATTTTTCCCAGTCTGAGATCCCTGTGCCTGATATAACTGACATAGTCCGACAAAAATGGTACATTAATTTAACCAAGGAGACTGGAACATATCTTGCAGATAGACACAGATACAGATCCTCTACAGACAGACAGACATGCTTTGTCTTGGACACAAGATACTATAGTCCTTACAAAACTTAGAAATGCAAACACTTTATTAGAAACAGCTACTGTTGTGGCTCATAGTTTTGTCATTCAACCCCGAAGAAGGCGACAATAAATCCCGGCCGAAATATTGGTAAAGCATTATATGCGTCTGCTGTGTGCTTTCAAAGCATGAATATTCTCTCTACTAGAAACAGCTATATAGATACAAAAATGTAAAACATAAATGAATAAGAAAAAGTTACTCAAGAGCTCCAACCAACCATACCAAAAGACTGGATACTTTGCACACTCCTATGGCACCATTCATCACTTTCTCTTACATTACTTGGCATAATAATATGCAAACAATGTCCCCAAAATATGCAACCTTAACCAAATAATTCATTAAAAAAAAGTTGACAAAGTACAGTGGAATCTCCCTTATATTTTATAAGACCTTAAAAAATCACCCCAAATGAGGTAAGTTTAATATTTACAAAGAAGGACAATGTCTCAGAGAAGTAGGTCTTATAAGTTATATGGGAAGGGGTCGTATAATGGGAGGTTCCACTGTAATATTAACCCTTTCACCCTTTCATTTTTGCACCACAATGATTTTAAAACCCATGCCATTAAAACCCTTGAAATCAGAGTGTTTTATTCAATAACATTGTGTTTCTAAATTTGGGCAGTGAGGATTGACCCTATTCTAAATGTGTCACAGAGAAATCCCACAATGTTGCAGACAAAATCTTTTTTTGTATGCAAGTAAGTTTAATGGAAATGTTTGGCTCAAAGATGGCTGGAGGTGAAAGGGTTAACATTAAAAAAAGACAAAGCACATAAAACCCAGCTGTTGAAATAGAAAGACACTAGCCAGAACATCCACACATTCATTCTCACTAAAATAACGTTGACAAATCAATAAACTTTCGATTGGACTTACCCTAAATATGCTCCAATAGCATGTGAGAAGTCCCCGCGAACAAAACACTCATTGCCTCTAGTTCTTTTCTTCTCTCTGTATCAACAATAAAAGGGAAGAAATAGGTACATAAAAGAATGGTCTCAGGAACCCACATTAATTAACAATTATTTATTAACACATTGGGGCAGTGGGTGGATCATGATGCCTGCATACAGGGAGCTGGACTCTCTTCTTCTTCGATCGCTCAGACAGTTTCCTGTCAATTATGAGTGCAGATGCGTCATGCTGCCGTTATGCGCCTAAGTAAGAAGTAAGAAATACTTAGGCCCAGCATGTCCGACTTCGGCTGGAGGAATCTTTTATAAAGTGTTTCTTGAAAAAAAGGCAGGAGAATGAACCGGAAAGGCAGAAAGATAGTAGATGACAGCAAGCAAAGGGAAAAGGCAGAGTCAAAGAGAGTGACAGATTAGAGGAAGTTACAAGCACAGAACTTCCAGAAGGCGGGGGAACTATTTATACAAAAGACCACGCGGTATCCCCACAGGGGGACAAGGAGCTGGACAACCCTGCCCCCTCCACGAGTCTCTCCCATGGGGATACCTTGGGGGGTGGGGGGGGGGGGTACAAATAGTTCCCCAATCTTCTGGAAGTTCTGTGCTTGTAACTTCCTCTAATCTGTCACTCTCTTTGTCTATGCCTTTTCCCTTTGCTCTCTGTCATCTACTATTTTTCTGACTTACTGCCCCATTCTTCTGCTTTTTTTCCCCCTAAAAAATCTTCCAAATAATTTTCTCCTCTGAGCTCCTCTAAAATTGGAATGTGTTAACTGAATGCAATGGGGAGACGAGTGAAAACTGAAAACCGGACACATGCGTACCCCATCCATTACGGCTCATGGCCTGGGAACGCAGAAGAAGATTTGACACACAACCGAAAGTTTATGTTTAACGTCCTCTTCGTCTTACGACATGTGGGACATACTTGACACACAAATTATTCAGACTAAATAAAAAGAATGGTTTCTTTGATCGGAAGATTTCCTTCGAACCGTGTCTTAATTGTCACTGATTTACAAAGACAACTTGCAAACGGTTAGTTTCAAACTATTTTTGGTTTTGAACGGAAAGGAAAACTACGAAAAGTCAGAGAATGTATTGAAACATGAAATATCAAAACCAACAATATAAAACAGAAGATTCTCAGTTTCCTCTATAAATGTCAAAAGACAAGAGGAAATCATCTTGCAACTTAATGCTTACAAGCTAATTGCTTTGATATTACCTCCTCTTGACAGATCAGCTACACGGGTTATATTCCTCCTTTAAAAAATTGACGTTATTCTGTTGAACGGTTTAAAAGATATTACATGAATAGAAAAAAAATGAAAGAAACAGTCATGAACACACCAGTACATAACCACTCCACCAGGAGGGGGTGGGATAAAATACTGCTAAATGGTCACTATTCCTCAATCAATAAATGATTTGTCACAATGCCAAGTTCTCACCCAAACTTCAGAAGCTCCTCCGCCGACAGTTTGGAGACATCTGGCGGGGGACTCACTTCCAGAAGCTCCAGGTCAATTGTCAGATTGGCGTTGCCTGGAACATCAGGATCTCTGCAACAAATTTCAAACACATTTCAGAATTTTCATCCACATAATATTGCAAGCTTTAAACATTTTATTCTCAATCTATCACACTTTGATTAAAGTGGGTTTGCAAGGTAGCGGACAGACAGACATACACACACTCAATTTCTTTTCAAGTTGTAAAAACAAAAACAACGTTTAGAACCGAGTTCTATAAATGAGAATGTAGATGACAATCATGCTACCAACTAACAAAATTTCTCATGCGAAGAACAGTATTTATTTTATTTTCAATCCATTTACATACATTTTTGTTTGTTAGAACAATAAACGAATCAACATTATTTAATTAATTAAATAAGAAAAACAAAAATTTCAAATCTCTTATTTGTTCACATACATAAATATTAGCTGCAAGTGCATGCTCACGCATGAAGGCATTATATGAGAGCATGAGCGCATGCGCATGAACACATGTGAGTGTATGCATGGGTGAGTGTGCAACTGTGTGTGTGAATGTTGTATGCGATTGCACTTTTTGCAGAGGCATTCACATGCAAGTTTTACATAAATTATTTTCCTACCTTTAAAAAAAACCCTAGCGTTCTCTGTAGCATAGCTGAAACTTTTCATGACGTGTATTTTCACACACACACATACATCCATTTTAAATCATATGTACACACATATCCGACGCATCAGTATAAATACAAAATACATACACGTATATATTTGGCATGGTGACAAGTTAATATGCAGAATAGTCAGCCATAGGTCACAACTTCAACACTGCGATTTTATCTAGAAAACTTTTCAAAAACGAAGAAGAAAAAAGAGACACTGACAACTCACCTGCCTATTTCGCCATACCCAAACCTTGGGGCTGCCTTTACCGTGGAAACTTCACCCAGGTCCATCATGGCCACACACAAGTCAACAGCTGAAAACAATGACATTCTGGAAAACTCATAAACATAACAAATAAGGAAGACTGTATTGATAAATAAAATGTAGCGTCAATCAATACAAGTACCAGAGAATATTCTGTGGCATTTTACAGTTTGCCCCTGTTTTCTTAAATATAAAGATTTTTGTTTCTTTTTAACCCATCGGGCCTTATAACTCCGTCGTTTTTCGACCGAATCGCTTCAAATTTGCTGTGAGCCCTAATGGGGCGATGGCAACGGCAACCGAGGCGGCCGTGTCATTTGCGCGGTTCGGCAAATGCGCAAAACGCGCATCCGCCGGCCTCTCGGCGCCCGTATCTCCGGTGCTTCTTGACCGATTGCCTTCGAATTTGGCAAGAAGATGACCGGGGACGGTGACTATCCGTGTACCAAACCGGAAGCGAATCGGTTCAGAAACGCGCGCGCTATACGACTCCGCCGTTTCTTAACCGAATCGCTTCAAATTTGCTGTACTCAGCGTTACCAGTACTTGGCGTTACCGTTACTAGGCGTTACCGTTACTAAGCGTTACTGGTACTCGGCGTTGCGCTAGTTGATAAAAACTTTTCAAAATGCTGGGCAATATGTGACATGCTGAGCTGGGCACTACGAATGCTTTACCTCTAGGAAAGAAAAAAAAGGCCTATTAAGCCTTTCCTCCACTTCCAATTAAAATGTCAGGTGTTGTAAGTTTTGTAGATCTCGATTCCTTTACCATATTTTTTGGACTATAAAGTAAAATGCGATACTTTTTTTTCCCAGACTCAGACCCCCCTACCTATAATATGACTAATAAAATAGTAAGAAAATATAGTAACAAAATCTGAAATTTGGGTAACATGTGAGCCTTACAGTCAGAAAAATACAGTAATCAAGAATCCAATGAACATTGAATACTTTGGAAGGATATTGACATACGATACATCCTCCATTTTTTAAATAATTGTAATGGTACATAATAAACTTCTTCCTTCCATCAAGCGACCACAATCATTAGCTGATTATTCTGTCACGAGATATGTGAAAATGTGAGGATCTTTGTTCCGTGCATTTTTTTTTTAACAATAACTGTAATTCTGTACACAACGTCAACATATTTTGTTTACAATAACTGTAATTCTGTACACAACAACAACATATTCTGCTGACTGTAAAGGGCTAGTCACACATCCTCTAAAATAGGAATTGTTCGGAAATAATTAAGGGGAATAATTTCTTGGTGTGTGGGAGTGATCTTGCCTAATTCAATCGGTCAAACAGGGGAAGTCCCTCTACCTTCAGCTCTCGTAGCCTATCGACTCGTGTGTTTGAGCAGACATACAGCACTCAGAACACTGTGCGTCATCCTGCGGATTCAGGCTTCGACGCCATTGTTGCATTGTTGCTATGGCATTTGACCGAGTAATAGAGGTAAGCAACTCTAATTTCCCCTAGTTTTTCTCTCAGAAAATCGTCTATTGCACGACTGTACGATACGATTCGATCACGTGGTCTCCAAGAACAAATATGATTGGCGCATCGAGATCACGTGATCGAATCGCATCGCACAGTCGTGCGATTTTAGTGGATGTGTGGCTGGCCCTTAAGGCACATTGTATTATAAGGTGCGCACCCTCACCCCCAATGTTAACACAAAAGAAATTCTAGTTTTGTTACAACAGTTTCTTAAGTTTATTATTATCATCTTTTTATAAAGGGCAGGGAGCTATAAAATTAAAAAAATCAACTTCCCCCCGTGGGGATACCGGGGGGGGGGGGGGGGTTTGTATAAATAGTTCCCCTACCTTCTGGAAGTTCTGTGCTTGTAACTTCCTCTAATCTGTCACTCTCTTTGACTCTGCCTTTTCCTTTTGCTTGCTGTCATCTACTATCTTTCAGCCTTTCTGGTCCATTCTCCTGCCTTTTTTTAAGAAACACTTTCAAAAAGATTTTTTCCAGCCGAAGTTGGACATGCTAGGCCTAATTATTTCTTACTTAGTCGCATAACGGCAGCATGACGCATCAATGCTCATAATTGACAGGAAACTGTCTGAGCAAACTGTCTGTATCAAATTGTTATACTATAACAAATTGTTATACTTATAGTCCATAAAATACGGTAAAAAGGAAAACTGGGCTTACCATAAATGACGTCATTCTCTCCCATGAAAAAGGTTTCTGTGGTGTCGTGCACACAGGTACCATTATCCAGCGTCATCTTCACTTTGACTGTGACCAGATCCCCTGAGGCTGGCCTGGAGTTGCTTTTGCCTTCCTTCACCACCTGAACAGAAAAGTAGCAGGAATACAACTCAAATCTATGCAATTATTCATGTAAAACTGATAACACTTTAGCAGTAAATGCAAAACATGAGAGAGAGAGAGAGAGAGAGAGAGAGAGAGAGAGAGAGAGAGAGAGAGAGAGAGAGAGAGAGAGAGAGAGAGAGAGAGAGAGAGAGAGAGAGAGAGCACTGAACGTTTTTAATGAATAGGCCGTAGGCCCATGTGATTGGGGTGGTTACAAAATACAAGGACCATCATTAAGAGAGAGAGAGAGAGAGAGAGAGAGAGAGAGAGAGAGAGAGAGAGAGAGAGAGAGAGACAACCAGACAGACAGACACTGACTGACTGAGACAGACAGACCATAAACTATTTAGCACAGATAATGTATCCTCTTACAACATTGTTGCACAAAACTTTTCAATAAACGATTATTACATCAAAGTTGATCGAATAATCATGTATTTCTCTTTTTAAATTAATACTATATTAATATAAAGTAATTAAATATAAATTAACATAATATCAATAATAGAAAAAATAACATGTTTGAAATGAAGAATTGAATGGAGGTTTCCTTGCTCTTGGAAGGTAAATATATGAACATGACAATGTTTTATAGATTTAAACACAATCATGGTAATGCAAAATCTACAGTATAACCTTTATTTTGTTGGGCATTTATACACATCTGTCTCCATTGGCATTGCAGGCCTCAGGAAAATCAAACAACAAAAACATTTAATTTTAATACTGTTACCTTCTAATTAAATAAGAATTAATTAACTTGCGCATGTCAACACAAGAAAGTTAGGGAATAAAATACACATGATTTGGTAATTTGCTTGTAGAGCTCTTCAAAATGCTTCGCATGTCAGTTAATAAAACTGAATTATTCTCGACTTTGAAATAACTTTTATTCTCATGTCTTCTTCTTCTTCATCTTCTTCTGCGTTCCCAGGCCATATGGCCATAATGGGTAAGGTACATATGTGTCCGTTTTTCAGTTTTCACTGGTCTCCCCACAGCCGACGCATTCCAATTTTGGAGGAGCTCAAAGGAGAAAAATGATTTGGAAGATTTTTTTTTTAAACGCAGGAGAATGGGCCAATAAGTCAGAAAGATAGTATGATAGAAAGCAAAGGGAAAAGGCAGTCAAAGAGTGGCTGATTAGAGGAAGTTACATTACAAGCACAGAACTTCAAGAAGGTGGGGGAACTATTTTTATGAAAGACACCTACCCACCCCCCAGTATCCAAACGGGGAGAGACTCGTGGAGGGAGCGGGGGCATCCAACTCCCCGTATGGAGGCACGAGGCATCCACCCACTGCCCCGATTATCACATGTGATTTTAAATACCTTCTTCTGCAGCTGCTTGTTTCCAATGACCATGACATAGCCGTCGTCCGGCTCCATGGCAGCCTTGGATCTGGCGATCCTCTCCTCCACCGACAGGTGCCTGTACGGTCCACACAGGTTGTCCTGCTCCAGCTCTTCGTCAATGCTTCTGGGTGGACGGTTGTCACCGCTTGCGGGAGAGCATTCCCCTTCGTCTTTAGCCTCGTTTTCCTTTGGTGAAGCGTCCTCCATCTTTTCAGAACGGAGTTCAACGTTTGACTGAGGGGACTTCTCTTTATCTGCATCGCCGTCTTCCATCTCTTCAACGGGACCGAGTTCGCTGGTTGGAGCCATTGGAGGGGAGCATTCCTCTTGGTCTGTCAATTCTTTTTCCTCTGTAGATGATTCTTTTTCCATCTCTTTGGTTGGTGGGGCGCTTTGAGTGTCCATTTCGTTCACCAATCGGGAAGGATCAGCTAAATACGATGCGACAAATGGAGGTGGTGACGATGGGTATGGAAAATAGAATTCTGCTCTCTCCTCTTGATGTACATGTTCAAGGCAAACAAAAATACAAACCAGATTGTTTAGGTTAGGTTAGGTTACTAGGGACTAAAAACATAGCCGTTAAAAATATTATTCATGTATCTCTTTTGAAGTGGTCAGCTTCAATAACATAGCATTTTTTTTTTTTTTTCATCTTGAAAAAGGTAAATTAACCTTAAAAATAAAACTATTCACATTTGTAACAAGATTTTTTAAAAAAGATCAAAACATGAAAGAAACAAAAATATTCTATTAATTTTTTTAAAATTCATTATGATGATCCTGCTCAGAACATGATCAATTGATTATTTCCATGATGGAGTCCATCAATTACTGACTCAGCGATTTTAATCTTGAAACACGTCCATTTCACTATTTCAGTGAACATTTTTGTGCCATTATTTAAAATTTGATCGACGAAATGATCATCACTTTCATCATGATCTAAACTAGTTATCATACTAAACAAAGCACCTGTTTATATCGCTTCAATCCTAAAACAAATAACTACCTGGAAAAAGAAAGGAAACAAGGAAAGTTTTCTGTTGAACGTTACTTTCGATATTGGTAAAAAGAAAACCTTTGTTCAGAAAGGAAATTTTCTGGAACTGATCCAAAAACCGTTCTGTTTCCGCTAAGGGTAGACCACCCAAAATACTTTGGGTTTTAGATCCCCCTTTCCCGAGTACCGCCTTTCTAAAAAGTTACATGTGTCATAAAAATAGCTTATGGGGTTGTTGGGTTTTTGGGGGTATTTTTCAAACATATATTTGTTTGATTAATATGAAAAGCACGGCGGTGTCCGATCACGACATTCCCGCTTTGACAAGGACGATCTAATTACACAAAACCACTAAACTTTCTTTGATCGGCGAATAGTGAGGTAGCCAAGATACTGTTTATCTACAAATTCGCTACATGTCCCATACATGTGTACACTGTTTCAGACCGAAAAGACGTAAAATTTAACTTTCTCACACAGATTTGCGTGCGTGCGTGTGTGTGTGTGTGTGTGTGTGTGTGTGAGAGAGAGAGAGAGAGAGAGAGAGAGAGAGAGAGAGAGAGAGAGAGAGAGACTGAGAGAGAGAGAGATAATCGGGGAAAACGAAATGGCACAGTAAATAACTGTAAATGCAACTGACTCAAGAACCCGTAACAGTGATTTTTAAATACTAACCATAGCCGAACTAATATTAGAAAAAATGTCTTTTCTAACAGAGTAACAAAGTTTTGGAATACTCTTCCTGCACATATTAAACGAGCACAGAATCTAATACAATTCAAAAACCTCCTTGGTGAAAACACCAACATATCAAAACTACAATACGAGCATGACTAAAAGGCAGATTTGCCGAAAACAAAATACAAAAACCTCTCAGCTGTGCAAAAGGTCAAACAAAAATGACAGGACAGTGAAGAGGCCGCGAGGCCTAATGTCCTAACTATCTGACTTGACCTGAAATAAATACACCCCTGACGACATAGGCCTACCGGCCAGGGACAAAATAACCTTTTTATATAATCGTATAACCTTTTTTTTTTATAAACTTTCTATATAATCGTATACATGTTACCGTCATATTCGGAAACCAGGCATTCACGAGAATGCATAACATTTCTTTTTCTCTTTAGGGCCCACGGTCAATGAGCTGACCATTCTGGCACATTTAAACCATTTTGATCGGTCATTTTCGGAAATGCCTAAACAGTTTAGGTATTCACCGTAAATAACTAAAATGAAGGTGAAGTCATTTCCATAAATGACAAGCCGTTTTGAGCAATAACAGAAAAATAGAATTAACCGAGATAGGTAGGGGGGGGTGGCACATCTTGACCTTTACCAATATGGCACGCTCCTTGTGGCCGGATATGACGACACGTGGGTACCAGCCATAGGGCCTACTTTCTCAGTTCTATTGGTAATAAACAGACTTGAAATTGTTTAGTCTGTACACGAACTTGAGACTGAGAAGATGACTGTAGCCAGGCAAGTAGCCTACAACTACAAGTATCACACAGGCCTACCAAGTATCATGTACAGTGCTGTAACGGTTCAATGAAAAAGAAACACCCCAAGGTGCTGATGGGACTCAGAAATGCACCAGCCACGCCTGCCCTATCAACATGAGAGCATCCTCCGAAGTCGGAGTGTGGCTGCCCATATAACGTGGCGGGGTAGTAAAAGACGGTCACACACGTAATGTTCTCATCCCTAGCTGGTGTATTTGTACCATAGTGTTCAATTGCTTCGGCTGTTGGGATGATCCCTGGAGTCATTGAGGTAGGTAGGTAGGTGGTGTAGGGCTATATGTAGGCCTCTCGGCCCTTATTACGCCCCTTCTCAATGAATTTGACTTGGTTTGCGTCTCTTAAATCAAAAACTAATAAATTATAAAAAGATAAATCTTATAAGAGAATGGCTTTTTTATTTATTTTTTATTCATCGAAACATTTAAATTTTGTTTTTGAAATTTGGGTTTTCGTCCAAAAGATTTTTGAATTCATTAATGCTAGGTGCATTCTTTATGTTAATTGGTAGATCATTCCACATATGAACAACACGGTTAGTAAAAAATTGTTTGCGGGTGTTAGTATTAGATAAGAAACAACTTACCATCATTATTTCTTGTTTTGTTTACTGTACATTTTATAAAAAGTCATTGAAATTTATATAATCAAGATTATGCACAATTTTATATGCTTGAATAGATCCCCTCTAAGCCTTCTTCTTTTTAAAGATGGTAATTTTTAAAAATTTAAACGTTCCTCATAAGACATATTTTTACATGCTTTAACTAATTGTGTGGCTCTTCTCTGAACTTTTTCAATTACTATTGATTGTCTTTTTAGGTTAGGATACAGTTGCCATATTCTAAGTGAGGTCGAACCATAGCCTTGTATAATCAGTTTAACAAATATATCTTTATGAATATAGTCAAATAATCTTTTGATTAATCACAGTACTTGATTAGCTTTACTGGTTACCTTCTGTATATGTGTATCAAATTTCAAAGCTGGATCAAAAGTTATTCCCAAGTCTTTCTCGTTTTCACATACATTAATTATAAGTTCCATTTCTCTGATATACTTGTAGAGAGTGTAAATCTGACTGTAGTATTTCTTTATTACCAGATATATTATATAGCTTTGTGTCATCAGCAAAGATCTTACATTCATTTTTTACTTCATCAGGTAAGTCATTTATGAATATGGTGAATAGGACTGGGCCTAAAATACTGCCTTGGGGAATACCACTGATTACTTCTGCTTGTTCCGAGTATGAAGTACTTACTCTTACTTTCTGTTTTATATTAGTTAAAAAGCTTCAAATCCATTGTAAAAGTCTACCATCAATTCCATATGCTGACAATTTAAATAATAATCTTTCGTGTGGCACGGAATCAAACGCCTTTTTAAAATCAAGATACACTATGTCTATAGTCTCTCCTATATCTAGCAATTTTGTACAATTTTCCATGACTTGAAGTAATTGCGTAACACATGACCTTCTGCGCCTTAAACCATGTTGGCAATCTGAACTAGTTTGTTTTCTTTAAAATAAAGAACAACGTTATCCCTTATAATTGATTCAAGTATCTTACAAGTTATACATGTTAAGCTTACTGGTCTATAATTGCCAGGATCTGTTCTAGTACCTTTCTTATAAATAGCTATAACTTCTGCGTTTTTCCAATCATCTGGTAGTTCTCCCTGTTCCATAGACAAATTAAATAGTTTAGTTAATGGTTCACTTATCTCATTAGCTATCTCTTTCAGTCAGGTCCTTGTGCTTTAGAAGTATCCAGTTCTTTAAGTTTCTTTTTAACTGTCTCCACATCAATATTAAGTCAGGGAACGACAACAACAACACGAGAGCAGCCAGACTTGCTCGAGCCCCAGAACTGTTTGTGTTGTGTTACTAGGGAGCAGACACACACGGGACAAAGGCACATATAGCTGCTCCCGACTTGGTGACCATCGGATACGATGCGAAATGTCCCCACGGGTGTATCAGCCCGTTTTTCATGACTGCAGAGCCCACCGGCGATCAGAAACCTCTTATTCTGCGGTAGAGAATTCCAAATGAATGAACGATATTAGAATGATAAGAGGGCAGGACGGAGAGGGCAATATCATGAAGATGAACCTACTTCCTGCGTGTAAGATCTACAAAGGAAGTTCTCGTCCTTCCAAAGGGCTGTGGTGGAATGGAACCGTATTCTGATCGGTCTTCCACCAGAGGCAATTATATACATCGGCCTCGGTGGAGGAATGGTCAACCTATGGCGATATTTTTCACGCCAGAGGGCAGTCAATGCACTAGGGGCTTATCACGCGATTTTCTTACTTGGGCGTAGTGAGAGAGAGAGTGATGGTAGGACCACTCACTGTCTCTCTCTCTTTCTTTATCCCCAACTAATAATATAGAGAGGATTAGCCCCACACGAGCGTCATGCCCTCTGTTGTGAGAAAAATCGCACTAAGTCTCTCATTCAAAGCTTAGATCCTCCTCCCCCCCCCCTCCCCTCCTATAGTGTCCCAAACCAAACCCATCTCCCTTGCTTTCCACCACATCCCCGTTCGCGCCACCCCTGTACCCCCACCCTCTGCCCCTTGGAGCTGATAATCCGAGCACCACCCCCTCTTTCTTTTTTTTTAGCAACTTATCCAACTGAAACCACTCTTATTTATACTAAAGTATCAGAATCTTCACAAGGAGAATGCGGTTTCATTCTGTGACAATAAAATTCTTATTCTTTGAGAAAGAGTTACAATTCTATAATACAAAGATAACGTTATGTGAAAGAATTAACTTTCTATGATAAAATCAAATTCTATTCTGTGACAATAAAATTCTTATTCTTTGAGAAAGAGTTACAATTCTATAATACAAAGATAACGTTATGTGAAAGAATTAACTTTCTATGATAAAATCAAATTCTATGAAACAATTATTTAATAGAAAAAATCCCACATTCTACCATAGAAAAACGTTCAAAGTAATTTCATGACACTGAAACAGAATGACTTTATTATTCATTCTATATAGAGTGATTTGTTTTTCATTCTATGACTTAAACTTGTCATTTGCAAATCGTATCTCACACTATCAGGTCTGTGTTTGCACACACAGAACTCATTCTATGACACATAGAATTCATTCTATGTCAACGTTCAAAGTAATTTCATGACACTGAGACAGAATGACTTTATTATTCATTCTATATAGAGTGATTTGTTTTTCATTCTATGACTTAAACTTGTCATTTGCAAATCGTATCTCACACTATCAGGTCTGTTTGTACACACAGAACTCATTCTATGACACATAGAATTCATTCTATGTCACATAGAATAAATTAACACATCGCGGCAGGGCCATAGTTCATGGCCTTTCTTCAGTTGACCAAAGATAGATACTGGCCTTTTTCAAATAAAAAGTTTCCCCCTTTTTCGTTTTATTTCAACACAAGGTTGGTCAATTCTATAATGTAACACGTCTTAGTTATCCGGATACTTACTCGGACCGAGATGAAACCGTGGCGAGCACTCCATTTCATTCTCACTATTAGAGTTTTCAGACATCGTTAGACACCTTTGAGAGTTTTCCAGCCTATAATGTTTTCCACCTTTAAGGGTTTTGGCGGAGGCAGGTGTAAGGGGTGAGTCGATGCAAACAAAGGCGTAAGACTGAAGAACATTGTGTTTTTTCTTCTTGTTGTTTTAACAGTTGAGTTCTTCTCAGGCGAGTGACCCCATCAGCTGACTGATCGCACGTGCAGATCAAACAAAAATTCCCGTTACCTCCTGTGGCGTTTTAATTTTTTTAATTTTTTTAAAGTGTGTATGAGTGTGTTGCGCGCGTGTGTGGTGCGCGTGCGTGGCGTGCGTGGCGTGCGTGGCGTGCGTGTGTGTGTGTGTGTTCGCACGAGCGCAGTGTGTGTGTGTGTGTGTGGATCATAGCATTTAATTTGACAACATCGGTAGGAGTGATCATTACAGCTTCATCTGCACAAAGAACTACATGAAGAAGGTGGCCGTGTGGGAGGGGATTTCTCAAATCAAATTAAAAGCAATATATAAAAAGCAATTATATATTAAAACCAATGCAAACGAAACGATTTACGACTGATATAAAAACACGAAGTTCAGTTGCCTGCAGAGACTTAAACCTTTGTGATTTTATAGGCTACTAATACCGATCATAGGAAACACAAACCGACACACACACACACACACACACACCATTCCCCTTCTTAACACCCATCTATCTCACACAATTTATCGTTTCCACCCCTTCCCCACCACCTTTCTGATCTATGCACGCTCATTGCACGTGCGTGCGCGCGCACTGACGCGCGCGCGCGACGCGCGCGCGCGCGCGTGTGTGTGTGTGTGTGTGTGTGTGTGTGTGTGTGTGTGTGTGTGTGTGTGTGTGTGTGTGTGTGTGTGTGTGTGTGTGTGTGTGTGTGTGTGTGTGTGAGTGAGAGAGAGAGAGAGAGAGAGAGAGAGAGAGAGAGAGAGAGAGAGAGAGAGAGAGAGAGAGAGAGAGAGAGAGAGAGAGAACCATTTTGAAACATTTGTTTATTGAGTGAAAAGAATAAGCACACAATGGGCTTGTTTGCTTCTTGACCTCGAAACAAAAGAAGAAATGCATAATTAAAATTCAGGTAAAGGTCAAGATGTGCCCCCCCCCCCTCCCCCTACATTTCTCAGCTGTCCCCGCATTTTCACACTTGCCTTTCTTACCAAACATTAAGCTGTATTTTATTAACCTTTTCAGCTAATTATCTTTGTTGAATAATTAATCGCAGTCACTGATGATAAAGGCCATTATCTAATAGGACCCCCCCCTATGTAGTGCAGTAATCCACCCTCCCCCCACCCACCACCAACCTCGCACACAGCACAGTAATCATATGAACTAATATAAATTGAATTAACAAGAATCAGGAAATACATTGTGGAGGAAGAAAAAAAAAAATCAATCTAAACAAAATGTATTATGAGCATGACATCATCAAAACACAAGAAATTACTTTCTTCCTCCATCTTCCCCCCCCCCCCCATTACCCCCCCCCCCCAAAAAAAAAAAAACCCACACAAAAACCCACCCCACACATCATGTTTAAAAACAAGATTTATGTACAAATTATCTATGTCAAGAGATATGAATACACTTTTTTTTTTAAAGTAAGAGAGAGAGAGAGAGAGAGAGAGAGAGAGAGAGAGAGAGAGAGAGAGAGAGAGAGAGAGAGAGAGAGAGAGAGAGAGAGAGAGAGAGAGAGAGAGAGAGAGAGATTCTTCAAGTTATTATGAGGTGTGCAGTGCCAACTGGACTAGACAAGCTAATTCTGTCCGAGGGGACAAATTCAGTGGGGTGAAAACAGAAAGTTGACATATGTGCCTGTCACAGAAACCTGTGACACAAAACTTCCCTTCCACGAACGAGAGTACTTCCGGCAATGTGGTTTGATATTATCAGCTTAGAAACTTGTCCTCTTTTGAAGACTCAGCATCCGCTGTCATCATTTTGACAAGCTTGGTCTGTTTGGCAACGGTACATTATGACGACTTGAACAATTAAAACCCGTAAGTTTACACAGTTCTCTCAGCGTGATGAAGTTGGCTGCCTAGGCGAAGAAGAAGAAGAGCCAAGTTTTTCTTCTTTTTTCCTCCAACATCTGAACATGATTACATCGGCAGAATCTTCAACTTGATGAAGGAGGCCGTGTCGCAGTCAAAAGTGTAGCTCGTGCAAATCTGCAGCTCGCTACTATGAGAGTCTGTATTTGCGACAACCACAAATTTCACTCTTTCTTTACTTGGACCATTTACCTAACCCTTGTCGCATGAAAAAAGGTAGCTCGTAAAAATAAGTAGCTCGCTACTATGAGAGTGTATTTGCGACAACCACAAATTTCACTTTTTCTGTACTTTAACCATTTACCTAACCCTAACCCTAGAAAAAAGTGAAACTTGTGGTTCATGCTCAATGTCGCAAATACACACTCTCCTAGTAGCCGGGTGATTTATTTGACTGAGTGACTGTTTTGGCTGCGACACAGAGCCTCAAGAGGGAAATGTTTACATTTCTGCCCCTGCATCTGGGTTGAGTTTCTTTACATAACGGTCGCCGCGCCGCGCCTAAACCCTGGGTTTTCTCAGACGGAACTTATAAGATCAGCAGCATTACCATCAAGGAACGAGCTTACAAAGCCTTCATGCGTCTCTTGCTTGAGTATGCCTGCTCCGTCTGGGACCCATACACTGAGGAGAACATTGGCAAGTTGGAGGCGGTCCAGCGTAGGGCAGCACAATTTGTGATCAACCAGTACAGGCCTACAGCAAGTGAGAGCACCATGCTCGAGAAGCTGGGCTGGGATTATAGTGGGAATCACTGGAGAGCAGACGGCAGAGGACCAGGCTCTCTACGCTGCACAAAATCAGCACAGACGCTGTACACTGCCCAAATCTGCAAGCCAAGCTGGTGCCGCTTCCATCTCGGCAAAGGCGTGGACACCACCTGCAGTTCCAGCGAATCCTGTGCCGCACTAAGTATAGGTCAAACTCGTTCCTCCCAAGGACCATCAGGGAGTGGAATGAACTGCGAGTGCGACAGGACTCCATCGCAGCCTTCATTGCTGACGTGCATGGCACATCAGGACTGCAGGCTGATCAGTAACTCATCAATCTCGTCCCCCCCATCCTCCCTCCGTCCTTGCTTCTCCCTTACCCACTCCAATCCCTATTTTTTGTTGTTACACCAGAACTGCCAACTGAAATTTGAACACCACTGGAACCCCTCTTTTTCAGTCTTTTTTTTCCAAAAGGAGCCAGAATGGTCAGCTCATTGACCGTGGGCCCTCAAGAAAAGAAGAAGAAGAATAACGCTTACGCCAAACGGGGCCTAAGAAACACTAGGCGTTCAAGACTGCACTTGGTCATCTCCAAACATGGAACACTCAATTTTTTTTATAAAGTTTTATTTTTTGTGTATTTGAAGGTTTGGGATAGGGTTAGGGCTAGAGTCAGTTTCAGATTGAATGGTTGAAAGATACACATTCTAAAGTTTCGCTGAAAACCGACATTGTCATGCGAATGGCGTCACTTTCCATATTTTGATATGACCAAGTGCAGCATTGAACGTCTTGTCTAAGAAACACCCTAAACGTTTGTTAATGTCAGATAACTCTTTAAGCTTACTCTTCATTTTTGGGAGAGAGAAAAGGGTTGCTATCATAAGGGAGATAAATCGTACCTCTATTTACTTCTTCTTGGGGGTAAGTTGAAGGAGGCTCTTAAATTCCTCCACTGACCCAGCAGAAACAACTGTCGTCCAGGCTGTTCCACTCCCTGATGGTGCGTGGGGTGGATGAAGCTAAAACAATACTTCCCGAAACTTTGCTTGGGAACTAACAAAGGACAGTGATCACCACAGTGTGATTGGTTGTGGCTAAATACTGAACAGCCAAGTTAGGGATTGAGTTAGAAACTATAGTTAGTGTTCCCTTCTTCTTGCACTTGACATCCGCCATTGATTTGCATGCTGATGATTCTGATGTATAATAATTGCATAAACATTGGGGTTTCCAATATAAACTATAATAATTGCACTGTGGTAAGTACAGTAGTAGCTCAGAGTCAAAGAGTAGGGGAGTGGGTGGGGGTGTAGAGGACCAGGGGGTAGGGGCCATTTGGGAGCTGGTAACTGGGAAGGGGGTCAGGGGATGAGGGGAAGGGAAAGGGGGCAGGGAGTTTTTATCTTGGCTTTGAATACCTTCACCAAGGCTGATGAAATTGCCTCAGGTGGATGGCTGTTCCAATCACACACTGCTAGATCTGGGAAAGGAGAACTTCCTAAAACTGGTCTTAGTTGCAGGAAGCAGATCTATACGCTGCAGTATGTGATTGTCTCATCTGTTTGGATTATGGGTTAGGGACTGGCCTCTGCTGAGTATTGATGGCCACCTCTCCAAGGTGGTACTTGAAGGTGGCCAACCTTGCCGATTGTCACCTGTCCTTGAGTTTAGGCCATTTCAGCTCCGTCATGTTCATTGTTGTCCACGCTTAGTTGATGTTTGACACTAATGACAGTGGCGGTTGACGACCCATCAAGCTGTACGGTGTTGGACCTTCTCCAACTTGCCAATATTTCTGGCATTCTATGGGTCTCAGACTTCTCATTAGGCACCAACTTAAAATCATGTTAAAGATTCTTCTGCATGTTTGGTAATATTAATAATAATTAAAAATATTATTAAAAAACACACACAAAACTGAAGAAGATCCAAAACAGTAGCAAAAGTTAAACCTTCATCAGACGTATATTGTTTAAAAAAACCCCACAAAAAACAAGACGGGAGCTGGCAGTGCTCCTGTCAGCTAAATGCTGAATGGACAGGATGTTTCTCAATGCATGTGACATTGTACAAGTTCCAGTTATTTTGTTCAGTTTAAGTGTTAGCCCTAAATCTAACCCCATAGGCTGTTATGTTATGGATGACATTCTTCGACTCTTCACATGTGTGATACTTGGGGTGCACATGGGGTAACGTTCCAGTGTTTGGATTTATTCAGACAACCTGAAATAAGGATGTTGCTGAGTATGGCAACAAGTTCTCCACCACTTTCCTTTAGATGTAGTTCTTTACTTAGATCTGCATTCTTTTCCTCCCCCGCTCTGCCTTCTGCAAAACAGTTTATCTGTGCAGTCTTCTTCTGCGATTCCAGGCCATATGGCCATAATGGATAAGGTACGTACGTATCCAGTTTTCACTGGTCTCCCCGCTGCATTCAGCGTACACATTCTAATTTTGGAGATTTGTACAATGATTACAAACGTTTTTCAAAATAAGTATTTGTACCTTGCTTGTGCAAAGCAATTATGTAAATGTATGTATTTGTGTCTTTGTTACAGAAACAAAATGGAAGGCTTTTCACCGTACCTGGACAAAGTGTATAATCCACTTCTGGCAGGAAGCATAGACGGTACAGATGAATACCCCCATGATCGTGCCGTTGCTCGCGCATTGTCTGCCAAGCATAAACCCAACAAACGAGTGAGAGGAGATCCCAGTTTGACTTTATTTGTGGCTCATCTTTCTCCAAAAACAGACGAAGAGACTCTGTACAATGCGTTTCGTCAGTTTGGGAAAATCAAGCAGCATCGTTTGGTGAGAGACATTGTCACTGGATTCTCTAAATGTTACGCATTTGTGGAGTTCGAAAGTGAGAAATCCCTCCGTCGTGCCTATATAGATGGACAGAAAATGGCCATTGATGAAAAAGAAATTCTTGTAGATTACGAACATGGAAGAAACTTGAAGAACTGGATTCCTCGGAGATTAGGTGGAGGGTTTGGTGGTAAGAAAGAATCCGGTCAGCTACGATTTGGGGGCCGAGATCGCCCTTTCAGAAAGCCAATTATGTCCGGATCCTTCAAACGCTCAGAAGGTAACGATCATTGGTCAGGTGGTGGTGACAGTAGTAAAAATATCACTGACCGAGGCAAGGGAGAAAGAAGAGAAAGAGACTTTGAGCGATCCAGGCGTGATCGTGACGGTGGGAGACAGGAATATCATCAATATCGTTCACGCTCTCCTGAGTATGATAGGCACAGAAACAGTCGCAGCGAGAGTTCTTCAAGACGATAATTTTGTTCATATTTGATGTTTTTTTAATGAATGTTATGAGTGCTTGTGAGGTAAGCTTAGAGATGTCTGTTAGATATTTTGATAATGTAGTAATAGAGCATATATATGTATGGAAACTTATCACTCACCAAGTATGTTTTGCCTTTGTCATGCCATGGAAACATTGTATTCAATACATATAAAGTGAACATATGTTTTTGTTTTACATGTATATGACAGCAGACAGTATGGATGAGAAATCACTGTCAACAATATTTTGTACTTCTCGTTCTCCAATCATTATTTCTACACTTGGATTTTCATTTGCAATTCTGACGGTGATTCAATAACCTTTTCTGAAGAATAGTTGAACCTTCAAGACCTTACTTACACAGATTGCTTCTGATGAACTGTTAGTGCGCTTGTTTCTCTATAACATTTTCCTCGACTGGGCTTTTAATTTAAATGTTCCATTGTTTTATTTAAGTTTGTAAGGTCAAATTGGGTTATCTCAGTCTTTTGTGACAATCAATATTGCCAGTCATTTCCAGACTAGTTTGTTCACTGCGAACTGCTGCTTAATTATGAGAGGAACAGATCCTAAAATGGCAGGGATTTTGTTTTGTTTTGAGTGCATTGTATTGGTGAAATTCTTTACCTCACCAGGGAAGTGGGAAATCTTTATGGCATTTTTTTAAAGACTCCAGGGATCATCCCAACAGCCGAAGCACTTGAACACTATGGTACAAATGCACCAGCTAGGGATGAGAACATTACGTGTGTGACCGTTTTTGATTACCCCGCCACATGGGCATCCACACTCCGACTTCAGAGGGTTTTGGACTGATGATGTTATGCTAGGAGCGTGCCATGGCTAAAGACAATCCCCACATAACTATGCAGAACATAACAACATTTTGATGTAGCCTTGGTGTTCTAGCTTATGTCAATGAGGCTTAAAACTCAGCTGAACGTTTTCTGCCCCTGTCTCGTGCACCATCTACATAAGATTATCGTCCTTGCCTGTCATGAAGTAAGTAGTAGTCTATAGCCACAGAAAATTATCTGCCCCTGACTCGTCACTAGGTGGCATAGGCAGTTCAGGCCTAAAATTATCGCCCTTTCATGTTGGCAATAAATAGTATAAAGCCCCATTGGTCTGACACAGCCTTAAGCCAAGGCAATGACAACATCTAAGAAACGGGCAGTCTTTCTGCAGTGTATGGATGCGTCTTGTCAACTGACTCAGAGTAACTTGATGCTTGAGGTAGCATTAATATGAGCATTGAGGAGTTTTTATTATCTTTCTGTCATTATAATTTAAAGAACATATGAAAAATCCCAGAGCTTAGAACAGGTGAAGAGAAACAATCCATATAAAGCATAGTCCACCAATATAGTAAGATGTTTCAGGGCTCCCAATCGTCCCGTAAAACAAGGGGTCCCAGGGACTCCTTCACTTACAGAATAGAGGGTCCTAGAGGCGGGATAGAGGGTCCCAGTGGTATTGCGAATGCTAAAAAGAATTTTTCTAGTGCATCCCTGCACATTCTTTTAGAGGGTCCGTTAGAATTTTAGTGCTTCATAGACCCCCAAATGGGGGTCCCTGGGAGCCCTGTGTTTCTGTTAGTTTTTATAATCTCTATGCATTGAATACTGAATGTACGCATGTGCTCAAAAGATAACAAGACTTATGCAATGTAAAAAAATTCATTTAGCTTACAGGAAGAAATCTTAGATGTTAAATTAATAATCAAAATCAAACATTAGATCCAGATCATTTTTACAATTATTTTCAGTTTCTGCACTATGCCAAGACTTAATTGTACTTGTACCAGTATGGAATGGCTATGTTTGTGGGAAAAAACCTGATCCTATCTGGTATATTTCAATACCAAAAGGCAATCCATATGAAAACCTTTTTTTGTCGTAATAAAAGAACTCAACTGCAATGAGACTTTAAAAAAAAGAAAAGAAAAAAAGAAAAGACTTATGCAATGCTAATGACTCGCGTGACAGACCCACTTGGTGATGTCTTTGTTATGGAATGCCTGCAAGTGTGCTTTCTCTTATTGTCATTTGACTGAAAGTAAAAATATAATCTTTGTCATCTTTGTGTGTATTCATGTGTGTGTGTTCATGAGATTATAATCATCACAGTTATCTGAATGATTTTGGTTGTACTCTAGGCTTAGGTCTCCAACTTAAGTGGTCTGGGATTCAATCCCATCCTAATAAGCAGGATTCATTTTTTTACCCATTCAAGTTCCATCATGTAATTTCATAAACAAGTGCAGACTAACTTAAGTCCACTTAATACTGCAAACCACTCTGAATCAGAGACTCAGACCAAAGTCGTAGAATAACATTCTGATATTTTCCATAGTTCAGCTACTTTTTACATTTCCAAATGGCAAAATATTGCCATGTCAATAGTTGATTATTGCAGTGCTGAATGAGACTTAGTGCGATTTTTCTTACGCCAGAGGGCATGACGCTCGCGTGTGGCTAATCCTCTCTATATTATTAGTTGGGGATAAAGAAAAAGAGAGAGACAGTGAGTGGTCCTACCATCACTCTCTCTCTCTCACTACGCCCAAGTAAGAAAATCGCATGATAAGCCCCTAGTGCATTGACTGCCCTCTGGCGTGAAAAATATCGCCATAGGTTGACCATTATATTATGATGAATGCATCACCAAGAGGAGATGAGAATTATGCTGTCATTTCACATAAGTCCAATGTTAGACCTAGAGTACTGACGAGTCTGTGCATTGGTTGGGTCAGTGCGTACCCCCCCTTGAAATCGTAAAGAAATCATGTCATGCTTGCGTCATGTTTTCAAATGACGTTTATTTCTTCCTGCTACTAGTTTTCAACCGAAAGAGACCAACTTTTATGGAGTTAGAAAGTAAGATCTGAATCTACTAATTTTACTAATGGCTTCCTTTACGCACTTGGTGTGGGGTGAAAGTGGCTATGGTTACATATAAGTGTATATAGATAAAAAATGCAACACCCATATGTACAGTACGCACTGACCCGTACCAGTACGCAATGACCAATTTGTCATAGTCTTCAGAAATCTGTTTGCTTCTAGAAAACGGTTTCAGTTACACACCAGAGCATTGATACAGTGGAAGCAGAAACATTGTAACAGATGCTGGTGATCTAAATCTTTTCCAATATCGAACTGGAGATCCACAAATTGACGTCATGTTACAATAATGCCTTAAGGGATACGCAGCCCCCTTCAGTACTCTAGTTAGTATACGTTAAAAACATTTTCTGAGGAATCTCTAGTAAATGTTTCCCATTGCAACCAAAGCAGTGTCATTTCACGTTTTTATCCTTCCTTCTGTAGAATAATATTAACTTGCTAGAACATGAATTGTAATCCTAGCATAGTGATCTGATCATGAATGCTGAATCAGTGAATGTAAACTTCATCAAGCCTCAGTATTGCGACCACCCAAGAGGTTTCAAAAAGACCAAAATTGTCCATAATTGAATGGTGGCTGTAACATGGAGACTCTTTAGCAATGAATAAGCAGACTGACTCAATAAACTGTTCTTTCTTTGTCATTCACTTAAACAATTTCCAGTCCATTATGACAGCAGCTGCATCATGCTACTATTTTATTTTGCGCCTAAGAAAGTTGCAGCATGTCTATCTTCGGCTGGAGAAATTCTTTGTAAGAATTTCTTGAAAAAAGGCAGGAGAATGGACCAGTTATGCAGAAAGCTAGTACTAGTAGATGGCAGTAAGCAAGTGAAAAGGCGGAGTCAAAGAGAGTGACATAAGAGGAAGCTACAAGCACAGAACTTCCTGAAGGTGGGGAAACAATTTGTATGAAAGACCTCCCTGGTATCCCCACGGGGGGAACGGTTATTAACAGGGTGTCTGCAATATTCGGGTGCCCTTGGGGTGGAGTTAGGCTGCATTGCCAGTCCTTTAATCATTGTGGTTTTGATAAATGAAAGTAAGCAAGTCAGTGTTGAAAAAGAAAATTAGAATTTTTTTTTTTTGGATGGTTAACTGAACACCAAAAACGGAACCTAAGGTTCATGTAGGAAAATAACAAACACATTCCTCCAATTTAAAAGTTCTTTATTCAATGCTACACTAAAGTAAAATGTAATACATGAAACAAAGATGAACATGGTTAAGCACACATGAATTAGAAGTGACAAGACTGACAGGTTTCTTCCATCCCACCGTGAAGCTTTAATCACTATACAATCATACATTTTGATCACTTAACGGAACTTACCCTCATGGAAACCTAGGAATGGGAAAGCAGAAGTTGAACATAACAAAGATGTAAACCAGGCGGTAAAGGTTATTTAAGTTGATGGGAAAATATGACATAAAACAAGGGGTAAACGTTATTTAAGTAGAAACAACTTTACACAGGAGCAGTCAAATATATGCATTTCATTCATAAATAATGCTTTTCGTACAACTATCAGAAAAGTAGTCTTTTTAATATTGTGTTCAAACATCCACACGTGTGAATAAATACAGTTGAACATTTTAGTTAATTTCTGATAGTAAAATGCAGCACAATACCCAAACTGAAATTCATCGGCAACCAATGTACAAGTTTACTTATTCAGACGGTGCTGACCCAATCAAGCACACGGTATCTTTCAGGATCTCTGGCAAGCTTACATCTTTGTGCAGAAGGTAGAGAGAGAGAGAGAGAGAGAGCCTGATGGAGAGGAGGAGGAACGATGACAAATGTTACAGAATTTACACCATATTCAAAACGTTATTGGATATAAGATTACAGGTGAAATCAACAGCCATTTGTGATGCATTACACTCACAACCCAGTGCCCCAGTTCACTGCATGTACAAATCCGTGTAACCACAATATGATCCAATAATGGACACAAACATCGACATGAAATTCCCACTCAAATGTGAATAATTTGTATTTGATACAGTTTTCAGTTATTTATTCTCAATATATTACACAACTTTAAAAAACACACACACAAAAACAAACAAGAACTGTCAAAATTCAAAGATCCTGTGAACCTAATGTAAGATGGGAAAAAAATGGATGAAAAATACTTTTTAACAAAGCTAGTATGATGAGAAAAAAAAGTTTATATTTCAAAATTCAAAAGATGCTGCACTATTGCATATTTTGAATCGAGTGTCTTCTGATCAGCATTTAATAATCAATTTAAATGCTGAAAAAATATTTAAATTTTAAAAAAGTTTCCTTTTAGGAAACATACAAAAAACAACTGAATTTTACATTTTGTAATGTTTATGTTATAGCTGTGTTGTGGCGCATTCAGAACTGTGTGAGAATTTTCTTGACTAGACAAGCACATTCTTTATACACAAACCTTCCTTAAAATATGCATGTAAAAAAGATTGATTGGTCAAAAATTATATACATGTGTACAACACAATATTTTCCCCCCTAATTTGTCTAGCTTTTCAGTTGAAAAAAAAAAAGCAGCAACAGAAATGATGAGTATTGAAATCAGTATTCTGCAAGAAGCAAATGAAACCCTTCAATAAACCTTGAAAAATAATTTTCTTAACAGGCAAAAAAACTTCATACACAATGATACAGAGTAAAATGCCTTTAAAAATCTGGATAAATAATAAGTATTCATATACAGATTAATTCGATCAAAGAAAAGTGGTTGTACATGAATCTTTCTTTTTGTTTTAATTCCTGCTATAAACCAGCTCATGCAGCCTTGGCAATGTAAGGATATTATATTTTGTTGTAATTGTTGGATTGTCTATGTCTTTACACAAAAAGTTATAAATAATTTCGACAAAGTCCTGCTGAAATTGCTCGAGGAATGTCAGTAAAAATGGGAAAGTTGATGCGATTTGACATTCAGAGACAAGAATGTTTCCTTTTTTTAAAAACAACTGTTATTCAGCATCACTGCAGTAAAACATCAATAACATTTTGAAGACATGTGGACGAGCAAGAAATAATCCATCAAAATTTCAAAGTTACTCATGACCATTCTTCACAGCTTTCACATTACTTTTAGTCCATGATTGAGTGTGTTCTTACAAGGATGAATAAATTCCGAAGTATACCCACCAGCTAAATTTGGGCGTTTTGGTATTTTTTTTCTTCAAGTCATTCTTCTAGCATGTGCATACTTCGTCAGTCATAGTCAAATCTGTTGCTATCAAATTCAGTTTGAAGAACAGACACACAAATGAAAGAACACTCTTCTTTCTTTACTCCATATTTTTATGGTTATAAAGCACATTGGCACAACTGATGAAACTCAGGTGAGTTTAACTTGATGAAACCCCCCAAAAAACATCCAAACTAAAAGCGTCTCTATATGCTGACACAGAAAAAAAAGAAGTCTTATGATTTCGATCTTAACATCTGTATCAGAATAGGCAGACTCTCAGTAGTAAAGTTCACAAGAATGTTCAGATCGCCAGTCAAACAGCTGCAGACTTCAAACTCAACATTGACTTTGTAATCATTTTAATAAAAAAAATATTCAAGGGGCATACTTTGTAAAAGCAGGGATAACATTATCAAACACCCTTTCTTTAACCTGGCTTTATCACTAAACATGTCAGGGCTCCCATGGACACCCATTTGGGGGTCTATGAAGCACCACAATTCTAAAGGACCCTCTAAAAGAATGTGCAGGGGGTTCCAGGGATGCACTAGAAAATGCCACTGGGACCCTCTATCCCACCTCTATGCTGTAAGTGAAAGAGTCCGTTGGACCCCTTGTTTTGCGGGGCCATTGGGAGCCCTGCATGTAATGATTTCTTAAACCAAGTTTAGAATTAGAGACGAAAGTGAATAATCAGAATTACTAAGATAAATCAGAGAATGTTTGCTGAGAAACAGATGTATAAATGCTGAGAATAAAGATAACACAAAAACAAGCAAAACAGCAAAGTGACATTTTGGAATAAAATGAAGTATGCGAGACCTGAAACTAGATTTGATATATTAACATGTTTCTAATTTGAGCCTCTTTTTGTATTCAAATAATTGTAATATTAGAAGAAGAAAAACCCCCAACAATTATTCCAACAAAGACCAATCAAGTAAGATTACAAAAACCGACAACTCATTGTGAACAGTCAAACACACAATGAAGCAACATTTAAAGTTGCAGGCCATTACAGTTAAAGAAAACATTAACATCAGAACAAAACAGCGCTTTTAGAATACTAAGGCTACAATTGAATCAATAATAAAACATGCAAATCTTTACATGTATTTTTTATACATTTGCTAAGGTCTGCTGTAAATAACAAAGGACAATAAACTAAATCTTTTTCTCTCTTTCTTTTCATGACATTCGTCCACTAATAAGGAAACCACAAGATAGCTAACTAATCAGTTATACTTACAGGCAAATTCATTTACATGTGCACATTCTAATTAGTATATTTCATATATTAAAACGAACGCATAATGTATGCTAGATAAAACAAAAGTTGGAAAGAAAAGAAATCCATCACCAATCAAAATACACATAAACACAGTCATCCATCACACCCCCCAAAAAATCATTCATCCATCAAAAATTCTGTTCGAATCATGCTTACTTCTCAAGAACTATGTACAATAATTCAAATTGACGTGCACTGTAAGGCAAATAGTTGTTCAACTTGTCTTTAGACAATGGTGCTTCACTCTTTACAAGTCATCCAGCGAGCACATAGGACCAATTACAAAAGTACAACAAAAGACAGTATCTGTAATTCATCTTAGGACCATGCTGTACTTTCTCTCCGCACAAAATATCAAGGGAACACAACACAGTCACCTTAACCCTTTCACCGCCAAAGTCGCATTTTAGCACCACAGTGATTTACCACCTATGTCACTAAAAGGCATCAAATTGGGGTCTATTATCCAAAGACCCTATTGTCTGAGTTTTGAGAAGGAAGGATAGACCTTATTTTATATGTCACCGAAGAATCCACAATACTGCAGATGGATTTTGCTCTCTTCCCAGGTAAATTTAATGGAAAATGTTGGCTGAAATACGGCTGGCGGTGAAAGGGTTAAAAGATTAAAAAACAAATTTCAATGAGAGACTGAAATTGTTATATAATACAATTTCAGATATCCGCAAATGTAGAAGTGAATTACAATGCAATCATGCATCTGAAAATACTGAGTCTAGATTTACACATTGGGAAAACATGCTACATGTATTTTTTAAGGATGGGCAGTGAACAATAAATCCGACCAATTTGTGCAAACAAAGCCAGCGAGACATCCATTCTGTAGTTCACAAGTCACACAATCCCCCCCCTCCATACATTATACAAATACAATCATTTAGCTTCCATGAAACACTTTTTCTGGTATAAAATAGTTGTACAGTATTTGCAACCAAATGAAAATAAATGTATCTAGGAGATGAAGCATTCTTTTTAATTTGACTATGCTAACCAGTCACATGTTGTTCAGACAAGGACAATTTTTGTTTTAAACGCAACATAGGAATTAGGATAATCACTGAACTTGAGAGTGACCAATGACTGATCCAACATGGAGAAAAATACAGCTGTATGTTACTTTTTCCACTTAAACTTCTTTTGCTAAAAAAAAATATTCCTAATTCAAAATATGAAATATAAAAATTTCTAAAGGCCTTGTCCTTTTACCCTTCACTTTCAAGTAATAAATGAAAAAAAAAAGGATTACATTCAACTTCAAGCATAACTAATTTTTTCCTCCCATTATTTTGACAGTACATTGAAAAAATAATTCACAAAAGTAACACGTACAAAGAAAGTAATTTATAACATTAAAATAAAACTTCTAAAACAGACATTCAACAAAATTTAATCCATGAAAAAATGCCACAAAATAAATTTCCAAAGGAAAAAAAAGACAAAGAAATAGATTTTCCTTTGAAGTGTTTAATTTTTCTAAAAAGTACTTCTCTCATTTTACAGCAGCATCAAGTGAACAGATTTTAATTTGAGATTTGGATATACAACCGAACAAAATTTTTCATAAAGTGTGTGTGTGTATCTGTGTTTGTTTGTGTGTCTAAAAGAAAAAAATCTCAGTCTTATGTATACCTGCAACAAAACAAGCATCCCTTTTCAGATTTCACATTGCATACCTAAATCGATAAATGAAACGACCTTGATGCAGTTGAAGTAAAGACAAAAGTAGATAGTGCTCATTGTTAGGTCAGAGCACAAGAAACATCCACTTAGAACTGAAGAGTTTTAAAGCTCCTGCAATATTGCTAAAGAACTTGCTTTAAAAACTAGTACCATTAGTTCTTGACTTCTTCACTCCACTTCGCTATAATCTCAAGACATAAATGGACCCGTTTCATGCAGATTTATGACAGTGGTTGCATTTAGAAAACGAAAAATAAAAAAATCAGAGAATGTGAGGATGGAAGAAAGACAAGGATAGGGGAAGGGGTGGACCAGGAAGAGAGACAGAGAAAGAAACATAGGCAACAAAATCACACTTAAAATATACATTTCACTGTATTTTCCAACGACCGCTCCTGTCCTATCTCTCACACATACACAGTACACATTGACACACATGATGAATGACATGCAGTCAGTAACGTCCTGAGGCCCCAAGTCATAGGACACAGACCTATTAAAACCGAACATGTCCTGTTATGTTTCCCCCTGTCAGGACAAACGGCTTTCTAAAATTTAAGACAGTCAAACTTTGTCTTATTGGTTTCTGTAGGACTAGGAGCCAGGACATTTTGTCCTAATGATTTTCTTGTTTCAGGACAGTTTGCTCTATAATGTTTTCATCCTTGCTGCATCACTGTTGCACACTTCTGTGTGTGCCTCCTCTCTGTTACAATTAGAACATAATAACAAAGTAAAAAAACAAACAACAAATCTCATTCAAACAAAACTGCCAAAAAAAAGGCAAACATTTATAACCATTACATTTTTAGGAGACAACCAATATTTTTCAAACAAGCAGAAGACAGCTGAACTATCCCATTGTCCAAAAATTAAAAAGATAATAGCACACACATAACTTTGCATGGTGATTTTGAAGAGAAAAAAAAGAAACATCCAATTAAAAAACAACAATTAGCCAATGAAACAAACAAACAAAACACAACAGGGAAGGAATTTCTAAGTAAACATTTTTTTAGGGGAAAGACAGAAAAGCACACAAAAATTCAGAACCGAGGATAATATTGCCTTTGACAGCTAGTCTTTTAGGGAGACTGCTCACATTTTGAAACAAATATTGTTGAATGAAATAAGATCCACATAATTATATAGTCTTCTTGTCTTTCCACAGTGATGAAACAAATTGTAGAAAACATAACCAGAAAAGAATTATAAGTAAAAATGGTTTTTTTAAAAAGTCCTGAAAAATTGTTCTGGGTCAGTATTGATCGATGACAATTGTTTCAATAAACCAAAAAACAAAAACAAAACTAGAATGTTATGACAAACATTTGCTTTAAAAGATCAAACTATGTAAGTCAACTGTCTTAACCTTTTTTCTTGTTGTGGTCTTGACTCAAAGGTAATACTAATATGGGCATAGTATATAAAATAGAGTATCTTGCTCATCCGAAGAAACGACCCATAATCATCATGCATCAATTTTGATCTGCCATGAAACAGCACTGCTGTAGCTAAAGTCTTTCAAACAAAAAAACTAAAAAATCAAACAACACATGACTTGTCCACCTACACGTGCAAGCCAAACACGCACACACACAGAGTGACATAAGCGCACGCACGTACACACAAATCTAATCAGCAGTCATGCTCTAAACAACTCTAAAAAATGGTAATGATCAATGGAAAACAGCACTGTGAAATAGTGCCTTCTTTTCTTTCTTGTTTGAACAAGTCAGAGCATACCTACAAATACAGAGCTGATCCCTGAGAATCGATGCAGAAATTGGTTCACATATGAATAATGTTGAAGAGAAATGTTATATATTGATCTAGACAGGAAAGTCATCCGTTTCATTATTTGTTCTACTGGGGGATTTCCACTCTGATCTTACTTTTGAATTAAGAATCAATAACTGTTTTTTATACTAGCTTTAAAAAAATGAAACTTTAATTCTTTCTGGAAGAAAAATAAGAGGAATAAATGTAAAGAGTTTGGGGAAAAAAGGCAAATTTTGAAATCAGGTAGTTTTCTGTTAACTTGCACAACAAAGAAACAGCGTTATTATTATATTAGTATTTCAAGGTAAAATGCAGTGTCAATACAAAAACTAAAACTATTTCTCACCCTACCTCAGGACTGTTATTCTTTATCCTCTCAACACACACATTAAAAAAATTGCTTGTTGTTTCAAATTAAAAAGAGAAAAAATGCCCTTCATCTTATATTTTGTACTGATATTTTGTTAATTCTCCAATTACTGTAAGCTGTAGCAACATTTATTACACACAACCCCCCCAAAAAAAACCCAAACACAACGTGACAAGATGATCTAAAAATTATAGATTATAATATTAGTCTTAGTTAAATAAGCCATCAAATATATATATAAAATATAATGATCTTAACACACGGACAAAACTGGCAAAAAACTTTAACAAAAAGCACAGCATTAACGTTGTGAGTCAGACACAATTTCAGGGACACAAAAGCACATGAATACAAACCTTTTACTATTGGATTACACTCCCACCCCCCCACCCCTCCCAAACACACACACACACACATATTCAAAGTCAAACACACCTTTCATGTGTTTTGGGAATGTTGCGGGCAGCAGACATGGGGAGGGTGACGCAGATACTTTCTAGGGATAAGGAATACAATAGCCTTAAACATGAGTGAAGCCACTCTCTCTGAATCTAAGTACTCAATCTGCATGAAACAAATGCTTTTGCTTAGTATTTTTATCTATTCACATAATTTATATCACTTTGCAGAGAATGTCGTAGAACCTGAAGAAATCTTTTTTCTTCTTTTTGTTAGACTTCATAATTTATCAGTAGTTCACTTCTTCAATGTCCTGAATATAATTTTGAATAGTTGGATCACCTTATGTTTTTGATTGTATTAAAAAAAAATTCAATTATAATTCCCTCACATCGTATAATGAAATTAATACCATGCTACTTAAACTGGTAATAAGGTTTTGACTTGCCAAAAGAACTTTCCAATGGACAACTGAAAACGGACTCCACTGTTTGTCAAACTCAAAGTCACCAACTCCTTTCAAAATCTTCATTAATTTGTTACATTTGTTAAAAGACATTCTATTGAAATAAATGAAAAAAGAATATCTAAATTTATACAAGATAGGAACATTTCAAGAAATAAGCACTGTGGTGGCAAAGTCAGAGTACTTCAAGATTGAGAAGCGAGAGAGTGGCACAACCCTTTTGACTAAAGTGAAGTCTAGGCACCCCTTACAGGGTCATACAACACGTTCCTCCGCTGGCAAGGTAGGAGTGGTTGATTTACCATCTGAACCCCTATTCACCACTTGCAGCAGTCGACTGGAGCCATTGTCCCCTTCACCCTCTTCCTCCTTCTCTTCCTCATTGCCCTTCGTCTTCTCCAAACCGCAAGCGACATCGACCAATCGCAGAGGTGCTTGCGACACCTGGGTTGGGGGATTGTCGACTTTGGACTCTGGCTCCGATGGAACGGTTTGGGTGGGGGTCGCTGGGCTGGCTGGAAGGTTAGGGGAAACAGAGGTGGTGCTCTGCTGCTGCTGCTGAAGGGGGGGGCTGCAAAGGTTGTCGCCATTGCCGTGTTCTGCGTCATCCAGGTTTCCCATGGTGCTATCTGCTGCCCGCGCCTCTAGTCAATTGAGGGCGAGCTCCACGTTGATGAACTGTTTTAAGCGGTCCAGGTACTGTCCATAGAGTTCAACGTCGTTGTGACCGGCTCCTTCCACCCACAGGGGATCCACAGTCCGAGGGCATCGCTCATAAATGGTCAGACCATGAGAGAAATCAATTACTTCATCTTCCGTTCCATGGATCACTAGCACTGGTGAGGTGATCTTGGGTACCTTGTCAATACTGCAAACACACACACACACACATACTCTTTAAATTTTGACTAGGTCAGTAGGTGACAAAAAGGTAGCATCAAATGTTAACACAGAACCAATATCTGATCATACTCATCGTGCACCAGATATAAATGACAGGCAAGTTTGTAAAGTTCATAATCATGTGCCCCATAAAAATTCAAAATTTGAAGTCTCTGCCCACACCAGTTTCCAAATCCAGGCGTATGTAGCTCTCTAAATATGCTTTTGTCCAACAGTTTCTGTTCATAAAGACTAAAAGAGGAAATAAAATGGCAGAAAGAGTATGAAATTATGTTAAGAATTGCAGGTGGGGAAAAGTGTGTGAGTACTTCTTTGGTAAAGGTTTACACTGAAGGTTCAAACTGTGGATCACCAGGTGATCATCAGGCATAGCTGCCAACTTTTCCCAAACAAAATCCTGGAGGGTGGGTGGGTTTGGGAAGGGGGAGTACCCCCCCCCCTCCCAAAGCGGGGGTCAGAGAAACTTTCTTTTAAATGTGAAAACTAGCCCTCATGAGGCTCATTGAAGTCATTCTAAGTAAAGTTTACCAGCACCAAAAATGCAGTGGCGGCGTGAGACAGGCCTAAAGACCGCCAAACAAAGGATTGCAGGAGGAAGTAGCCCCCGCTTCTGACATGCGCAGTACGAACTCTACTTCGCGAAGCTTCCTGAAACCCAGTTTCGGTTTTCATAACACTTGTTTCTGAGGTCATCTAAGCTGGAAATTTCGAAATCCAGGAGTTTCACGTGAATTCCGGGAAGATCGGATTTACTGGGAGGGTTGGCAGGTATGCATCAGGTGACGCTGATCAAGAATATATGGTTAGTGCGTCAGTATGCTTTTCATATTACCAGCACAGCCAACAGTTTTTAAACAGATGGCGCTCAGTTCTCAATGTACTACTGGCCCCTTCAAATGTCTCCCACCGGATTACCCTGTTTATGCTGAGGAGGACTATAATTATATAATATAGGTACTTGTTAAACTTGTTTTGGGATGCCGCTCAGCTCTCAGCTTTCTCTTACTCGTTACTGTGCTACTGAATGCTTCAAAATGTCTCCCACTGCATTCCTCTGGCTACACTTACATTATGGAGCCTATTTCTGTCAAAACATTCTTCAGAACTACAGAAATTACACTCACGAAGCTATTCAGATATGCGCCAGAGAGCCCAGAAAAGTTGGAATTTCAGCTCCAGTAGCCTATGTCTGCAATGACTGTTATTGTCTTTAGCTGTCGAAACTAAGGCTGCGACGTCATATCCTAATTCAACACACCACCCCCTGTTCTGTCTGCTTCGGTGGCTTCATTCACGATTTCAACCTGATAGTCGATCTCAACACTTATGACATGAATGGAATTCACAACTTTGTTTGATCAGATTTCAGTCATACACTAGGCGCAACACATTTTAAGGTGCAGGGGTCTCAGTAAAGAAAAAAAGTATACACTAGTAATAGCAATACAGACTACAGAGTTAACTGAAATGGTGGGCAGCATCTTTGATACACTAACAGAGTAACACCACCAGGAATAATCTTGCAAATTTCATCAGTTTAGTTGGGTCCTACTAATTGCCGTCCGGAGTTGTCCTAGTGGCTTGTGGAGGTTGCTTACTCCCCCCCCCCCTCTCTCTCTCTCTCTCATTTAATGCTTCTTTGTAGCGGTGTGTTTATTCATCTTTCAAGTTTTGTTTCTTTGCCATTCTGTCTGTCTGCATGTGGATGGAAACAAAATTAAAAATTAGATAACAATTTTTTAGATACTAAAGACATTAGATGAAAGAAAGCAAAGGGAAAAGGCAGAGTCAAAGAGAGCAGCAGATTAGAGGAAGTTACTATGACCACAGAACTTCCAGAAGGTGGGGCAACCATTTTTTTTTTTTACAAAAGACCTCCCCTCTCCCAGGTATCCCCACGGGGAAAACCAAAAACCCAAACAACTGTACTTTATGAAAGAATCGACATCCACAGGGTTCCCAGGGCTTTCAGCTATCCCCAAGTAAGGACCCTGTAAGGACCTGTAGGCCTAAGGATAATCTCCATCTTTTAGCCAACGATCTTGAAAGGAACACTTTCCCAGCATTGTGAACAATGTTTAAGCAGATACAAAAACTATGGCTGACACATATATACGCGTTTTCTCGCAAAACGACACCAGGATAATTTAAGAACGAGATTTCAGTCCAATTTCTCTTGACAACTCGTGGTGCATCGTTCGTCTGCTAAGCAGTCAGTTGAAACGGGAAGGTGGGGGAGGGGGGTAAGGTGGAGTAGGTGCTGAGCGATGTTCATCAAGTGTAAAAGTGCTGCTTCTGCGATCTATTTTGAGTATGGTCTTGCTGCTCAGGGCAGTTTTTGGCAGCTGTCAGAACTTGTAAGGACCTTGAAGTGAATGTAAGCACTTGCAAGGCCTTACTTGGAGATTTCAATTGGTCAAGACTTATAAGGACTGGTAAGGCCCCTATGAACCCTGCATCCAGGAAGCACTAAGGCAACTACGATCGGTATACAGATGGTATCCCAACGGCATCCGGACGGCTCCAGATGGCAATTAGTAGGACCGGTTTAGTTAGTAAAAAGAGATGACCGCAGGATCACATAGGAAGGAGAAGAAAAAGTACATTCTTACCAGGTATTGCAGTGGGTGAGCTTAGTTAATTGTTAAACTCAAAGGCTAGATTCACATTTTTGCCCACAAGGGAAATAATTTAATGACAGAAGAGCTGAAAGGGTGACTCTTTCTGTCAACAGATTATCCTCTCTAGTTAAATGGGCCAAAATGTGGATTTTGCCAGCTATGGCAACTGGTGGTACTAATTTCTGTTTACATAAATTAATAAACTGACAAGGCCCTCTACCAGTACCAGTTGAAAGTAACCCCGGATCTAACAAAATAAGAGTGATCTTATTTTATCAGCAAAAGCATCAATATACAAACCTTGGAAAGGCATCAAAGAACCATGTTCTCTTTGTTTCAGGAAATGCCACTCGCATGCCAGACATCAGAGGAGAGTGAAGAATGACAGCTCCGACTTCATAGCGAGATGCTAGATCTATAGTTGGTACTGTTCCTATACTCTGTCCATACAAAATGATGTTCTGTGGGCTGATACCATAGCGTGATCGCAGTGATTGCCAGGCAGCATCAATGTCCGCATAGAGATTTTTCTCAGAGGGTTTTCCTGAACTAGCTCCATATCCTGAATAATCAAAACTGAAGATGTTGCAGTTGATGCGTGAACCTAACCCAATGTAGAAACTGCTCATCTGGCCAAGATCAACAGCATTTCCGTGGCTGAACAACATAGTGTAGCGTGCGTTTGGGGAGCACCTACAGAACATGCAAGCGATTGTGTTGCCACGACTTGTACGAGTCTTGAAGACTTCCAGATTGTCAAGTTCTCGTTGTGAATACTGCCATTCTGCTCTATCTGACAACTGAATCGTGTACCTAGACCCTAATTCGTCTGAAATAAGATCGTAGGTCCGTTCTGGAGGTAAAAAAGCAAGTTTGGCAGCAATGCGAGATGGACATGGAGGGCAGCAAAAGAGACAACAAAGCTCGCTGAGGGATAAACCGTTCATATTGGCGAATTTTGGCAACAATCCACACAAAAGACTGCACCTGTCAATCTCTAAAGTCCACTAGATGTTCTTCCTTTGTTATGTTATACTATTGAAAACATTTTGATGCTTTTAAAACCTCAAAAAGTAAAAAATATTGTGAATCACTTCCGTCCACTGTGACAAACATTCAACGCCAGATGGTGACGTCATGTGAATTCACACCCGCAGTTAGGTCTAACCCATCCCATGAAAATAAATATATTTGACAAAATATCTATAAATATATGGATTGCAAGTATCAACTGTATCCTACAGAATCGTGTAAAATATTTTGGACCTTTCAATCAACGATAACAAAAACATTGTTTTGTGCGTGAATGCAAAAAGCAGCTTCCGTTTTGATACGTTAGTGCTTCCGGTTGAAGAGCAAGTGCTTTCATTTCATCAGTCGGTGGCAACAACCTGGTTCCTGTAAGGGCCATATCTCCTTTAGTTGATACATAGTAACTTTAGTGTTTCCTATTCCCATAGAAGTGAAAGGTACTTATCTGTGATCAAACCTCCCTCGTGGGGGGGGGGGGGTGTGTGTTGGGGGTGTGGGGGGGGGGGGGGGGGGGGGTGGGGGGGGGGGGGGGGGGGGGGGGGGGGGGTCAGTTTTGCAACATAATCTTCAACTTGAAGTTGGCTGCCTGAGGCTAAGAAGAAGTTTATCACCAAAGCTTGTGTGTGGGGAGCCATAGGTGGGGGTGGGGAGGGAGAGTGGTTACTGCTGGATGGTGAGGGGAGTGAGCTGCACAGCTGAGCTGGGCAAAAAGTGAAAAGTAGTACTGTTATTAGTGACTGTTAACCATCCGATCAACCCCCACTTCTTCTTTTTTTTTTAATGAACTGGGTCTGTCATTCATTTTTTGTTCTTCTTCTGATTGGGAATGTTTAGACTTTCTTCTTCTTCTTCTCCCAGTTAAGTGCCCACAATCAACAATTGGATTTTTATGGCACTATTTCGGTCGAGGTCCGAAGTCGGAGAAACAAAAGAATAAAATAAAATAGCAACATAAAATAAAATAAAAAGAGAGAGACTTTACGGTAAAGTTTACCCTGCCCCATGCCCAAAGTCTTCATTTAGACTGCTATTGGTGCTGTGACGTAAGTGTCCCGCGCGACCCACTTTCTCCATTTCTTCTCTCCCCCCCCCCCCCCCCCCCCCCCCCCCACCCCCCCCATCTCTCCCCCCCACTCCCCCCCCCCCCACCCCCCCCCCCCCCCCCCACCCCCCCCCCCCCCCCCCCCCCCCCCCCCCCCTCCCCCCACCCCCCCCCCCCCCCCCCCCCCCCCCCCCCCCCCTTACCCTCTCTCCTTTTCTTTTCTTTACTTGGCCGCCACGTTAATTGCCATCCACCACCAAAGAGAATGCCGAGTAAGGACGTTGTCTGTTTGAAGTTCGACTTGTCTCCCCGGTCAGCACGTACCACCTACCGAGGTTATCTCCCTTCACCCCCCCCCCCCCCCCCCCTTATCTACCGTCTCATCACGAGATAGTGATATCAACAGTCGGCTCCCTTTGTAAGACACCGCGTCCTTACCCATCACAAGAAAGTGACAACCACGGTTATCTCCCTTTGAAGACGGTTTTGCCTTTCCGAGCACGAGAAGGATTTGAATGTCCGGCATGTGATAAGGATGTAATAGGCGCGTGATTGTTCTGTACACTCTGAACAGCATCTTGTGACGTGTGGACTGTAATAAACCAATAGCAGGCTTTCATTGTTTGAAAGTGAAGGCTATAATTGGCGTAGTGAGAAAAAGTTTTTCACACAAGACGCTGAAACTGACTAGAGCAACACCTCTCCCAGCCAGAATAGCCCACCTAGTAAGTCTTATTGATGACTGGTGATTGAGACTGGTTGTTTGTTTGACCCTAGTTTTGATCTAGATCCTATGTTCAATGATGAATAAGGAGTAGATAGATATGTTATAGAAAAGAAGTGGTAAACATTCTATTCTATTTATGTGCACTGATTATTTTGTGTGTGTGTGTTTTTGACTTTAACACTTTTGGTACCAGAACCGGAGTTTATGCCTACTAACCCATTTGTCTATTTTTAGTAGGAAACCTATGGGCCGCAATCTTGCACTTTATGATACCATTCCTTTCCAGGTGTTGGATGGAGAGTGATGATGGATTGATCACCTTTTATGTTTTACTGATCTCAGTTTGTTAACTGAAATTCAGTTTATTTATTAACTACATGTAGTGCTATTGTACAAGGGAAGCCTTCAAGCCGATTGGGATTCACTAATTCCCTGCCGACTGAAGCCCCTTGTCTCTAAGCCATAGAGATCTACATCCACCTTCTCCTGTGATTATCAGCAGGGCATCGTGGGCCGGACGATTATCCCGGACTCCACCAAGCACCAAGACGGGATCGCCGCCAAGACGACCCGCACCCAGAATCCGCGAGGAGACCACGCCTGAACCGTGCCATCCCGCGAAGCCGTAATCGGAACGACTGGGAGCTACTCTCACCTGACGAGCAAGCCCAGAACTTGAAACAGCTAAGTCCACCGGACTGTGCCAATCATTTGAACTTTCCTACGGACCCTGAAGATAATTAGTAACCCTTCCGGCATGGGGCGAACCTTATAGAAAAACAAAAGTCTTGTAAATCCTTTCGGATTTCATTGTTTTTTTATCCATATTTTGTTTTGGCGCCATTGAGCTGCTTTATTATTATTGTTGCATAATCTTATGCAGATTTTGGGAGTAAATAAAATACAAGTGTCAAATAATCCTGAACCCTTTGGTCAGACTGATGAGAGTGGGAGTCTTGTAATTTCATGTAAAACCCTACTTCTCTCTGTCTGCCATTTAGAGCAATTCAACCACTTGTATTTCTTACAACCATACGAGCCAGAACCCGGGCACAAATATAAATTTATTAGATGAAAAGGGGCCGGGAAAGTTGCTCATCTCCCATACCCTAGAGAAGTGGGCTAAAGGCAAATTTTCTAAAGTCTTCCCTAGGGACTTAGCCTTTTAACCCATTACCTCGTCACAGGTGCACAGGATCTGAGGATGCACAGGGCTCCCAGGGACCCCCCTTTGGGGGTCTATGAAGCACTAAAATTCTAAAGGGCCCTCTAAAAGAATGTGCAGGGGGTCCCAGGGATGCACTAGAACAATTCTTTTTAGCATTCGCAATGCCATTGGGACCCTCTATCCCACCTCTATGACCCTCTATACCGTAAGTGAAGGAGTCCCTGGGACCCCTTGTTTTGCGGGACGATTGGGAGCCCTGATGCATCACGCATGCTTTGTTAGTTCATGTCATCCATTCAATTTCCACTGGTACAGCACGGCCAACTCCTACCGAATAGTGGAATGGGCTTTAACGTGTGCTCAAGATCTTGTACATGTATGCGTTTGCACACGGGACCTTTGTGTATGCGTTTGCACACGGGACCTTTGTTTTAAGTCTCATCTGAAAGACTAGGAAATAGCAGTAAACTTTACTATAAAGTGTCTTTCCCAAGGACACAACACCGTATATGGAGCTGGTTCGAACCTCCACACGCACAAACCCGTTGGATTACAAGCCAGCAACTCTAGCCAACTGAGCCACGGCACCTCCCAGTTCTCCCTAGTTTTTTCAGTTCTTGCAAGTTCAAGTTCAAGTATACTTTAATATCTCCAAAAGAGAAATTCAGGCTAGGTGCAACAACATGACAGAAATACAACATATAGCTGAAATAACATTAATCAAATGTGTGAAATGAAATTATACCAACCAAATAATTATTACTAAAATTCATTACATCAACTTAGAAATGTGCACATTTAAAACTAGTATAGTGGTTTAGATGTATCTTTACATTTAAAAAATTCGAAAACCAATTCGTTATTGTGTGTTTAACTGAATGACTTGAAAGCAGCCACACCACTGTCGGCCTCAGGGGCATTTTGCCTGTTGCTAACAGTAACATACTGGCAATGGTAAACTCGAGCGTTGCTAGTATTTCTAACACTACAGTATGTTGCGAAAAAGTTAAGCGTAGCCTTCTGCTGTGTCACACATAAAGCCATGCACATGGCGGGCTAGCACAAGAGAGCAGGAAACTGTGACAGTGAGAGTAGGTCTTGTTTGTGTGCCCTGCTTGATTCTTACCAAATCGCCCAAGGAAATTAGGAATGCAGTCAGAGTCATTTTGAAGGAGCAAATAGAATTATGACTTTATTAGCCCACACCTCATTCTGGATATATAATATTATATTGTGAATGTTAGGTAGTGTCTGGTTTCTAGTATATTCAGTGACCCTTTCCTGTTAGTGTTAGCATTTCCTTTTCCCGTCTTTCCATACACTACTTAGTGAACCGCTGTGCAGGATCATTTCAAATTTTGTATGGTGATATATCACCTGAAGCTGATGCGTCAAAGCAAGTTCATGTAGCTAAATGTGGTGGTGGGCTTATTAGCAAAGTTGGAGACAGCCTTGTACTAGACATTTCATTTTTTATCTGACCAGACAAGTATTGTGACGTGTATTGTTTTTGGCCTATTTGTATTTCTGTATGAGTGCATGTCTGTGTATCGATTTTCTCGAGAAAAAAAATACTGGATAGAGTGTAATCAAACTTTGTAGAGGGGTAGACATATTAAAAAGGTAAATTCCTTTTGATGTTCATGATTTCGCTGATTGTTATTGATTTTTTTCAATGTTTTTTTTTTTTAAATCCAGATCACGGCAGATGCATCCCAGTTTCTAAAAAAAAATACCAAGTGGATTTCAATCAAATTTGGTAGAGGCGTAGATACCCTATCACTATCAGTTTCCTGGTGATTTCGACGTGTTTCTTACAAAAACTCATCCGTCAGGCAGTGATCAGGAACTTGATCAGTTTTCGGTCCTTTACGCATTGATTTTCTGTGGGACCGATCGTTTTACTATCCAGCTGGTCCGGGGACTTATTGATTTTCCAGGCACTCGGTCCCGTCACTGGTCGTTTTTGTTTCAAGCTGAATTAAAGAATTTCACCGACACCGTTTTCGATTCAAACAAGAGGTCGACGCAAACTTTCTAGTGACGTGAACGAAAGAACGAAAGAACGAAACAGAATCAAAGTCGTTTCTAACGTGTTACTTACAACTGTGTTCCGAGTGCATACGGAAAAACCCGATTGCGAGAGATCTCCGAGACTGACTTATTTCCTGATCCACAGTGTGTGTCGTCAAAGTTCTTCCGGTGGAGTGACAAAAACATTTCGGTTTAGATAATTATATATTCCATTTTCCTCTGTTTTGTGCCAAGTGTTTTTTAGAGAAAAAGTACAAAGATGATATTGTGATTAGGAAAACAAATGGGACTTATTGGTTGTCAAAAGGACTGATTGATAATTTGGTCAAGCAGTCCCAGGACTTATTGGTTTCAAAAGCCAGCCCGATCACTGGTCAGGGTGTCCCTTTAAGGTTTGCACATGCGTCAGTCAGTGTGTTCATTATGCATCGGTCTGGCCGAGTTTGGACTGTCGCAGTGTATTTTCCAGTTAATGAACTGAATTTTGCCAGTTTCATTTTGTTTCAGTTAAAAAGGACCTGATACAGCCATGAGTTCCCAAAAGGGCAACGTGCACAGAAGCAGGGCACAGAAACACAAAAACACCTCCGCCTTCAAGAACACGAAGTATGACACCAGCCAACGCACCAAGAACATCCTTAGCGTCGGCCAGGACGGCCTTTGCCAGCGCTGTAAAGAAAAGATTGAGTGGAAAATCAAATACAAGAAGTACAAGCCGTTGACTCAGCCTGCTTCATGGTAAGATATTATAGCTTCAGGGAGATTTTTTTGGGGGGTATGAGTCTGTTTAGCATATTTTTCGGACTGTAACTAGTATGTGATACTTTTCCCCCAGACTGAGACCTTATAGTATGACTGATAATATAGTAAGTTAATATAATTTTAAAAAATTTGAATTTTGTTTAAAATTTTGGGGGTGTACCATAAAAGTTTGGGGGTGTGCCTTATAATCTGAAAAATACAGTAGTCTTAGTTTTGAGTCTCTTTCTTCTTTTGTTTTGTAAAATGAAATTTAGCTTTGTTATGGAGGTGCCAAAGAAAATTATGTTTAATTTTCATGATATTGTGTTAGCTTTTGCAGTTTTGAAAGTCTTAGAACAATTGTACTGGTCTTTTTGTAAGACTATATATTAAATCCTTTTTATTACATTCATGCTGTAAATATGTTAACTTTCAGAAACAATATCTGCCTTTTAATGTTGTAGTTTAATATACCAGTAGTTGTATTATACCAGTTTGTACTGTCACAGTGTATTTTCTAGTTCATGAACTGAATTTTGCCAGTTTCATTTTGTTTCAGTTAAAAAGGACCTGATACAGCCATGAGTTCCCAAAAGGGCAACGTGGTATTTTTTTCTTTTAAATGACCACCTACAGATCTGAATTTTTAATGAGGCTTAGGTATACAATACTATTATTAACAGTGTTCTTTCATTATATTTGCTTATTCGTGTGTTTGTTTCAGCATCCGCTGCCACCAGAAGACCGTGAAGAAAGCATATTACACTGTCTGCCAGCCTTGCGCCACGTCACTGGACATCTGTGCTAAATGTGCTGAAGGAAAAGAGGTTGTCACAGAGTGAGTTTCTTTAGTTTTCAACATTGAATAATTATGCTTTTTGCCTTCACTCTTTTATTTAGTCCCAAATGAAAAGCTATTTTCACGGTTTTGTTTTTACCATGTTCAGTGTCTGTTTACTACAGTGTATTAAGTGTTTAGTCCCTAGTTTGCCCTGGTAAGTCTGTGAGTGTGACACTGGAAATCAGATTATATAAGTCATGAAAATATGACCACCAAAAATGCATAACACTACCGCTGAGTGTTCAGTGTTCTTCCGAGGACACTGTAAACAAGTCATGAAAACTGAACAATTGCTGAATTTGGCAGGTACATTTAAGTGGTGTTCTTTAAAAGATGTTACTGTATATCAAATCCACCAACACTGTTTGTGTATAAATTGAATATTATGTTTATAAGGCGATAATTGACCCAAAGTGATATATTGAATTTGAAAGTTTGTATGAAAATTTGATGCTAAAAGTAAGCACTCTTTGCTATCAATAAGTTATTTTGACTTTTGGAAAAAAATTAATGGTAATCAAAACTACGGTAAGAATTTAATGAAGTCAGAATTTGTGTCCTTTTCAGTTTTTGTGTGTGGGTAGGTGGGATGGGGGTGATTATTACAGTGAAATGTGATAAAAATGATGCCAGAGGAGTTAGTTTGGTTATTTGGCTTTGATGTTTGTTTTCATAATGCATCCTGACATAAATCAGGCCTTACAAGTTCATACATGTAGACACGTGCGGCGTTCGTCAGTATAACTTAGAAGGGATCAGTCTGTCCAAAATTGCCTGCAGAGCACTCAGCTGGTGTATTACTTGCATAGCAAGAAGAGTACAATGACGGCTGATTTTGCTTCTTGAAGGTTGTTCGGCTGGTGCAATTTATTTACATTACATACCAACACTTGAAAAAAATCTTTACACTAGTTGCAGAGGTTTTATTTGTTGCTTGTGTTATAACGGACACGTTTTTTTCTAAAAACCAAGTTCAGCAAAATAAATGTCAAGTCGTAAGTAACATAGTAGGATGAAATGGAAATCTTGAATTGTTTCCAGTAATTTTTATCAGGTTTTTTTTCTTCAACAGGTACGCCCCAGATGAGCAGACTCAGGCTGCTGAACAGAGTGATATGGAGCAGCAGATCAAATTTTTGTCTGAAAGAGAACGAAGTAAGTTGATTGATTGTTTCAAATGTAATAAAAATGATGCCAGTTTGGTCATTTGGCTTTGATGCATCCTGACATAAATCAGGCCTTACAAGTTCATATATGCAGACATGTGCGGTGTTCGTCAGTATGACTTAGAAGGGATTAGTCTGTCCAAAATTGCACTCAGGTGGTGACTCGGGCTGCTGAACAGAATGATATGGAGCGGCAGATCAAATTTTTGTCTGAAAGAGAGCGAAGTAAGTTGATTGATTGTCTAACCGATAGATGCCTTGCATTTACCATACTCCTATGTCCTAGTGTTTCATCTGAAGCTTGTTCTCTTGCCATCTCACATAGTTCATGTATTTTTTTTGGTTTCAAGTGAACACAAAATAAATCACAATAGTTGCACTACAGTGAAAAAGGCATCTTGGCTTTTTTTTTTAAACTTGATTTTTAGTGTGTTTAGATTATTTTCAGACTTAATAGATCTTATGTCTCCCAACTATAAAAAAAATAAATAAACAGGCATGATGATGAAGAAAAAGTATTTTTTTCTTTGAAAATGTTATAGGATTTCAGGAGATATTCATTATTGTCTCTTGGATTAATCAAGGGATTAAGAGCCCTTTATGATGGTCAGGGGGCAATGCCTCTTGAAGATGGATATGTCAAACTGTTCAAACTTGGGGAAAGGGCATCTCCTCAAGCTTAAAACCCCTTCTGACATTTGGTTATCTACATTTACTTTTCTCTGAATTCAGAGAATTCTCTGAAAGTTATTGTGCCTGATAAAAAAGAAGAAGAGTGGTTCGTTTTCTAAATGGACCTATAATGGTGTAGAGTGGCACAGTGGTATCGCGTTCGCTTCGTGTCAAATAAACCCGAGTTCGAACCTGGGTACAGGGGATTTTTTCCTCTCATTCTGCACTAGGCCTTAACGGTCTGAACGTGGAGTCTTTTGGATGAGACGATAAACCGAGGTCCCGTGTGCCCATGCACTTAGCATACGTTAAACCCAGTGGCAACGAAAAAGTTGTCATTTGGTCAAAATGTACCCACCCACCCCTCATCAGTGACAAAATCGCATGCAAAAAAATAAAAAATGGGTGGCGCGCCTCTGGCTGCGACGCGCTCTCCAGGTGGGAGCAACCCGAATTTCACAGAGACGCCTCTGTTACTATAAAGTACCTAATAATACCTAATGTGTCACTCAAAATGTACTTGTAGTGTAGCATGTTTTTTTTCTTCTTGTTAACTTATGGTTTGTGTGTAAAGAGTTTGTTGCCATAGAATAATTTTGATCCATGATTTGACTTTCAGTTGCTCAATCTTTCAAATTTTCATTGTTTGATTTGATTGTACCAAAAACATCACAACGTTAGACAAAAGATGAAAAAAGAAATAAACAAAGAAAAAAACTAAAAGGACTTTTCAAAGGTATGAATGAAACGTCTTGTTTGTACACAATTGAGATGTGCTCATGCGGAGCAATCATGAATATCAGCTTTCATCTTTAAAAACATTATTTCTCCTCAAGCACCTGCTTTCAGGATTTTTTTTATTGCCTGGATCAGGCGTCGCTGGATTATGAGAATCAAAGAATTTCATATTTATAAACGTTTTGTCAGTTTCTTACATGTGTAGTACATGTAGTATATAAAGTAAATGAACACAGATAAATATTTACATGCCTTTACCAGGAACTTCATATTTTTAGGATTGTTTGAAAGTCAAGTTGTTAACTGGGCGGCCCCTGGAACCCTGCCTTGCATTTTTAAAATTTCCCAGGAGCACCCATGCATTTCTGGTTGAATGCTTTGTCACAGGGTGCTTCATGCCGTTTGTTTCAGGGACCCTGTTCAGGTTGAAGGCCCAAGGGAAACTAAGTGAAGTGGGACAGAAGGAAAGTCCCCACGACAGCGAAGAGGAGGGTGACTCGGATGACGAACAAGACGGGGACAGTGGCGGAGAAGAAGAAAAGATAGATGCACATGATTTGTTTGATCAGTAAAGTGGTACTTGCCTAGTGTGTAAAAGGAATGAAACGAAGAATGCAATTAAGTGTAAATAAAACAGAATGTAAAGAGGAAAGCGTTTTTATGTTTTGTAATGAAGATGTTTCACAAAAGTTGTACAAGTATTTATCTTTGAAATGTGGCCTGGGTTCGACAAGTAGAGCAGAGGGGCTGATGTTTTCAGCACTGTCTAGATTTATGGGCTGTAGTGTACAATGATGGGGGTGTCATGTTATGAATTGTACTGTTTTTTGTCATGTTTTCAGGTTTTTGAATGTTAGAGGGACACCCTGACGGATGAGTTTTTGCAAGAAACGCATTGAGATCACCAGAAAGGCAGCCTTTTTAAGGATCGGAACACTCGCTTTGCTCTGGTTTCCTATAAATCAAACCGTCAAAACGGCAATTCCTCCTTGGCGGAGTTGCTGGAAGTCAAATTCTTTCAGTGAAAGAGAAGCCATGTGCCTTCTCTTTTCTAATGGCTTGATTTGACGGTTTGATTTATAGGAAACAAGAGCATAGCGAGTGTTGTGATCTTTGTAAAGGGTGTTTTCCTGGTGATCTCGACATGTTTCTTGCAAAAACTCATCCGTCAGGGTGCCCCTTTGTGTGTTTTATAATGCGTGGTCAAACTTTACATAGTGACAGTCCTGAGATGACCATAGCTGTCAATGGGACTATAATAGACTAACTTTCTATGAAATGTGGTTTAACTCTTTTAGCACCATCAGCAAATCCATTCACCCAAGACATCAGTCTACACTCCCACCAAATGCAGAGACATTCACGGCCAAATGGCCTGCCATGTGTTTGTCTATTTTTAGAGCTTATGTCACAGTCAGTGAATTTTCCGTTAAAGCTTCTTCTTCGATCGCTCAGACAGTTCCTGTCAAATTATGAGCGCAGATGCGTCATGCTGCTGTTATGTGCCTAACTAAGAAATAGTTAGGCCCAGCAAGTCCGACTTCAGCTGGAGGAAATATGTTTGAAAGTTTTGTGGAAAAAAGGCAGGAGAATGGACCGGTAAGGCAGACAGATAGTAGATGACAGTTAGCAAAGGGAAAAGGCAGAGTCAAAGAGTGACAGATTAGAGGATGTTACAAGCACATAACTTCCAGAAGGTGGGGGAACTATTTATACAAAAGACCCCCCGGTATCCCCACGGGGTGAACCTGTTAAAGCAATCGTGCGCATTCGAAAAAGTGCCTAGTAGCATCAGCCTCAGTGGAGGGTTTCCAATCCCGGATCTAAGAAACAATGCCCCCCCTCCTCCCCCCCCTTTCCCTACCCATCTCCTGCTACACCTCCCCCCCCCCCCCCCCCCCCCCCCCCCCCCCCCCCCCCCCCCCAATCAAAATCCTCGATCGCATGATCCGTAAATTCGCTTCCATATCAACGCCGATCATCTGGGCGGCAATGTTTTTATAGACAGTTTCTGCCTGAGAAGAAGAAAAGTTTTGTTTTACGTCCTCCCGGAATTAACCATGTGGGACTTTCTGCCTGACCGAAGTCCCCACGTTCTATACGAACAGAACCATCAACTTTATGATGGTGGTTGGGAAGAGGAAGAAAAAGAAGAAAGTAGTAACGTTAACAAAAAACCCAACATGGTGCTAGAAGAGAAAACACTCAAGGTTATATCCCCAGATCATTTTGCCAGATTGACTCTCAATAGTTCTCTTTTACATTTGACAGTTATTGATGTATTTCGTCTTATTTTTTCTCTGGCAGTCAAGGGGTTAATGAAGAGTTATCCACCTTTGTTTATTAGATCTTCTCTCCTAGCCTCAAGATTTTAACCCTTTCGCTGTCAGCCATTTCTCAGCCAAAATCTTCTGTCAGATTTACCTGGTTGAAGAAAAGTTGGCGTCTGCAATACTGTGAACTACATCATGTCAAATAAGGCCTTTCCTCGTCTCCCAAAACCAACAGCATAAGGTCAGATAACAGATCCTAATTTCATGCCTTTTAGTAAATCAAAAAATGTAACTTGAAATATTTTCAAATCGGTAATATGCATGCATATTAATTATTACAATGCTCATTATTTTTTCTTACCTGTTCTCTGGCAATCAAGGGCTTAATGAAGAGTTATCTACCTTTATTTATTTCATTAGATCTCTCCTAGCCTCAAGATTTTAACACTTTCGCTGCCAGCCATTTCTCAGCCAAAATCTTCTGTCAGATTTACCTGGGTGAAGTAAAGTTGGCGCCTGCAATACTGTGAACTACGTCATGTCAAATAAGGCCTTTCCTCGTCTCCCAAACCCAACAACATAAGGTCAGGTAACAGATCCTAATTTCATGCCTTTTAGTCACATGGGTAATGAATCGGTGTGGAGCAAAAAATGTAACTTGAAATATTTTCAAATCGGTAATATGCATGCATATTTATTATTAATTATTACAATGCTCGATACAGTACATATACAGATTTTTTCCATTTAAAATTCTCCGTTTATTTCTACTTTTTAACTGACCAAAGTACCGCACAAACAAATACACAACAACTGCAGAGTGACGTTATTTTATTGACACGACAAAACAGAACATGTAATATTTCAACAAAAATGTCTTTTTTTAAACAACATAGACAACACAACAATACTTCCCCTCTTCACAGTCGAGCATTCTCCAAAACAATTGTTGAATATTACATGTTCTGTTTTGTCTCGTCAATAAAATAACATCACTCTGCACTTGTGTATTTGTTTGTGTGGTACTTTATTTCTACTAGCCTAATCGGCCACTTTTCAAGAACAAAGTACCGTACTTTTCAGCTCATTAGGCGCTGCTGTGCATAAGGCGAATAGGGCAATGTTCAAGAAAAATCTGACAAAATCCAAGTAAAAGGCGCCCTCGTTTATAAGGCGATATTCACCTCGCAACGGAAAGTCGAAGTTTGAAGCCCGTACACGTCTTGTAAATGATTACCGACCGCCATTATTGTTGTCGTAAACGAGAGTTGGCTCCCTTCTCAAATAATCGAAACTTCCGTTTTTGCGACTTCCGGTTGCTGTGTTTGGCCAACTATTCGCGAAAACTGGTAGAATTGCTCTACAACGATGCTTTTTACATCCAATGAAGGGTTGTGGCATCTGTTGGACGGTATCTCGGACGATAACGGATTTTTATCGTGAGTATTCGTCGTATCAGCGACTCATTACCACTTTCGATGTTGTGACTCACAGTAGACTGTACTGAGTACGGCAATCGTTGCCTCTCTTCTCACGATTTTTTTCACTTATAGGGCGCCCTCGTTTATTAGGCGCATAGGTCGAAATTGGAGAAAAAAATATCGCCTTATAGTCCGAAAAATGCGGTACTAAACATACAAAAGGGAGCATGTGCATACATACACACACAGACACGAAGTAATACAAAGCAATCACCTTTAATCCAGTTGTATTCAGTGTCTTAATAAATCACATTATTAAGATACAATGTACATAATAATATGGTTTACATTCTTAACAAATGAACAAAGTTCTTCATACCTCTTTTTTGCACAGCTTTTCTTTGTAACTGGGAGCTCAAGTAGGTATTTGTTATTTTCATCATCCTCATAAAACATCTATTGATGAAACAGTTTGCATGGTTTATCGGCACATCAGCGCACCACTCGTTCAACAGGAGTCGCTAACCATTTGCCCATTAACATCCATGATTTTCAGTTCATCAACATTTGCCCAACAGCCAAATAATCATTCAACATTCATATTATTCACCCACTCAGGTATACTTGTTCCTCCATTCAATGCAACTGTTTCTTTCATCTTTCATCCATCAACACAACCACACCTCATAAACCACAGTAACAAAAAACTGGCAGTTTCCAATCATGTATGCCCCTACTTTTCTGAACACAAATTCCAAACGCTCCACAAGCACTGGATCTGTTTCACCGATACAGCATTCAACACTCGTTCTGCAGGCATTCGGTCTGTTGTGTGGCGCTAAGCGTGGCCAGTATTATAACCACTGGTCGGAGGAACTGGCGGAAATGTCCAGGAGTTTCCAGGCGGTCAGGGGATCCAGCTCTTCCTGGTCACGGCACAGGGCCCACACGTACATCACCCGCACCGTCTTGTCCTGTGGTGACAGCAAAAGCTTCACTTTGAACGGTTAGGAATATGTACAAAGGTCAGCTTGGCAAGTTGAAACTGTTCAATACATGTGCAGTGGAAACCTGCTAATTCAAAAACGTACTACCAAAAAATAAAATTTTGTCCCAATACAATCCTTATGGGAAAACATTTTTCTCCCACTCACCATGTAGGCTAACTCAAAATGAAATTTCAGTCTTTTCAATTTTGACTTGCCAAATTTCCATTGTATCTGCCTAAGCAAAAAAAAAAATTGCTTGTCTATCGAAAGCAGAAAAGAAATGCCAACATGTACAACATTTGGAATAGACTTCTTGAAGTTAACAGAACAACTTCAATTTGAATTATTGGGACCACATATGAGCATCAGTTAAAAGGTTGAAATGTTAAAAAAATATCTTGGATAACATGTTTCAGTGCATGAAAAACAAAAAAAATAAGATAAACACTGATTTTGTATGCATGGTACAATTTAAATTAATACCTTTATAAATCAATTATTATTTTATGCATACATTTTTTAAAATTTATTATTCATCATCATTGCCTGATTCTAGACTTGTATATTATCATCATTGACAATAATCGGAAATTTTAGCACAGATTATTTTCCAGTAGTTAAAAAGCAAGGTCAACATTTGGTGAACTCTCACAAACATAAGTTACTTGTTTGGTCTGTTAAATCTGAACAAGATAAAAGTATTTTTCTGAAAATACAGTTCATGTTAAAGACGTTAGATGAAAATCCCCAGGGAAAAAGAACAACAGCATGAAAGAATTCCGCGTTTCGCTGAAATTTGTGAAAACTTCTGCGAAAAAAAAAAATATCCGCGTAAAGGACCGATCTTGACGTATTCTTATATCTACAAGTCTCTATTTGGCGATTCTCAAACTGGTTAACGGAAGTCACTTTAGCTCACTCGCTTCAATTGTGCGAAGGAAGGCGAAATGAGTAGCTCCCGCTCAACCAAAGTAGCGATGTTAGCTCTAACTGAAAATGTGTGTGAAAGGCTTTGTGCCTAGCAAATTTTCGGACCCCTACGTGAGGTGGGTGAAAAGGTGGTTGGAATTGTTTGGGAACGTTTGCCCCCCCCCCCCCCCCCCCCCCAACAAAACTTCCAACGTCAGGTGAAAATCCGAGTGGAAGGATTTCACAGACGAAATTTGTTCCTCTTTTTTGATCTTCATCCACTTTCATGCCTGATTATCATAATTATTTTCATAGCAGCCCTTCTTTATTGATACACAATCCTTCTCATACGATAACATGAAATTAGGCACTTCAATCACAGAGGCGTCTGTAAAATTTGGGTTGCTCCCACCTGGAGAGCATGTTTCAGCAAGAGGCGTGCCACCCAATTTTTTTTGTGTGTGCATGCGATCTTTATGTGACTGATGAGGAAGGAAGGGTGTGGGGGGTAAATTTTGACCAAATGACAACTTTTTCGTTGCCACTGGGTTTAGCGTGTGCTAAGTGCATGGGCACACGGGACCTCAGTTTATTGTCTCATCCGAAAGACTCCACGTTCAGATCGCAAGGCCTAGTGCAGAGTGAGAGGACAAATCCCCTGTGTCCAGGTTCGAACTCGGGTTGACTTGACACGAGGTGAACGTGATGCCTCTGCGCCACTCTACACCACATATACAAAACATACCATGTCTCCCTCCACAATAGCGCCCTTGGCGTCGCGCACAGCCATGATCTGCTGAGCGTGGAAGCTGATCACCAGCACTGGCCCTTGCTCCATCATTTTCCCAGCCATTACCTAGGGAACACCACATAAGCCACAGTCCGTTCAGCAACTCATTAGCACACTTGTTGAGCTTGCCGCACACACACACATACATACACAAGCCTGTACAGAGCACACAGTTGATGACCTACTTAGCTATAACATTCTCATTTACTCTTTTGCATGCATTAAGATGCATTCACTCATTCAGCTGAAGATCAAACTTGTAAAATGTCTCCAAAAACTTGGAGAAATAAGCGGATGGGTTTCTGCATGTGATGGGAACACTTTCATACTTCTTACTTCCAGATTTTAAAATTATTTTTGTGTGGATTAAGCATGTGTTTCCGCGCAGAACATGCACATATATGTGCACACAGCCTTAATTAAAAAAATGAACATTTACACAATGAGATCAACTTTACCATTAACCCTTTCACCGCCAATGTCGCATTTTTGCACCATAAAGATTTAATACCCATAGTCATAAAAAGCCTTGAAATCTGGATCTGTTATCCAATGATCTTAATTTCTTAATTTTAAGAGGTAAGAATAGGCCTTGTTTTAAGCATGCCACAGAGGAATTCCCAATATTGCAGACAGTTGTTTTTTTCTACCCATGTAAGCTTACTGGAACATTTAGGCTAAAAAATGGGTGGCGGCGAAAGGGTTAATCTGTCTGTTTAAACACATCACACACAGGACCTGATACCATTACTCTTAATGACATTCAGCAAAACCAACACAGTTCCTCACATCAACATTGCTGACATCCAGCACTTTGGAATCGAACTTGTACCCAGCAGCCAGGGCTTGCTTGATGGGGTGAGCCATGGTGTTGAACGGCTGATAGAAACAAACAGAAAAAAAGCACCAACATTCAGGACACTAAAAGCGCACTCGTATTATATCAAAGTTTGTTCAAACTCATGTTCGATTCTATTTACTGATTAAGAATTATAGCAGAAGGACAAGCAACCAAAGCATTAACTCTGTCGTTCCTGAGAACCGCTTTTGAGGTTGAATGGGAGCAACCGCAGATTCCTAGCTTTATAGAGCTCTCTATCTCCCTATTCCTGGGTTTCCAGTGAGAGTAAAACTGATTAAAGGGGTGTTATGTTGTTGTGAATATGCGGCATGTTTTCAGCAGCCTGTTTCTCTTTCATAAACAATACTTGCCCCAGTTCTTCTTCAATCGCTCAGACAGTTTCCTGTCAATTATGAGCGCAGATGCGTCATGCTGCCCTTATGCGCCTAAGTAAGAAATAACTAGGCCCAGCATGTCTGACTTCGGCTGGAGGAATCTTTTTGAAAGTGTTTCTTGAAAAAAGACAGGAGAATGGTCCAGACAGGCAGGAAGATAGTAGATGACAGCAAGCAAAGGGAAAAGGCAGAGTAAAAAAGAGTGACAGAATAGAGGAAGTTACAAGCACAGAATTTCCAGAAGGTGGGGGAACTATTTATACAAAAGACCTCTTGGTATCCCCATGGGTGGCTTGCCCCAGTAAGAAAAGGGAAAAAAATCCTCATTGCAATTATAGAAGAGAAAATTAATAACAATTCCATCATGTTGCATGATATCACGAGCAAAAGAGGCCCGTAGGAATCAACGGGATAAACTTTCTCAGCAGCTAAAGAGGCTCTCAGGAATGAATAGTAGTTGAAACTTCTCTAAATACAGAAACCAAAGAGTTAAAAAAAATCCTGAAAATATTTAAAAACACAGAGAAAGTGTCCTGCTAATAGGACATTTAACTAACCGCCATTGTCATTAAGGATAAAATCAACAACCAGGCATCTAATAGGACAGTTAACTAACCGCCATTGTCATCAAGGATAAAAACAACAACCAGGCATCAGAACTGTCAGAGGATTTGAACATTTCAGAGGATCGCAAATTCCTGGCAGAGGTTTTATTTCTGGTGTCGGGTTTTAACATTTTTGCTGGGCGTGATCTTTACTGTCCAACAGAATCATGCCTTTTTGATTATGTTGGAAAATGAGTTCTCTGGGTCCTTGATAGCTCTTGTGCCGCCATTTGCAGAGGATTGGACTTCAGACAATTCTGATGCTTTAACCAATAACAACAAAAAACACCACGGGCGAAAGTAACAAGCCTATGAACTTTCAATCAAAACACACACACACTGTTAGATCCATCATCGCCATGGCATCACTTACCGCTTCATAGCACCAGTCCTTCAGCACCTCCAGGTCTCCACGAATCATGGCCTGCACAGGGAAACTTCACATTAACACTGTCAGACATGTGCACCAAACACTGAACAACGTATCGTCATGCTTGTAGCATAACTGTCTTATCTCACTTTTTGACCTTTCGAGAAATATAAAAACTTTAATGGTAACACTCACACTCACACACTAAGATTTGAAAAGTTATGTCTGCAACGAATTTGGATCATATCTTTCGTCCAAGCTCTTGGTGGTACTTAATTCTGGGGTTCTGTTGCAACCTTTATCACAAAATTGCGTAAATCTGACTGGCCATTCTTTTTTTTCTTTTTCTTTCCCATCTTTTGGGCCATACAGTGGCGTTGCCCCCACGCTGCGCATCTCAAATCCAAATTCGCAGCCACACCCCGGCTTGTTCAGGTCGCAGAATCCGAGACCAGCAGTTCAAGGGGGACTTGGGCCATTATATAGAATAAGCGTGATGGTGCATATGGATAGAGTTCGTCATATATCTTAACTTTACACAAAATAATATTCTGAAAATATTTATACGTAAGTGCAAAAGTCACACGCCACACTTAGATTTTAATTCATGTGTACATAGAACATAGACTGTACACATTCATACAAATGAAATTGATGGCAACTTTGCAAATGTATCCTTATCACCTATCAAGGTGTTTATTGTCCTGCCGCCTACCAAGGCTGTTATCAGGGTTGTTCATGCACATCAGTTAAGCTACTGTTACATTGTTTCAGCAAAGTCATTAGATGAATTATCATACACACAACTAACCTCCAGAACATTTGGAATGATTTCTTTCTCGCACATTCTGACAAACAGTTCTTTGTCGAAATTCGGGTCCACTTTACAAATTTCCGTCAACACCTCCGACATTTCTGTCTTGGTAAATAAGTTTCCTGTAAGAAAACGAAGTGAACCGTCAATAAAATTTGGAATTTCATTAACCCACAAATTTGAAGGACAGAAAATAAACACTGTTATAAGCTGACTAGGAGCAAAACAAATAATAATGTTTTGTATATTATGAAGGAATATAGAGCTACATAATATATTCTAATACTGGCCATGTCTTCTGATATCTTCATGTTATTTTACCAGGGAACTGAAAGCTAAAACGAAAGCCAAAAATCATTCTGTGAAAGATAAGAGATTTTGGCTCTTTTCAGTGCTCATTCCATTTAGCCTTTTGGGGCACCATGTTTGAATGTGTGAAGAATAATAACATTAAACGCATTAGTAAAACATCCACACATCCTTAATACATCAAAAAGTATATATGTTCTTATACTAGTAAACAACACAACAATGGTAAGAAAAGAAAAAGGCAGAGTCAAAGAGAGATAGATTCGAAGAAGTTGCTAGCACAGAGCTTCCAGAAGGCGGAGGTACTATTTTTCATGAAAGATACTCCGGTATCCCCATGGGGACAGAAATAGAAGAAATGAAAATGAAAATGAACGGACGAAGAACATGGAAAGCATGTTCTTTTCCTTTCTGTCTCTGTCTGTCTGACACATATTTGCATACAAATGCCTTGTTTCCGTCATGAGGTAGCAAAGTAATTCCCTCTCCTATAAAACTAGGACTGGCTAGTTAAGATAACAAACATCCTTTTTCTTTAATCATTTATTTGGTATTTAAATCAATATGAATCGCAGTAATACATGTATCACAGTAAGAATTCATCAACCGTATACTCATTTATTTATTTTTTACGGTTTTCTTTCAATGACCATCCATGAAATTCAATCAATCACTTATTACCTTCTTTTTTGTGTTAATAAGAAACCCCTTTTTTTAAAATCCAATCTTCCATAATATACATGAGTAGTGTTTGTGGAGAGATGGGAAAAGTCTGGTCACAACCACCTGAGTTTAACATATCAGCTTGCATTGCAGCATCCATCTTAGCTGGGCGAAAGAAGATGCTTTCTCAAGAACTGTTGAATTCTCTCCCATGATGGTCTTTCGTAATTTGGCAATTGTCCCAAGTTGGAAGAGTAAACTCAGTTCGTAGTGAAACAGTAACATGATAGAATAGATCGATTCATTTCAGGGGAGTACATTTTGGACTCTATTGTCATGTATTTTTGTGTTTAATAATTTCCTGTATTGGTATAACATTGTTTAGAAATAAGATGTTTTGTAACAAGATAGTATTAAGTAACCACTTTTCAGTATACTTTCTTTGGTTTAAATCCACCCATTATCTTTTAAAAAATCAGTGGGGGGTTTAAATTCAAACTTTTATCATGTGGGATTACGTTGATATGGTTTGTCGTTCTGTGAATCTGATGTAATGGGCAGCATCTGCATGGTCTAAGAAATCATTGTACCAAGAAAGAAGAAAAAAAAAAGTATATATGTGACCTAGCACCACGAAAGGGACATTAAGTCGCTGGGCTGGTTTCTCACAACAGGCTTGCAAAGTCAAAAATCTCATTTCTTGTCAATTTCGAGTTATGGGTATTTTCGTGTTCTGTAACATCTTATCTTTCATATTTATAAAGGATGATCTTTAATAGGGTCTTTAAATGGTCTTATAAAATGAGTAGGTCAATGCATTTTCTTCAGCCAGACTAGACCTTGGACAATGTTTTCTGAAAGTGGCCGACGCTCAACCTACTAACTTTAAATACTCATAGCTCTGGAACGGAAAAAAATACAAGAATGGTTCTTGTATTATTAGAAAGAGAACTGTGAAGTTTTCAAATGTATACTTTTCTCAAAATGGTCAGTTTGACACTTAACGTCCCTTTTCACAAAATGGTCAATTTGACACTTCATGTCCTTTTCATGATGCTGGGTCACATATGCGCTACATGTACTCTGATCACCGTACCACCAGTTGAACAAATGATTACTTACCAAACATCTGTCCCATCTTATCTGTAAAGACCCGGGTGGCTCGAACGACAACATGGTCACTTTCGTCATACTTCACCTTCAAATCAAACATCTCTGCAAAGGGAAAGAGAAAAAAAGCCCACATCAACCTCAATATGACACCCGGGTGGCTCGAACGACAACATGGTCACTTTCGTCAAACTTCACCTTCAAATCAAACATCTCTGCAAAGGCAAAGAGGAAAAAAGCCCACATCAACCTCAATATGACAAGTTTCTATGCTATTGTGTATACCATACGCCATTGTGTGTACCAATACATCCAAATGACTTTTATTCCATCAAACATAAATGCAATAAAGACGACTTGACTCTCAGGACTGCAAAGGAGAAAAAGTTCCTCTAAAACAGAGATGAGCCCATTTTTATGACATTATTGTGATCACACTAAATTCTGTATCACCAGTTAAGTCTAGCACTCTATCAAATAATTTAATATATCCCTCAATGCTTAAGTTAATTAAACACGCATACATAAAGATGTTTACAATCACATTGTGCTATAAAAAGTATAAGGAAGCAATATGGTATGATATTTTTGCAGTTTTTCTTTAATCCCAGTAACACATAAGAAATGTTTTTACAAAGAGACAAATAATGTCAAGTTTTTGTGCTTCACTTTTTGTTGTACAATAATCGAACATAAACTTCCCTCACACTAAACCTGAAAGCATACTATTTTAACTCACTCGGGACAAATGATCCGGCTCATGGCTCGCACAACCGTTTAGGACGAATGAGCTGGATTCGGCTCATAAGAGTTTTCAAGAGGTTTTGATTTCTGGCGTGTAACCAGCTTTCCGGTAGGAATGCATATCCTATTTTCAGTTTGCTTTGATCTTGCCTCTCTTGAAATCAACCAATCATTGCATTGCAGACTTTATTTTCAGCTTTGGTTGTAGAGGGGGGTCAAAGATCGGAATGTGAGATTTTCCTTCTTTCTATGTGTTAGCTGTTTTCGTCAATAGGAGACAAACGACGAAGGTAAGGAATCTAATATTTTACGATCGTTTAGTGCATGGTGTTAGTAATCTTATCTGAAAATATCAGTCCATAACTTTTCATAACTTTTTTGTGGTGATGGGTTTTCGAACCTAGTCGAATGGCCCGTCCTAAACGGTTGTAAGGGGAAGCAACCGGCCAGTGCCGAGTGAGTTAAAACAAACGGTGATACACACAAAGCCTTTGTAGGACAACCCCCAACTTACTGGTGACATACTGGTTGTTGTCCTTAAAGTTCTGCCAGCTCTGATAGAAGCGTGAGTCTTTGTGCAGAACCATGCCTGTCGCCTCTCTGCAACACAAATCGGTTCACCGAGTCAACAACTTACTGTCCACAACTCCAGATTGTTTCTTCAATCCGAGAGATTAATATTTAGACTGTTTGAAACTTCACACACAATGAAGATAAAAATTACTTCACATATTCATGCACCCAGTGATGTCCCGGGGCCTAGGTCATAAGACAGTCCAATTAAAATTGAAAGTTTCCTATTGTGTTTCCACCTAATAAAGATAAATGTCCTATTAACCCCTTGACTGACAGAGAAAATTAAAGAAAAAATAATTGGGCAAATCATGCCATGAAAAAGACAACCGATAGAGCCAATCTGGCAAAATGGTCTGGGCATATTACTCTCTTGACTGTGTTATGACGTCATCAGTGATGTTATCAGGTCAGTACGTGATATGTTGGTGGCAGTCAAGGGGTTAAAATTAAGCACTGGCAGACTTTTGTCTTATTAAATTTGACAAGATCCAGGATATTTTGTCTGGTTGATTTTCTTGATCCAGGACAGTTTGTCTTATCACTTTTCTATCTTCGATGCATCATTGTGCATCTCTGCATATGCGTGTGCACACACACACACGACTAGCATAGCGCATAATGACAATTAACGATTCAGTCAAAGAAAGTCAGAGAAGCCCTCAGATCAACACTCACTCATTGGCTTGCAGCGGTCGTTCTTCGCGCACTATTCTGGCTAAATCTGTTCTCTTCTTGGGTTTCTCTGCAAAACAGGCAATATGGCTTCTGAACAAGCACATCGAAGAACTACATACTACAGTTAGCCCTACAACTGAAAATAAACAAGAAAAAAAAGCTGCTTAAAAAAAGCAAACACAAATCTATCTATTTGAAAAAGGATTGTTAGCAGGCTATAAAGAAATAAAATGTGTCTACAGACTTGAGACAGACAAAGAAGAGTTTAAGACGTTATGTCATTGAACACATTACTTTGCGTGAAAGACAGCTTCACAACCTAAAACCAACTAAAAATCAAACTGGATGAATAATAACTATCACTGATTAAACTTTTAAAAAAAAATCTGTTACAGAAATTGTAAAAAAAAAAAGAGAAGAAGAATCCCACAATGAGTGTACGTGCACAAGAATCAACTGAACAGATATCAAGAGCTTGTCAAGTTTCCATGGGACTACATCAGAAATATTTGACATAAATATAACACAGTGTGTAATGCCCATTTCTGGAGATACTGTTACAGGCACATGTTAAGGTTAAAAACACTGTAACACGCAGACACAGACATGCACACTTGAAGCAGACTAATATACTATTGTGACGGTACCATATTATAGCCGATGAGGTTTAACCGAGGCGTGGTTACTGCTACACCTATCTGTATTGTTAAAAAATCAGGACTTTACTGGTGTTGCACTGCCTCCGGGCATTGCCTCCAGTACTGTTCCCACCATCTTTGTATCTACAAATGTCCCATATGTGTCTGTTCCAGACCAAGAGGACGTAAAACACCATTTTTCATTCACAGACATGCACACATAAAAATATTGACTTTGCTGGTGACTTTGCTAGTGAACGTTGAAGGATGAGTGCATGAAAGAGTGTAAACTGTGTTATAATAGCAGAGGGGGGCAGCTGCTATTCTGGATGGCTGGGCTAGAATTTACTAATAGTGGAGCCCAGGGTTCATTCCAATCTCTCGCCAAAAAGATATGAGGACAACTGGTGTTAGGGATGGTCCCAACCGATCCCTTTGGCTGCAGCACTAAGAGCCAGGCACAAACACCCCCTAGAGTACCAAAGGGGGTTGCGTACCCCTCAAAATGAAGCAAGCATGACGTGATTTCTTTACGATTTCAAGGGAGGGGGGGGGGGGGGGGGGGGGGGGGGTGTACGCATGTACCCAACCAACTTGCAGACCGGTCAGTACTCTAGTTTGAGAATCACAGTCTTCTACAAAAGACTACCGTATTATTCGGACTATAAAGCGATACTTTTTTTCAAAGACTCAGACCCCTGCGCCTTATAATGTGACTGATGAAATAATAAGAAATTATAGTAACAAAATCTGAAATTTGGGGGGTGCGCCTTATAGTCCGAAAAATATGGTAGTCTGTACCATGATGTTCCATTACAGCAGAAAAATAATTCATTGTACAGCTGTCACTTTACAAGGGTAAAACATCATAACATTAGACGAAGCTTGCCTACCTGGCGCTTTGTACAGCTTGGCTCTGGACAACGCTACATCATCAAACTCCTGCTTCACTGCCTTCACACCCTGCAGGGACAGAAATAAAGGAAATAAAGGGTAAATGTTAATAAACACACACACACACACAAATTCAACCACATACACATTATAAAATTTGTGCAAATCATAGCGACAAAAAGAAAAGCAAAGAAAATTTTTCATAAAGCAGGGAGTGAGTGAAACACACAGAGACAGAGACACACTTGATCTCAGTTCACGCACACTTGATCTCAGTTCCCGCACACTTGATCTCAGTTCACGCACAGTTGATCTCAGTTCACACACACTTGATCTCAGTTCACACACACTTGATCTCAGTTCACGCACACTTGATTTCAGTTCACACACACTTGATCTCAGTTCACACATACTTGATCTCAGTTCCCACCCACTTGATCTCAGTTCACACCCACTTGATCTCAGTTCACGCACACTTGATTTCAGTTCACACACACTTGATCTCAGTTCACACACACTTGATCTCAGTTCCCACCCACTTGATCTCAGTTCACACACACTTGATCTCAGTTCACGCACACTTGATTTCAGTTCACACACACTTGATCTCAGTTCACACATACTTGATCTCAGTTCACACATACTTGATCTCAGTTCACACACACCTGATTTTACACATTCTCTAACATGTATTCATTTTCATAGAGATGTATGGTGAGGATGCGTGGGCCAGTTTGTTAGAAACGTTTGTACGAATGGTGAGTGAAAAGCGCATTGAGTTGCTTTGCAAGATTATGCGCTATATAAGCATTATTAATTATTTATTTATTTCGGTTCACACACGCTTCATCTCAGTTCACACACACTTCATCTCGGTTCACACACACTTCATCTCAGTTCACACACACTTCATCTCGGTTCGCACACACTTCATCTCAGTTCACACACACTGAATTTTAGTTCACACACACTGAATCTCAGTTCACATAAACTTCTTGAAGACAAGCAAAACTTGTTTAGATGTTATGCTCATTCATACACATTATAAAATTAGTGCAAATCATACTCATAGCAACAAAAAGAAAAGCGAAGAAAGATTTTCATAAAGCAGGGAGGGAGTGAACCACACAGAGACAGAGACACACTTGATCTCAGTTCCCACACACTTGATCTCAGTTCCCACACACTTGATCTCAGTTCCCACACACTGAATCTCAATCTACACACACTGAATCTCAGACCACACACACTGAATCTCAGTTCACACACTGAATCTCAGTTCACACACACTGAATCTCAGTTCACACACACACACACTGAATCTCAGTTCACACACACATACTGAATTTCAGTTCACACACACTGAATCTCAGTTCACACACACACACTGAATCTCAGTTCACACACACTGAATCTCAGTTCACACACACTGAATCTCAGTTCACACACACACACACACTGAATCTCAGTTCACATACACTGAATCTCAGTTCACACACACACACTGAATCTCAGTTCACACACACACACACTGAATCTCAGTTCACATCCACACACACTGAATCTCAGTTCACACACACTGAATCTCAGTTCACACATCCACACACACTGAATTTCAGTTAACACACCCACTGAATCTCAGTTCACACATCTACACACACACTGAATCTTAGTTCACACACACGCTCATACTGAATCTCACTTCACACACATACACTTAATCTCAGTTCACAATCACTCACTGAATCTCACTTCACACTCAACCACACACAACTCTGGGATTCACACACCCCGTTCCTCCACACACACGCTCACACAGTAGCATCACCAACACAGGTTACCTCAGTGACGCTCTTGTAAGCGGCGGTCCTGCTGATCTGTTCCCCTGACTTGGAGATGGAGTCGGCTGCCCTGCCGGCCGTCTTGCCCAGCTCCTTGCCAATCTCCTGCCCCTTCTTCATCAGCTCCGTCTTCTGCAGCTCCTCAACCGTCTGTAACATACAGTGATGCAGTCCACCTGTCTGGGTTTTGCTCAAACCATAGTACTGTAGTAGTCTTTTAGTTGAAATCAAGAAAAGGGCGTGGGGGTCTATAAATGTGTCCGATACTTGTTATTTTACTTGCTCATAATATCCTCTTATTTCATTTGTTCAACATATCCACTTATTTCAAGTTGCAATTCGCTGATAAAATTGCACAAACCACCAAAAAAAAAGAACTAATTTGAAAAAAAATACAACAGAAAATTGAAGAGAGAATGGCATTTTGCACCATATTTTCACTTCTGAGTAATATTGTTTTTTTAAACCAACAAAACCCCATGTTTTATCACCTATGACGTATCACAAGTTTTGTCTTCTTATCTTTTCCTTTTGAATAAGATACCCATATACTTTTGAGTTGAGTAACAAAAAAAAAGAAAAAAGTTTGTAAACAAATTCAAACAAGAAGAAAAAACATTCAACAGTGAGGTATCAACTCCTAGTCAGATCACTGACACTATGGTACAAATGCACCAGCTAGGGATGAGAACATTACGTGTGTGACCGTTTTTTTTATTACCCCGCCACATGGACAGCCACACTCCGACTTCGGAGGAAGATAAAAAAAAATATATACAACGTACATAAAATGAATATTACCAACATAATCATCATTGCTAAAAACATACAACTCACCTCTGAGACTTTGTCTTTGATGTCATCAAAAGCTTTGCGCACAGATGCTGATTCAGACTCAATGCTTTGCTGTAACAAAGATAGCAAAGAATAGACCATTTGCCGCGGGCGAGCGACCATGAATTTCAATTAAGGCTTTGCCTAAGTCAGTTCACGTAACTATGGGCAAAACATAGGCGCAAACGTGTAGTCAGACACTAATCTGTAGTTCGATCACCGTGGCAAATGCCCTATTTGAAGCATATTATATTAACCCCTTCAGAGCCAGAGAAAAATTGAGAAATTATTGATTTTCTTATAATAAAATTTAAAAGATACATTTTAGACTCAATCTGAGAAAATGGTATAGAAATGTATCTTTCCTGCCTTGTCTAAACTAAAAAAGACAGTATTCTAAGACTATAACATCAAAAGCTATGACATCATCAATCACATCAAACAGCCCCTAATAAGACACAGGGCAGGCAGTGAAGGGGTTAATATCAAGTTTCTTTCTTTCATGTTTGAGGAGGAAACACACACACACACTGGACTGGACTGGAACCAATTTATTGTCAGATTAACTACAAAAGTTGCACTGACATTGAAAAAAAATGTATAACAAAAAATGAAATGCAATAAATAACAAAGAAATTGAAGAATGCAATTGCAAACGAAAAATATTAATCTTTCTCTCTCTCTCTTTCTCTCTCCCTCTCTCTAACTCATTCTCTTTCACTCACCCCGTTTATCTTAATTGATGTCATATTTATTCAATCACTTTGGTTCTGAACACACACACACACACATACATACACAACGAACAAAAATACATTAGATGACCAACATCCGATCTATTGGTTCCAAAATGCTTCCCTGACGTATCTTCATAAAAAAGGGAAATTCTTGTTTCCGAATCACAATTTTGCATGTTCTGAGACAAAAAACCCACACCAAACCTCAACAAAATGTTATGGCTTATGTAGCCAACGTTTTTCAATCAGTTCATGGTTGCAGTTTGAAAAAGGAAACTTCTGAAATATCATGGCAAAAACATTGGGGACGATTTTTATTCTGATTCAAAATCAGAAGTATGTTTCAAGTGAATGTTCAGATGCATACATAAGCTTTGGATATCTGTAAGAAGTGGGAGTAAAATCTTGAGCCTAACATTTTTTTTAGTGGCTTTTTGCTTTGTGTCATTGTTGGAAAGTCGTAAGTATTAAAACAAAATTGGCTACGAAAGCAACCAAGTCGTAAGTATTAGAACAGGTCACATTTGACAACAAAACAAAAGAAAAGATATCTGATTTTGAAAACAACTCACAAGACCAATTTTCTTTCAAAGATTCATCCACTTACAAATTTTTGCCTGGCTTTCTTCAAGGCCTCTGACTCTTCAAGTTTCTGGGTTTCTTCCTTGAACTTCTTCAGGTTCTCCTGCACATGGACAACAATTCAATCAGAAATCTCCTGCACATGTGCATCATATTTATTAATGATCAGGGAAAAGATAGGAAAATTTGTCAGATTACTTGACTGGCACAATCATATATATGAAGCTTATTAAGCGGCTGCGCATTAACCCTTTAACCGCCAATATCGCATTTTTGCACCACAATGATTTAACACTTGTAACCCCGATTAAAATGACGACTCTACTCCCTGTAACCACCAAATTAATGTTGGTAAACTGGGACAGAAATGGGGTACTTTGTTTTAAAACATATTAAAAAATAACTACCTGATGGATTGACTTCAAATGCTCAGGGTTTGTGTATAAATGAAGAATGTTTAACCTGCAATGTTCTTTTTGTTATGTGATATATTTGATTTTTTTATATTGCAATTTTAACTCCAAAATACATAACGAAGTGGGTGTACGGGGGCGGTTTTAGACGGCTTGGTAGGAGAAAGTAATGGATGTCATGGGCGGAATCAGGCTATAAGGGGCTTAAAAAGTTAACACCCATGTCATTAAAAGTCATCAAACCAGGGTGTGTTATCCAAAGACCATATTTTCTTAATTTTGGGAGGTAAGGACATGCCTTACTCTTTATGCATGTCATAGAGGAACCCCCAATAATGCAGATGATTTTTTTCTCTACCCAGGTAAGCTTAATGGAAATGTTTGCTGGAAAATGGCTGGCGGCGAAAGGGTTAATTAAACCTTTCACCGCCAGCCATTTTTCAGCCAAACATTTCTGTCCAACTTACCTGGGTAAAGAAAAGTTTGTGTCTTCTGTGAATCTCTCTTATGACATGTATCAAAGGCCTTTCCTTTTCTCCCAAAATTGATAACATAAGGTCATCGCATTACAGATCCTAATTTCATGCCTTATACGTCATAGTGACGTGGGTGTTAAATGCGACATCGGTGGCGAAATGGTTTAAAATAAAAGTGTGAAAGTTGTACATTTACAATTAAACATTAATAATCAGAATTACAATATTGAATAAACAAGTACTCACTTTTCTATCTTATTTGTTTAACTTTTTGAGGGGAAAAAAATGTGAAAGGTTATAAAAAATATTTAAAACACAAAAAAGCCCATAATTTGTTGACATATTAGGCTACCAACCTTCATCTCTTTGTTCTTTGTAAACTCCTGTTTAACGTTGTCTATGACTTGTTGGACGAAATTCTTTCGACCATTGGACATGCATCGTATCTGAAACATGATCACTGTCAGGTAAAATAAAATACATACATTTTTTCAACAAATCGTCGCCCACATGCAAAAGAGACGTAAGTCGAATGACGTCACTTCACATGAGGAATGGAAAACTCAATATTTTGGTCATTTCAGGTCAAATAACGTCATTGTTTGTTAATTTAGTGTCACCATTGATGTTTTATCTTTACAAATTCTTGTTTTACAACTTTGTTAGATTATGCAGCTTGTCTAGATCAACTGGTAAGTTCAACACATCGAAGTTGACTAACTTTGAGTTACGTCTCTTTTGCATGCGGACGGCGAAATGACAACTCTCCAAACAAGTCAACATGATGATCATTCCTAACTACCACCAAATCTTAACTCTCTCTATACTATTGTACGCTATAGCGTACCTGACGTACACAAGCGTTCCATACTAGGCGGGTTTGCATCATTACATTAAAAATATTTAAAAAATAATGCTTAACCGCACAGTTTTGAAAATTTGCGGTATTGCGGTAAAGCTAGCATATGTTATAATTCCAAAGTAAAATTTTTATTATTAGCAGATTTTAAAAAAGCATGACAAAGAAGACGAAGAGAGGGGTAGTGACTCATTTTCATTCATTGCGGTACTAAAAATAGACGGAAAGTGATTTCATTGGTTGAAAACTATTAAGGGACCGTAGAGGAACACTTCTATACCAGTTTGGGTTGCCAGGCTTTGCGGAGTTGTGAATTGTGAATGGTTAAACGCTATGTACACTATAGCGTACATTAGTATTGAACGGTTGTAAAGGGAAGCAATCGGCCAGTAAAGAGTGAGTTAATTTTCATGGGAAAATAAACTCTTTTTTCCACTTTATTACAACATAGCCGTAGTAAGGTGGGTGTGGGGGGGGGGGGGGGGGGGGGGGGGGGGGGGGGGGGGGGGGGGGGGGGGGGGGGGGGGGGGGGGGGGGGGGGGGGGGGGGGGGGGGGGGAATTAGAATTAGAACAGCGAGAAAACAATTCATCACAATTCTTAGTAAATAACTGTTTCAATTTTCTCTAATGAGTGGATACATTTTACCTGCTGCCAGTGCTCTTGGAACCCAAAACTAAGAGGTAAGAATCATAAATGGCAAGGTAAGCAATGAGTAAATAATATCCTACACCTCCATCCCCTACCAATACCATAAAGAAAAGAAATATCGTATTTTCCGGACTATAAGGCGATATGAATTTCCCAGACTGAGACCCCTGTGCCTTATATTATAATATGACTAATAATATAGTAAGAAAATATAATAACAATATATGAATTTTGTGTAAAATTTGGGGTGTGCACCTTACAATAAGGTGAGCCTTATGATATAACTGAGTCAGAAAATTACGGTACACCAAGAAATTAATCAATTTATATTAGATTAAAAATCTTCTCCGAAGTCAGACTGCCCACGTGGCGGGGTAATAGAAAAAACTGTCACACGCGTAATGTTCTCATCCCTAGCTGGTGAATTTGTACCATAGTGTTCAAGTGCTTCGGCTGTTGGGATGATCCTTGGAGTCTTTAAGCCAGGGAACGACAACAGATTCAAAATCGCTGCCTGTTCTACCGCTGAGTTATTTACCTAAATGTACGTAAGCCAGTCTGTCGCTTCACACTATGACTGCCAGATAGCAGAGGGGGGCAGCTGCTATTCTGAATGGCTGGGCTAGAATTTGTTTATTGTGGAAATGCCTTGCCCAGGGTCCCAACTCTTGGCCAAAGGGATTTCAGGACAGATGGTGCTGGGGAAGGTCCCCAAAGGTCAACCAATTCCTTTGGCTGAAGCACTAAAAGCAAGTGCACATGCACCCCTAGTTTGAGAGTCATTGTTTTCCAGTTCCATAAAAGATCATAATTCCATATCTGTAGAAAATTATCTATTGCATAATGTGCTCCTGGGAAATTTCAAAAATCCTGCAAGGGGGCGGCCCCGGCAGAGTGCAGGAGCAACGCGCACACACACACACACACACATTTACTACTCTTTTTTCACTCCTCTAGACTAGTACAAGTGCTACCTTCCTTTGAATATAGCAAATGCTTATATAGGCCCTTTTTATTGTATAACTATAAGTTTGTGTGTGTGTGTGTGCAAGAAAATCATTGTTTCTCAAATTCTCATATTATATAATGCGGCAATGCCGGCTCTAGGCAATTTAAAAATCCTGCAAATTCAGGACATCCTGAAAGAATCATGCTATTGTGCAACTCTCACATTACTATTGGCCTCTATGTCAGGCTAATGTCAACCAACGATAAAAGTCTTGAGTTAGTACGACTATACAGTATAATGAATGACCTTAATAGAAAAAAGACAACCAACAGCTGAATTTCTCACCTGTCCTATCCTGAAGTCGTGTCCTATCCTGAAGTCCAGCTGACTCCTGTGATTGTGAAGGACACCACCAGGTGACTGGCCACAAGAATGACATCCAGCTCTGGAGAATAATGCCCAGCTTTGCCCGGCCATGTGCCTGAGCAGCTGCAACAACACAACAAGGTCAAGGTCAGCATGGCGATAATGTATGCTTGGATGTTTCTACTCTAATCATAAATTATCCCTCGGAAATAGAATGTTGCAGAGCGGCAGACATGTTTCCGTTTTTCTTCACCCTCCTATATCTCGTGAATTACTGTATAGAATCACTCCAAATTTTGTGGGGAGGTGTAAAAAGAAGAGTAGAAGACATTGCAGTACAAATTATGCCACGTGGGATTTTCTGTCGCCGAGCGGCAGACATGTCTCCGAGGTAAGGGTGTACACCCCATTAAGGGTGTACACCCCACTAATTAAGGGTGTACATCCCGGTAAAGGAGGGGGTTTAATACTAAACGTAAAAGACATCCTAGCACAAAATGTGCCACGTGGGGCTTAAATGTCGCCAAGTGGCAGACATGTCTCAGTGTTACGGGTGTGCACCCCACCAATTAAGGGTGTGCATCCCGGAAAACAATTTGCACCCAGTCAAGGGTGTGTAGGTGCATCACCCAAAGTTCACAAGGAGGACGGGGACCGAAGATGTGAAGGGGGAAGGGAGGTACAGAGCGTGGCATGTACAGGGCGTAACCGGCAAAGGACATATCTGCCGCACGGCGATGCCCTTGTCTAGTTGTTTTTTCTTCTTTTCTGTCTGTCCCAAGGATATCTCCCAAACCGCTTGACAGAATCGCTTCAAATTTTGTGTGGTGGTGTGTTACCATGAGAGGAAGGCATCCACGCATAAATTACCACAATCATGACCTTGACGTATGACCTTGAAAACTAAAAATCTAAGGTCTTAGTTAGAGTCTTCAAACTTGGCATGTAGGTACTTTGGCTTATGGCCGTTTTGATGATAGCATACCGGTCAAGGTCAAGATCAGGGAGATCGGTAGGCCTTGAATGTGGTATGGGTCTAAATATTGGGGTTTAAGCCATATTTTCCACATTTTCACTTGACAGAAGCGCTTCAGATTGTGTGTGGTACTGCATAATCTAGAGTAGAAAACATCTGAGCATAAATTATCGCCATGCTGACCTTGACCTTGAAGTGTGACCTTGAAAACCGAAATTTCCTTCTTTGCGCTATATATTTCTTGTCCAAGCTGTTGTATCTCGTGAACTAG